>ML663563.1:7574092-7958902 GCA_007570785.1 Antilocapra americana | reverse complement strand
TTCCAAAGAAGAAATGCAATTTGGATAGTATTAGCAGATCTTTAATTTCATTTATAAGTGGCTACATTAGGATGAGATGTTCTATGACAATAATCACTTTTTGTGGTTGTTATTATTATGGAACAATGAGAATTTCTGTTAAAAACAGGTTATTGTGGACACTTGCTTGACTTGTAAATACCGTGAAAAAGGAGTAAGCAGAGCTGAGGAAAATGCCCATCATGGGAGCAGGCAGCCTTTAGAAAGGATGTTCTTGACTCAGTCATCTCCTCCACAGATCTTTAAGAGTGTGATCTCATAGTTTCCAGAAGTATCCGATTTAATTGCTGAATACAGGGAGTAGCCAGAAAGCTTCTTAAACTCTGCTCGAATGTCCAGAAGGTCAGTTTCTGATCTGGAAACCATTATTCGGTTCAGAGTAAACTCATCAGTCCCGGCACCCTTCAAAGCTTGGTACAGTCTTTCAGCTAAAAAGGCAGGCATGTTTCTTGCACAACGAACTATGGCCAGCAGTAAGTCTTCAAAATGCCCAGACAATTCTCCTTTTATGCTGTCCTCAATGTCCTTCTGGCTGATGTTTCTGTATTCATCAAATGTCAGTTTCAATTGAGGAAAGCTCCTTAGACAAAGTATGTCGGTGAAGGCATCTTCATCCGTGCCCCATCTCTTTTCACCAGCATTATACAGAACCTGAGCATCCTTTCTGGCCAGCTGCTCATCCACTTTTAGACTCTCATCTCTTCTGCCATTTGCCAAAATCAATAGAGCTTTCTGGAAATCACCAGATGTTTCAGAACTAATCTCATCTCCAAGACTCTTATTGTACACTGTATAGTAGGCATGGCCGATCTCCTGCATCTGCTTGCTTGTCCTAGTGGTTAGAATTTCAATCAGAGCATCTTCATTTGTCCCCATGCCCTTCATGGATTTCTTCAGCTGTTTCGCATCAAACACTGCCGGTGGGGTCACGAGCGCTACCATGAGACCCTTGAAGTGGCCAGAGAGATCACCCTTCAAGTCATCTTTCAGTTCCTTTCCACATACTGCTTGATATTCCTTAGCAATCAGCTGCCGTTGTGCATTTGTCCTCTCAGTCAGAATGCTGATCAGGGTTTTCTCATCGGTTCCAGTTCCTCTGATGGCCTTACGAATTGCTTCAGCATCCACCGATGGGTTAAAGCCAGGATAATCTCTTACTGTCCCTCGCTTTCCAACCCAGATAGATGCCATGATATTCCACCTTTCTCCTGAGTTGAGATCCCACTAACCTGGGGAGCTGCCCCGGCAGCCGGCGTGCGGAAGGGCGGCCAGCGAGCGAGTGCTCATATACTTTCCTTTATCCTTTTATTTCCTTTATTCTCTTTGAAAAGTTTATGAGAAAAAATTTAGGCAGAACTGTGAAAGCTAAGATTTCTGTGATAAATGCTAATAAATTATTTTTGCTTCCCCCACCGTCTATCACATGCTTTATTATGTGATGGTTTTAAAAACGTTAGCTATAAATTCCATGGTGTCTACGATATAGGAAATAACAGACTCAGTTCCTGTCTCTATGGTGTTAACAACTTCATGTATTATTGTCTGTGAGCAAAACGTGAGGAAGAATAAAGATGCCTGCTTTTCATCAGATGCCATACTGGTCCTTCCATACATCTACATCATCAGACAGCTCTCCTCATTCCTTGTGGCTTTCTTTCTCTTTTTAATATCTACATTTATTTACTTTTAATTGGAGTATAGTTGCTTTCAATATTGTGTTTCTGCCATACAGCAACATGAATCCGCCACAGGTATATGTATATCCCTTCTCTCTTGAACCTCCTCCCTGTGGCTTTCTGCTCAAGAAATCTCCCTTTAATCCTCCATCCTGTATGGTCTCTGCATTCACTGGAGGGTGCTTTTGTGCATGTGTTCATTTCTTTGGAATGTGACCACCCGTGACACGTATTTTTTACCCATGATATATGTAAATACACATTGCCATACAGAAGGAGTCATTTAAAACACTCCATTTAAAGCCGCATATAGATGTATAATATTTATATGTATTTACATTAAGGCACAATTACTAGTCAAAGCTATGGTGACCATCCATGCTCCAACCTCAGAGACGTGTATCCGCAAACGCTAAGCAGATCATGCCACCAATGGAAAATTCCCAGGGAAATTGCCCACCCACTTGACTCAGCTCCTAGCATACTTCCTGTCTTCTGCATGGAGTAAACCTTCAAAAAAGGTTTTTAACTGATTTCTACGCCTTCTCATTGCCTGGAGGAGTCCTCCTCCTCTTCTAGCTTCTCTTCCTCAGGTGGTAGTGATAACCTTTCATAGATCTAATAAACGAATGCTAGAGAAATGCAGATTTCTCTCTCCACTCCTAGATTCAGGATGGATTTAGTAACCTGTTTCATAAATAAGCAACATGATTCTCTGGCTGGTACTCTGAGAAACATCATCATAGAAAAACAATGGTTAAACTACAAGGCTTCCCTCCAACAAGGCAGCTGACATGAGAGAGGTTTTTTTTCATGGATCCAAGAAAAAAGAGGAGAGGGAACATGGACATGTTTTTAAAAACATGAAAAGACACATTAAATATGACTTTATACCTCTGTAGATCAGTGTATGTGGGGAAGGGTAACAGAAACTTAAACAATCTATAAAAATGTAGATAATGAATTCTGATGAACCTTAAGTATACTGGCAAAGAAAATTCTTCTTGTATGCTTTTGAATACAATAGGGAATTTAACCTGCTGAATTAACTCAACTGTCTTTCTTAACCATTGGACCATCAGGGAAGTCCCAAGGATGTTATGATGATGAACAGAAATCCTGGAGATGATGCCACTTCAGAACTGGCTAATTTAGCAGGTTAAATTCAGTTGGTAAAATCCTTGGGCCATCAGGTTCTTTCTTACCTTCTGCTCTGCCACCTTAGGTTTGTTCTCAGCGTTAATCTCCCCCAGAGTTACAAGACCACTCTGACTGTTCCTGGTGGCACTTTCAGGAAAGTCGATGTCTCCAGGAGAGACAGTCTCTTTCCTATGGTCCCAAGCAGATTGCTCTTCTCTCCTCCTGCCAGAGGAATGGAATCGCCCACTAGCACTGACAAACCAGACTTACCCCTGAGCAAGGAAAAGGGTCACTGTGAACAAAGGAAAAGAGGGAATGGATCTACAATAGCAATCAGTCGGCTCTGAGTATTTTACTCTTCCCTGTGCCTTTCTCTCTGTCTTTGAGAGCTGGCAAGAAGTGCCCTCTTGACTCCAAAATCAGCTGCACAAGATTTTTCTTTGCCCTGTTTGTCCTATTCTAGTGCATAAAAAGCTTTTGTCTTTGTCAAGCCTTTTCACAGGAGATAGAAGAAGAACAGGCCTCTTTGTAGACTGTACACAATGCAGTTTAGAGGTAGGTTTTGCTTTCCCAGCCTGTTTGGAATTTGCCTTTGGTGAATCCAGATCTGAGTTCATTTCATCATGGACCGAAGGGTGTAAGCTGTTCCTGACGGCCAATTAATGAGTATGCCGTGTTGCCTAAAAACCAGCTGCAACTCATTGGTCATGTCCAAAAGGGACTCTAGCGATGGGGAGGAAATAACTCACAGGAGCATCTGCCCATATTCTGGAAGCTGACTAAATGTCGATTGACTTTGAACGAGAGTCAACCAGAGTACTGCCCAGCTGACCAGAAGGAGAGCAGAGCACGGGCTGGGGTTCTTGTGGGTGTGCTGGGGGCCTTCGGCTGCCTGCTTATAACTACTCCGTTGTAGGCTGCTCTTCCACCTCCTGTCACTTCAGCAGGGGAGTGCACCTACTCGGTGAATGAGTTGTCTCTATAAATGAGATGCTTGTCTCTCTGTAGGACAGTGGGATTCAGGTCTTGGCTCTAGATAATACGTGTTTTGATATGTCTGGGCTTATTGCCAGATCCGTGTGTGTATCTCTGATCTTAGGAGGGACTGTTGGTGGTAGTATTTTTTTTTTTTTTTAACTAATGGAAGTATGTTTGTAACGTGCTATCTTTGATTGTAGTTGCTGTTTTCAGGATGTGGAAGCTGCTTTGGAATACTCCAGAGACAGCTCTTTGGCCTTGAGCAATTTCCCCCCAAGGAACTCTATTTACTTTGTCAAGGTTTGGAGGTGACATCTTGGTACCCTACAGAGTTTTAGTCCCTACACACACACAGACAGACAGACAGACACAGAGACATATGCATGCAAAGGAAGTTTAAGGCAGTGGTGGAGAAGAAACTTGTAGCACCAGAAAGGCCTTTGAAATCAGGTCTGGACCAGTCATGCACAAGCCCTGTGACTTGGTAGCAATTTAAACCTCAGTTTTCTAATTTGTCCAATGTGGATACCTCCACTGGGTTGTTGTGGGGATTAAAACTGATTAACATCTCTAAAATGCACGGCGCAATTGCTGGCTGTAAAAGCTTCATAGACACTATTTAGTAGTGCTAGGCGGGTGGGGCGGCGTAGCAGTCATACTAACAAGGGCAGCAGCAGCAGCGGCCCTCCTGGCTTGGAACTTGAACTGTTCAGCATCAAAGAACTGGGTTTCACTCTGGTGAGTGATTACCGGATTCTCTGCAATATAAATTTAAAACCCCTCATCTCTGATTTGCCAGCGTGTCACCTCTGTGGCCTTCAAGATTCCCGTTTCAGCGGCACAGGAGTATGCAGGACAACCAGCAGAGGATTTTTTATGTGCTTTGTTCACCTAACTTGCACAGGACAATGGCAATTTCCTTTGTATTGTGTGATGCAGAGTTCATTGGCATACATTTTACAAAGATGTTATCTAGCCCAATTTCCTTCTTTCAGCTCTCTCCTGGCTATTTAAAGCACTTGATTTGTGGATAGAGCTGTCCTCCCCGACATTCTTATAAGGCCAAAAAAAAAAAAAAGAATGGAACAAAAGATTTACAGAGTGGAGCAAAGAACACATGCAGTCACAATATTAACAAGTAACCATTACTTAATGGTAAAACAGCTTAATAATGTGGCTTGCAAGTTGCATCTGACCCCCAGATCCCATTTGCTGAATGGATCCAGCTATGTGGACATTAAAGCTACATGTGTTAGGCATGTATGAGAATTCCCTGTAGCTTTTTTTTCATAATAGTACTGTAATATGACACTGCATCAAGAATGCAGCGCCTAAAGCACTTGAATGCACCCCTGCAAGATGTCACAGCTTAAAGTACTGCCCTTGCTCTCCTGTCTCAAAACACCCTGGGCTGCTGGGAAAGAGAGCTAGGCTTTAAAATGTACTATTGTCAGAGATTTCTTTTGAGAGGAACCTATATTTTATTAAGTTTAATTAATGGCTACCAATAAAGCAGGGCAAAGGCTACTAGAGTTTTGCCAAGAGAACGCACTGGTCATAGCAAACACCCTCTTCCAACAACACAAGAGAAGACTCTACACATGGACGTCACCAGATGGTCAACACCGAAATCAGATTGATTATATTCTTTGCAGCCAAAGACGGAGAAGTTCTAAACAGTTAGCAAAAACACGACCAGGACCTGACTGTGGCTCAGATCATGAACTCCTTATTGCCAAATTCAGACTTGAAGAAAGTGGGGAAAAACCACTAGACCACTCAGGTATAACCTAAATCAAATTCCTTATGATTATACAGTGGAAGTGAGAAATAGATTTAAGGAACTAGATCTGATAGACAGAGTGCCTGAAGAATTATGGACAGAGGTTCATGACATTGTACAGGAGACAGAGATCAAGACCATCCCCAAGAAAAAGAAATGCAAAAAAGCAAACTGGCTGTCTGAGGAGGCCTTACACATAGCTGTGAAAAGAAGAGAAGCGAAAAGCAAAGGAGAAAAGATAGATACATGCATTTGAATGCAGAGTTCCCAAAGAGTAGCAAGGAGAGATAAGAAAGCCTTCCACAGTGATCGATGTAAAGAAATAGAGGAAAACAACAGAATGGGAAACACTAGAGGTCTCTTCAAGAAAATTAGAGATACTAAGGGAACATTTCAGGCAAAAATGGGCTCAATCAAGGACAGAAGTGATATGGACCTAACAGAAGCAGAAGATATTAAGAAGAGGTGGCAAGAATACACAGAAGAACTGTACAAAAAAGATCTCCACAACCCAGATAATCAGGATGGTGTGATCATTCACCTAGAGCCAGACATCCTGGAATGTGAAGTCAAGTGGGCCTTAGGAAGCATCACTAAGAACAAAGCTAGTGGAGGTGATGGAATTCCAGTTGAGCTATTTCAAATCCTAAAAGATGATGTTGTGAAAGTGCTGCACTCAATATGCCAGCAAATATGGAAAACTCAGCAGTGGCCACTGGACTATAAAAGGTCAGTTTTCATTCCAATCCCAAAGAAAGGCAATGCCAAAGAATGCTCAGACTACTGCACAACTGTATTCATCTCACACGCTAGTAAAGTAATGCTCAAAATTCTCCAAGCCAGGCTTCAGCAATACATGAACTGTGAACTTCAGGATATTCAGTTGGTTTTAGAAAACGCAGAGGAAGAAGATATCAAATTGCCAACATCTGTTGGATCATCGAAAAAACAAGAGAGTTCAAGAAAAACATCTATTTCTGCTTTATTGACTATGCCAAAGCCTTTGACTCTGTGGATCACAATAAACTGTGGAAAATTCTGAAAGAGATGGGAATACCAGACCAGCTGACCTGCCTCCTGAGAAAACTCTATGCAGGTCAGGAAGCAACAATTAGAATTGGACATGGAACAACAGACTGTTTCCAAATAGGAAAAGGAGTACGTTAAGGCTGTATATTGTCACCCTGCTTATTTAACTTATATGCAGAGTACATCATGAGAAACACTGGGCTGGATAAAGCCCAAGCTGGAATCAAGATCTCTGGGAGAAATATCCATAACCTCAGATATGCAGATGACACCACCCTTATGGCAGAAAGTGAAGAAGAACTAAAGAGTCTCTTGATGAAAGTGAAAGAGGAGAGTGAAAATGTTGGCTTAAAGCTCAACATTCAGAAAACTAAGATCATGGCATCTGATCCCATCACTTCATGGCAAATACATGGGGAAACAGTAGAAACTGTGGCTGACTTTATTTTTGGGGGGTCCAAAATCACTGCAGATGGTGACTGCAGTCATGAAATTAAAAGACACTTACTCCTTGGAAGGAATGTTATGACCAACCTAGACAGCATATTAAAAAGCAGGGACATTACTTTGTCAACAAAGGTCCATCTAGTCAAGGCTATGGTTTTTCCAGTAGTCATATGTGGATGTGAGAGTTGGACTATAAAGAAAGCTGAGCACTGAAGAATTGATGGTTTTGATGTGTGGTGTTGGAGAAGACTCTTGAGAGTCCCTTGGACTGCAAGGAGATCCAACCAGTCCATATTAAAGGAGATCAGTCCTGGGTGTTCATTGGAAGGACTGATGTTGAAGCTGAAACTCCAATACTTTGGCCACCTGATGCCAAGTGCTGACTCACTGGAAAAGACCCTGATGCTGGGAAAAATTGAGGGCAGGAGGAGAAGTGGATGACAGAGGATGAGATGGTTGGATGGCATCACCGACTCAATGGAGATGAGTTTGGGTAAACTCCAGGAGCTGGTGATGGATTGGGATTGCCTGGTGTGCTGCAGTCCATGGGTCGCAAAGAGTCGGGCACGACTGAGCGACTGAACTGAACTGAACCCATTAGGCTCCAGGATTAAAAAATAAAGTATTTTCTTCAAAAATTACCTCCCTCCAGTAAGTTACAAACTTAGAATTTCAATAAAAGCAAACTTAATTCTTGTTTTTCAAAGTTACGTATTGCTTGCAACTTGCCTCTAAAACGCTTAGGCTGTTAAAGAGTCAGGAGATAGACTTCTCTTTAAGGTACAAGAGCATTTATTCACATTATGTCTGCATGAGTGTTGCAGTCAGAAAAAAATACCCAAATCAATCAGATGCCCTTAGGCTATAATGATCATATATATCAGATTGCCATTAAGCAGTTATTTCTATCAAAGAGATTTCATTTATTCAACAAAATTTCAAGTAGCTTACTTTGGGCTAAGCTATTCATGGGTCTGGAAGATACCCTGGAGAAGGGATAGGCTATCCACTCCAGCATTCTTGGGCTTCCCTTGTGGCTCAGCTGGTAAAGAATGTGCCTATAATGTGGGAGACCTGGGTTCGATCCCTGGGTTGGGAAGATCCCCTTGAGACGTGAAAGGCCAGCCACTCCAGTATTCTGGCCTGAAGAATTCCATGGACTGTATAGTCCACGGGGATGCCAAGAGTCAGACACGACTGAGCGACTTTCACTTTCACTTTCTACTATGGGCTACGATGACTACCAGAGTATTCTCAAACAACTATTAAGCAAGCATCCAAAAGATGACATTTGACTACATGTTGACTCGTCAGCAATGCTTTTAATGGGTCTAATAATTGATAATATTTCCTGTATAAATATGATCTTAAAATCAAGCTAAGTTTCCAACCCATTGTTTGACATCAACAGAATGCAGAGCTGATGTGAAAGTGTGGCTATGTACACAATATAACTGTCCTAACGTTTTTCCCCTCAAAGAGTCAACAACTACAGTATCTTCAGGACGCTAAGCTGTGCACACTCTTGAGAGGTCCCTGTTACTAGCCAGCAGGCAAGCCCCTGCTTCTAGTTGTGGGGACAGGGGTAAATGAAAGTGGAATCCTACAGTACTACTTATGCTTAAAGGACAAACATCAAGGAAAAGTTTAAATGGATGTCTAGCCCGGTATCCTGTCTGGTCAGGTGTGTATCATCTTTTGATAAAGGTGACAATAATAAAGGAAGCTTCTGTGAAGCTCTGCAAAGGTCTTTCCTATATATCAGTATGTTTATGAGGACGGACCTGTGGACCTTGGGTCCCCAAGGTAACCCACGCAGCTAGTAAAGGATGAAACAGACACTGAAACCTATGCTCTTCTATTCCAAAAGGCACACTTTGCCTCCAGGTTACACAGTCTAGGAGTGTAATGATGACACAGTATTTGTACAAATAGAATTCATTTCCCAAAATATCCTGGCCCCAGTTCTCAAAGTGGTGAGGACTGTTCCTCTGTCACAGCCTGAGAACAGACCTAGCCCACAGGGGACAGAAACACAGGGAATAAACCAGCACGTTGGTGTCTGCGATGTGTGCTGAGAATGCCAAAACCCCAGATGTTTTGAAGGGCAGTGGCAAAGAAAAGTTCATTATTGACTGTAGCTGTAACCAGAACTTTTTTAAGAAGTGAAGAAACCGTTGGAGGAGATGGCTGCTTTAGGATTCTATGGAAAGTAGTCTTGTCACAGTGCCCAGAGTCCAGCAGATGCACAGATTTCTTGAGAAAGTGGTTGCTTTCATGTTCGGAGTACTTTGTAAACATGGAACAGGGCACCATCGGTCTGGTGGGGAACACGACCACTCCTACATACCATTCTTATGTACAATCAGATAACTATCCCCAGTCTCAGCTAGAACTGTGCTTGGTCCTCCACCCAAAACGATGTTTGATGAACTGAATCTACCCTTCTAACTACCTACTGAGCTTGTTTATTCATCCTTTTCAACACACATTCACTGAGTGCCTTCTAGGACTAGGGTGGCACATAGTTTGTTTCATATTCAAGAAATGAGAAAGGAAGAAAGGATGAAAGAACATGATCTTTGCCACTTAACACGTCTAGTGATGCTTACGACAATAACTTCATGTCATCAAGAAACACCTGGAATTCCATCCAGTGCATTTATATACGTAGCCAGAGACACACAGACCATATCCAATAGCCAGATTTTCATATACGACATTATCAACATTTCAAGTTAAAAATTTAAAGGTGTTAATATTAAACTATCTAGAGAATTAACACTGAGAGTCCAAAGATTAGCTGAACTTTTACAGTCTCTGGTTTTGACTGCAGCTCTCACTTCTTTCTTCTAGGAAAGAGCCGAGCAGTAACAATGAATATGAACCTGCAGTGAAATCTAAGTAAGTCTCTTGCTTCACACTTCTTAGGGAGAAAACAGAGATTTCTTGCAGTCAAAAACCTGGACCGTGAAGCCAAACTGTGCCACAAACTGAAGAACAGAGATAATATTTAAACCAGCTAAATTTATTAGTTTAAGCTATCCAAACAACTCCAATGTTTTGGACTTGTTAAATATCTCAGTCCTCCATTGGTTGCAGTGATTTGGCCTCATCACCAATAGGTCCACCCATTCAGAATTTTTAGGAGGAAAAGAATGCAAATGCCTGATCAGCAATATATAAGCTGAAACTATCGTGCATATTTGGACACGCAAAGCTTTGTATATGTATCAGTCTGCCTACACATGTGTGTGCACATACATACATATCTATAAACTTTGTTAGCTCTTGGATTTCATTCTTGTTGTGCTTGATAAGCAAAGAAGTTATAACCATATAAAGGATATTTATAGGAGAACCTCTTAAGTCTTTCAACATTGGATCGCTTTACGTGGTTGTAAGATGATGGTTTCAGGAGGGAGTAAAGAAGGAAATTCCAAAATGTGAATGGTATTTAAACCTCTTAAATTTTTTGCTTCAAAGGCAAAGAAAAAAAATAAAATTAAGTTTTCCTTATTCGACAAGATGGCACACAGAAGGGTTGCTGGGCAGCAAAATAACTAAAAGGAATATAAAGATCTAGTGTCTTGAATCCCTTTCATGAAATATGTGAGTTAAAAAAATCCAATAACCATAAAACAACTTTGTCTTTGATGCTGAACAAAACACAAGCTTGAAATTTAGTGCTGCTTGAGCAAATGAATGAAAAATACAGATGTCTTTACCTTCAGTTCAACTCAGATTCGCCATCTGAATAGTTCCACGCCTAACTCTGTACAACTGACTAAATGTATCACAGTGTTAGTTAACAGCAAAGGTTCAAAGCAAAACTTAAAAGTACATATTTTCCCTTCTTAAAAAAAAAACCTCAATGAGTTAGTAAATTCAGCTCTGCCATAGCCCTTCTCTTGTCCTCCATGAATTCAAACCTTAAAATAACCCATAAAAGCGAAACATATTACGTCTTTTGCTGGTCAAGTATTCCAGTCTAATCTTTTCAAATTAACTAAGATACTGCTTTATTTAAAATGGAGGACTTTGATGCTATTTTAATTTTCCAAAGTCAGCACATAATACGAATTTCCCTGAAGGTCAAAAACAATATATTAAGGAAATACCACCTGCTACTTAGAGCTTCCATAGGAAATTTGCATTTCCACTTTGTGATGTATTATTTAGGGGAGGAAATGACAACCTACTTCATGGTCTCCCATATGCTTCATGGTCTCCCAAAGCATAGTCTCCTATCCCTGTAAAGCGGCAGACAAAAAGAAAGAAAGAAAGAAGTCCAGTGTCCCTTTTCCCACTGACTCTTTATGGAAATTAAAAATTCAGTAGGCGAAAGCAAAAAGCACGTGTTGAAAGAAGTCAGGCCCACCCAAACTCTCTCTTCTGTTTCTATTAAAGCCAGGCTTGCTTTGCCAACCCACTTGAATGGGGCTAGTTCTGCAGAGGGGGAGGGGATGGGCCCTGGGCACATTTTTCAGACTTCTGTAAACAATTCTTGAAGGAATAAGGTGGTGGTCATGGCTGTGCCCTTTAACCAGCCTCTGAGATTGAGAGGGAGCACATGGAGAAGGTCTTTTCAAAGTGCAGCAGACCTTTTCTACAGCGTTATTTATAAGCCAAACAAGGTTGCAGATAGATTCCTTCCTACTGTCCAGGTCACAGAGAAAAAGCATTTTGCTTAGGTATATGATATACATTACAGAATAAAGACACTGCAGAAAGTAGCTCCTGTTATTTTATTGGTCACACTGTGAGGCATATGGGATCCTAGTTCCCCGACCAGGGATCGAACCTTTGTCCCCTGCACTGGAAGCACAGAGTCCTAACCACTGGACCGCCAGGGACGTCTCAAAAGCATCTCCACTTATAAGCATTCAAATATATTGAGGTGTCCAATATATTTCACTCTGAAAGTACTTCCTAACTTTTCAGCTTTTCTTAAAGGTGTTATTTCTTTCTTCTTTCCTCTCATCCTTTTTCTATCTTTTACGGCTTCCCTCCCTGTACGGTTCTCGTCATCATTTACAAAATCCTGCTATTCCCTGCTGTATACCCCATACTTATGTGTATGGTAGTTAAAGAAACCTATATCTTGATGCATTAGACAAATTTTTTAAATGGGTCAGCAATTGCATCTGGGCAAGGGCAAGCAACTGGTTTGATCAGTTATTTTTCCCCACTGGGTTTACTATCCTCTTCAAAGTACTGAGTTATTGTCAGTTGAACTTAGTTAAAATTGAGTAAAGGGGTATCCTTTGAAGTTCTTGATGTATGGTACTTGAAGAACTGATATAAGGTTTATTGGGTTGTCTACCTGTGGAAATTAACTACTTAAATATGTACATCTTCAGAAAAGATCAAGTTGGTAAGTTTAACTTTTAAAACAAAGGTGAGCATATAGAGGTCTTTAAAATTAGCAAGAGCTTCCTTTGAGCTTCAGAAATGAAATTATTTAAATTGTGTGGTCACAATGCATAAAGCTCAAAAAATCCCATGTGTTAAAGATACAACGCTGCAATATAAGAATGGAAAACAGAGGTAGTTTTGCTGTTGAGAGAAATGGTTCAACACACTGGCTGAAAGGATACCTAGTCTTTATCTGAGAAGTGGTAAGAAGTGGTTTTGAGAGCAGAGAAAGGCAGAATTCACTTACATGAACGTAGATACAATATCCAAACACCTGTACAAAACCTTGGTCAATTCCTTGAATATTTTAGTTCAGAATCTGAGAGTCTGTTGTGCACAGACCATGGTAAAATGGTGAAAAGGTTATATATAAAATGGAACTCTCAAAGGAAATGAAAAAAAGAAAACTGGATTGTTTAGTTCGAAGGGGATGAGGATGCTGTCTTGGGAATGCATACATAGCATAGGGACAGATATGTCTCTCTCTTCCATGAGTGCAAACCAGGAAATGTTAGCGTCTAACTCATTTCTAGCTTCTAACTGGCTGTGAGTTCTTGGATTAGTCTCTTGAACGTCCTAGATTTCCACTGTCTCCATCCTAAATGTCAAATGTCACAATTCCGTAAAACAAAGAACTGTTTATGTCTTTGCCTTCTTTGAAGCTGAAATAATGACCACGTAGGTCTATAACCCCGCCACTTAAAAGTGAAGGAATGTCTTTTCCAGTGTGGTTAATACATCTGGCAGCAAAAAGAAACCCCCAACAGAGGTAGAACGAGAAGTCCAAAGGCAGACGGTTTCTGGTGAAGGAGCAATTCATCTTTTCAGAAAGTTGTGATTCCTTCCTAGAGCCTGGCATGATCATGGATTGCAGCTCAGAGAATTACATTTCAGAAAATGTTCTTGCTTCTCCTACCATGAAGGGAAAACATTCAGTTCCTACAAGTAAAGCAATTAATAGGCACCTGTGACCGTCCTGCTTGGAGAAAGAAAGGGGCCATTTTGTGCAAACCATGCAGGGCTGAAACTCAGGCTAGTTTGAAAATGGTGTTAAATTGTGCTTTTAAAATGAGTGATAAAACTCCCATGTGTTGGAAGGCCACAAAACACTGCAACTCTTCGCTTTACCAAAAAAGAAGGAGAAGGAAAATCTAGGCCTTTGCCTAGAAGGATGCCATAGCACACTCTCCCCTCAGACACTTCAGCAGCAAGAAGAACCCTGTGTATTTCACAGTTAACCATGACCCACAGAGCCAGGAAGAAGATGAAATACAAGAACACTCTTTTTTATTTTTTGTTGAATGAACACAGGGATGCTTCTAGAATTGGAGGTTTCATTTCTCTTGCCGCACAGCTCCCTGGGAGCTGTTGGGAAACAGCTGAAGGAGAGCCTCATGCTGAATGTTTCGTGGGACAAGGGAGGCGTTTCAGAGCTTCCTGCTGCTGCTGGTGATCCTGCTAAACCTTACCTTCGTGATCTCAGCAGTTAACAAGACTGTAAACCGGCTTCTGAACTGATTGAATGCAGGTTTAAAGGGCAAAAGGAAATGGTAGTTGTCTAATGATTGAAAAAAAAAGTGAAAGAACAAAGAATTTTAAAAGAAAATTGCTGAACATCGAAGTTGTTTTATTTCCATGTTTAAATCAACATACATGTTGATGCACACGGCGTTCAGGCTGCCTCAGAACTTCACTGCACTGCTGTGCTCAGGGGGAAAATATTACTTTAAAAACTCAATTTTGTAAACCGGCCTTGAAATGCTCTGCTCCACCCCTCCTCCTCCCAGGAATTAATGCCACAGAGACAAAGTTAAACACATAATTTGTAAAGCTAATGAGAGGTACACTTCTGGTTCCTCAGTAACCGAGAGTTGTTGCCAGATATAGAATCCTCACCTGGAGTAGAAGCCCCACACTGTTTAGAAAACAATTCCTTGACTTTGCCACTGTTGAAACTGATTGAAGGCTCAAACCACCATGGGCAGCACTGTGCTTGTTCTCATACGTGGCTTTTAGGGGTGGAGTTCACACTTTTTCAAAAATCAGTGGCATCCCTAATAAATACAGTGATGTAGTGGAAATTTTGATTGTCTTGGGTCTGTGTCCCTGAGAGCAGATGCTTTCATTCATTTTGCTCTAAGCAGGTGTGTGATGAGAAGAGAGGCGGTGTTGATGAGAACCCTGCGAGTTAGTAATATAATTTCTTCCCAAAATAGACTTAATGGAAAGAGGATGCATAATATACCCCCTTCTCAAAGGAAGCGTCCCCAATACAACAGAGGCAGTCATTCTAAAAACAGCTTTATGGCTCTCCAGTCAATAGCTCTATTTTCTCCCCTTTCACAACTTCCTTCCTTCTGCTATGTAAGGATGCATGTGTGGACATAACACATTCTCATCCCTGAACACGCCACTGAAAATGCCCCCAAGATCCACATCCTCCCACTCACTGAAAATTTAAATCATTATTTGTGGTGATTTAACCTGAGAACTTTCAAATGCTTTTGATTTAATTTCACTTTTTTGCTCCAAATCTGATGGTGAAGAACCATTTATCAGCTTCGGGTGAAATTCAGTTCAAGGAGCAATTACTAAGTGCTCAACTATGAAGCCTTGTGTGGGACTCAAAGACAAATAAGGGCCCATGAAATAAGATGAGCTACAAGCAGTGCACTTCCCTAAAGATAAAGATAGCCGGAGGAGCAGAACAGAGCTCTGGCACCCAGACAGCTGATTATCCATCCCAATCACACCCCTAATTGCATGTCGGATTACTTTCCAAGGTCTCGGAAATGAAATTTCCTTGCTCTACCTGCAATGTTTCCCTTAGCTATACTTCATAAGCTAGAGGACTATTTCTTCCTGCTCATTTGAGCCAATCAAATCCTCATTAGAATAGAAGCAGTCCAACAGCTGAGTTGCATGTCAAGTTTTTTCATATTTGGAAGATGTTTCTCCTTCAGTGAAGAAAGGTGGTAAGATTCTCGGGCTATCACTTGGGCAACAGAAGTCTACAACCTAACATGTAGCACATCTGTAATAGAAACGACAGAAAGAAATATTTTTGAGCTATTCAAAATTAATTGAAAGAGTTAAGCAAAACTTCCCAAGAAAGAATTTTGAAATTCGTCTTGGAACTTGACATTCGAGGAATACCAGATTTTAATAAAAGACAGTGGATGGAAACTTTTGAGGAGGGTCTGAATGGGAGCTTCTAGGCATTCTCAAGGGTTGGAGATTAATGGCATTCTTTCTTTGTTCTATTAAATGTTACCTCAAAACATATGGTTGTTCTCGCTCTTCTTTGATACATGTATTGCCTGGGCCACTCTAGCAATATGACAAAATGGTAGAAGAGACATGGAAGAAAGTGGGAAGGTATGCTCTGAGAGAACTTGGAAGAGGTGGAAGAGAGAAGAAAAGGGAAAGTAAACCGATTACTTGTGTGCATGAAAATATATATATGAGGACATTCTCTTGAGATGTGAAGAACCTCTGAACCACACATTATTCTAGTGCACAGCAAAGTACTCTTCAGGAGACCTCACAGATACTGTTACTTCGAGTGACCTTCAAGGGGTATGAGTGTGTGTGTGTGTGTGTGTGTTTTGGGAGGGTGAGACAAGACAGAGGACAACTGGGATCTGTAACCACAAGCCATTTACAAAATTTGAGTACCTGCCTTACATCCAATCTACAGCCCAGAAATTAACATGCTGGAGAAGCTGGAGAGTATCTTCAGAGACAACAAAGAGAAGAATCAGATCAAAATCAGGTTAGATGAAGAAGTATGAAAATAATTTTATTTGATTTGAAGTGCAGGATCTAAAGCCTCGTTTCAGTAACACACGGGAGAGTAGGAAGTAGGCAAAGCTTTCCATGCCCCAAATAAACCATGACAAAAGGAACAGGAGAAATTTTAGTTACTATCAAGTAGTACGTTCCCAGGCAGGCTGAAGTTGCCACTGGGGAAAGATTTCTTAGGGGTGTGAAAGGTGGGCATCTTTGATCAGACAGCCTCCAGAGCTCCTGTTTGATGCCATAAAATGGCACTTCTACTGGTGTCCTAACACTTATTCTCAGTTCTCCCTGGTTCTGGGAACCTACGGAGCTTAAGATATTCACCAGGCAAGTCACACAGTCTTCAGTATCATAACATATTTTGTTTGCCTAGTTCAGGGCTAGGAGCTGGCACCGGGAGCCCACCATGGTACCAGCTTATTCCTTGAAAGCAAGGAACTGAGGGTGACCTGTCTAATACAGAGAAGTCCATTGTGGGTGACAAGTTTTCCTTCCAAGGATTCAAAGAACCCTTCCTCCCACACACAGTCTTGTAACATCAATCTGTATAAATGATAAGGACAGAGGTGCTCTGGTTGGTGAGAAAGCACCCAGAATCTTGTCCTCCTATTCCCCGAGGAGTTTTCCTATAAATATGTCTGCAGGGAATTTTTCCTTCTCTTTTACTGGACCCAGATTTATAATTAAGTCAGCCAGAGGAGCAAGCCACCTTTCTTTAGCACACAAGTTACTGAGGAGGAGCAGTTTCCCCTTGATCCATAGCTATGGTCAGAACTTTCCCAGGCCCACGTGGTTAGCAAGAGGAGAACTGGATCTATAACACACATTTTGCAAAATCTTTTACATTTTGCTTGTGTTTTTCTCTTTTCTCTATCATTTCCTACTATATTTTAGTAGACCCTTGATGTTTTTGAGGATTTGGCAAGCCCCCAAATTCAGTCTCTAAATTTGGGAATCCAGGAAATATTGTGTTCGGGTTTGGAGATTGCTCCTAAATCTGGATTCCTATTGAGAGGCAAGCCTTTCCTGTGGGAGAGGTGAACTCCCTTTCTAACTTTTACCCAGGAGTCATCCCTCACACGATGGTTATTTTCTCAAAGAAACTGAAACAATTGCTTAGTCTCCTAAAGAGAATGACCAGGCTTCCTTTGTGGCTCAGATGGTAATAAATATGTCTACAATGCAGGAGACTTGGGTTCGATCCCTGAGTCAGGAAGATCCCTAGGAGAAGGGAATGGCAACCCACTCAAGTATTCTTGTCTGGAGAATTCCATGGACAGAGGAGCCTGGCGGGCTACAGTCCATGGAGTCACAAAGAGCCGAACACGACTGAGCAACTAACACTTTCACTTTAAAAGAGAATGACTACGTAAACTCCAATTAGGGAATAACCAGGTCGCATTTCCATGGAGCTGTTAGCAATGTGTTGGTTCCCTTCATCCTCAGACTGAGTGGTTTTCTCCCAAACACCAGCTTCCAGGAGCCAGAATTTAACTCTGTGCTTAAGAAAAATGGCAAACCATTCAGTATCATGGATCTCACAGACCACCTCTGGTCACAGAAAACTCGGGTTGTCTGAGGTCCATCGTGTTTTTTTTACAGCTGATTGAAGTAAAACAGGATCCTGTTAAATAAGGCCATAAATAAATACAGCAGATCTGAACACCACCCGGTGAAATTTTTTGGTCCTATTTTGTCATTTATATACATATTCTACCACTTATTTGATTTTAAACGACATGTCTTTCACTGGTGTTGATGAAGTCTCAGACATTTTAATTCTCATCAATTTAATGGAAAGTAATAAAACATGTCACACCTTTCCACATTGGTCTCTGTCTTTCCAGGGTTGGGAAAACAGCTGATTCCCATAAATGTGGAAGAATTATTGCATTAGCTTTTGATATCATGTTTAGTTTGTTTTGTACATTTCACTTGCAAAGTTCTGCACTCAAGATGCCTGCCCTTATCAATGAAAGCCCCTCCAGGGCTATCAACTTCCTCTTGCTTCTAAAGCTGGGAATTAACTGACTCTAAGCGCCTGTCTCTTGCAGCCCAGCTCAAGACTCCTCCACAGTCTGACAAAACTGGAAACAGAAAAGTGGATCAGCACTATTTGGCTTTCCAATGTGTGGACCACTACCGTCTCCTTATCTGATATCTAGCCTACTTTACCTGAACTTCCTTTGGGGCCAGGAGTCCACGGGCTCCTACTGTACTTTCATTAGTCATACTGTCTTACGTGTCACTTAACAAGCATACCACAACTTGGAGCGTTTATATCTTTGTGACTAATGAGGACTGGCCATTGTTCTTCTCAGGGCGCCAGTCTATATTTTTATAGTGCTGTCTGTCTTCCATGTTTGGGGTTTAGCAAGTCTGTGCTGCATACTGTTCCCACAGAGATGTGGGCTGTAAAATTCATGAGGTCTGATAAACGTTCTTATCTGATATTCATCCATTTTCTGTGGGAATGTTCTATCAGATGAACCAAGACTGTCTACACCTCCTTTCTCTTTCTTATCCTGAGAGATTTACCAGAGCAGTACCCCTTCCCTCCTACAGACACATTTTTTTAAGTGAAAGATTCTTTAAATTCTGAGATATTCACAATTTTCAAAAGTTTCACACATGATTTCATACAATCCCATAATAACCCTTTTTAAAATCCCTTACTCCTACCTTGCATCTCTCCTCTCCCCTGTCTTCACTGGTAACCATCAGCTTCTTCTCCATATCTTTGAGTTTGACTCTTTTTTTTTTTAATTCACTAGCTTGTTGTATTTTTTAGATTCCACATTTATACGATATGTGATATACTTATGCAATATCATATGTCTTTCTCTGTCTGATTTATTTCACTTAGCATAATACCCTCCATGTCCATCTATGTTGCTTTAAATGACCAATTTTCATTCTTCTTTATCCATTTGTCTGTTGATGGACGTTTGGATTGCTTCCATATTTTGGCTGTTCTAAGTGCTCCTATGAACACTGGGGTGCATGTATCTTTTCAAAGCAGTGTTTTCATTTTTTCCAGATACATACCCAGAAGTGGAATTGCTGAGTCATACAGTAGTTTTATACTTTTTTACATCTAGAGGCACTTTGTTACGGTTGACCCACGGGTATTTCTTGCTCCATTGTATCACTGACATCACCCCAAAAAGCAGGAATGACTATCAGGAAATAGGTGCCAACAACCCTTACAGATTTAATAAAAAACATAACATCAGAGCATTTTCAACAGTCTCTTCTTTGCCCTTATAGGAGCACTGGTGATAGAGCCCTCTCAAGTTACATACAGATGCCATTCCCAAGACTATTTCTAGACTCTCCAGCCTTCTGACATTTGTCAACACTTCCATCTTGATCTCCACCAAAAGGCACATTTTATTTCTTTTTTTTTAAGTTTGAGAAAAATATAAGCAGATATTTTTGAATGACAAGAAAACTACATTTGTGATGCTTTCAAAGCCACTTTCTCATTTAGATCCTTGCTGCACACAAATTGGTAGAAAATTTAAAAGCTGATGTTTTCCAGGTGTTGGGATTCTTTAAAGGAGATCTTGTGGACTAACTATGGAGGCATTTCCCAGTTCGAAATTAATTAACGACCTCCACCAAATTTTCTCACCAGCCCCTGCTTACGTTTCCCACGTGTACATTCCACCTCAACATGCCTGAGCTCTCTTTGTAAGTCTTCCTATCACAGACTTACATGGACACTTCATTTTCCTGCAGAACAACACAGTCTTTAAAATTAATCTACAAATACTTACAGGTATTCTTATGGAAACAGAACAAAAATTGGAATGAGGGAGGAGAGAGAAGCATATTTCAAATCCTTTAGGCAGGTGTGTCCTCATTTTGCTAAGATTAAGAAAGAAGCTTATATGGTGGGCTCAGAAGGTCATTTCACAAACAATGTACATTCTTTTAGAGGAAGAAGTTGGGGTAAATGGCTTAGAAACTCCAAGTTAAAACATCAACTGAGAATGGAGAAGGGGTGTTTTACTTTGATTTATCAGAACTGGAGGTTTCATATGTAAAACAGATAACAGACAAGGGTCTACAGTATAGCACAGAGAACTATACTCAATATTTTATCATAACCTACAAGGGAAAAGGGGCTTCCCAGGTGGCATTAGTGGTAAAGAATCTGCCCACCAATGCAAGAGACATAAGAGACACGAGTTCGATCTCTGGGTTGGGAAGATCCCCTGAAGGAGGCATGGCAACCCATTCCAGTATTCTTGCCTGGAGAATCCCATGGACACAAGAACCTGACCAGCTATGGTTAATAGGGTCGCAAAGAGTCCGACATGACTGAAGTGACTTAGCACAAAGGAAAAGAATGTGAAAAAGAGAAAAAAAATTTTTATATGTATACATACACACACACATATATATAAAACTAAATCACTTTGCTGTATACCTGAAACTAACACAACATTGTAAATCAACTATACTTCAGAAAAAAGGTTTCCCTTGATTAAATTTCTCAATAATTACACACTTGTAGGAATGAAAATGTGCCTCTCTTTCTTTCAGTCTGTCATTAAATGTGGAATAAATGTTATACTGTATTAGGTACCAAAGAGAGAAGACAAAAGAAGTTCCTATCTGCCAAGAGGCTTAAATTTCCATCTGAAGGACAAGATGAATGTTTGGGAAACAGCTAGAGATACAAACCAAAGGCCAAATCCCTACATTTAAGTTGCTGACCTCTCAACTTCACACTCCAGGAATCCCTTGGTCATCTTTGCTCACCACCTCTGTCTTCCCCTCTCCTCCTCGGTGACACCTCTCTTTTCTCAACTCCTCTCTTCCCTTTGCCTGTCTGTGTGTTAGGCCTGTCAGTGACTTTATAGGCACTGTTGAGTACTATGCTATTATCCTCTTCTCTGGGAAAAAACCCATGACTACCTGTATCTGTTTCTTTGACTTGATTCATTTGTTCACTCACTCCCTTATTCACTCAAGATGATCAGACCCAGATTCTGCCCCAAGTTTGTCTCTTTCCAGCAGTCTGAGCTTTTGCTCATCCCATTTATGAGCCATCGAACACTGAGGCACTTGACTGAGCTTCTTCCCAGTGTCCCAGTTCCAGGGGTCCAGCCAACTAGACAACTTCCAGAGTAGACTTCCCAACGTCCTCGTGGAGTCAGCGGCATAGGACCCAGGCCATGGTACTCTCAGATATCTCCGCTTGCTTCTTCTTTCTTCTCTGACTCCCTCCTCCTCCCTCCATCCAGCATTACTAAGTGCCCCCAGGGCTCAGCCCCAGGGTTCCTGGCTCTTCTCTTTCTTCTCTGCTCACTCCCTCGAAGCCCCCACATGGCTGCAATCAGAACCTATACTCAGAGGAGCCCCAGATCTCCATCTCTGGCCCTTACCTTTCACTTTCTCTTTAGTCCCTTATTTCCCAATGAATACAAAACAGACTAGATAGTTCATGGCTATCTAAAGCTAACATATCAAAACCAGACTGCATGATCTCTTTTCCCAAAGCCTGGCTGCTGGCCACCTTCCCATCAGCAAGAGAAGCACTGGTGTCCCCAGCTCCTCAGATTTATCTTCCACCAGCCTGCTCTGCATTCATGGTCTCCTCTGCCCAGCTCTCTCCCCACAAGTCTTCTACTGAGCCCTACTAACTCTTTTCCTGTAGTATTTCCTCAGATTCCATCTCTCACCACTATTTTCCCCACCAAAAAACTGTTCCAGACCTTAACTATCTCAAAGTAAAAAATATGTATGTATTAACACACTCGGAGAAGTAATAAACAGGCAAACTTCTCAGGGTACCCTGCACAGCCTAAAACAGATCAGGAATGGCTTCCATCCCATGTTTTCTAGTGATTTACAGAGCATGAAAGAAATGCTTCCAGCTGAAGTTATATGAATATCTATTAGATTTTTCTATTTACCTAACTCAATGGTTGTTTAATTGTTATGTTCCCAGGCAAGCACTGGCCAAACAGGCGTGTTAGAAATAAATGAAGAAAAATGAAGGCAAGGCAAATTTAATCATGGCATTCCCAAGCATATCCATCACAGGACTTATCTGCAGTACAGTACATTAAGCTGTCAGGAAAGTGTGTCTCTGGTTTCTCATTTCTTAATTTGATACCCCCCCTTTTGCACTAAAGCTTTCTTCTATCTTCTTGAGATGAATTTAAGGATAACCAATAGTCACTGGATACGAGAACAAGCTGGCTGAGACTTATAACTTTAGCAGAACTGATTTGAGTAAGCTTTGGAAAATTTAATTGTTCACTATATCTCTTTACTGTTCTATGAAGCACTTACACAAAGTTGTAAACTTGACAGAAAAGAATCTTCTTTCCTGCTAAGGGAGAGGACAGAGGACTCCTCTCAGAACCTCTGAACTCCCATTTTCTGCAAAAGTTACCATTGTGTGGATTATGAAGTCTCTTGGTGAGCCCTCCTCTTTGCCTTCCCATTAATTTGGTTTAGGCCATTTTAGATACTCATTAGAGTCCTCTCCAAAAGAGGAATGGAGAAGAGGCAGAAACAACACTGAAAGGAATGAACTATATTGATTTTGCCAATTTGCTTTTAAAAAGAATCTATAAATAGAGTGTTGAAAATGTTAGGAACATCTATTTGGCTTAATCCCAAATTGCCTATAATTTAAACAAAAGAGTAACTCTACATGAGGTAAAGGCCAGGCAGGTATTCAAAAGTGCATGTAAAGAAGCAACTAGAACCAGTAGAAGTAATTGGGGAAAATCTGAAGCAGGGAATGAAATGTTATTATACACTGTATCAAGAATGATAGCTATAGGAAAAGGAGAAGGCCAAGTGGAATGAGAGAGGAAGGTTAATGCTGGATTACATCAAAGAAACAAATCCAGTACGTCGTGAGCACCTGCCTTCTGACATTAAGCCACACCAGAGCCAGCACTCTGGTATCTACAAAAAGGTTAAATCTGTACTAGGGTGCCCAAAGTTCAGTTTGCCTTCCACCCCTCAGGCCATCCTTCCAGGCATGGTGCTGTTGCACCTGTTGAGAATTGATGCCTTTTGATAATTTGCACAAGGGTGCCACACAGAACAGCAGTGAAACTGCATCCTGGATTCACCCAGATCTCAGGTAGAAACCCAGGAATGAGTAACTCAGTTCTGCAACGATCTGAAGGACATCTGACAGGTCCTGTGTTGGAGAGAGCTGCCAAGAAGCCACATAGAGCTAACCTGGGAAACTCTTCAAGGTGAAATGAAGTCAAGAGCTATCCTAGACTCCTCCAACAGATTAAAGGCAGGAGGAGAAGCGGACAACAGAGGACAAGAAGGTTGGATGGCATCACCGACTCAATGGAGATAAGCTTGAGCAAGGTCTGGGAGATGGCGAAGGACAGGGAAAACTGGCGTACTGCAGTCCCTGAGGTCACAAAGAGTTGGGCATGACCAGCAACTGAACAACAAAAATGCCAATTCAGTCACTTTTGAAGGTATTGTTTCTTTGGGATATTCTCTTTTCAGAGCTGATTCTTGGACGTAATTGTCCATGTGGACACAGTATCGGAGGGCATGTGGAAATGGCATGAATACCTCGAAGGAAATCTAGTGATGAAACAGTATAATGGGGGCGGGAAATGAATGTCGTGGGGGATGAGTAAGTAGAATTATTTCAAATTCTATTTAATCCCAGGCTCCAACTAGTAGGAAATAAGTGTCCTGATGTAGAGGAGAGTCCCAGGGAAAGGGGACTCATATTTATCAGAGCACTGATTATACACTAGAAACATTACTTGCATCATCAGTTCTGACAGACATTGTGTGACACAGGCCCGTTAACCCTCCTGATAGATGAGAAAACTGCAGTTCAGACAAGGTAGGTGCTCCGAGTCACACGGCCCAGATTCAAACCCAAGTCTAACTACAAAGCCCATATTCTTTCTCTTCTTTTTAAACATTTATTTGGCTGCACTGGGTCTTTGTTGTGGCACGTGGGCTTAGTTGCCCTGTGGCATGCAGGATCCGAGGTCCCTGACCAGGCGTCGAGCCCACATCTCCTGAGTTGGAAGGCAAGGCTCTTAACCTCTGGACCACCAGGGAAGTCCCAAAGCCCATATTTTTTCCAATCACACCATGATACTTACTAAAAGGCTGAATAATATATCTGATGAGAAAAAGTGAAAGGAAGCTCTAGAACTTATGCTTGACAAAAAAGGCTGAAAAGTGAGGTCACTTTACTGAAGTAACAGCTAGGAAGGGTGGACCTAAAGGATGGTAGTCGGCTCCTTTGAAACTTATTCTAAAGAAATAAGAATAGGAAATGGGCTTCCACTGCAACACGAAGGAGAGTTTCCTTCTCATATGGTTGCATGTAATGGAGTTTAGTGGCTAAGGAACATCGCGGAATCTTCTTCCTGTGCAGAAGTCAAGAAGACTGACTCCGGGGAGAAGATGAAAAGTGAGGTTTGCTTAAAATAAAGGAAACCACTGAAGGAACTCACCAGGGAGAAGGAAGAGGAGTAAAGCTGCCACTGAATAGCATGCCACAAAACAGCACAAAATGGTAGAAGGGTCGGAAGAAGAAATGCTGGATATGGAACAAACAGAAAACAAAACAATCATGCTGACAAATAGTGAAAACACTTTTGTTTCAATAAGGTCTTTGTGGAACCACGTCCTATAGCC
Source organism: Antilocapra americana (assembly GCA_007570785.1). NCBI lineage: Eukaryota > Metazoa > Chordata > Mammalia > Artiodactyla > Antilocapridae > Antilocapra > Antilocapra americana. The sequence continues at coordinate 7,933,921 of ML663563.1, read as the reverse complement.
TCCCCTTCTCTGAAAGTGTTTCAACCAATATAGGTTTTAATCTGAATGGAAGAATTTAAGTGTGGTCCTGCCTCAGAGCAGAAATACGTAAGTGCTAAATGACCACATTAGGAGCTTTGGCAATCCTCAAAGCAGCTTATTCTTTTTTTTTTAACCTTATGTTTATATGGATTTAATGGTGCTAGTGGTAAAGAACCCCCCGCCAATGTAAGAGATGTAAAAGATGAGGGTTCAATCCCAGGGTCGGGAATATCTCCTGGAGGAGGAAATGGTAACTCACTCTAGTATTCTTGCCTGGAGAATCCCATGGACAGAAGGAGCCTGGAGGGCTACAGTCCATAGGGTTGCACAGAGTTGGACACAACTGAAGCAACTTAGCACACACGCAATAGTAATCTCATTTTAGAGAACAGAATGCTCCATTTACTTTTCAAATTCAAGTATATTAGGCTTTATCATACTATGACAATTTTTATTTTTAGAGCTGTGAAAACTGTGGCCCAGAGAGTTAAGGGACTTATCTAGTTAATAACCAACAGAGCTAAGACTCGACTTTAAGTCTCTGAATAAACCCTCAATCCAGGATTCTTTCCAGAATCTTAACCTGCATTTTCAACCACATTCTGAGGGTTGGCTGTCAACTATACCACTTCAGGTTGTTCCCTTAACTTTAACGTGAATCACTTGTAAACTATAGAGATTGCTCGCAAGGGTGGCAGGAGAACTGCTGAAAAACACTGATCATTCAGATTAAGAGAACAATAAAAAGGACTCATGTGTCTTGGATACCCATGTCCTACAGATGTGTTGAGGAAATCAGATTCTTCATGGTTCTAGAGATTGGGAAGCACTAAGCTTTTGTTCTTGTCTTTTTTTTTCCTTTGAAAAGGAGAAAGGAATCCCACCATACACCCACCGTGTAGTATGTGGGATCTTAGTTTCACAACCAAAAATCCTACACTGGAAGCTCAGAGTCTTATCTACTGGACTGCCAGGGTAGTCCCTAAGCTTTTGTTCTCTATGTTGTTGCAAGTCCAATCTGAAGCCTGAATCCAGAGAACATTCTTTCCATTTGTTTATTCACCCATTTATTCAAAATTGAAACAGAGGAGGTCATCGTTTTTCTTTTATTGCAGCTCTGAAAAATTTTAAAGTAGTATGTTCTCGGGAGAAGTAAATGACAAAATATAAAAAATACTTCAAGTTCACTTTAACATTTAGAAAAGTTTTCATTGTTTGGTTTACCAAAATAATATGGAGAAATTTAAAGAAATTTAAAAATATTTATTATTTGCTTTAAGAATCATTTTAGGAAATGTGCTAATAAGAATTGCAATTATTGATTGTTCTGAGATTATAAAGACAGCATAAACAGGGAAGCTAATGGGAAGAAAATACAGTTATAGATAATGAATTTGAAGAGAGCTATGGTTTCTAAGTCAGGAAGCATGGTCTAAAGCCCTGATTTATACTAGATACTTCAAAAAATATAGTATCTGTTACTGGAAATATACCCAGACCCACAGAGAGCAGAATTTGGCATAGAGATGCTCTCATAATATAGCCTCATTCCCGTTGGGACATGATTATAAAACAATTTCAAGCATGAAATCACTGATTAATAAAGAGCTCAATGTGATTCCACATCTTGGATATTTAGTAAGACAGAGCTTTCACCATGTACGGTGTTATTTCTATAAAGATGCTCTGGGTTTTAAGGAAGGCGGAGAAGCTACAGCATAAGGGGTCCACATACTACAAGTAGGGCAGAGATGGAAAGGGTCTCAAACGAAACTGTCCAATATCATGAAAATTCAAATGACCCAGTGCTCATTAGGAGGTTCAGCATTAGGCATAAGATGTGCTAGTGCAATTGACCATGCTACAGAGAAAGAGACAGCTTAGAGCTCCTCACCCAGCCCTGCTTCCTGTGTCCTAATCTCACTGTCATCGCACAGCTTTCCTTGGAGCTCTGCCAAGCAGTGTGCCAACAGAGAAGCTGCTCTGTGGAGCAGACGATGTGGACAGTAACTCAGTCACCTGCTTCCAGGAAAGGTTGAAAGCATATTAAGGATTTTAGAAGCCGGATCCTCCCAACAACCAGCCCCATTATTAAGCTATCCTTTCATCTAAAACTGACTTTAGAGTCAAGTGAGTGTGTCTGCTATTCCAACCTTTGAATATCTGTTTTTCTAGCAACAAAACCCAGCTCCTTCCCAGACCCAATATTTGAGCACAGACGCATTTTTTAAACTTGCTCGTGCCTTGAGCTTGTTAATAAAACTTATCATAGTATTCCAAGTGATCTGGAGTCTTCCAAGATCATAGATTCTTATGTTGAAGCAAACAGTTGAGTTTCTATTAGATATACATCAGCTTTTAGGACTAGACAATGTCTGTCATTGGTGTCATTCCCTGGTGGCTCAGATGGTGAAGAATCTGCCTGCAATGTGGGAGACCTGGGTTTGATCCCTGGGTCAAGATGATCCCCTGGATGAGGGCATGGCACCCACTCCAATATTCTTGCCTGGAGAATCCCATGGACAGAGGAGCCTGGCGAGCTAGAGTTCACGGGGTCACATAGAGTCAGACATAACTAAGCACACAATATCTGTCATACTTCTGAAGCTTTGTTTCTTGATACTATTATTTATAAGGTTATTATTCACAAGGATCCATGGTTGCAGAGTCTGGCGGGGGGACTGTAAGGAATAAACTGCAGTGGGGTTTGGGATCTATAAAAGATGGAAAATCAGATCTCTTAATCACTGACATTCAGTGACTAGTAATTGCTAGTTGTTAAGTCTATACAGTTCAAAACTTGAGTTGATTTTGCCCTCTGAATTCAGTCAACTCATGGAACAAAGGACACTTAGTTTTTTTGTTAAGGAAAGAGGGGAGCATGTAAGAAAACCAAAAGAAATGGAGGTGTGCATTTCAGTTTAAGTTGGAAAGTGTTCCGAGAATGAATAAGGAACTACTGTAAAAAGGAAAAAAGGAGGGAACTGTAAAAAAGTGTCCCAGGATCCAGCACCCCAAGTTCCTATCTGAAGACATCCATGGAAAATCAGAGTCTGCAGAAGGGGGGCAGAGAGAGACGCATATAGCTACAAAGGAAAAACAACAGGCTTTAAGCAGAATTATCAATACAAGCGTTTATATCCATGCCTATCTTACTGAGTAATCAGTAAAGCTGCAATGACAGTATCTATTTTACAGGAGTAAAGACTGAGTAACATACCAAGATTGTTAAGTAAGATATAAAAGATTTAACACAGTACTTAAGTAAGTGGTAACTATTGTTCATAATTGTAATATCTGACATCTAGAAAGAATATGTGGATTACTGGACAAAAAAGAAAAAGATTGGAAGAAAGTAGCTCTTCCTAGTAATGGAGATCTGTTTAATGTGAACGGTAAGACAATGACTGAATTAAAAGATTACACAGAGCCCCCTTCTCCCCCTGGGGGCAGGAAAGGAGCAGTTTTTCAGCTGTGGTATCCCAGGATAAGTGCTCAAGGCCAGACTGTGAGCTGAGCATGACTGAATATAAGAACCATCTGGGCACAAAGAAGGGAGGGGCTGGGAGCCAATCTTTAGAGCTTTGCTCTTAGCTACTCTAACCTTCCTTCCTCCTTCCTTCTCTATTTCTCTCTCTCCTTTCTGCCTCTCTACATCTTCTCAGTATATCCTCTTTTGTACTATTAACTTTAACCCATCTCTTCTTTTTTGTCCTAGTGAAAGTGTTTCTTCTACACATTCAACATCCAAGACAACAGGCATGCAGCAATCTCACATCCTGAGATTCCCAGGTGGTGCTAGCAGTAAAGAACCCACCTGCCAATGCAGGGGGCATAAGAGGCGTGGGTTCGATCCCTGGGTCAGGAAGATCCCCCAAAGGAGGAAATGGCAGTCCACTCCAGCATTCTTGCCTGAAAAATCCCATGGACAGAGAAACCTGGTGAACTACAGTCCACGCGGTCGCAAAGATTAGGACAGGACTGAAGTGACTTAGCACGCATGCACACAATCTCACATATTAGGACCAAGTGGTCCCAAAGGCCTGACCACAGGGCACCAGAGAGGCCGGTCAGGGAGTCACTGAAGATGTGAATGCAGCAGGAAGGCCAGAGCTCTCTACTGGTATATCTGGGTGGGTACGTGTTCCTGCCATGTGGTGCAGTCTAACATCTTGGTCCTGTAAGCAGAGTATAAAATTATATGCAATGGATCTATGAATATGGGGTTTATGTTACCATAACCCACCCATGGATGTTCTACTCCTAAATTCATGTCTATGTAAGCAAAATAGAGACATGACATCAGGCTTGAAGCCTGGTGATTTTGTTAAATTAGGTCTAAGGCTCCTAATTTCGTTATTATTCATTTTTTTTGGTAGGGGAGGGGCTGTTTCTAAAAGGACTTATTCAGATAATGGCATCTCTTTTCTATATCACCAAGTAACGTACAGCTTCAGAACCACTGCCTTTAGACAGTTTTCATTTTCAAGTTAACCTGAGAAAATAAAAGGATTTTTGAACTTGTTTTCCACATGAATACAAAATTCAAGATATGCTTATAAAAAGATTAAACAGAAATTAGGGATGCTAAGTATCCCATATTACAGGAACAAACAAAAGTGTTTTTTTTTAAGGCAATCCATAGTTTAAATTTCCTGCCTGCTGGGCATGCTACACCTTACATCCTCTTAAATTCCACAGGTAATATAATTTATATTAAATGGGACAGGTCCCAGCAGAAATTTGTACAGGCGCCAGGCAAAACAATTACTTTGATGTGCTCTTTTGAAAGTACTGCAGCTCTTAGGTACAGGGTTTACATGCAAACAAATACTAGAAGACTTAGATGTACTCTCTGCTATTAAAAATATTAAACTGCTAACACGTAATTATTGAGTATAATACACAAACAAATCTATTCACATTTTTTAAAAAAATTAATCAACAGTTAAAAGTAAGAAAAATTAAAAAGTCAGACAGTCTAATAGTTTGCTAAGCTACAGTTTCCTAGAAAAGAAAAGCAAAACAAATCCTCTGCCAGCGGATGTGTTCAGAACTAAACCTTTTTAAGATGATGGCAGGATATATGTTGTAAAGGCAATTACAGTGGAATTCAGGTGGGGCCAAAGTACATCAAGATTACAGTTCTGTAACAAAAAGCCTTTTGCTATAGTTTGACCACGATGCAGGAAGTCCTCAACCTACACAACAGTTGAGTTCCAAAAGTCTGTTTGTAAATCAACTATCTGGAAAGCAGAATAAACTTCCTTACTAAAATTATGATAGGTAAAAACAGAAGCATTTATTAAGTTCCCATAAGATGCCAAGGGAATTGCTAAAGATGAAAGTCTTTTCAAGGCAGAGACAGATGCATAATCAAACAGCTTCAATACAGTGACCCTGAGCTGTAGGAAATGCTGTGGATGAGCCGAGAGGACCATCTAATGCCACTCCTCAGAAACAGTGGAGGTCAGTGTCACCTCACAGTGAGAATGCAAAGAGGCGAGAGTAAAGAGGACAATGGAGAGGAAAGAAGAAGAGATGTGGAGTAGGGAAATATGTAGAAGCCAAGAGAACAAGACTGTAACAAGATGCGGAGAAATACAGGAATATATGAGCAAGAAGTTATGCAGAACAGAACAGACTTAAGAACAATACTACAACAGTGTGTGAGATAAACCAAGTTGAGAGCATGAGTTCATGGCTCAGGCCAACAGTTTTCTGGGCCTGTTCTTGAGCAGGGAGAGGAAGGCCAGGTCATATATAGATGTCACTGGTATGCAACGACTGTTTCAAAGTCAGGCATGGGCAAGTCAGAGTGCCTTTTATATCAGACCATAATTCATCATAAAAATCAGGTAAGATCTCACAAATGTATTTATACCAAGTCTTAGGCAAATCCTTGGTCCACTTGATTGTCTAACTGACCTTTCTCCTCCACAAGGAGAACACGTAATTTCTTCTAAATGCTTAATTTTAAGACTATATAGTTATCGCTTTGGTCTGAATGTGTGCTCCCAAATGCATATACTGAAATCCTAATCCTCAGAGTAAGGTTTGAGGAGGGAGGCCTTTGTGAGGTGACTAGGTCACGGGCAGAGCCCTCAGGAATTAGTGCTTAGAGGCCCCAGGGACTTGCCTGGTGGTCCAGTGGTTAACAATCCACCGTGTAATGCAGGGGATGTGGGTTCAATCCCTGGTTGGGGAACGGAGATCGGAGAGGCTATGAAGCAACTAAGCCTCAGCACCACAACTAGAGAAGCTGGGAGCTGCAACCTGAGAGTTGTTGGTGCACCGCAGCGAAGATTCTGAGTGCCGCAACTAAGGTGTGACACAGTCACATAAATTTAAATAACAAATCAGCAAAAAATAAAAGAGGCTCCAGATTTGCCTTGCCTCTTCCACCACGGGAATACACAGAGGGCTCTCACCCAACCACACTGGCACCCTGATCTGAGACTTCCAACCTCCGGATCTGTGACAAAGAAATGTCTGATGTTTATAATTGACCCAGTCTGCGCTGTTGTGTCGTATCAGTACAAACAGGGTGAAGACAGACACAGTGTCCATTCAATTTAAAGGAGTAAAAACTGAGAAGTTTAGTGTCAAGAGGCAGTCAAGCTTCATTTGTAAAGACTGAGACGCCATGGTAGAAGCTGAAAGGGAATGCCAAAATGGAACTTAGGTGACAGCGGTAGTCCCTACCACTCAGGCGCAGCAGGAGAGCTGGAAATGACGTCGGAAACCCAATGACATCATGGCTCTCCAGTGCAGCTGCCTGATCCCATGTCTACCACGTCCCAGAACCACTCAGCCACAACAGGATTGTTACCTAGAAACATCCCTACTGGAAAAATTAAGCGCTTGTCCAATAATTTCCCGTTAATGACCAATTTCCCTAAATGTTGGCTTGCGTCTCCCCCCAGGGGCCACTCTATCTTTCAGCTCCCTATTCCCAAACTGCTGTCATTAACAAAGAACTCCCCAAAGGAAAGGCCTTCCAGGTGCTTCCAAAGAGGGGCACAGACTCCTCTTTGAATCTCTCCATCATTTTCCCTCTTGCTCGTTAATCGTTGAGTGATCTAACATTACACAAATGCTGAGAGGCCCAGAACACTCAGCACAAGACTCCACCAGAGGAATGCATTGAAGCGAACACTTCACAGGCTTGGTTTCCATCGTCTGCAGCCTCAAGGACTGCCCATTCACCGCCAGAACAAGTTGCTCACGTGGCATGGGTGTGGCACGTTGTAGATGAGCAGTAATTGTGAATGAAACCCAGCTTAAAAAGGTACTGATCTTTAATGTTTGTAGCAATGATACCACTATATTTAATGGTGAGCCTCTAGAATCACTAGGGCTTCCCGGTGGCTCTTAGTGGTAAAGAATTCGCCAGATCCATGTTCGACCCTTGGGTCGGGAAGATCCACTGGAGAAGGAAATGGCAACCCACTCCAGTATTCTTGCCTGGAAAAATCCCATGGACCGAGGAGTCTGGTGGGCTACAGTCCATGGGGGCAAAAAGAGTTGGAGATGATAATGAGCACGAGCACAAGCATGACTACTAAGACTAACAGCAGCTCCTAAGCATATAAAACCTTATAGGCATGCTATTCTGCCCTCAAAGAACTTACAGTCTAAACAAAGAATAATAAAAGAAAACTCAAAACCCTTCCCCTATAGGACTCAGTGTTCAGCATCATTTATTCTTAACCTCTTTCATTTTGATCCTCCTCTTTAATGGCCTCCACCCCTCTGATCAGTACGACCAACTAACTCTGATCAGCACGAAAACAAAGATATCCTCACCCCCAACATTCTATGACAGTTTGAATTCTAAATGTTGAGGGTTGGGAAGACTCCATAATATCCTTTTTGCTCCAGTAGGGAAAGCAAAAACCACATACCACTGAGGCTTCTGCTTAGCTTTTCCCTCCTAAAGCCACGGGGCCCACAGAGAAACACAAAGATGTACATAAACACTTATTAATGAGTATTGCTTGGCTACTGGATCCACTTCTGTAGAAATCACCCTTCAAGGGCTCTCGTGTAAAATGGCAACACATGTGTATGCCTACAAGATGCTGTCACATAGGCAGTGACCCCCCCCCCAGTGACCCCTCCCAGTCTCCCTCACCCCCCCACAAGACTTCCAGAGACCCTCCCCCTCCGGCCATTGTTCCCTGGGACCTCACGGCAACTTCCCGACATGAGTTTAGCTGCAGGCTGATGTCTAAAAGTTCAGGCACTAAAAAAACTGGTTTATTGGATGCAAAAGAGAATTAGGACTTCAAAGACTCTAACTCTGTCAAATTAAATTAACATATGGAACAGCAACTAAGCTATGATTGGTATTCATAGCATCAGCTCTTTAGTAAGGCTCTGGCTGGTTTTTAATGCAGCCTGTTCACTTGTTTTAAGTGAACTACTGCTGATCCACTCTGGTTACTCTGAAGAGTATTTAATGACGTGGGAAATGCTCACAGTATACTGTGAAGTGTAAAAAGCCAAATACAAATTACAGGTAAAGTATTATCCAAATTTTCAAAGTAAGACTGTCTCCATATTACATTTGGTTTTTTAAAACAACTCTTTCCTTTGTCTCTGAAAGAATTATACCAAAATATTAATGCTGATTCCCTCTGGAGAGTTAAGATTAAGGGGCAATTTTTATTTGATTTCTTGTACTTTTATGAGTTATCCAAAATTCCTAAAAAAAAAAAAAAATGCTACTTTAAACAGAAAAAAGAATGTATGTGTTCAAAATACATTTTTAAAGAAAAATATTTCTTATGTAAGAAGAAACATGCAAAAACTAGTGACATGTATAGAGACAAGTATTTTACATGCACATTACTGCTTTGTGTGGTTATTTTCAGAGCACATGTAGTCGAGGACTCATCTGACTGTGATAATAGCAGCATCCAGGCACGGGACAAGTTTTGATATGAAGTATTTTATTTACTTTTTAAAAAAATTTTTCTTCTATTCCTCAACCTAGAAAAAAGTAATGATGAACAAGCAAAGTGATAGACTAGACAAGTGGTAAGATTTTTCTTTTTCTTTCCCGATGAAAAAAGGAATTGGTTTCAAAAGCTAGTGAAAGGACATGGAAGAAGCTTGATAATAAGCCTGATAAAGAATCAGTGGGCTGAAGCTGAAGAAACAGAAAATATGCAACCATTTTTGTCTTATAAAAACATCAGTTTCATCTGGTTTAACTGAAAATATCAACACCACTAATTCTACATAATAATAAATACTCTTTGAGTATTTATCTTTATTCCCCAGTCATAAAAGCACACCTATGTATTTAAGAGATAAAGTCAATTTGTTGGAACCTCCCCAAATGATCAGAAAGTCAAACCTCTAAGAAAGAAAAAGGACATGTGCTGCAGAATCTGATATAGATGATTTACTATTTAACTGCAAATTTTAATTTTTGTAAAAAACGTTGTCTCACTCCTCAGTTTGCCTAATCAAAAACTCACTAGGCTATAGAATTATACATACACTACATACTTAAGAGTTTTAAAATAAGTAGTCAAACTAGCAGGCAATGTAATCCCCCAAATATCCAAACAATTGTTTGAACTGATTAATAAACAGCATCATTCAGGATCATTAGACCAACCAATGATTCTTGGGCATAGAGGAATCATTCTCTATGCACCTTGCTTTATTCATTTACAAAATAGCAAAACTCTACCTGGAAGACTGCAACAAAAAATGCTGTTAAGGAACTATTGCTAAGGAACTCAGGGTCAGGAGTGGCTTGCACTGTCATCTTAGTATGGGATGCTTTCTACTGTGGAAAAATAGGATATGCCACAATTATTTGAAAGAGATTACCTGATAATTGTACCGTGCTTGATATCCGAAGCAGTTTTGAAATGAATTGCTCTGCAGCTTGCAACTGTTAGATAAGTTTATAATCTAGAAGCAGATATAGTGATTGCAAAGCTTTGATCACTGAGCCAAAGGACAGTAATGGGTGGAAGCAGTAAATCCAGATTCTAGTCCCAGACAGTGACCTTGGAAATAATCTCCCCAACCTCCCCAGCCCAGAGTTCTCTATAACATGAAACTAATGATTCATCTGTTGGATTAAGAGGTGCTTTGCAGATTACCTGACACATTCAAGATATTATAATTACTACTTATGGTAATCACAATGGGATATGTTTGGTTTTGTTATTTACTCTTCCTGGCAGATCTAACGCAACCTCCCTCAAATGAAACAAGCCCCCTTTTCTTCTACCAGGTAATCAAGCTGCTCTAGGCAGTTATCGCGATTTGTCAGTGTGCGTTTTGTCCCACTTCACTCCAGCCATAGAAATGAACGTTATCTGTTTCTGCTAATTATGCACAGAAGTCCGCATCACACCAATCTAGCAGCCAGAGGACGTGGCGGAACTTTGGGTTCAGACAGTCTGTGCTTTAATCCGTAGTCATTTTCAAGGTGAAGAAGCACTATGCTCGGAGCACAAACAGCCTCTCTGGGCCCACCCATGCAGTGTTTGACAGGGCTGTCAGAAACATTTTGCTAACATTTGACCTATATAAATATTCTCTGTGACACCTGGAACCTGTTCTACTTGCTCCTTTTTACAGGGACTGCTCCAATCCGCCCCGCTACCCCACGTCTCAGTCTGCTCCTTTGACCAAGACTTTCCAACCTTCACCAGAAAGAAATCTTCCCACCACACAGATCACTTTTCTGTGTTCTTCAGTATTTCTCCAAAGTTTCCTAATAGACTACAATTTATATTGTCTCCAACTGAGGACTTAAACCAATTAATAATCATAATTTAAAAGACAAAACACTCCTGCATTCCTCTTCATTTCCTAGGGTACACTGACTATTTCTACATTCAACAGTGTCCTAGGCATTTCTTTAGTGAAGGGTCCCAAGCTTCAGCCTTTCTCATCAGCAAAGTCATGGTTCCAAATTGTGTGTTTTGTGGAAAAGACATAAATAAAAAAATCCAGATCAATATATAGGGAGATATAAAGCAACTAAAGGGAAACAGCATTTCCAGTGACATAGCATGTCCTGCTGTTTATTTCTTTAGAAAATATATATGTATACATGTATATCTTGGATCAGTATTTATAAATAACATATTCTCTCTTCTTTTATATCATACCTCAGTGTGGTTTATTTTCTAACTACACAATCTGGTTTATCTGATTATTTTACTTGCGATATAAAATACTGGGTTAATGCTTGGTAAGTAGCACATTGGTGGAGAGTGAGGGAGGAGAAACTGCATTAGACCACACTGTGAGCAGCATAACTGTAAAAGATATACATGTAACTGTATAAGATATACATGTAACTGTAGGATATACATTATAACATGTAACTGTAAGAGATACGTTATAACTGTAAAAGATATACATGTATACATGTATATCTTGGATCAGTATTTATTAACAATTCTTGGATCAGTATTTATTAACAATATTCTCTCTTCTTTTATATCATACCTCAGTGTGGTTTATTTTCTAACTACACAACCTGGTTTATCTGATTATTTTACTTGCAATATAAAATATTGGGTTAATGCTTGGTAAGTAGCACATTAGTGGAGAGTGAGGGAGGAGAAATTGCATTAGACCACACTGTGAGCAGAATAACTGTATCCCGTGGCATCAGTGGGTCAAAGACTTGGTTGTTATCAGAGATAAACAGCAAGATCAAAATATGGTTCCCCACTTCCCTCTCCACCAATACGCTATCTCAAGACTCTGTCTGCTGTTCCATGTTCTCATTCCTGGGCAGCTGTTTCCTCATGCTGTGGTGTCTACTGCAGAAAATGAATCTGGTCATCCAGAAGTCACTTGGTTTTATCCTCTCACTTGTTGAAAAGCATTTCCCCAGGCTCTGTGGGTGTTCAGTAATGATGTAAGAAAGAATATATTTTGTATTTGTTTTGTGTTATTTCTTAGGGCCTCAGGGTAAAAACCTTTTCAGAAAAGATAGAGAATTTTTGGATTAGGAAGACCCGAATTCAAATCCCATCTCCAACAAAGTTTGTGTAAGATGTCTCATTTTGGTGTAAAATGGAGATATCAGAATCTAGATCACAGAATTTATTAAAATATTAGTTTTGAGGAATGTGCCTGCTACAGTATACTGTACAAAACCGATGGTCAATAGTGTTGACTTAGTATTACCAGTCTATGGAAAACAAATTCAGATGAACATCGGCCTCCACAAATTCACATCATTTCTCCTTAAGACACTGAGATTGGTTTTTAAATTTTCCTATGTATTTGGAATGGAAGAAATATCTTTCAAGTGGGATAATCCGTATAGTGAACACACGTTTGAGCTTGACATAGAGAACAAGGACCAAGTCTCCATAGACAAAGTCTAGGACAAAGTCTGGTTCTCAGAAAAGAAAACTGAAATTTAAAAAAGTTTATATACATCATCAATTTTTACTATTCTTGAAACACTATTCTATGGGCCTAACATAAAAGACTTAGTTTTCTGAAATAGTTAAGTGCATTTCAGATATAAGTATTGATTAGATTTTCAAAGATTAAATAGGTTCATGGTAATAGCTTTATTCCCCAAGGTGCAAGTGTGTGTGCATGTATGTGTGTGACTTTTCATTCTGCTTGAAAGTTCCACAGGCGTCCTCGAAATGACAAGGACCTAAAAATAGGACTCAAGAGAAATTTGTGGAGGATTTATGGATTCGGGTCATAAAGCTTCTATTGTCTTTCATTATCTAGTAAATGGTTAACACCAGGCCCTCCAGGTGAAAAAACTGTGTGCACATTTACACTTACACAAGTTGATTGTAAAGTTTGTAATATGAAAAATGTATTGCCAACAATCTCAAATAAAAATAATGAGACATATAATACTCTATTTGTTAATTCTAAACACCTGTATCTGTGGTTTGACTTGCTATTTCTTACAAAATTCATAATCACTTTTTATAATTCTATCACCAAAAACAGTGTCACAAAATCAGGCTACAAAGGCATGCTTGATCCCTATTCAGTTTAGCAAAGAAGGAGCCATGCTGTTAACAAATGCAGTTCCAACACAAATATAGTTTGATATTTTCATTTATATTAACAAGTAAGACCAAAGTGAAACAATGAAGTCAGAACTTCACTCAATCATCAATAATGTGAGTAATTTCTTTGCTGAATTAGGTAATAGTTTCTGAAGAGTTGAACATTTCCTCATTTTTTTTTCTCTATTCACAATGAAGGCTACAGACACAGTGTGCTTAAATTTAACCTCAACTGTTAAAATGTTGTCAATAATCGTATCTGAAATGTGGACAATCATCAAAACAATATGTCAAGCTCTATTTGCAGCATTTTGCAGTTTCTGTAAATAAATGTTCCCACTATGGTCAGTTTCAAGCTACCATACTGCGTTATCTCTGAATGTAGGGTTGGAAGAGAAGCATGCCTTACATACTATTTTCTCCTGATGAATACAATAAACAACCTCAAGCACATAAATAATAGTAAAGTCCAGTAAAAACTTGAAAATAATGATCTTTGTGTATTAACTTTCTAATATATTTCATTATAGGTGTACATACCTTAACTTTTTAATAACTGTTGTGTGTAAGAACCAGCTCACAAAATTCCTGAAAACTTAATAATCCGCTTCAACTGAGCACACCACAAAATCTCCCTTAATTGCTCTGGCTAGTGTGTGTATTTACCCAGCTTTATCTGTGAGCAGGTGGAATTTAGTGAGTCTCCAGAAAAGACTGGAGCTTCGGATACAAAAATGGGGCGGATTTTGAAAGCCATAAACTTGTGACTGTGTTCTCTGCGACCTGCTCTGGGCCCTCATTACAGTCCGTTGACACTGCTGGTTCTTGACTGGCAGCTGATGTGATTTCACTGTGGCAACGTTAATGCCATGCATCTGGTTCCTACCTGAACTGTGCAAGAGATTCTTGTCTGATAAGCTCTGATCTCCAGTGCTTGGCTATGCTCTGAACAAGGAACAGATTCTATCCAGTTTGATAACACCCTGCGAAGGAATCTTGAGGAGAAGAACTGGAGCCTATCTTGGGCACAGAAATGAATCCCTGGAATCGTAGTGTGAGAAATGCTAAGCCATTTCACAACTGAAGACCTAATATTTTCACAGCAAAATCTCACTATATAAAATGTAGAATACAGTAAAGCTCTACTAAAGAATGCAGAGACTGACACTTACCATTCTTTCTATCAAATTCAGAGATAGCAATAACCCAAAGGGAATTCAATTCGAATCATTTTCATTGTCAAAAGAGCAAGTATGACCTAATTTGCTACCAGGAATTAGTAAAATTATCTAAACTGCATATATAACAAAATCTACGATGGTGAAATAATCATTTTGCAAGTTGGAGTTTTGGAAAACTTGAAATAGCCAGATGACCGAGACAAAGGTTTTCCCCTTTCCTTGGATCGTAATATTATTTATTTATCATTTTATTGAGGTCCCCACATAGCTGCCTCAATGTCTGACTTTGTGAGAAGCTGAAAAACCCAAGTATCAGGAAATGAGCTACTTTGATGGCAAAAATGTTGAAGGGAGGTGTAATCATTCATGATGGAACTAGAAACGCCAGCTTTCCTAAGATTCAGTGGGGTGTTTATAAATTACAATGAAAACTATCCAGAGATTAAAAAGTCTCCAATTCTCATCATAAAAATAACACAATCTGGGAAATAATCACTTTCCTCCCCAGAATTACAGAATCCTAAAGGCTACAGACCGTGGTAAAATGTCTAGAATGTAGAGAATTTGCTATAGATAGTGAATTAGGCTTTTCCTCAATAAGCATTCAAAACTTGGCCAGAAAGCTTCCATTTAATTCCCCAGACCAGAATTCTTCTCATCCAGAGATAAAGTTGATTCAAGTCCTCACCCCCCTCTACTTAAACCTTTTGCAATTCAGAAAATATCTTGCGATTATCACATCATAAGGCAGATTTTCCCAAGTGTGTGTGTCTTGTGATGATAAGGAAGAAAGCCAATGAAGTAATGGAATGAATTTGAGCAGGGGAAAGAAGGGTATGAGCCATCAGTGGGGGGAGGGGACAGTTAAATGTAGGTACTATAGGAAATAAATAAACATTGAAAAGGACTTGCTCCCCAACATGTCATAAAATTCTATGAAATACAGATATTTGGAAACATTTGGCTATTTGACCAAATTGTTAGGTTTTCATCTGTTTGGAAGCATGAATTATAAATGAATGGACAAGAGGGCAGACGAGGAAGAACACAGCCACTGCAGTTTGCCCAGTGTAGTTGGAATCTGCCTCCATTACCCTCTAACACGGTTGCCACACTGAGCCTCAGGTTCCTTACCTCTAAAGTGGGACTAATCATAACACAAGCTTTGCAGAATTTACTCAGAGGATTAAGGATAATGCGAATCAAGTGCTTGACACAGTTGGTGCTCAAAATACAGCCACTATGGCTGGGGCCCTAGTAGATATAAACGAAATTTATGCTCTTAAAGTATGTTGACTATATTCAATAACCATATATGTAAAACCACAGAATATTAAATAAGATAAAAACTCATGAAGTTTCCTTTAAAAAAAAAAACTTTTTGGCTACACCGTATGGCATGCCTGATCTTAGTTCCTTGACCAGGGACTGAACCTGTGCCCCATGCAGTGGAAGTGTGGTGTCTTAACCACTGGACTGCAAAAGAAGCCTCTCATGAAGCTTTCTTCGTGGAAAAAAACAAAAAGTCCTAGTTAGCCTTTTGGGAGCTGGTGTGATGGGGCTCAGCAGGCAACACCAGCCATTGTAGGTTTCTATTGCGACTTGGAAGCTCCACTTTGGAACAGTTGCAAAAGTCACTGAAAACAGATTTGAACACTGGTTTTATGATTTCAAAAGATTATACTGAACTGATTGTAACAAATGTATGCATTCTCAGTTGCGTCCGACTCTGCGACCCCATGGACTGTAGCCCTCCAGGCTCCTCTGTCCATGGGATTCTCCAGGCAAGAATACTGGAGTGGGCAGCCATTTCCTCCTGCAGGGGATCTTCCCAACCCAGGGATCAAACCTGTGTCTCCTGGCCTGCACTGGGAGGCAGATCCTTTACCACTATGCCACTTGAGAAGCCCAAATAGCAGTAATTAAAAAACAAAATCTGAAAGAAAATGAATAAAATACTGATCGACCACAGATAATGATTCTCTATCCTGCTGTGCAGGCTGGCAAACTTTTTCCCCACTTGAACTACAGCACTTGTATATTAAAAAACTTATTAAGGGGGCTTAGTAAGTAAACTTATCTTTGGGGGCTATGAAACAGCATGACCATATCTTAGTTAAAAAGCAGCCTAATATGTTTGTTACCTAGTAGGAACTGAGGTTCATAATGGAATACCCACAGTTAACCAGGACACATCAGAATTAAAGAATTGTCATAAACAGCTTGTGGAAACATGCAACCACTGTGCTGTCCTTTTCTATGGAGGAATCATTTAACTTTCTTATTTCTTTAGGAGAAGTGGTAAGCATCGTTCCTTACCTACCAACCCTGGTCCTAACGTCCCTTTTTAATTTTATTTTTTGGGGCTTATCATATGGCATGGAGAATCTTAGTTCCCCACCAGGGACTGAACCCAGCCAGGCTCCCTGCAGGGGGAGTGCAGAGTCACAACTAGTGGACTGCATCTCTCCTTCTGAATTTTAAAACACTGTTCAATGCACTTCGTCACTCTGTGCTCTCCCTGACCATTCTTTTTCTGTCCTTTTCCCTAGGCCCCAGTATGAAGCCAGAATATAAGACAATGTGTTGAAAATATAGGATATCTCTATCAGGATGCCTAAAATTCTACTTATTCCCAATTACATCACAAAGATTCCCATTCAAAATAAGACAGTTTTTTTTTCCCCCTGAAAGCTTATAAAATGATGTAGATAACATCACCGCACATTCTCTAGCTCATCATGTCAGTCTCTTTTCATCAAAAACCAGTGTCGTGTCACCTCAAACAAATCTGATCAGTGCTTTTCACTTCTGTACTATTGCAAGGATCAGGTTTCCACAAACCAGTTCTACATTCTTCTTAGAAGCAAACAGGAAACTGCCCTAAAAAGCATGACACTGACAACAGGTTAGAGGTGTAACGTGTATCAGGCAGAGCAGCCACATGGTGTCAGATTCTCACTTAGAGTGTTGGTTCCCACAGCCTCATTCATCACAAACCCAAGGACTTAAATGCCAGCATGTAAGAAAGATCTCTACACCATATTCTTCACGCAGTGTTCCTCCAATGTTTAATCAATTAGGAAAACACAGACCTCCCCACAGGTTTCGGGGCTACTGCAGATCAGTTTATAGAACCATCTTACATCCAACAAAGACCTGTAGCTGGCCATTGACTGGTGAGCAACAGCGGAGGTCAGAAGATCTGCTTCTGGAAATGGCCCTGCTGCACACAGACAGAAACGTACATTCATATAAAGAAAGGAAAGGAAAAGACTAAGAGGAAGGAGGAAAAAAAATAGAAAGAGAAAGAGGGAGAAAGCAGTACACCTCCGACAAGAGCGGCTTTGTGACCCCTATGGTAATGTTACCCAGTTTTGTTTATCATGAAAAGATCCCATTAATGCCTCAGCCCCATCAAACAGCAGATCAAGTCCATGAATGGCACCTATCAGAGCCCAGGGTAAATCCAATGATTAGAGGGAATTCGCCAAAGGGCCTTTGTAGCTGAGAAAAATGCCTACTCCAGAGAGGAATGCAGAAAATTCCTGGGAGTACAGGCCTTCCTTTGTTGGCAGTCTGGCGGTATTCTGGAGCAAATAAAGGGACAAAAACGGGACCTTAGATGCAACGAACATTTGAAGAAAATGTTTTTCAAAGACCTCCTTGAAACATTCCTTAAAAAAAAAAAAAAAAACCTTCAAACTATCACTCTGATAAAGATGAACTACAGAACTTCTTCCCAAACCACCATTTTACAGGACTGCATAACCTTGGAGATTCTCAACAGGAATAGTGTTTTCGTTAGATCTCCTTTGTCCTGCTGAGTTTCCTGGTTAAACAGTAAGTCCAAGTTAAAACTTGACAGATAAGAAAACACACACATTCCCTCACTCCCCCTCAAACTGACTTACAGAATCCACTGAGATTTAGCATAACATAAAAGCATCGGGCAAGGAAAGAGGAGAACACAGAATACTGAATCAAAGGTATTAACCAAACTCAGACCGCAGCAAAACATACAGGATAACGCTGAGTTATCACGATTATCAAACCATGCGGACAACCAACCAGAAAGAAAACCCACCAGGAAGGCTAAGTAGGATGAAGAAGAGACACTAAGGCACGAGCACCAGGACATCAGTAATTCTCCTTTATTCTGTACACGGCAGAAAAATTTTACTGAAAACCCCCTAATGAACTAAAGGATGCAAAAATTACAGCCTTATGTTGTTGCTACTCTTCAATACCCTGGATCTACTAGAGCGGACAGAAGGAATGCAAAACCAACAACACTTCTTTGAGCAAATTTTCCTGGAGAAAACAGAATCTTAGGGTTTTGTTTAGTGCAAAGAAGCTGGCCCAATAGAAAATGGACCTGAACCTTAGGTACACTTGAGGTAAGCATCAGACAGGCATTTGGTGCAGCTGAATTTCTCATTTTTCTAAGAAGATTTTCCCCCCGCTTCTTCAGGCCCAAACAATTTTAAGGACTTTTCTGCACAATGTACCCCTAAGTGTAATACCTTCCCCCATAAATCTTGTTATAGACTTATTTAATGCTCCATTTTTACATTTTCTGGGTTGAGGGAGGAGCAAAGTAATAATCATGTAATTCTAGTTGAAGGTTTTCCTCCCCTTTCTCCTGGGCTGAGATCTAATAAAATATTATTTATTTGCATCTTTAGAGAGCCATTCACTAACATTTTTCAAAACTGTAGTAAAGTGGTTGCAAAGGTGGTACCTTTATTGCTTTGCAAATATCATTCATTTTATTATTTGTTTTAAATGCCATTTTACTGGTACCAGTGGATTTGCATTATAAAGCTTATATCAGGATGCTATTTGGGGTAGACACAACAAATTTGAGCCTTTGGATTGTGTTTTTCCATCCTCACTTCTGTTTGTCTATGTAACCATATAAAACACTTTCCCCAGACTTCCCCTCCAAATAATTGAGCATACATAATTGTAGGGTTATTGAATCACTGTTTATGACCAACTCTGTGCTTTCTAAGAGTTACTCCAAAAAGTCTCTACCTTAGGGTGTACTCCCATAAAGTTTATACATCTGTGCACCAAAGGGGAGAGGTCAATTTTACTTTTGCATCATTAAATATATAGTTTTGCAAGCACTAATGAATACAATAATTTCTCAATGTACATGATGGCTTGAAAAACAACTGGCATACTCTCCTGATGCATTTTGCAAATTTCCTCCTACGTCTGGACTGAAAAAGCTCTATTATTAGAGTTCTTATGAATAAAATGCTTCATCTTGCCAATGAAGGAAAAAAATCTATTTGAAGAAATATCCAGAAAAGAAATAAATTTAAGCACAGAACCAGATAAACTTTCTCAACGACCCTGATTCAGGATTCCCTATAAACGGAGTGTACCTCTTCACCACTGTAGAGTTCTCTGAAATCTTGCCAAAGGCATAAATCCTGGAAACATCTTCTCAAAGATAAGAATGAGCTTGGAAAATAGATCATCAAAGAAGTATGCAGTGCCTATAAAATAAACCACACACATACACACACAATTTTCATTTACCAGATCCTCTTTCACAAATCTAGCAGATGGTGGAGTTTTAAAACTCAGTTTTTCAAAAGGCAATCTGACTTTCTATTTAAACCATAATCTTCAGTGTGTTTAAAAAAAAAATGCAGTGGATATAACACAAACGCCAGGAGCACATAACTATGCTCACATTAAGTTGGCCAAAGGTAAAGAAGCAAAATGAATAAGAATTGGAAGTTCGAAAACATCACAGTTGTTGGTTCTGTATAACTTTACACTCTTCTATATCATTTCTTTATGGTTTTACAATTTTTTTAAAAAGTGAATTAAAGGACTTCCCTGGTGGCTCAGTGGTACAGAATCTGCCTGCCAATGCAGGAGACACAGGTTCGATCCCTGATCCAGGAAGATCCCACACACTGGGAGCAACAGAGCCTGCCATGCACCATAACTACTGAGCTCACATGCCTTAGAGCCCGTGTTCCCCAACAAGAGAAGTCACCGCAGTGAGAGGCCTGAGCACCGCGACTAGAGCAACGAAGACCCAGCACAGGAAAAAATAAATACAATTTTTTAAAAGTAAAATAAAAATATATGTAGCAACTTTCAGCTTCGGCTAGTGGTGTACTTGAGTACTCTGGGCAAAAACAAAGATAACACAGTGCTGAGGAAGGGCACTCTAGACTCTAAATGGAGTCAGAAAGGCAGACATCAGTCAGTCTTGCTGTTTAGACTTCTCACTTAGAAGACTCAAACCATTCTAACATCTTTCCCTATTGATTCCAGTCCCCCCACCAAAACCCAACCAATTAAACTGTCTGCCACTTAGTAGCTTAACACTTGAAATCATAGCTCTGATTCAGTTCTTTGTCAGCAGGGACTGTTGTTCAGCTGTAAACCACGAAGGTGCAGATAGAACAGAAGCGGGTTCTAACAAGCCATCGCTCTGAGATCTACAATGTTCAAAGGACACTGAACATTGTAAGGACAAACAGCTCAAAGAAAGAAGTAGTTGAAAAAACAAATTCTGTTCTGTATCTGTTTGTAAATGCTAACATACAAAACCTAAGTGGACTCAATCCTTCTCTTTTTCTTTCACACTTAACACATGCTCTCTGGAAGAAAAGGACGTCACATTGGAGATATTAAAAAATGATAACAGAAGAGGTTATTTCTTCTTTGCAAAGGTACATCTGGCCAGTCCTCAGACAATGCGAGGTTCTGAAGTGCCCTGTCCTTGCAGACCTCATCGTGAGAATAAATGCCTGGGCTCTCGGGCTTAACCACACAGGGCGGGAAGAGATAGTGGATGGGGCTCTGAAGAGAATGCGGCCCTTAAAGGTCCTCCTGTACTAACAGCAATTAGAGAGTGAAGCTGTAATTTCAGCCCTCCCTCCTTCACATTGGACCTTGTCTCCCGTCTCCAGGAAATGGGGGCCAAGTTAGTGGGGCATGACTATAATAGGGATCTGTGACTACAGCGGGGTAGCCATCAGTATAAATCTATCATAGACACACTCGCAGAGGAAGAGGGACTTCCATACACTGCAGCCTTTACACTTTTTGATGCAGATACAGATTTATGGCACACGGGAAGCAGAAAGCCTTTGAGCCAAAGGGGCCCTGTGAATCAAGGCCATTTTGTAGGTTTCCGCCGCCCAAAAAAGCTACACATTTATAATTGTGCTTGGAGTCAGCCCCCTTCCAGCCCCAGGAGGCAGCAGCATTTGGTTGAAATAAAACGGAGGACTTTTCCCAACAGCTGGCCAGCTCCAGTTTTAAGTTTTAACAACAGGATGAATGAATTGAGGACGGCTGAAGGGATCAAAAAGCATTATGCCAGACCTTTTTTTTTAAAGACCCTTCCCCACCACCACCCTACCCCGCCCCAGACTACGCTGTTCCCATGTATCAGATTCATTCAGAGACCATGAACTCTACTTTGAAGAGTTCCCTCCCATTGTTCAGCCGATACAGATGACTCTTTCACCAACATACTCAGAAATGATCCAGCGGAGACTGTGAGGAAATGTCTTAAAAAAAAAAAAAGAAGTTTCCGGCAAGAAAAAGAGAGGGGGAAAAAAAAAGAGTCAGCTAGAAGTAAATTAAAAACCAGCCCAGAGTTCGTGTTAATTAATTAAAAACACAATTTCAAAGCATCCTTAATAGAAGACTTCCTCCCTGCAGCCAGTATCTGATTCAGGGAGTGACTCAAGTAATAAAATCACAGTTGGGACGACTCTCATGGTGCTGGCAGGCCAAGTTCAATATTTTCCCTATGAGGCATGCCTGTACTATAAAAAGAATGCGATGTTTGAAAATGAGTGTCTCTGCTCTCTGTACGCTGGCATTAAAAGCCTCTCCTAGCCCTCTTGCCACACTTCGCGAGTACAGTATGAATCACAATCATGTGGCGAGCACCTCCTTGCCAAATTCTTTCCTGCTGCTACCACGGTGCGCTCCCTCTCAGGCTCCTGCCAGCAGCCCCTGTCTCCCAGCCAAGAGCAGCAGGGCGAGAGCCGATGGAGAGCCAGGGCACTCTACTCCGCAACCAGGACACAAGGAGGCACATTTTGGTACAACTCAGGATTGCTGAATGGAATGAGTGGGCAGGAGGGTACAAAAGTCAGCAGAGGGACACAAAGCGAAGAAGCTGGAGAGAACGGATGCCTCAGGAGTACAGCCTCTGTGCCAGGTGTGGGGCTGGGCACTTTAAATTCACGCTCTCAAGGAATACTCCTGAGATAGGATTGCCGGTTATCAGGGGTGAGGAAGCAAGAGACCCACGGGGATCAGACAAATGGCTTCCCGGGTTTCACAGCCAAGGAAGGCCATGCTTAGGCTGGAGCCCAGCCTAGAGGTCCTGCCTCTTCCCTCTCTACTCTGATTCTGCAGCTCAAACGTGGAGGAGCCAGAAACTACTCTTCTGTCGTCTTGGGCTTTTTAATGTTTAAGCCACTCTCTTAACTATACAGTCCCTAGTTTCTAGTGTTAGTTGCTCAGCTGTGTCCGACTCTGAGATTCCATAGACTGTAGTCTACCACTGTTCCCTAAACGAATACAGTGCCGCTTTCAACCACATGTTTATTAAAGTATGCATCAGCCAGATTAACATCCACTGAACCAACCTTCACAGCTATGGCCACGGAACCACCACCCCCTCAAGCCCAATAGTCATCTCCAAACCCTGCTCTAGGGTCACAGAGGGAACTGGGAGAGAGCATGGAGAAAAACATTATTATAGCTCAACATCATGAATCACTCCTGATGGAACCACCTAAAGTTTATCCTCTACTTACATCTGCATTTCTTTGTGTTCATTCATTGTGGTTAACTACAGATTAATTGCCTTGCCAGGTTTCTGGCTAAATCTCCCATGAACCTAGCAAGGTTTGGCCTCTAAGAGGCAGACACAGACTGTGAAACCAGGAAACTCCCTGCTGTAACAGTGCTTCTAAATGGGCTATTAGGTATAAGGGTGAGCAGCTCAGTGCTCTGTGATGACCTAGATGGGTGGGATTGCGGGTGTGGGGGTTGAGTGGAAGGTCCAGGAGGGAGGGTATATATGTATATATGTAGCTGACTGGCTTCACTGTACAGCAGGAACTGACAACATTGAAAACTGACTATACTAAGTGAAACAAAACAGGACTGGGAGAAGTTCCTATGCTTTGGATTAAAGACAACTTGTCCCAATGGCTGTGAAGAGGAGGAACATGGAAGAGGCAGCAGAGGAAGGAGAGAAAGGCCCAGTTCACATCTAAGAGCCTACAGGAGAAGCAGAAAGTGGTCCTTTCAATCTCATCTTAATCCAAGAAGGACAGCCCTCCCTGGAGTTACGGTCTACAACAAAGCACAGTGGAAGTGGGCAATGTGGATATTCGTAGCCCAACTAGCTAGCTAGCTTGAGTAGGTAGTATAATAAGGCTGTTAAAGAAAGATTTTCATCTTAAGAAATATAATATTTAGAATAATGCCAGGTGACAGTCTTACTCTTGGCGGCACTGGCCAAATTCCAAGAATCTATTAATGAAAGACTAAGTAGGAATTTAAAGGACTCCAAACCAAGACCTGTTGATCAGACCATTCCTTATTTACTAATAATTAATTATGGAGATATTATGTCTCAGGCATGGTGTTAAGGCCTGGGTATACAAAGATAAAATAAACATGCTCTCTGTCCTACTGGAGTTGAACAGAGTGGGACAATACAATGTTTTAAGTGTTATACTTCAACAGTGGCCTGTACTTAGTAACTACTAACTTCGCAGCATAGTAATTTCAAGATTTGGCCAACTCTCACCTTGCTTAGTGTTTTTGCTGATAAAATTAACCTAGAGGAATTTGTATGATTTTGTGCTACTTAATTACTCAGTGAGTTGGTGATGTTGTTGTTGTTGTATGGATCCACTTTCGTAGTAATTGTGGAAGAAATAAAATGAGGAAGAATTTGGGGGAGGGAGCCTGGATTTTCTCCAGTGGAGAAGACAGAAGAATTTTTCAGAGTGGTAGAAGAAAATAGGTGGTCAAATAGGATAGCTCTGAAGCCATCCTGTTTTGCCTGGCTCTATCACTTATTCATCAATATTCAACTGTTGAATTCTCCAGTACGTTACTTTACCAATCTGTGCCTTGATATCTTCATCAGCAAAGAGGGGATGCTTATAGTACCACTTCATTGAATTGTACTATTATCTGAATGGATGGTGGTTCACAGGGTAAAGTGACTGCTTGTAATGCAGGAGACACAGGTTTGATCCTAGGTCAGGAAGATCCCTTGGAGAAGGGTGTGGCTACCCACTCCAGTAGAATCCCATTAACAAAGGAGTCTGGCAGGCTATAGTCCATGGGGTTGCAAAGTCAGACATGACTGAGGACTAAGCATACACACACACAATCACCTACCTATCTACCTATTTAAACTCTTACTCTGATTCATTCACCATTCTGCAAAGCTAAAATATTCTGTCCTACACTTTTTTGGCTTCATGTACTGGGTTTTCAGGCAGTGTTCTTGGAATGGAAACTCTTTAAAGTACTCATCTCTTTTTATCTATGTGTATTGATAGTTATTTACTACTCATGTTTTGGGTTGGTGGAAAGTAACCCCCGATGAAAAATCCGAACAAACTTTTTGGCCAACCCAACAGGTAGAGATCATGTTGTGTGAACATCTGTGGTGCATCTAAGATTATTTTGTTGGGAAAGAGAAGGAACAGATGCCAGTTAACAAGGCAGCTAGTAGTGAATTGAGGATTGTTTGATCTGTTGAAAGAAAAGCCCTTTCTCTTTCTTGGAACTTGACAAGGGGGAAAAGAAAAAGACAATGGTGATACTGTATTAATTACAACAATAAATCTTACCAAAATCCAAATTAAAGAAGCCTTAAATATCTAATTGAGATACTGGAGTTTATGTAACAAGAATGATAGGAAAAAAGTTCAGGAGATTAAAATGGGCACATTAAATATTTCTTTTAAGAAACGTTTAATACTTTGGCTATTTTGGTGTAGACTGGAGTAGGGTGCCAATAGAATTCAGTGTATAATAAAACAAGACATCAGGTGTGTAGTCCTTGCTAGTATGTACATGGAGGGCAGCTCAGCACTGGTAGAAAGAACACAGACTCTGAAGTCAGATAAGCTGGGCTGAGTGCATCTCTAAAGGGATGTTGGTCCATGGTTCTTTGAGTCATCTTTGCTAAAAACTGTGCGAGATAATTTGATCAAAATGTCTTGTGCTCTGAGATACTATATATATATACTGCTGAAGGAATCAATGAGTAAAATATGTAAACAACATATTATTCAGTGTTTTCTTTTTATGAAAATAATCTGTGCCTCCCTTACTCACGCATGACATCTAATGCCCCTAAACCACTATGGAAAAGGTTATTAAAAACCTCAGAAAAAACAACTACTATTTCTAGTAGCCTTTGTGAAGGAGTGCGTGTATGTGTCTATGTAAATGGGAGAGATCAGGAAGCAGCCATCCAAAAGTCAAAAAACGCCTTGTGGGGGTCAAAAGCAAGGAAGGCACAATTAAAATAATAAATAAAAAAAATTTTTTTAAAGCTTGTGTCAGGTTGTATTGTGTACAGATATCTTACTATACAGGTCCTAGGGATTTAACTCCAGGAAATCTTCACTGTTCAGTTATTTTAATTATAAAAGTTATGATCTGGCTATGGTTCTTTAAAACTTTTAGAACTGCACAGAGTCCAAGTATAAAATATCTTTCTCATTCTTCCATAGGGTGATTCACTGGAATGCCACCTTTAAAAAGCAAAGTTAAGATTTTCATTGCTTTCGTCGAGCTGGCCTTAGAAGACGTCATCAAACTGCCATCTCTGGAACTCCCCACTAAAATAACACTGACTGCACAGGGACCATTTGTGTAATGAGCTCTTTATCGAAAAGGCATCACTTAAATCGCCAAATAAATAGCGTGAAGTAATTGGCCTTCTATAATTCTGGGCCATGAGAAACAGGCATCACTTTCTAAATGAGCTCGAAGTCATTAAAAATCACAAGAATTGCATAACCTAACCTATTGGTCAAGAGAGTCTTTGCTTACTTATTAAGGGGTACGGGAGGAAGGCAGTGCATCAAACAGGAAATGAGGAATTCAATGGACTGTGCCTTCAAAAAGCAAGAATGTGTTCCAGATGAGGCAGAGGGTGAAAGTGACCACGGCCAGTTGGCTCTTGGTTGGCAAACTCAGAAGCTCTGTCTGGAAATGTCACTAGAATTCAATGGTATGCCCTGGTTGGATATCTGCCTCCTTCCCCAAATACCTCTGTGTTGTCTTCTAGCCAACGTACTTTTCAGTAATTCCCTGCAAGAACGATGACTCAAAAGAAACCCCCCATCCGGAGGAGGAAACAGGGACTAAGGATGCCAGAGAATCTTTAACCTTCAGTGAACCATCAGCTTGAAAACAGTTTGAATTCCTTGCAGCATTGTAACTCATAAAAAACGGCACTCGTTCTAGTCAATGAATCATTTTTAAGAATGGTAACAACAGAGTAACAAAGATATTTACGTAAGCCAAGTTTAAGTTGTCTGATCTTTTAACCTAGTAATTGGGTTTTTTTAAAAGACATTTTCATTGTACAGATACTTGATATCATCAGGTCAAATTTTAAGATAATTTGAAAATGTGGCTCTCAATTTATAATCAGTAGTTATAATAAAAATCTTTACATATCATTGTTGTGATTATTATTCGAAGCAAGAAATATGGAGAGGCGGTGGCCTTGACATTATTTTTTAACAAGGAAACTGGGTTATTTAAAGTGTACTCTGTGTGTGTGTGTGTGCATGTGTGCGCATGCTCAGCTGTGTCTGACTCTTTGTGACTCCACGGACTGTAGCCCACCAGGCTCCTCTGTCCATGGGATCTTTCCAGGCAAGAGTACTGGAGTGGGGTGCCATCTCCTCCTCCAGGGGTCCTTCCTGACTCAGGTACTGAGCCTGCATCTCCTCCGTTGGCAGGAGGATTCTTCACCACTGAGCCACCTGGGAAGCCCAGAGTGTACTGTAAGGTGCATGAAAGTTTCTGCTGCCTCAAAGAAAACTTTGTTCCAACATGTTATTTATTCCCAGGGACTGTACACATTCCAGATGACATCACCAGAGCTGCTAGTGCAGAAGAAAATAAGCAAATGAGACACACATTGGCTCATGTGGCAAATCACCGGGTTTGCCAAGTGGAAAAGAACAAAAACGGGGAGGGAAAACATTTTGTTTTCAATCTACAAGGATATTAATAAAACTCAAACCCAGCATTCTGTGGCTACATTTCCCAGGAAGAGGAGTCTTTTCTGGCCAAAAGAACATAACAACAAACTTTTGTATCTGAAAAATATGTATCTCATGATGTCATTTAAAAACCCACTATTTACCATGACTAGGACCGAAAACATGTTTCTTTGAAACTTGGGCACCAAGAAAAAAATTGAGGGCAAATTCTACCTAAAATAATTTGCAGTTCAGAGTAAATCAATTCAATGAGTGTAATTTGATGCACTGTATGTCACAGTTTAAAGTCAAAAGCTGCTCTAGATAAAATTCGAAGGATAAAATAAACAGTAAGTCACCACTTACTAAAGAGAGGATGAAGTAAAAGAAATATGAAAGTTTTTTAAGAGCCCTTCTAAGTAAATGCAATTTACAGACATCAGTGAGAAATGAAGAAAGCAAACCTCATAATGCTGGATACCAATTAAAAATAGAATAAGCTGAAGCCTCATTATGACTGAAAACTTAATGGATATAATTATTAGCAAATTTGTTTGGAAATCATCAGTGATTAAAAATATTAGTTAACACTGTATGTCAGGAACAATCTGGAGCACTTTACAAAATTAATTCATTTAATGCTCTTAACAATCCACTATAATAATATGATGATCACATTACAATTCCAATTTTGTGGCTGAAGTAACTAAGGCTCAGAGAGCTTAAGAAAACTGTCCAAGGCCACACAGGTAGTGATTACTAGCACACAGTAATCTTGATGAGGCTAATTAACAAAATTTCAGAGATACCAATAAATATTGAGAACCTAGAGGAATAATTCCACTAGAACATAAAAATTTTTGATAGAGAAATTTCCCTTAGTAAAGTAATAATGCTGAGATGTCCAGGTGGCTTACCTTGGGGATGTAAATTATTATAATATGCATAAACACACAGTCTTTCTTGAAATAAAGGCCAGCACAAATAAAGTTTAATAAAGCCATTTGCTTCTGACAACAAAAGGAGATACACCTGTGCATTGATACTTATCAGGATTAAACAATTAAACTTATCAGGATCAACTGGGCAGGCGTAATTTCGTAAAAATGTTCCTTTTTCCTTAGAGTCATTGGGCTTACACATATATCAAAATACCACATGACAGTTTTTCCCAGTTTTTAATCCGTTTCTGAATTCTGTAACTTGAATGACACACACATACCAAAAAAGAAAAAAAAAAAAAGAAAGGCAACTGGTCCTTTGATTTTAATAGGGTAGAATTTATTTGGAAAGTTAAGATTCCTTATTATAAACTGTACCTCTTTCTGGAAACATTTAGAATTTTGAAAGAAGTAGCCTTGGCAAGAATGTAGTACAGTCCTAAATTTACAGGGGGAAAAAAAAACGGCGAGCCATAGAGATTCAGGTTATGAAGTAAGGTTACCATTAAGAGGAAAGCAGGGCATGGCACACGGGCTAAGGTAAGAGCATAGAAGCGCTTCCTAGCTGTGTGATCTTGGGTGAGTTATTTAACTTCTTCGAGCCTCACTTTTCTCATCACAAAACAGGGAAATATTTCATGGTGCTGTTGTGGAAATGAAGTGGGATTACAAATACAGTGTGCTTCTGCACAATACCCGACACTCCAGTGAGGACTCAGTACATGGTCACTGTTCTTGTTTTGTGATCTCTGACTGATTCCCAACCAGCTGGTGTCAGAACTTGATGTAAAGCACTTTGGGAATTAAGTGTTGTTAGAAGTGAAGGGAAGCTGGTTCCTAACTCCTTCCTTACACCTGGGCCTAAGGGGGCAAAATCATCTATCATAGTCTTTTCTGCAAAATGCAGTATTATTCACCACTTCCTCCCTTCTTTTACCCCTAGAGCAATTCCTCAGCTTTTAGGAAGCATTTTGCAGTCAGAATGTCACTTCGAAGCTGACTGTTCTAAACTCTCGGTCAGGAAGGTTCAGGATTGGCTTTCACAAAGGGGATAAACCCTGCGTTCAGGAAGTCTGACCGGCAACAATTCCAGGGTTCTCACGTTACCCGCTTCCTCCTCGTTATTACAGTTGGGCTCTTCCTGGAAGGGGCAGTCTGCTGCTTGATTAAACATTCCAATCACATCAACACTGAGCAAAATCACAACATCAGCCTGGTCTTAATCAAATGTGCTTACCTCTCCTTGGGAAAGGCCTTCAAATTATAAAACATTTCACAGATCAGATATGTAGGAACAATTCCCTATCTCTCTTTCCGGCTTCAGTGGCATCTCAAGTTCCAATCATAGGAAACCAGCCAACGTGTACTACTTCCTAATGGCCAGGCACACCTCCAGGTGCTTTTTCTTACACTTCCTCATTTAATTTTCAGAGCGACTCATAGCGGGAGGGAGGGTCTAGTCTCATCCCCATTTTACAGATGAGATGACTGAGGTCAAGGAGACAAAGTAAGTTGTCCAGGGCTACACTGTCAACCCCAGAGCTACTAAAATCCAACAACAGTGTGGATAGGTCCTCGGCAGACCTGATTCAGCTACTGCCCAGATATTGCTACTTTCTCTCTGGCCCCAGTTTCCCATCTTGGAGACGATGTGGCCACTCTGGAAGTTCCCTTCTAGCCTGACATTCCACAGCCTGCTGCTGCTGCTGGCGGGCTTCTTTGTTTCCACGCTCAGCTGCTCTGGCCGGGGCCTCCCCCGGCTCTGCCCTGTTTTGTTTTTGCTGCTGGACCTACTACAGACGCACTCCTGGCAGCACAGCCCGGAGCACAGCCGAGGAGGCTTCCTCTTTCGCTCAGTTCCTGGCCGCTTTAGTATGAACAGAAAAGGTGGGCAGGGGCCAACTGGCAGAAGCCACAGAAATAGCAGCACATGATTCTCCTACGAGCAGCAGAAAGGTCGGCACGCAGGACCCCGCCATCTGCTGAGCTCTCTCATTGACTAAGGTTGCTTTTGGCACGCAGAGCCACCTGGGGTTTCCACGCTCGTTTCCCTCCGGTCAAAGTAGACAGCTTTGCTGATAGACAACTTAGAGAGGATGCTTCGTGGTCCTGTGCTAGCAACCAGCCAGGGACAGGAGATGGACAGCTTTAACTGCAAAGCCACAACAGGAACACCCCCACCCCTGCCACACGCACACACATCTGAATCTCTCATTCTGCAGCCTGCAGCCTCCTGGGGAGGTCCTCCCTGGGTCCACGCCACCACTGAGCACAGAGGAAAAGGTGTGCAGTTCAAGGATGTGTAAGCGGCGGTGACTCAGTCATCCCAGCACTGGTGGGAAAGGCGGGTTCCCTGGATTAGCAGGCTCCCTGCACCGGCACCGCGTCCTCATTAGCAACTGCCTGCAGGGATCGCCTGCTGGGGCTGTCTGCAGCCCAGTTTCTCCTCTCCCTGTCATCCTCCCCCACTCTCTCTCCCTCTCTCTCTGAGTCTAGGACCATACTCAGGCCAGGACAGTTCCAGTCATAACTGGATCTTTCCATGACTTGGTAGCACACAGGAGGATTTGCTGGAGTGGTGTTTTGTTTTGTTTTGTTCTGTTTCACTACTATTAAGCAAGATTGCTTCATAATCCTTTAAGTGTTTTGCAGCCAAGTTTTATTTACATATCCTGGCCAGCAAGCACGTGATTAACCCAAGGATGTCACGGAGGGAAGGCAAATGATACATCTGAACAAAATCGGATGCCGTTTCGGTGAGGAGACAGACACGGCTGAGCTGTCCAAAGGACAACCGTCTCTCGGGCCAACACTACACAAAACTCTCCGAGCCTGGAGACCCTCAGAGACCAGAAGGAGCTGCTGAGGTAGGGGCTCGGATGCACGTGATTCTGATTCCAATTGCTCTCTTTTTCTTTCACTCTCTCCGCTCTGGGGGCACAGTGTTAGGAAAGCCAGATGCCCAAAGCATCTAATACGTGTGAATGGTAGTAAGCTGTCTGTCTGTTTATCACAAGGGTACTCTTACGACATGGGGTCTTCCTACAATGCACATACATACCACCCAGAAAACAAGCGGCATTGGTGTCGACAGGAAGGAATTGTTTCAATCAATGTTTATGGAGTGGCTTGATGTGAAAGAATCATGCTAGGAACTATCAAAGAGCTTTTCATATCTTTCACCCCATGATAAAGATAATTAGAGCTGGTTATGACCATTCTCATTTCTCAAAAATATATCTGGTGATCAATCTACCAGAAGGTTAAGTGGATGCTGATTTATCAGTGAAATTTTTTAAAAAGTAAAAGAAACTTAAACCCTGCGACCTAGATTCCTTGGTCTCTTCACTAATGAGAAATCCTTAAACATTAAAGTAAGCATTTCCCAGGAGGTATTAATGAGGTCTTGACTCTATATACTCTGTATGTGCAAGCATACTCAGTTGCATTAGATTCTTTGTGACCTCCATGGACTGAAGCCCACCAGGCTCCACTGACCATGGGACTTTCCAGCGAAGAATCCTGGAGTGAGTTACCATTTCCTACTCCAGAGGAAATTTCTGACCCAGGGATCAAATCCACATCTCCTGCGTCTCTTGCATTGGCAGGAGGGTTCTTTATCACTGACCCATCTCAGAAACAGCAACTTCCTATTTCTATCTTTCATCCCTCCACACTGCCTAGCTAATGCAACTTTAAAACAAGTAATTTATCGTCTCTGATTATACATTTTATTATCTTTAATACAAAGGGACTGTGTGAAGGATTTTTAATTTCTCATCTAGCTTAAAATCATGTATTTGTTTAATGAAAGACTAATAACACTGTCAATGGCAGTTTTTATTTTAACCTTTAAATACAAAGGCTGCAAAGCACAAAAAAGATCATGTTGCCATAACCTCCTGGAGAAACATTTTTGCAAAATTTCCCTGCACTTCTTGGAAGAAAAAAATATCATGCCATCAGGCTCTGTGAATGAGAAGATGCCAGTGATAGAGGATAGAAGACAGTGGTTTTTATTTGTTTGCTCTGAACGGGCAAGGTTCTGAAAGCGATAGGATCTTCCTCATGGAAAATGTGTTTGCCTCTAACATTATCTCTTGTGATCGGGAGTCAGTGTCAAAGGTTTGTGAATGGATTTCAGAATGTGCAAGTGGCACCTCCCATCGTTAGCTGTCTACATTTTTTATAACCACTTGCATACTTTTGGTCAACCACTGTAAAATAAACAGTCCTTCCCAAATGTTTTTGTTTTCTTTGACAGCACAGCAATAATTCACTTGGAATGCTGTAGAATAGAAGAGCACTTTAATACTGTTCTAAGGCTGGCTTTTTATGATTTCTATTCATCAATTTGTTTTTAAGTTAAAAGATGCCAGACTGAAAAGGGCCTAAAAGTCCACTCTGGAGATGGACTAGGCTTCTCTCTTCTCTCCCTTTCCCTTCAGAACATACATAGGTACAATACCCGCAATAATCACACATGCTCACATGCATAAATTGATGTGTACACACATCCTCAAAATGGATACGAAAAACGATACTCATTGAAAGTGCTGTTTTTGTATTTGCACTTGTACTTTTGTTTCATGCTTGAGAAGTATGACATCTCAGTGAAGGTATGGATTTGTCTTCATGAAAATGAAGGTGGAAACTAATATTTATTCCTGCCTAGAAAATGTTTTAGGAAAAAAGTCCCTAACACACTCTTGGTTTATTTGATTAAATACTTTTGATCTCTTTTCTCCAGACATGCACGTAACCAAAGAAAGAATTTAGAAGAAATAAATAGTTTGGCCAAGAGAGCTTTCTTTTCTTTTTTGAGGGCCTGGGGGATGATCATCTCAGCAGAATAAGGTATATATCTGTGTGTCAAAACGGAAGGATGGGAGTTAACTTACGAATGGTACACAGTTTCTATGTACCACCACATGGATTAGCTTTATATGGGACAACTTTGGAGGTAACAAATTGGAGATTGGGCAGTGATCTAGTTTCATCTTACCCATCTTCTTCTCTGAGAAACCTGTTTCGAGTCTGCAGACCACAGGCTCTTCAACTGTGATCTGTGATAAGCATGGGTAAGTCTTGTGTTGAGGTGGATTTCAGAGGTGGGGAGTTTATCAGCTGAGCCATCTTACCTGCCTTCCTTGCAAATGATTTGAGCCCTGGAAGCCAGGCCTAGCTTTGGGCTTCTCCAGCAGAGAGCAGTGAAACACTGTCAATAAACTTAATTCTGGAAGCCAGAGCAGCTTCTGAGCTAAGAGAAAAGGCAGAAGCAGAACTGGCAGGCTCATCAGAACTGTAAGGAATGGGAGGATCTGGGCTTGTAGATTTTCAAAGCTGGATGTGTATTAGAGGTTTGATGCCGATGTGGACAGCATTGCATATATTTAGACATTTAAATATGAGTCAAAAAATAGCACTTCAGAGCAAGACAGATGACCCACACACAAAGTGTAAGCCTTCCAAAACTATTCTCTCACTTTAATCATGCAATCACTGTATTATCATACATTTATTAGGTCACTTTCACTTGCATTCAGTATTATCACTGTGTCAACTCTTCAGTCTTATTATCCGACCACCTACCTTGGCAGTTCTTCTAGCATTCTCTGTTCGCAGCACAGTAACTGCTTGGCAAATCAAGTGCCAGAAGGAGTTTGTACACATGCATTCTACAGGAAACGTGGTTGCAAGAGCCGTTTTAAGAAGCTGTGGCTTCAGTTCAACATGAGGTGCCTAGTGGGGATGTGTGAATGATGCTTCCAGGTGAAGGGATTTACGACAGGACACATGAACTTGTTAACAGTACAACACAAAAATGCTAAACTCCCTGGACACCAGCCCTTGGCTGGGGTGCGAATTGGTTCTTCTCCTTCCAATCAACAAAAGCTGATGACAGAGAATATTAGTGAATGGACTGTGTTTGTGCTAAGCTGCTCCTAAAGAAAACCTCTGTTTTCACACAGGAAGTATGAGCACTAAGGATCCCATGAGGTGGTTTACATGATCTGACCTGTTACTTTTCTTGGATAAAAAGAAGTTTAATCCATTCGATGTTTTCTGAAGCAAAGTTATCAGAGAGATTATTCTGCAAAGATCTTAAAAAAATAAAAATAAAGACAGCAGGTAGATCATGCATTTGCTCTGTGGAAACAGAAGGTAATATCCTGGGTATACATCAGTGGCTCTATGGGTTGCTATTCTGAAACATTCTACTCTCTTCAAGTGCTGGCCTCAGATGGCAGCCTGTGCAGGCTGCCAAATACTAAGTGAGGCATGGGACGCTACACATCAAAGGGGAGAGGTCGGCATGGCAGCATGCCCGAAAAGCACGCTCTACAAAGGATGAACTTCGAAGAGATCGGCTCACATCAAAAGTCACCGCATGCTTCACATTCCCCAGTGTCCAGGGTCATTTTACCTTCCACTGGCAGCTCTTCTCAGCCAGTCTAGCTCCCATTTCTGGAAGCAAAACTCCCTCCTCTTCTTTTCTCCTGAAGCCCCTCTCCTGTCCCATCTCAGCAAAAAAGAGACACCTCACAACCAGAAAACAACTTCCGGGGTGCACCCAGGGCTGCACACCTCAGGGTGAAGCTTCCTGGGGCAGGAGAAGGCGGCAAGGCTGCTCTGCTTGGGAAAGTGCAGCCTCACTGCTCCACGTCAACGTTCTACCCCCTCGGCCTTTCCCAAGGTCTCAGTGAGAAAATTCTTTTTTTTTTTTTCTTTTTCTTTTTTTGGTTCTTATCAGTTCAAACAAGAACAATGAATTCCTCAAGCCCACAAGAATGTGACAAGGTGTCAACAAAGCCGACCAGGAAGGTGATGTATGGCCCGTGAGCTGCAGCTCCCATAAATCACATCACAAACCAGAGCTACAAAGAAGGAGCTTTGCAAGTGGAGTGCAAAGGGCCAGTTCCCTGCACCCTTCAACAGGCACCCCACACCCCACCTCTCCCAGTGGCCTCGCTGGAGCACACCTGTCACCCCCACACCAATAAACTGGCCTACTCAAGGGTTAAGTTCCTTTCCTTCTGCGGCCAACACAGCTCATACATGGGGAGCACTGTATAATTTAATGTGCTTCAGAGACATGGGTTGATATGGCTTTGTTGAGGGCTGTCTGGAAAGTTCAACGTGAACCCCCAACTTCAAAGGTTTATAAATGACAAAAGTATTTGTTCTTCAGTTGAAATTTGATTTAGAAAGTTTGGGCTTTGGTGGCGAAATGATTTTATGGTTTTCAAAAATCAAATGTCAGGAATGGTTTTGCCTGCTTTGTAAATGATACAAAGAGAAACTGAGAATTACCCAGATAGCATCCTGGGTTCGTAGGATGTGGCTTTCTTGAAAGAAAAACTAGATGTATATATAGTTGTATACAGATCAAAATTAGGAGAGGAATGGGACTATTTGACATTGCCTTCTGCAAAGTAACTTATTGTCAAATAAAGAATTATCAAAGAAGATATCTTCCATCACTTTTTAAACATATCTGATTTATATTTGACACCATGATTTGGGAGTGAGTGTACTAATGGGCTTCCCTGGTGGCTCAGACTATAAAGAATCTGCCTGTAATGCAGTGGGAGACCTGGGTTCAATCCCTGGGTTAAGAAGATCCCCTGGAGGAGGGCATGGCGATCCATTCCATATTCTTGCCTGGAGAATCCCCATGGACAGAGGAGGCTAGTGGGCTACAGTCCATGGGTCGAAAAGAGTTGGACACAGCTGAGCGACTAAGCACAGCACGGCACATCTCCTGAAAATATTTAAAAACAGTATTTGATGAATTTTGAGGAAATCAGAATTCATTCTATGAAAAACATTACACAGAACTTCTGTTTTATAGGGGAAAAAAAAGGGTCTTAAATACATACTTAATCAACAGACCAGCTCAGCTAAAGTGAATTATTTATAAACACGTATTAAAATGATCTGTAGTTGCTACATTCTTATATAGCAAGTCGTTTAGGGAAAAAAGAAAGAATTTCTAAAGAAACAGTGTTATTGAAAGACATGAAGCAACAATAAAAGAATAAACGGAGGCCAGGGGCAGCCTAGTTGAATCATAGTTCTACTGCTTCCATCCAACCATTTTTTAAAAATCAAAGCATTTAAAAATAGCTGGAGCGGCGATGAGCTCTTTCTCTACTGACTAACCTTGCTCATTTCTTAAGACATTGAAAATAATTCAAACGAAAAGCAAATTAAAAAAAGGAAAGTCACTGCTATCACATTGGTAGTTCCACCTCAGAAGAATGGGCTTATGACTGAAATAAGCCTTGGTATTTAAAAAAAACAAAATGTACTGTGATTTAAATAAGGAATTCTCTGCAAGCCAGTGTGATGGTTGAAATAATAAACTGAGGTTGTTGTAAATGACATTGTCTTTGAGATTATGTCAATAGGTTAACTTGGAATAATACCATTTACTCATTTAAGAACATACAGCTACTCAATTAAATAAGGTCCATCTGGTATTACTGTCAATAAGACAACCAAGGAAACCATGGGCTGAGCCACTGTCAGTGTGTCTTCCAAGATGAGAATGGAGAAGTGAAAATTCAGTTTGGAGCTACTCTGGAATAATTACCTGCTGCATGAACCCTATTAAGATATATACGTTCCTTTTTATTTTTACACATGTATAGTTCTGAAAAGTGAAACTCACTATGGCAGTAGCATCAAGCTCCATGGTACTTCTACAAGACTATTACTGGGGAAAATCCTCTTTCTGGTTGAATAAAGAGGGAAGAGAAGACAGGACTACATGCAGTACATGCAAAGATTCCAATTCTCACAGTACCTGTGAGATTCCAATTTGCTTGCACTGGAGAAACTTGCAGAAAGAGCTACATCTGCTTCAAAACGTGGCTGTTTCCCTAAGATGGCACTCCAAACTGGGAAAAGCGAAGAAGAGGGCCTTGGGGATGAACATTTGAAATCTCTAATATTTAAGCATACTTGTGAAAGAAAATATTAGGGGCTTCCCAGGTGGCGCTTGTGGTAATGAACCTGACTGCCGATGCAGGAGATGTAAGAGACTGGGGGTCAGTCCCTGGGTCGGGAAGATCCCCTGTTGGAGGAAATGGCAACCCACTCCAGTACTCTTGCCTGGAGAAACCCATGGACAGAGAAGCAGAGTTGGAAACGACTGAAGGGACTTAGCATGCATGCACATGAAAATATTAACCTTTCTATATAGATACAGAAAAATAGATGAATTAGAACATGATCATTCATTCTTTTTTTTTTTTTTTTAAGATACTTTGCTAAGCCATAAGGAGGTTCCATGGGTAAATCTGGGCAGCCATGTAGGTATCACGAATTGGCAAAGATCAAGTGTACACAGGTTACCTGTATTCCACTCCAATGAAGCTGGTGAGGCACCTGGAATCACCCTAAACCTCTTTCTAAAAGACTAAAACTTCTGGAAGGAACCACATCTTTAGTTGGTTTCCTTCCTGTTGGAAACCTACACTTTGTTGTCTGAAACAATTTGCTCCCATTGAAAAAACAACGGTTAAAATTTCCTGAATATTTGCCTCATGCCATTAAAGACTCTACACTTTCACCCAGCGTGTCTCAGCAAGACTGACAAAGCCTTCAGTGAAGCAGCAGACTTTACAGAGCTTTAAATTATATACATTTTTATATATTTGTTACTTATATGCTTTATGTATACTTATTAATCACATTATATATTTATTAATTTTGATTTCCAACTTGCAAAATAAAAATAAGCTTTATCTATGAAAAGTATATTAAGGATAAATTCTTATTCTTAATGCAGAACTAGCTAGTGTCAAAAATGGACCAAGAGCCGACTCCAGGTAAATACAAAAAGTGAAGAAAGGACAACTGAAAAATTGTTACAAATTTGCTCTGTCCCATTGTCACTTCATCCACTAAGCAGATACTTATTAAACACCCACTGTGTGCACAGAGCTATAGTAAGGTGTTATTGGCGTTTAGTCACTAAGTCGTGTGTGGCTCTTTCAAGACCCCATGGACTATAGCCTGTCAGGCTCCTCTGTCCATGGAATTTCCAAAGGCAAGAATACTGGAATGGGTTGCCATTTCCTTCTCCAGGATACAAAATGGAATCTCATTTATTATTTCCCATTCATTGGCTTACTTTAAACTGCCTTATATTATTACTTATCTTTTCCTGTATATGATTTTTGAGTTCTATATAGCAGGGACCATATGTTTAACTCCACAGGTTAATCCCATGAAGTCCCTTGCTCTTTTTTTTTGTTCCTGTTTTCGGCTGCCCTGCTTGGCATGTGGGATCTTAGTCCCCTGACCAAGGATTGAACCCGTACCCCCTACATTGAGAGCTGGGAATCTTAACCACTGGACCACTAGGGAAGCCCCTAAAGTCCCCTGTGTTTATTATTGGGCTTAAGATGATAATTTCCTGAGGATGACTATAACAAGTTATAACTTAGTAATGTTATAATGCTGACATTTAAATATATATGTACATCTACATATATTCATATTACACATATACATACTTTATATGACTAATTAGACACTAACTTTCTAAAAAGCTCTCTCTGTATCAGTATGAGAAATTAAACTTTAATGTATGTGACTCACTAATAATTACATTAGAAGTCTCTCCTCTTCTCTTTCACTCTGGTCTGTTAGAATAAATACCAATCTTCCCACACCTGACTTCTAGAGTGACTATATATAGCCACATACACTCAGCCTAGATTCAACACAAATTAAATATTAAGAGAAGGAAATAAACCTTTTCTGCTGATAACTGGCCTACTTGGATTTCATAGCACCATTCATTTCTAACATGCCTGGTAATATAACAGCATCCAGAGGACGTGGTGTAGGTACCGACATACAGGTTGGACACATTCATTTCTTGGATGCTTTTTATGAGATGGATTGTGTGCTATGAACTGAAAATACAGTGAGGAAGGAGACATAGTCTTCTGTGTGAAAAAGTGTAAACAAACAATTATAGTACACTG
Organism: Antilocapra americana; assembly: GCA_007570785.1. Lineage (NCBI taxonomy): Eukaryota > Metazoa > Chordata > Mammalia > Artiodactyla > Antilocapridae > Antilocapra > Antilocapra americana. Next base: position 7,894,464 of record ML663563.1, on the reverse strand, counting down.
TGAACTGTGTTCTCTTCAGGGAGCGTGCAAAACTCCTATGATGGCAAAGAGGAAGGGGTACTCATTTCGAGAGATGGAGAATCATATCTGAAACCCCTCTGAGGTTTGGGAGGTGTGTGAGATTTGTCCAGATGGAAACAAAAGTAAAGAACACAACAATCAGAGCGGAGGCCTGAAATAACCAACAGAGGTTTCAGGAAGACTAGTCTTTCCATACTACTGGAGCGAAGATTACAACCAGAAGATGATAAGAGGCAAGATGAGAAACTAAGCCTAATGCCAGAAGCAACAAAAGAAATGTAAACTTGTGCCCTTGGGTGAATGGAAGCCATTGGAGGCATTTGGTCTTGGAGACAGTGCTTGTGGGAGTATTGAGGGTGGTTGGAGACAGAGGACTCGAGTTAGCGGGGGGGGGGGGAAACTAGCAGGAGACCAGTGCAGAGAGTTCAAGGGAGGGATGATGAGGGCCTGAACAAAGGAAGCAGCAGTGAGAATGGAGGAAAAGAAAACTCAAAACATGTGGCGCAGTAAATAAATGACAGGACTCTGTGAGTGTTGAAAATGCAGAAAGAAGGGCGTTCAGGGTGACAGGCTGAGTGACGGCACACTCACGATAGCTATGGATGCAGCCCTCGGCATGGAGGTAATAACCGAAACACAGATGTCAGGAGTCTACTCAGAACGGACACACCGGATGAAACACAGTGGGTTTCACTTGTCTCCCTGGAGACGAGAAATGTGGGAAGGGCAGGTGGGAAGAGAAGCACCTAGCAGCTCCAAGGAGCTTTCAGAAAAAAAGAGAGCAAATGTCAGGACTCGATTTTGTTCAGGGAACCAAGGAGAGAGAATGTGAGACAGGGAAGAATGATCAAAGTCCAGATCCTTCAGAAAAGACATCAGGATGAGGACTGAGACGTGTCCCCAGGATGAGGACTGAGACATGTCCCTAAGATTTGGCAGCCGGGAAGCTCCTGATGACCTGAAGTTGCGTGCTTTCTGTGGGATGAAGGGGATGGAAGCCAGATCACATCTGCCTCAGGGGTGAATGACAGACCTGACGAGGTGGGAAGATTTTTCACTTTGGGTCCTGTTGCCTCCTTGATATTTCAGGCCCTGAAAGCCCAGAAAGTGATGATGCTGAGACGTGCAAACAAAACCTCAGAGCACAGATGGCATTAGCACGCCAAACAGGAAGGTGAAATTTATTGTTCATAATCTAAAGTTATTCCACTATCCCTGCACCTTTTTGAGGAAAACTGCCTGAGTAAGACACTGGCAGAGACCACTGGAATTGGTTTTCAAGAGATCCTAAAGGGCTTCCCCAGTGGTTCAGTGGTAAAGAATTTGCCTGCCCATGCGGGAGACATGGGTTTGATCCCTGATCTGGGAAGATCCCCTATGCTGCGGAGCAACTTCGCCCATGTGTCACAGCTATCGGGGCTCTGCTCTGGAGCCAGCAAGTTGCAACGACCAAGTCCATGTGCTGTAACTACTGAAGCCCATGTGCCCTAGAGCCTGTGCTCTATGAGAAGCCAGTACACCGTTCCTAGAGAGTAGCCCCTGCTTGCAGTTAGAGGAAAGCTCGTGCAGCAACAAAGACCCAGTAGGACGAAAAAATGAAAATTAAAAAGAAAGCGATCCTAAGAAGCTCATTTGACATTGTTCTGTAGAACTGACAGCCTGAGTGTGAACTAAAAATGGGATATGATTAGAAAAGGAATGCGGCTCTCTAACCTAAAGAGAAAACCATACTTTCAGGATCCCCATAGAAAAGGGATATACTAATGGATAAAACATATTCTACCTCATTATTCTTTAGCTTTGCAAATCTAGATATATATATAGAACATTCAAGATTCTCAAGAGAAGGAGGGGAAAAAAAATCTGAAGGCAAAGCTAAAGGTTTCTTGCTTCTAATGAACTTAAACTCATTTTCCATTTGCACAGAAAAGGAAGAAAGCCATATAAATGGATTAAGAAGGCCAGAAAGACACAGTCCAGCCAGGGTGAGCAAACTTTTTCGTGAAGGGCCAGAGAGTAAATATTTTAGACTCTGCAGGCCAGGTGGTCTCTGTGACAACTGCTGAACTTTGCCACTGTAGTGAGAAAGTAGTCAGAGACAGGATACAGGATGTGAACAAGGAGGAGTAACTATATCCCAGTTAAACTTGGTTTCTGTATCTTACTTGATTTTCACGTCTCAACCTATTACTATTATTCCTTTTTTCAATTATTTAAAAATATACAAACCATTCTTTAAAAAAAATTAATTTGACTGCACCAGGTCTTAGGGCTTCCCAGGTGGCACTTGTGGTACAGAATCTGCCTGTTGGTGCAGGAGACGCGAGAGACATGGGTTCGATCTCTGGGTTGGGAAGCTCCCCTGGAGATGGAGATGACAACCTGCTCCAGTATTATTGCCTGGGAAATGCCATGCATAGAGGAGCTAGTGGGCTACACGCCATGGGGTTGCAGTCAGGCACAACAGAGAGACTGAGAAAATGGGTCTTGGTTGCTATGTGTGGGGTCTAGTTCCCAGACTAGGGATCAAACCTGGGCCCCCTGCACTAGGAGCTTGGAGTCTTAGCAACTGGACCACCAGGGGAATCTTAAACCAGTCTTAGACCTCAGGTCATGCAAAAACAGGTGATGGGCTGGATTTGGACCGTGATTCACTGTTGACTCCTGTGCTAGAAAACCCTCATCCAGGTCAACCTCTTCCATCAGCCTAGATTTAGTGAATTCAGATTGATGTGTGTGGAACCCACTGATCTGTAGATACCATGGAATTTACCTATTTGACAATTTACAGAAACCTGGTTTTCAGAAGTCCCAAAGTCTTTCTCACTGTGGCCCTGGATTAAGCATTCACCTTGATGCTGAATTTAAGGTAGGGGCTCTCCATTCAATATTTCATCCGTCCACCAAGTATTCATGAAGTAATAATGGTTTCTGCAGAGCTTGGGCAATATTAAAGAAAGCAAAAACGCAGTCCAAATCCTCCAAAGTCTACATCTATTGGTGACAAAAGACTCATGTATAGAAATAGTGATACAATAAATTCAATCAAGTTCACAAGAAGTTAAAGGGAGAGGTCTCATTGCTACTACTTAGACCAGATGGCTAGAAGGAGGTAAATCCTTTCAAGTTAATCAAAGCACATGACTCCCAGCTCCTGGCATTAGAAAACTATAAAAATCATCTTATAAAATGCTGTGTGTGTGCTTAGTCATTCAGTCGTGTCCAACTCTTTGCGACCCCATAGACTGTAGCCTGCCAGGCTCCTCTGTCCATGGGGATTCTCCAGGCAAGAATTCTGGAGTGGGTTGCCATGCCCTCCTCCAAGGGATCTCCCCAACTCAGGGATCGAACCCAGGTCTCCTGCATTGCAGGTGGATTCTTTACCATCTGATCCACCAGGGAAGCCCTTATAAAATGTTAATTACGTGTATTTTAAATACCTCTTTTTAAAAATGATGTTTTAAAGGAAATGATAGTAGCAAATAATTCTAATGCATTGGTCATGAGACGATCTATGGTTATTGATGTAGGCTTCTGACTTTTTTCCTGAATCAAATCAGATGTTATCAGTCATTCTCTTATGCCGAAGTCTTTAATAGCTTCCCATTGCCTGTGATGCCCGATCTCCGTGGGCATGCAGGGCGTGGTCTTCATGACCTATATTATCACTTGGCTTACCGTCTTCCTTCCCACGCTATGGCCCTAATTTATACTATCCCATACAAACTATCTGTTCTCACTTTAACATGCCCTACACTTCCCTGCCCTCACTGATTTGTTCCTTCTTTTCACATAGCATGGAAGGCTCTCTCCAGCAACTTCATCTTCCAGCCAACCCATTAAAATCCCATATACTCTTTAGGGCTCAGCTTGAAGTGCCATTTATCTCCTTGATAAAACTTTCCTTATTTTACCTAGTTGAAATACAGGCCTCATTGATCTTTGTTTATGATTTACATCTTGGCAAAAATATTTATAAAATACCTACTTTATAAGGCTCTTAGAAAGATATAATTGTAAAGCAAGATAATGTTTGTAATGCACCTAGCATAGCCTGGCTCATAACTGGAGTTCCAAATAGAAGTTTCAAGTGTATGCATATCTACCATTAGATTTTAAGTTCTTAATGCTAAGAACCATATTTTATTTACTTACAAGTGCTCAATAAATGTTTATTAAATCTAATAGGAATATTGAACACCACATTTTTGCAAAGCATAACCAATACTTTTAATCTGAAAGCCAAGTATAAGAAAGACTGAAAAGTATAAGATTTTCATATTTTTCTAATTGGGTTGGCCACATAGGATTGAAAAATCATGGGTTTGTAAGTATGATATAGAGCTGGATTCTAGACTTATTTTGTTACTCCCTAACTTTTGCCAACATTCATTGGATCACAGAAAAAGCAAGAGAATGCCAGAAAAATATCTACTTCTGCTTTATTGACTACACCAAAGCCTTTGACAGTGTGGATCACAACAAACTGTGGAAAATTCTTGAAGAGATGGGAATACTAGACCACCTTACTTGCCTCCTGAGAAACCTGTATGCAGGTTAAGAAGCAACACTTAGAACCGGACATGGAACAACAGACTGGTTCCAAATCCGGAAAGGAGTATGTCAAGGCTGTATATTGTCACCCTGCTTATTTAATTTATATGCAGAGTGTAGTGTTAGTCACTAAGTCTTGTCCAACTCATTGCGACCCCATGGACTGTAGCCTACCAGGCTCCTCTGTCCATGGAATTCTCCAGGCAAGAAAATTGGAGTGGGTTGCCATTTCCTTCTCCATTATATGTAGAGTACATTATGCAAAATGTCAGGTTGGATGAAGCACAAGCTGGAACCAAGATTGCTGGGAGAAATATCAATAACCTCAGATATGCAGACGACACCACCCTTGTGGCAGAAAGTGAAAAGGGACCAAAGAGCCTCCTGATGAAAGTTAAAGAGGAGAGTGAAAAAGCTGGCTTAAAAACTCAGCATTCAAAAAACCAAGATCATGGCATCCGGTACCATTACTTCATGGCAAATAGATGGAGAAATGATAGAAACAGTGGCAGACTTTATTTTCCTGGGCTCCAAAATCACTGCAGATGGTGACTGCAGCCATGAAATTCAGATGCTTGCTTCTTAGAAGAAAAGCTATGGCCAATCTAAAAAGTAAAGTAAAGCGAAGTCGCTCAGTCGTGTCCAACTCTTTGCGACCCCATGGACTGCAGCCTACCAGGCTTCTCCGTCCATGGGATTTTCCAGGCAAGAGTACTGGAGTGGGTTGCCATTTCCTTCTCCAACCAGTATACTAAAAAGCAGAGACATTACTTTACCGACAAAGGTCTGTCTAGCCAAAGCTATGGTTTTTCTAGCACTCATGTATGGATGTGAGAGTTGAACCTTAAAGAAAGCTAAGAGCCAAAGAATTGATGCTTTTGAACTGTGGTGTTGGAGAAGGCTCTTGAGAGTCCCTTGGGCTGCAAGGAGATCCAACCAGTCCATCCTGAAGGAGATCAGTCCTGGGTGTTCACTGGAAGGACTGTGTTGAAGCTGAAACTCCAGTACTTTGGCCACCTCACACAAAGAGCTGACGCCTTAGAAAAGACCCTGATGCTGGGAAAGACTGAAGGCAGGAGAAGGGGACAACAGAGGATGAGAGGGTTGGAGGGCATCACTGACTCGATGGACATGGGTTTTAGCAAGCTCCGGGAGTTGGGGATGGACGGGGAGGCCTGGCGTGCTGCAGTCACAAAGAGTTAGACACGACTGAGAGACAGAACTGAACTGTGTATGTGTGCGGATTACTACAATTTTCCGAAACTCAGTTTTGTTTATGAAATTATGTCAATAAGCTACCCTTTGAAGGTTTATTCTGAGGTTTCTAGAATATAACCTGATATTTGGGAGTCATTCGATAAGTATTGATTATGAATATTAAGTGGGACTATGTTTAGATACCCCATTACATTACTTGCATTGAGAAAAGATGCTCAAATAGTATATACCAGAATGAAATGTGAGCTGTATTTCTTGACCATTTTGTTTTTAATTGAAGTATAGTAGATTTACGAAGTTGTTAGTTTCTGGTGTACAGCAGAATTTTATATATATATATATATATATATATACACATATATATATAATATATGACATGTATGTGTATATAAAATAATGAATATATTTTATATATATTCATACACATTCATTTCCATATTATTTTCCATTATGGTATATTACAGGATATTGAATATAGTTCCCTGTGCTATACAGTAGGGCCTTGTTGTTTATCTGTTTTATATATAGTAGCTTGTATCTGCTAATCCCAAACACCTAATTTATCCCACTCTGACCCCTTTCCCCTTTGGTAACCATAAGTATGTTGTTATGTCTGTGAGTCTGTTCCTATTTTGTAAACAAATTCATTTGTATCATATTTTAGATTCCTCATATAAGTAATATCATATGGTATTTGTCTTTCCTTCTCTGACTTACTTCACTTCATATGATAATCTCTACAAAGTCGCTCAGTCGTGTCCAACTCCTCATGACCCCCATGGACTTGTGGCCTGCCAGGCTTTTTGTCCATGTGATTATCCAGGCAAGAATACTGGCGTGGGTAGCCTTTCCCTTCTCCAGGGAATCTTCCTGACCCAGGGATCAAACCCAGGTCTACCACATTGTGGGCAGATTCTTTACTGTCTGAGCCACCAGGGAAGCCTATGATAATCTCTAGGTCCATCCAGATTGCTACAAATGGCGTCATTTCATTCTTTTTTATGGCTGAATGGCTGAGTAACATCCCATTGTATATACATACCACATCTTCTTTATCCATTTGTCTGTAAACGAACATTTAGGTTACTTCCATGTCTTGGTTATTGTAAGTAGTGCTGCTATGAACATTGGGGTGTGTGTACCCTCTTGAAATAAGAGTTCGATCATTCTTTCTTAAATACAGAAATGGAACAGGAGTCTCTAGCCCATTTTATAGGGAGGAATGGTGCAATGGAGGGTAGTTTACTATGATTGCTGAGGAGTCACCCCATCGACAGAAGGTAACTTCAACTTCTCCCTAGTTATGTCAGCAGATAGCAAGAGAGGAGTGTGGACTATAATGTCAGGTTAGACCTGAGGATCAATCAACCTATCAGATGAAACTTCAAAAGCTATGATAACTACCATCTGCTGGGTAGGGTCCCTAAAATACAACCATTGTGTTTCATTTTCTAGGCACTGCTGTCATCTTTCTCAGTTGCTCTGTGATCTACCATGTTCCTCCTCTGGTCTTGCTCTGATTTATGTATAGATACATGATGACAATAGCAGCAGTACCCTATTTCAATTGTTAAATATATATATATATAGCCAAACTAAACTGGCCTAGGGAACTGTATACAAAAATGAATCAACATTTACTTTGTAGTGAGTTGAGTTCAGCAGGAGTGTTAGTAAACAGTTAACAGTTTTCTAGACTCATTTTAGTGAACCATTTCATCAGCTGAGTGTTTTGCAAAGGTTTCTGCCTCTTTGATTGAGGAAGTGTAGCAGCTTGCTGGGCTTCCCTGGTGGTTCAGTGGTAAAGAATCCGCCTGCCAGTGCAGGAGATGAGGGTTCGATCCATGGGTTGGGAAAATCCCTTGGAGAAGGAAATGGCAACCCACTCCAGTACTCTTGCCTGGGAAATCCCATGGACAGAGGAGACCAGAGGACTACAGTCCATGGGGTCACAAAGAGTCGGACGCAACTTAGCAACTAAACAACAGCAACAATAGAGCAGCTTACTAATGTCAATTTCTTAAAATATATGGAACAGGAAATCAATGGTAATCTACTAGACTAACTTGTACAGGAAATCAATGGTAATCTATCAGACTAACTTGCATACAATGTGTTGGTGGTTTGGGACAGCACTGGCACTTAAAATACGACAGTATCTGTAATTTGAATTTTTGGCACAAACTTTTGATCTAATTTTTAATTTCCAAATGCCACGATTCCATTATTTTATCAAGAATAACCAAAAAAGGGGGACTTCCCTGGCGGTCCAGTGGTTAAGACGCTGCTTTCAATGCAGGAGTGGGGAACTAAGATCCCACATGCTTCAAGATGTGGTCAAATTAAAAAAAATAATAATAATAACCAATAAAATTTAAAAAAAAGAATAACCAATAAAACCCACTAATCACCCAGCTGATAGCATTAAGACTAATATAGATTAATTAAAACTAATCTATGGGAATGATGCTAACATTCCCATAGATTCTAATGAGGATTCAGGTAAAAGAGTTAGGTGAGAACATGCAAGACCAGTACTACCTGGGTTTTTTCCTGATGTATCACCATTCCATAAACTATCATTTAAGATGTACTGAATTAGATAAGCACCATGGAGAAAATAGTACAAAAAAAAAATTCTTGATTCGATTTTTCTCCATATTCAAGGTAAAGGGTGCTTTGGGCCCAATGGATGCAACATTGCCTCAATTCTCCCTTTCCTGTTTCACAAACTGACACAGCCAAGACTGGAACATAATCTGACACCTCCCTGATGCTTCAAGGATGATAATTTAGTTTTCATTCTTCATGTGCTCTGTAAAACCACCTACTGCTAAAGAGGTTCTTTGACATGTTCTTCACTCTAAGAACAAATGAAAATGACATTTTGAAAAAAAAAAAAAAATGAAGCCAGAACAAAGAAGTCAGAAACATGATACTGAGAGGTCAGGCATTTATGTGCGCTGCAAGTGACTCAAAGAACTTAGCAGTTTAACCACTAGTTTTCTCCTGAGACTTGACTGTCACAAGAGAGCCTTACGTTTCCAATGGCATTCAACAGAATTCTCTCCCCTTTCAGTGAGGCCACCAGCAGAAGGTTGGATATTTGTTCTTTCTCAGACTCAGAGATTCCTTTGTGAGCAATGCTCGAAAGGGAGTGGACATAGGAAGACAAAAGGGACAGGACTACAGGTGCCTGTGACATTTGGTTGCATTTTGTGCCATGGCTGGTGGCAGAGTAGAAGGCCAATCTTTCATGGATTCAGCAGCATGGCGCCCAAGTCCCTCATTCTAGCTGCTGGTAAACACTGCTACAGAGTAACAGGGGACCTCAGGGAACACGTAAGAGACATAGACCGCATTCTCAACCTCCAGGTGGTTCCAGTCTTCTTCAGGTGACAAGTTTTATGTATGTTAACTCCAATCTTTTCCTCACTTCCTAGAAAACTCCACCCGAAATTCTCCAGCAGGCAGCCTTACTGACCAGTTGCTCATGCCTCAACTCTGTGTTCCCTACAAGACTCATATCCTCCCCTTTTACACAACTGAAACTTGGCAGCAGTGTTCTTTAGTCAATTCCTGTGTGCTCAGGCCAACAGATTTGTCAGTATCACGAGGACAGAGTTTTGGTCTTCTCTTTCCTTTGTGTCTATTCACAGTAATTAGCTCTGTAGCTTAAGCATAATAAACACTCATTGGCCAGCCAACTCCTCCTGCTCAGATACCATTCCAAGTGTTCTGAGTCCTGGCTCTTCCCAGAAGAGATTAGAGGTTCCTCTTTCTGAGAAGATCTCAAGGTTTTCATGCTACCTTTGTTTTCCAAAGCATAGATGTTCTCAACAGAGGAACATGTTCTCAAAATATACAACCAACGATGAAGTTCATAACATCACAGAAGATTTCAGAGGAAGAAGTTGGAAAAGAATTCAGTGCCTTGGGGGCTAGACCTCTGTTCATCATCAAAACAGGACAAGTCACTTCTTCTACACAGTTCATGCCATCCACTACCTCAGGAGCACCAGCTAAGAACAATACCAGGTCCTAATTCACAGTGTCCACATTTTGTGTTGTTGTTATATGAGCTAGTAATTCAACCCACAACTAAGGAATCTGCTGCACCTCATTCTACCTCTTTCTTCACATATTCTGTTTCCTCCTCTACTATGTGCTTCTGCAGTGTGTAGAGACCAGAAAACCAGAACTGAGTTCTCCTTTCCCATCCCTACACACACACTTTCTGTCTCTCTCATTTCTACAGGAAAAACAGCAGCAGAAACAACAATCTGACTTAGATAGGTTTAAGGGGCACAAGACCAAGCAGTGCTGATATACATGGTCTACCTCTCAGCTAAGCACCAGTGATTTTATTTTCTGAGTTAGCACTGCTAAGAAGAAGAATGACTATTTTTAATAATGGCTGCTTTGATTGCTTTCTTAAATCTGTGCTAAAAAATAAAAGGTGGGCTAAGGTGGGAAAGGCAACCTTTATTATATTTTAAAGCTTACAGTCACATAGGTATCACAAGAATAGACAGAGTGAATCCTGTCACCTTTTTCCTGCCTCTTACAATACCGCCAACAAACCCTTGGGTATTCTGACTATTGCACTCTTCATAATCCAAGGGATAAGAAAAATACAGTTGAATGCTCAGCAAGCCCCTTCTAACCCCCGACCCCTCATCCCCTCTGCTGTTAATGCCAGCCAGGCCAGCAGATCTACCAGCTGTGAGGCTGGTCTCATCTCACTCGGGGCTCTAAGTTCACATAGCACCTCTTCCACAGTGCCCACCCAGACTGCCCCATCTAAAGCAGCCTCTTCCACTCTTCTATTACATGAACATGGTTCACCTCTACCCACAACTCTCATCTCTGCAGGAAATGATCATCTTAATTCTTGAGTAACTAGGCCACTGTTTATAGTCCCTCTTTAGAATGTAAGATCCATGAGAGCAGGGGCCTTGAAGTGCTCACCAGTGCATCCTCAGTATCTGGCACGGTGCCCAGGACTAGCACTGATGTGAGAAAGGTGACCTGAATGAGCAAATAGCTCTCCTTAGGGATGATTCTTGGTTTCCATTCTTTCTTATATATTTCGGAACTTTTTTTCTCTCCAACATAACAGCCCTGCCCTCTTTGCACACAAATCAATTATAAGTAAATATGATGTGATTCCCTAGAATTCACACATTTGATGCTCCATCATTTTAGCCGTAATGACAGTTTGAATATTATTGAAAAATAGATGTGGACTCAGATGCTTAGTGTCTTCCCATCTTGGCAATGGGGAAATGGAAAAATGTCACTCTGGTGCATTCCACATTGTATTTCCATTCAAACAGGGAAACTTTAGAAAGTCTGAGGACTAACTTAGATTTAAATTTAATATAACTATTTTAAAACAGCAGCCATTATATTTTCAGTGCATTCACACTTCATTTATACAGAGTGCTTTCATTTCTACTTATAAACGTTTAGTATAAAATAAATTGACAAGTACACACTGCTATATTTAAAATAAAATGCCTTCCCATGGAAAAAAAAAGTTCACCATCAGAAAATCAAGCAAAAATACACTAATGTGCAAATAGACACTGAAGTGAATAAAATACATCCCACTATTTCTGATCCCAGTGAAATGAGCTAAGAAATAAAGGCCACTGACAATTTTATGCTGGTGCTCAAGTGGCCAGTGCACATACAAACAAAAGCACATCTACTCTGTGTGCTAAATGCAAACACCACAGAATCATTTGCAGGGTATCCTAGGCAAAAAAGAGGATATACAAACATTATAATATTAATGTCAAGATTTTAAAGCATTTTTCTAGTATGTCAAACATTTCCCTGTACTTAAAAAAATGAACACTGCTATTAAGGTAACAAATCTAGTGATCTCTGCCAAGTGCAGGGTGAACACGAGCTACCTACAAAATATACAACCAATGATGAAGTTCATAACATCACAGATTTCAGAGGTGCAAGAAAAGGCTATTATTTTCCTAATAATCATAATTCTGTTGCTAGCTATGGAATTTTTGACTTTGGAGCACTCCTCAATTAAATTAACCCGTGAGTCAAAAATTATCATCTTGGCTGCTATGTGGTATTCTTCAAATCTCAAATCCCTTGCTTAAGTTTGCTTTTCTGAAAAGCACTTGCTTACCTCTCTGGGGTGTTACAGGAATTAGGAATCCTGGAGCCCACAGAGTCAAAGTATAGCCAGCTAACAGCACAATGGAAATGGGCTCGACTTAGTTACCATGGATACCGCAGACATAAAGGATTCCTATTGGAGGTATTCATCAGCAACTACTAGCACAAAATCCCACATGCTGCCTGGACCTAAATATGGTCATAAATGTTTACTGTGCATACATAAGACCCATGGAACTAAGACTGCAGAGCTGTGGTGGGGGAAACCGTGTTTCTTTCCTTCAGTGGATTTGAGTATCCCATTTTCCATCTGGAGAAGTGAGTTTTGTTTTGCAATTAGCTCTACAGAATAGAGCCTTTCTGTTGCATTACTGAAACTGTTCGGCCAATCTTAGATGCAAAGTCTACTACAGGTCAGAGAGACTGCGGTGGGCATGGATCCTGGCATCCTGACCCTTATGATCCTATTCATGGGAAAATCCTTCAAACCTTTTCTTGTGAATGAGTCCCAAATTACAACTCAGTTCCTCATCATCTGATCCGTGCAAAGGATATCATCTTGGCAGGCCTTTTTTTTTTTTTTTTGGTCTTTGAAATTTAATGATCCTGAAAGCTAAGGCTGTCAGTTTAATCAACAACACCCCAGGGACATTTTTCTCTTCTTTACATCCACATCTACCTCAGAAAGGAAGGTGCAATCAACTGCTGGGGCCAGGACTTGCACTTGTGCCCATTTTGCTCAACAGTATCAGTAAACCAACAAAACCGCTCCATTCTGCAAACCTAATTGCACAAGAGAACTTTAACTTTTCCAAATGGAAAAACAGATGTCACAGATAGGAGTTAATGATCTGGCCCCCAAAAGGATTCTCCTCGGTCTCATTCCCTTGCTGTCTCTGAGCGCTGATGGCATCACCAGGAGGCAGGGCTCACTGCTGTCGGTGGTGTGCTTATTCCAGCGAGCCTGTGGAGGACTTGAAGACCATGCGCTGAGCCTGGGTGAGGAAGGGGCCAGGGAGTCATACAGACGTCCTGTGCGTGGTTTGACCACTGGGCCACAAGCCATCCCTAGCAGCCTATTTCATCTCCTTTGTGTGTAACGCTCCCACATTCCCTTTCTTCTCCACTTTCTGCATCACCTTCCCCCCTCCACGTTTTCTAGTGATCTTTATCCACAGCCATGGCTTCACCTAGAACCACAAATAGCCCTCATATCTTTGTCTGTGGCTCAGCTTCCTTTCTCAAACGTCATCCATACATAACAAGGATATGATTATTTCATCTCTACTTGGAACTTATCTAAAACCATTCTCCTTCTTGGTTTTTTTTTTCTCTTAGCTATGGGCATATGGCCACCCTCCAAGAAGCACTAGATTTCATGCTTCTAGTCCTTTACACTTACCGCCTTCTAAATGTTTGAAGCACATGAGATGTCTAACAACTGGCTTCTGTTTTGTACAACCAGAAGATTAATTATTTGAAAACAGTATTTTAAATGCACTTTCAGGAATAGTTTTTCTTCACTTCTCATGTAACATAAAAATGTGAAAGTACTTCCAATGCGTAAGCCTACTGGTAGTCATGGTGGTGGTGGTGGTCTCCCCAGGTGGCTCAGTGGTGAAGAATTTGCCTACCAATGCAAGAGACGCCAAGTTCAATCCCTGTGTCAGGGAGATCCCCTGGAGTAGGAAATGGCAACCTGCGCCAGTAATCTTGCCTGGAAAATTCCATGGACAGAGGAGCCTGGCAGGCTACAGACCATGGGGTTGCAAAGAGTCGGACAGGACCGACTTGGATATCACGTGGTGGTGACACTGACTGTGGGAAGCAGGGAGAGAAGTGGGTCGGGAAAAAGCCATTTTCTGTTGTTTGAAGTTGTACAGGGTGTGCATATGTGTTTGGTAAGTTTCTTGTAAGAGTCTTACAAGAGAAAAAGTAAACATATCCAATGCTTATTCTTTTGTCACCACCCTTTAAAATCTAAAGTCTCATTGTGCAGTTAGGAACCTGCCCATGCATAAATACTTTTTAAATGTTGATTAATTAAATGTTAAAGAATTGTCTATTCAGAAAATAGTTGCAATATTTCGTTACTGAATTCACTCTTAAGGTTTTATCATTTTGTTTACCATGGACATACAAGGTGCTAAAATCAAATATACAGAACATCTAGGAGACAGTCAAAAGGTACAAACTTCCAGTGATAAGTCATGAGCATGTACTTACAGCATAGCAATTATAGTTAATGACGGATGTTAACTAGATTTATTATGGTGCTCCTTTTGCAATGTACACCAACACTGAATCATTATGCTATACACCTGAAACTAATATAATGTTATATGTCAAGTGTACCTTTAAAAATTACAATATAATTTTTAAAAAGAAAACTAGTTTATTTTCTAAATTCAGTGTACCATATATATATAGAAAAAGGATTAAAAACAGTAAGTATACTCACATATGAGTTTTGCCACATGCAACTGTCTTTTGTCCATCCCAATCAACAAGTGTGACTTCTTTAAATGATCTTTATAAAAGTCACTCAAAAACACAGTTCTTTGGTTTTCATTTGGAGAAAAATTCCCCTAAACAGACACAGCTCTTTCCAGAAGTGCAGAAGGGTATGCCACCATGTTATCAATCTTGTTTTGCAGTTTCATCTTAGACTGTGTCCCTGAACTAAGCAAGATTTTCTACATTTTGTTATCTTTGCAGGTATTTTTCTGACATCTGCTTCTAAGTCTACTCTCTATTTTGTAATCTCACTGAAAGCAGTGGTAGAGCTAATGTCACTTACATTTATGTCTCTAAGTATTGGATCCAAGAGATTAACAGCAGCGGTAATTCCTTTGAGTACTATAATTAATGACATAACTGTGGAAATACTTGAAAAAAAAAAAAGCTTCCAATTACACAGTTTTAAGAAATCATCTTTTGGGAATGACCTAAGTAGCCCAGCCATATGCATTTTAAATTTTATTCAACAAATATGTATTAAGCAACTACAGTATACCCCTGTCCTGGGTTTTAAAGAAAATGCAAAACACGTGGTACCTCTTCTCAAAGAGTTTATAAAACTGCCAAACAAAGATAGGAACTATTCAAAAAGTCTCAGTACAAAGGAAAATGGATCATGCTTTAAGCAAGGCACTAACAATGTATGTTCCTATTCAAGGATGAGACAGCCCACTTCTGACCAGGAGAGTCAGGGGTTACTTCATAAAAGAGTGGTGTCTAGACTGGACGTGGAAGGCTGGAGATTTTCAGCAGCTGGATATGGTAGAAAGAGATTCCAGTCAAAGTGAAGGTGAGAAAGTGTCTGCCTTGTTCGTGGAATAGGAAGCTTATTCACTTGGCTACATGTATGTGAGGAGAAAAACAGAGCTCAATCGTTCTATTTATGAGGCTTGAAAAATTTATAATTGATTCAGAAGCTATTGGCAGTTTCCAAACAGAGGAATGACCTGATAGAGAAGTGACATGAAAGGAAAATCTGGAAGTAACCTAAGAGCACAAATGCAACAAGATTAGGAGAGGTACAAAGTGCATGCGTGTGTGTGTATGTGTAAAATGTAGCCAGACTGTAGGCAGGGGGTTATAGGATTTACCCTCCCCAGCTGGACACCTTGGAGACTGGCAGGGGTGCTACTGGTAGTTACACTGGAACAGGTGGCATAAACGGAAACTGTACTGAAAAAAATCCATGACATACAATTAAACCATGACATACTTTAATTCTGAGGCACTAGTGTGGTATTTTAAGAGGTAATGGTGTTATACCTTATAAACTACCTCACTTAAAATGGTTTGAAAATTTCCAACCCTTTATAAATAAAATCACACTCTTTTGTAATACCTCCCATCTCAAAGCCATAAAGTCCTTCAGGAAAATCCGCAAATGGCTTATGCAGGGTTAATGCTGGATCGTGAGCTGTCTTTGTTCCCTATAACACAGAAAACTCTGGTTCTTTCTACTCTGTAAGCCCTTCAAGAAGATGAAATGGACTGTTTTCTTTTTTAAAAAAAAATTTGGCTGCACCACGAGGCATGTGGGATGTTAGTTCCTCAACCAGGGATTGAACCCACACCCCTTGTAGTGAAAAAGTAGTGTCTCAACCACTGTACCATCAAAGAAGTCCCTGGACTATGTTTTCTTGGTCTCTATACTTGCTCTAGGTCTATGCACAGAGGCTTCCATATAACAGCTACTTGATTTTGTCATATTTAACTAGGCAAGAGACCAAAGGCAGAGTATGGCAAAGTTGAAGCTGAAGGGCCTTAAGGTCTCCTCCAGGGGAAAAAGGCAGAATAGAATTGATATGCAGAGTACATCATGAGAAACGCTGGACTGGATGAAGCACAAGCTGGAATCAAGATTGCTGGGAGAAATATCAATAACCCTCAGATATGCAGATGACACCATACTTATGGTGGAAAGCGAAGAACTAAAGAGCCTCTTGATGAAAGTGAAAGAACAGAGTGAAAGCGTTGGCTTAAAACTCAACATTCAGAAAACGAAGATCATGGTATCTGATCCCACCACTTCATGGCAAATGGGGAAACAATGGGAACAGTGACAGATTTTATTTTGGGGGGCTCAAAAATCACTGCAGATGGTGACTGTAGCCATGAAATTAAAAGATGCTTGCTCCTTGGAAGAAATGTTTATGACCAACCTAGACAGCATATTAAGAAGCAGAGATATTACTTTGCCAACAAATGTCTGTCTAGTCAAAGGTATGGTTTTTCTAGCAGTCATGTATGGATGTGAGAGTTGGACTATAAAGAAAGCTGAGCACCGAAGAACTGATGCTTTTGAACTGTGGTGCAGGAGAAGACTCTTGAGGGTCCCTTGGACTGCAAGGAGATCCAACCAGTCTATCCTAAAGGAAATCAATCCTGAATATTCGTTGAAAGGACTGATGCTGAAGCTGAAACTCCAGTACTTTGGCCACCTGATGTGAAGAACCGACTCATTGGAAAAGACCCTGATGCTGGGAAAGATTGAAGGTGGGAGGAGAAGGGGCCTACAGAGGATGAGATGCTTGAATGGCATCACCGACTCGGTGGACATGAGTTTGAGTAAACTCCAGGAGTTGGTGATGGACAGGGAAGCCCGGCGTACTGCAGTCCCTGGAGTCGCAAAGAGTCAGATATGACTGAGCGACTGAACTGAACTGAACTGAAGGTAAAAAGGACAGATAATGGAGGCAAGGCAAAGACATAATGGATCCAAGACGACAGCACTGACAATATAGTAGTCACTAGCCATGTGAAGCTATCTAAACTTCAATTAGTTAAAATGAAATAAAACCAAGTATTTAGTTCTTCAAATGCACCAGCTAGATTTCAATTGTTCAAGCAGCCACAAGTGGCTAGTGACTTCCATACTGGATGGCACAAATATAGAACACTAACATTTCCATCAATGCAGAAAGTTCTATTGGGCCTTGCTGCTCCAGAAGAACGGGGAGAATCCTAGCACCTTTGACAAAAGAGAAAGAAACCAGAGGAATAGTCAGAGAGGCGAAGCAGCATCTAAGCTTTCTGTAGATGGCAAAAGCTGAGGAGATGGAGAGAGAAGCAGAATGGGGAGACGTAAAGACCTTCGACAAAGCAGGCTCAAGAAAGTCTGAGCACAAATGAGTCTACCAACGTGAACAGTGACTTGTAGGCTGCAAGCAAATTTGAAGAAGTGGGACAGGAAATTGAGGGCCAATACGACAGGACTTCTTAGCTTGATTCCTATTGCTTTTAGTGCACATCTGTGTGCACTACAAGATTTCAAATCCCCCACTGAGCCCGGCCTACATCAGAGGTTTGATGAACACAGAGAGTCACTAACAGGTGAAACAGGTAAAAATGGCCCGCAGGCTCAGGCCTGCACGGGGCTGTCCACATTTCTCCATCAGGGCAAGGATGGCAATATTCTAGGATTGTTCAGGTTTTCCCTTTTATAACTTTTAAGAATGTATCTAGGTTGGCTCTGCTAGTAACTGAGACGAAAAAAATGCCAGATGATTAAGATCAGAAGGAAAAATACAAAAATGCTACTTTTTATACATAGAGAAAGGATCGTGGTAAGCAGCATTTTGACACTTTGGCTTCATTTTTAAGAGATTTTTGTGTGTTTTTTGGCATTAAAGGGTTTCCCATAGTTGCAATATTTAGTGTACATTAAAAAAAAACCCCTGCAGTGCTGAAAAACTAAGTCGTGCATTGTTGTCTCATGGATTCACTATGGGAAAGTATAAATATAAGGCTGTCTCTTACACAAATGACAGCAAAAAACAAATAATAATCAAAGCAGCACAGCAAATTATTACAGTGCTTAATTTTTTTTTCTTTCATTGTTTCATTCTATAAGAAAAAGTATTATCACAAAAATGGAAAATGAACTCTTTCCTTTCAGCCCATGTGTGAAACCAGAATATTATTTGAAGTTGATAACAGAAACTGATGTTTTCAAAAAACACAACACTCTGAAGCCTTAAACCAATGTAGAAATTAAGGAGTAAATTTTTTTTTTGAGCAGAAAAGGTAGAGAACTGTATAACTCCAGTTATAAAACATATGGAATACTAAAGGATGATTCAAACAGTCTGACTTACTATTGTATGTATACACAGTCATTTTCTTGAATTAGAACATGCCATTGGAAACTGCATCAACCCATAAAAGTAACTCATACGCCTATTATGTTTTTCCATTTTAAGCTTGTAATAGCAGTAACAACCTCAGCAAAAGACATTTCCTCGGAATTAATGGCTGGCTGGGAGGCAGAGCCAAGGGCCACTGGTTCCTCCCAGCTGGTCATTAATCCTCAGGAAATGCCTGCACCTCCATCATTATTGCTAAAGCACCATTATAGAAAATTCTCACAGTTCTAATATATGGAAATTTGAGGCTATTTTGCAAGCCCATGGTATTCATGTTAGTTAATAGGCCACCACTGAGCACAGAGGACGTAATTATCAAAACGACAGAAGGGAAAATGTTGTTCTTCTAGGTCTGTAAGATTATAGGAAATGCCTTATGGGAAGACGTCGATTTGAAGCTAAAAGACATTAATTTAAAGAGAGATTTGGAATCACATATATACATATTAATAAAAGACACGGCATACATTCCCATTTCTTGCTTTAGAAAAGACTTTTTAAAAAACGTACAAATTAAGGTTATATGAACATTTCCTCCCAGATCGATCAAATAATGCTAAAGAGAATGAGGTCAGGAAGAATGTTGATGAACGCAAATGACTGTATTCAACAAGGGAAGTTCAGGGGAATGCACACAGTGGAGAGTGCTGACTGCAGGTAGGATTTCTTTCTTTTTAATTTCTACTTAAAAATTGTACACACACAGTGAAATACTTTGTAGCACACATTCTGTTCTAGACTTTATTACCACAAAGTAATTTTTCAAAAATTTGTTTTTTGTTTTTATTTTTTTAGATGTTAGCTAGAGGCTTTAGCACATGCAAACAAGCTTCTAACAATTTAAGATAAGACTAAAGTACTATACAAATACAGTGCTAATGTTCTGTGACACAGTTTTCAATTCTTTACAAAAAACTTCTACTGGCTCCCAGGCTAAACTGAAAATTAGGTGTTTTCAGGTCTATTCATTCCCTCCTTTAAATAAACAGGACCCAACAAATGGTTTCAAAGTGGGGAATTAATCCAATAATCACACTCAAAACAGTCTATAAATCTTTTCAATGTGTTATTGTAACAAACTAGAAATATTGGATATGATGCTTTATACTTAATGAAACTCACTACAGTTCTCATGGTGTGTTACAAAGCCTGCCTGGTTCTAAATATGGTTTGGAAGCTATGTAGACCTATTATGGATTGAACTGTGATCCCCTTCAAAGATGTTGAAATTCTAACCCTTTGTGCATCTGTGAATGTGACCTTATTTGGAAACAGGGTCTTTGTATATGTGATCAAGTTAAGCTGGGGTCATTAGGGTGGGCTATAATCAAAGATGGGGCTTCCCCAGTGGCGCTAGTGGTAAAGAAACCACCTGCCAATGCAGGAGACCTAGGAGACTAGGGCTCTATCCCTGGGTCGGGAAGATTCCCTGGGGCGGGTACGACAATCCACTTCAGTATTCTTGCCTGGAGAATTCCATGGACAGAGGAGCCTGGCCGGCAAAGAGTTGGACATGGCTGAAGCGACTTAAACACAACACAATCAAAGATGA
This sequence comes from Antilocapra americana, assembly GCA_007570785.1. Lineage (NCBI taxonomy): Eukaryota > Metazoa > Chordata > Mammalia > Artiodactyla > Antilocapridae > Antilocapra > Antilocapra americana. The sequence continues at coordinate 7,874,304 of ML663563.1, read as the reverse complement.
CTGGTGTTCTTTTAAGAGAAGAGACATGGGAATACACAGGAAGACAATAGAAGGAGAGAATGGAGTGAAGCAGCTAGAAGTCAAGAACATCCAAGAGTTACTGAGTAGCACCAGAAGCCAAGGAAATGGCACGGAACACCCTGCCTCCTAGAGCCTTCAGATAGAGCATGGCTCTACTGCCACTTTGATTTTGGACTCTGGGTTTCCAGAACCATTAGAGAATAAATTTGTGTTGTGTTAAGGAACCAAGGTTCATGCTCCTTTGTCACGGCAGCCCTAGGAAATGAACATAGGACCTGAAGGAAGAGGTGGCAACATAGGACTGTCAACACTACAAATGAAAAACCAAGACAAGACTGGTGGGGTGACAGGAAGCTGCTCCCTGCAGTGGAAAAGCAATGGACTAGGAATCAGGAAACCTGGTTCTTGTCCCAGCTAACGAGGTTGTATGACCCTGATCTGGACACTTAACTGTTCTCAGCTTTCATACTGCCACCTGCAGAACATGAGAGAATACAATTATTTAATCTCTAAGTCTAAGGTTACTGACAGGCAGATAAGGCAGCAAACAGACCAACATTTTCATACTTACAAAAATCACTCTTCTAGCATTACTTTGACAAGGTCTCAGTGACAGACGACAGGACACAGGAAGGAGAACCGCTGGCTCTCATTTGCCACTTCCACGGTCACACCTGCAGTTTTGGCCACATTTATTTATTTGGATCAAGTCAGGTCCAAAGAAGTTTGTTATGGAAGTAATAGTAGCCTGTCCTGACACTCTTTCATAACACTTTCTTTTTAATACACAGTTTTTCGGCCTTTCCAAGATTTTCAAAATGTCTCCATCTGATTCAAAAGGAAGCTTGTGTTTAGACAAGATGATTGTTACCACCCAAAATAAAGGACGTCACTTGCAAACCATTGTTTTAAATTTTACTTTGCCAATAGGAAAAGTAGTCATCCAGATAGGAAAATAAGCACTTTATATGCTGTGACTTAGTCGGGATTTAGGATCCAATAGGACAGTGGCAATCAATACAGTACACATGTTCTCTAAATGGTTGCCACAGAGATCAGATTTTCAGCTTTTTGCTCATTGGTTTTCATGTCCAAACATCACCATCATCACTATAAATTCTGGTCATCTAATCAAACACTCAGATTCCAGGAGTGACTAGTGTAATATAACAGACCTTCATCATTCAGAAATTTTCATATTTATAGTTGGAGCTATTTGCAAATCCAGTTTTTCTCAGATTGGAGTATAGGATACTTAGCTGGTGAGGCAGCCTGTCCATCTGCCTACTGTTTGCATCCCAGTTTAGCTTTGCTCTGTGGTGTGTGTGTGACAGGTGCCATCTGCTCCTCAATTAGGGAATGTAATGCTATTGTGGGGCTTCCTAGGTGGGCACAGTGGTAAAGAATCTGCCTGCAATGCAAAAGACCCAGGTTCGATCCCTGGGTTGGGAACATCCCCTGGAGAAGGAAATGGCTACCCACTCCAGTATTCTTGCCTGGAGAATTCCATGGACAGAGAAGCCTGGTGGGCTATAGTCCATGGGGTAACAAAGAGTTGGACACGACTGAGCATGCACATGCATGCACGCACACACACACACACACACACCTTATTGTGGCATTCTCAAGTGTATATATTCCTAAAGGTCTCACGATAATGGGATTCTACTATAGTTCATTCTAGACACTGGGCCAGATAGCCAAAGTGCAATTAACAGGACATTTCCCCCAGTGAATATCTGTCCTCAGGGACATCTAAAATCTGCGTGAAGCAAGGTTCTGGGGGTAGGTGGGGAAAGCATTTATCCACAACTTCAGGTCTCTGGAGACATGCTTCGGTGTATCCCACTAGGGCAAACAGGTACTCACATCAGCCTGTTGTTTGTGGCCTGGGGAAAAGCAGGTGTGTGACACTCCTAGGCCAACTCTTTGCTTCCTGGCCTCTGAAATTGGCAGAATTCTTAATACATTACAAAAGTGTAAGTTACTCCAGGCAAGTAGTGAGCTGTGTGCCAAGCCCACCTATGATTCTGTCTGGGCCAGCCAGCCCTTTCTAATGAGGGAATGTGAAAGAGTAACTATACAGCCACAGACAGGAGCCACAGGCCAGCTTTCCACTCTCCACCTCCCTACAGTCACACAAAGTTCCTGTGTGTTTAGAAGAGAAGACACATCTTCATGTCTGTCATCACCGGATGTGCTGAAAACTCTCAAGCAATTGACAGTCTTCAGAAAGAATACCTCTGGTGGTGGATAGAGGAATCTACACAGGTGGTAAAACTGTACAGAGTTGAAAATATACACATACACACACAAACGGGTTCACACAGAACTGGAGAAATCTGAATATGATGAGGGGGGTGGGGAATGTACTCATACAATATCCTTTGTGAAACTATAGTACAATATCCTAGCTGGGATATTGTACTATAGTTTCACAAAATGCCACCATTGAGGGGGAAATGCAACAACCCGAGAAAGGAATTTTTCTGTATAATTTCTTGTAACTGCATGTGAATCTGAAATGAAAATTAAATTAAAAAGAAAAAGAAGAATATAGTCTCTAAAATTTAAGGTCAAGGAGGAAAAAGGAAGAAAAGGGGTCTAATTTTTCTACCCAGAGAAAGAGCAAGAAAGAAATTTTTTATTTTAAAAATATATGTAAATGTGTAAAGCTGTCAAAAGCTTCCTTTCTAGTTTGATATTTTCCCTTTTTAGAAATTTGGAAACAATGTGGGGGGGCCTTCTGACCTTTTTGGGGGGGGCAGAGTGAGGTCAGAAAAATGCAGAACACCAAGCATCTCAAAACATGTACCCCCATCAGCTATTTTTCATTCTGAATGCTTTCAAATGTCACAATATTATACATAGTTTATCAATTTTGCATTAAGCTAAAACTCATTAATCCCATAAGAGGTCTTTTTATGATTCATGAGAAGCCACACTATAAACCAGCGCAGCCATCTTCTTAGACTTACATTCCCTCACAACTGCCTCAGCTTCCTCCATGGATTTTAACGGGGGAGTCAAATGCTATGGTAGTGTTCTCAAATTTGGATATTCCTATTTGAGATCCAGGGAGAGACAGGAAAAGTAGCTAAATTTATTGAGCGCTCACGATGTGCCAAGCACTGTGTATTGAGCTGCCGAGACCAGGAAGGGTGGGACCCGTGTGTGGTGAGGGTACAGGCTCATGCCCCAGACATGACATCACACCACCACTCTGCCTACTCAGAATCACTGACTTTGGAGGCCAGAAACGATTACATGATTCAATGGCTAAGGTCACAGACAGCCATGGGAGAAAGGACTCCAGGAAGGCAGCATGTACAAATCCGAAAAGGACAGCTGGATCACTGTGGCGAGTTTTCTTAGACTCTCGAGTCATTTAAGTAATCAACAGGGATATTTAACCAAATTCCATTCTCTACTACACAAACTTAAGCACATTCAGTTCCATAATTAAACCTGACCCAAACTGAATTGAGGTAACAAAGCAAAAAGATGAATCCAAATACAAATATGGGGAAAAGCTTTTGATTCTACAAACTCTAACTGTATATTCAATCGATTTAAAAAATGAAACCAACAAAACATGTAAATACTTACTTAAATGTGGCTATGTCCTCTACTGCCCAGGTTCCCTCTAACCTCCAAGGTCACTTACATTCTGAGCAGTCCCAGAAAAGTTCTCTTCTTACTCAGATGTGTTTGACCACACCATTCTTCTGTTTGGAACTTCGCAGTGGCTATCTTAAGTTTCAGAATCCTCTCCATGACTGTCCATCGCTGCAGAGGTCTCTGCTACTCATTTTCCCCCTCCTGGGTCATGTCATCTCTTTATTACACCTGGCCCTGTCTTTACACACCTAACTCTGCTTATTAATTCAGCCTCCCTGTACACAAACTCAAGTCCTGAATGTTGGAACTGTTTTAATATGTGTCTGTCCTACATCTTTGAAAGTTGTCAGTTTTAGCCTTCCAACCATAAGAGCCGATGAAAGTGGAAACAGAAAAGGAGTAAATGCCCTGTAATTGCTATGCAGGATAAGGGTGAGGCTGAGTTCAGAGACCTATGTTTTAAAAGTTACATAAGTAACAAGACCAATTTCTTTCACCCTATTGTAAAGCATTAAATTTTACTTGCTGATTACACTTACTGCTATCATCTTATGATGGTATGGTGCATGGTGACTTATAAATGACTTTTTTTTATCCTCACTCCAATCCAGTGAGGAAGACACAGAAGATAGAATTATCATCCCCATCTTACATATGAGCAAACAGACTCAAGGATGTTAAGTGACTTGTCCAAGTTCATATAGCTAGAAATTCATTAAGATGGAAAAGAAGTCAGAGAGGCTTTTCATTGCAAACCTAGTGTTCCACTACCATACCATCTGAAGTCTTGTTTAGAACCATGGTTGTGTGTGTGTGTGCATGCTTAGTCATGTCTGCCCCATGTCTGTCCCTTTGTGACCCCATGGTCTACAGCCTGCCAGGCTCCTCTGTCCATGGAATTTTTCAGGCAAGAAATACTGGAGGGGGTTGCCATTACCTCCTCCAAAGCATCTTCCCGACCAGGGATCAAAGCCCCCACTCCTGTGTCTCTTGCATTGGCAGGCAGATTCTTTACCACCAAGCCGCCTGGGAAACCCAGAACCATGACCAGTGGGTTGGAAAAAAGAACATTGTCAGAAAGACCTGGGAATGTTATTATGTAAAATGAAAAAGCTGACAATAAAATTTCACAGATTTGAACAATAACAATACAAGATACCACATTTTGGGGATTTACCAGGAATGGGACATGTTAGCTAAAACTTCAAGGGAAGGATGATCAACCTTACTTTACAGAAGAAGAAATTCAGGATCGGAGAGGTAACAATGGCCTAAGGTTAGTAAGAGATAAGGCCCAGACTCAAACCCAAGTCCTGTTAGGACCCAACGTGTACACACTTTCTGCTACTCAAAGTAGGAAGGTTTATTTTGAAAAAGGACATACCAGATGTTCTCTATCACCATTAGGAACAAGACAAGAGGAAATGAACTGAAAACCGTATAAGGAGAAATTTAGGTTGAACGTCTTAAGACCTTCCTGTCACAGGCGGAGTGATTAAACTTGCACGCCATTACCAAGGGTACTCAAGAAAGCTCCTTTCTAGATGGCTTTTTCACATATGTAAGTTCTCCCAAAGAGACTTTCATGACTGTAAGGAAATCAGTCTAAACATTTTCTCAAAAAATTCATGAGAGGATAAAAACCACAAAATAGGACACCTAAATTTTCATGCAGATTCAAAAAGTTGTGTTTGCCTTATGGATATAAAACGTCAGCTTCTCACATGGGGGTCTCAAATCTTATCATAACATATTATTTAAAACAATAGCAAATAGTAGTGCTGAATACACACCATATTTTAATAATCTCAGGCAGAAAATTCTTTATTCATTAAAAAAAAAATTGTCAGTCACAAGGGAATTCTTCACACCGTGACCATGTATGGCCAAGTTTTCTCACACTATACAATCTTAATAGGATGTATGCAATTAATAGGAAACCATGTGTTGCCAATGAGTATGATATGAATGAATTCCCTGTGAATACTAAGGGATCCTTGAGAAGTTTTGACAATGCAAGTAAGGTAATAGAGAAATTTTGTTCCTATAATTTCTAAAAAGGGTCCCAACTGATCTCCACTGAGATTATGGATTTAACAGCAAAGCAGACTGGTTATGCATTAGACAGAGTTGCCATTTTTCTGCTTATAATATTATAGAGTTCAAACAATTCTGTGTTGCTCATCAGCTGCCTAAACACCATGCAAACAACACACAAAATCCTAAGCCTGGCTGATTCATTGGTCAATTTTAATGCCTACAAAAGAAGCAGATTACCACTGGAGGAAGAGCATGACCAAATAAAAATACAGACTTAATAAACCATTGTTTTGGTTTGATAGCCTGGAAATGAGCACTCTAAATGGCAAATCCAAATGGAAAGTCAGTAAACTCTACACCACTTCTCTGAAAAGAATTATAGGGAAGTGAATTAGTGTTGGGAATGAGTTCATTTTCATCCAATCCATACGGGAAATACACGGTCCAAAGATAAGAAAGGAGATGAAGGATGTAAAAATCAAACATAACCTACTCCTAGAAAAGAAATGGAAAACTGAGTAAGAATGCAGGAGAATGAAATGTTATGAGATTTAATAAGTGGTATGAAAAATCCAGTGGTATGAAAAGCACTACTCACTGAATGCCAGTCTCTTAAGAGAATGGGGGGGGCCACAGAGATGGTCATTTGTAATTGCAGTTCCACCCCAGATCTACCAACTGAGAGTGAGCCAAGTCTGCAAATGCTTCATCGAAGTGCACTAGGGAATTTGTGTGTGTGTGCTCAGCCGTGTCTGATTCTTTGCAACCCTGTGGACTGTAGCCCGCAGGCTCCTCTTTCCATGGGATTTCCTAGGCAAGATAGTGAAGCAGGCTACCATTTCCTACTCCAGGGGATCTTCCCAACCCAGGGATCGAACCTGAGTTTCTTCTCTCTCCTGCACTGGCAGGTGGATTCTTTACCACTATGCCACCTGGGAAGTCCATTAGGGAATTTAAAGACCATTAAATTCGGGCCATCTGAGAGGACAATGGCAGGAATGAAAATATATTTTCTTACTGAGATTCTGTAATGAAGAAATTAGATTCTGGGATCAACTTCAGACACACACTGGGGGATATATGTCTTCTCTGATATCAGAATCATTTGAAACAGAGAATGATAAAAGACTGCAAAACAAACGGTATTTGATATAGAATAGTTATCAGCTATAATCTTTACAATTCCCTGCTCTTCCATACCTCCCTGGGTGCTGGTGCTTCCTGCAACAGGGTGCTCCCTCAAGACTGAAAATATTTGGATTATCTAGAAACTTGGCCGACTTGCACTTCCTTTATTGGTAATGTTAATGCTTAAACTTCTAAGTTATGTGACATTGCTACCTATATTATTCCATCTGTGAAGTCCCTATCCCTACAGTGATGTAAACCTAGGGCATTAGATTTCCCCCCAATGAATCCCTAGCTATAAACCCCACTCCTTTATGTGTCACTTTAAGTGCTTCAAAATAGCCTTAAAAGAAGTCAAAGAAACAAATAGTTATTAACTGATTCTCCTCATCTTTATTTGCAGGTTAGTACTAAAAATCAGGAGAGAAGGAAATGGGAGACAGACAATGAAAATGAGTTCATGTAGAAAAAAAATCAGAAACTATCTTTGAAAATTATCTTGTGACGTTTTGCCAATAAAACTCTTTTCTGTTTTTCTGATGATCCAAAGCTGTGACAAAAAATTCTTTTAAGGTACAGCGCCAGAGTCTATTTTGGAAAGCAGAATGCTATTTCCAGGGGTGAGCAAATGGAAACATTAATATAGAGCAAGGCGTTCAAAGTCTGCATTGGGCCTGGCTGATAGTGGCTCACAGCATACTTCTTAAGTGGAAAGGCATAGGCTGGAATTCAAAATCATTATAACACTGCTTTGATGCCTACAGGTTGTACTTTTAACCCTTGTGTGGGTTCTCCAAAAATACAAATCCTCTGATTAAAGAAGGAACTCAATTCAAACCCACATTTATCATTGGAAACAAAAACTGAAAGGCCATGCTTTATGCACACTAATGAAATATTATCATTCTGTTCACCAGACATTTATTAAGTCTTGCTATGGACCTGAAACTATACTGACATCTATGCTTATGATCTATTGAGTGCTTGTCTCTTGATGAATAAAAATTTTTGAAGGCTTCTCATTTAATTCTTACGAAACAATCCAAAGGGATGAGAACTATTATTAACCTCTGTTTTTCACACAGGGAGACTGGGCTGGTGACAATGAGCAACTTGCCTTGATAAGCTGATAAGGGAACCAGGCAGTCTGAGCTCTTAATCACTTTGCTGAATTCCTTCCTATGTCCTAGGTGCTGAGGGTAAAAAGATAACCACAACGTGCTCTCTACCCTCCCAGAGCTAATTTTTAAATACAAATGGTAGCACAGTTCTGAAACATTAAAATATATGATCAAGTTGATTTACCACCTAGTGATCTTTAAATTATTTGATAAATATAAATTAAATTATTTTGCAAGAACAAAGAAAGAAAACAAAATGAATATATGCTAGAATGGGGGCTCAGGAGGATTACTCTGGTCTCTCAATTTCCCTTTCTCCTTTTCTTTTTGGAGCCTGTATCTGACTATCTAATACCTATCTTTTTATTGCTGTTGTTTAGTTGCTAAGTCATGCCTGATTTTTTTGTGACCCCATGGACTGAAGCCTGCCAGGCTCCCCTGTCCATGGGATTTCCCAGGAAAGAAGCTGGAGTGGGTTGTCATTTCCTTTTCCAGGGAATCTTCCTGACCCCACAGACTGAACCGAGTCTCCTTGCAATAGCATGTGAATTCTTTACCACTGAGCCACCAGGGAAGCCCACCTATTGTTTTAAATCTAATTTAACTAAATATAGGCTTCTCAGCTAATCCCACTCCAGTATTCTTTCCTGGAAAATCCCATGGACAGAGGAGCCTGGTGACTACAGTCCAAGGGGTCACAAAGAGCCAGACACGACTGAGCACACATGTAACTAAAAATAATTGAACTATTTTAATAAATCATACATCTGATACCAGCCTGGATATTTGCTGTGGTGATCATGAGAGATATAACTCTAAGCCCACCAGTACAACTAATTCACAAATTATATATATATAGTTAAGTTCAAAGCAACATAATCATGTCTATGGAAGGTCTCTTTAATTCTAAAGAGCTCAAAGTATTTGAAATCTGGGCTTTAATTTACCAGCACGACATCTGAAGCACAGAGTAGTGATCTAACGAGCTGGCATCAGGTTTCCTATTTGGTTGTGAGCACCCCAAAAGCAGCCTCCACCTCCTTTGTTGGCCTCTACATTCCCAGGACCTAGCACAAGCCTTGATCCATAATATTGCCAGAAGACTTTGTTAGACAAACGGAAAGTCATAAAATCAAAAGGTCTCAGAACTGAAGTCCTAGGGTTTAAGTGGTCGAGCCAAGAAAGACACAAGCAAACAAACAAGTGAACCAAAGTGCTTAAATTTCTTCTCTTTCCACACTGTCTGTCTTACATGCTGAGCCTTTGCACAATGTCATGTTCAAAGAGACACTCGAAGTGCATTTTTTTGGCTTAATAAAGCGAAACCACAGCACAATGTGATGACCTGGCTTCCCGTGGTCATGGAGGTAGGGTGAGCTTTAAGATCTTTTAACAACCCAACAGGGTGCCTTCTGCTTCATAATGCAATCTCCATTTGCCAGAATTTAAACAACTGTCATTCCCCAACCTGCCTCTAATCCAACAGTGCACTTCCCAGCTGGCGCTAGTGGTGAAGAACCTGCCCGCCAATGCAAGAGACGTAAGAGATGCAGGTCCGATTCTTGAGTTGGGAAGATCCCCTGGAGAAGGAAATGGCAACTCACTTCAGTATTCTTGCCTGAAAAACCCCGTGGAGAGAGGAGCCTGGTGAGATACAGTCCATAAGGTCTCAAAATGCAAGAGTAGACAGTGCAATCCCTCTGTTTTTGAAAAGGGACAAAGCCTTGCTAAACCAAGCCTGATCTGCAGCCACTTATCAATACCAAGGAAAAACAAAAAAGAGACTTCACTTCCAACAGCCTTCTGAAAAAAATATTTTACTTCTAAAATTATAAGAATGAAAATTTATTATAAAGTTTTATAAATGTATTGTAAGAGTGAATAATGAATAAAAAAATAAATTTCAAAGTCATGGCTGCACTGAATTTACCCCTGAGGACATGGTTTGTGGGTGGCTTGGATGTATCAAATCGGTAGGTAATCTGAAAACCGTATGTCTGTCATTACTCCCAGCCTCCTTCCCACCAAGCATTTTACCAGAGTTGAACCCTGTTCCCAGGCCTGCCCCCCATCTGGTGGAGGTGCTAATATGGCCAAAGGGCAGGCAGCAAAGGGGAGCCACCACAAAAAAGGGAACAGGAGGCTGAACCTTCTACAAAATCAACAGTCAGTCCCTGCATAACAGTGCTGGTAGTAGCAATAAAGGTTTTTATATTTTGCAACTCAAAATGCTTGACATTAATTAATTTTAAAAATTAATTATGGATAGACCATTCCTATCAGGTATTTAAATGGGAGAAACGGTGCTGAATACATTGAACAACCTGCCCAAAGGAACACAGCTCATCAAAACCGTCTTTACCTGTATCTGGAAAAGAAACAGTAGGTTTGATTAAATCCCACTGGATTGAAATTTTGCCAAAAATAGTGAAATATTTGTGTCATATATGGAAGAGTTTAGAATCAAGAACTCCTTGGTTTAAAAAAAACCTTAAAAACAGATTCCACCCTTTAAAAGAGAACAAAAACGTTCTCTTGACATATGGAGTAACATTTTTACCTATCTTACCTTGTTGAAAAAATATATATGGCATATTAGTGTCATTTATACATGAATGGAGGGTTTCCAGTGTTTTATAAATATTTACTGTCATCCATAAAATCTCAGATTTGGGGAAACATAAGTAAATAAGTGTATGGTAGTATGGGTAAAGTCTTTAATACATTTGCTGTCATATAAAATGGTCACTGAACTTCATACTAAGTGTGTTAGTCGCTCAGTCGTGCCCGACTCTTCACGACCCCATGGACTGCAGCCCATCAGGCTCCTCTGTCCATGAGATTTTCCAGGCAAGGATACTGGAATGGGTTGCCATTTCCTTCTCCCTGCCATTTAATTAGAGTGAAACTGAGATTACTACCTTGGCCAAGATTTTACTGATCTGATTATTTGGGTAGAGAAATGGGACATTTATTTTAACTGCCTCCTGTCTATAATCTGCCACTCAGCCACAACTGGATAACACATTCTTCCTGGATCATAGTTTAATAAAACCACATGGCCACTGTGGTAGAATCATTTGAGCAGTGGACCCGAAGGTCAGTGTCTGAATAATCCTGAATGGTCAACATCTGGTAGAAGCCAGTCATGCCAAACTGAACTGGAGGACCAAGTAGAGCTGGTTATCAATCTCTTTGTTAAAAATATCATTAACTGAAAAATTAAGAATAGGACTTCAATACTGAAATAAGCAAAAAAGAGACTGGATCAGAATACTAATGACCAAATACAATTCTTCCATTCTGAGCATGATTTATTTATTAGTGTTTTCATTATTTAATCTTATAATTTAAAATAAGCATTTAAGGGAATTTTGCAATAAGTTATTTAAAAAGAAAGTTAACTTAAATCACTTTCCCCCACGGAGTTCTGTTATGGTTTGCCAAAAAAAAAAAAAAAAAAGAAAGCTCCATTTTTATTACAGAATACTGCAAAGAAGGTACTTTCAGAAAATATAGTTTACCAATACTGAACACATTATAAGCATCAGAAAATCTGTATTATAATTACTGAGCATATATCAAAAACTCATGTGTTTTACAAGAAGCATCTCTAGGTGTTTAAAGCATGTTGTTTTTACATGTTCAAATGAAAAATCGTTTTATCTTCACATACTCCTTTAATAGATGGTTTTTGATGTTCTATCAATGTCATTTCTTTCCCTCAGTAAAATGTTACAATTATCTGCAATATGAATTATTGGATATTTCTTTCTAATCATAGAAGAAATATTTTTCAGTTTAAACAAGCAAGTATTAAATTACAAGTGGCTAAAAGTTAAAATAAAGTAAGAAACATCTGGAGGGAAAAAATAATGGAAATGAAAACCCAATGTTTTCAACAGTAGATTTCCAGGTTCTTCAATACATCAATGCTTGGAATCTTTAGAAGAAATCCAAAGAGTTTCAATCAGTCTAGTTGTAATAGGTTTTATTCTGATTTAGTTCCTCCCACTTGATTTTAAAATCATAATTTAAGTTTCTAGATTTCTACAAACTCAGAAAAACAAAAAGCTCTTGCTGCCTATCTAGAATGTTTGACTAACAAATGAAATTACATCACTTTCTGGTGATCACAAGTTCTTTTATAAAAGACAACTGTCCCTCAAAAAAGATGGAATGGAAATGCATATTTTTAAATCAACATACCGCACACACCCCATTACCAAAAGAAAAGAATCAGCAATCCGAGCAAACAGCTGGGGTTTGTTAGTTAACTTTCTAGTGACCAACTGAAGTTAAGCTTCAGCATCTGGTACTTGGGTCAATTTCTAGGTCAATTTCAGTATCTCCAGAATGATCTTTTTTTTTTTTTCCCTTTACAAACCATTAATTCATATTGGGGAGTATTTCCCTCCCGTTGTTAATTTCCTTTCTCATAAAGATACTCTGAAAACAAAACACCTAAAAACATCCCTGGTTCCCACTGATTTACTCTTTATTATTTTGTTCTTGCTTCTTTTCCTCCAGAAGCACTAGCTGCTTCACAAAGGAACATCTGGATGGAGCATTTCATACACAAGGTTAACATCTTTATTACTGCCATGTATTCTTGAGCCTTAGCTCCACATTCTTAAACTTTTGGCAAATATTTTCCATCACTAAATCAGTTGTGTGATGGGCTCCCTTCTAAGGCCAAAATGGAGAATACAAATAAATACGAAATGCCTAGTTTCAACTGGCAAAAGGGCTAACAGATATCTAAATAGGTTGTTATTTAGATAAGAAGCCAGAACAGCTCTGCATGTGCCTATTGAGGCAAACAGAAGAAATTCTACTTTTCAAATCGATGAACAACATGGCATCAAACCTAGATTAGCAGGCTTATAAACTGCAATTTAAATTATTTTCCTTAGCTATAAATAGATTCAAAATGTAATTAGTATTATTAATAAGCTATTCTTAAACTTGATGATATTCAGCAGATATATATTAAAGACCTAATGACACCACCAAGGATACTTGGTAAGTTTGATACATAATTGTCACCTCACTCCATGTGTAACTATAGGCAGCTATAAGTAATTAGGGTTTAGGCTGTCTGTAATACCTACATGAAAGTGTAGAGTGGAATTAATAATAATGTCAAATATTTATTGAGTACTTACTATATGCCAGACCTTCTATTAAGCCCTTTGCATCAATATCCTATTTAATCCTCACACAACTCTATAAGAAATGTACCACTCTTGTGATCTTTTTAAAGAGGAGGAAACTGGACCTTTAAAACTGAAAACAGAACTACCACATGACCCAGCAATCCCACTCCTGGGTATTTACCAAAAAAAATAAAAATAAATGAAAACACTAATTCAAAAAGATACATGTACCCCAATGTTCACAGCAGCATTATTTACAATAGCCAAGATATGGAAGCAACCTAAGTGCCCATCAACAGACAAATGGATTAAGAAGATGTGATAATGATGGAATATTACTCAGCCATAAAAAAGAAAGAAAATTTTGCAGGTTATTGCATTAAGTGGAGAAGCGAAAGAGACAAAAGACAAACACTGTGATATCATGTGATATCACTCACATGTGGAATCTAAAAAATAAAACTAGTGAATGTAACAAAAAAGAAATAGACCAATACACATAGAGAATAGGGGCTCCTAGTGGGGAGAGAGTATGGGGGAGGGGAAAGAGAAGGGTAGGAGATTAAGGGGTACAAAATACTATGAATAAAACAACCTATGAATAAAACAAAGATAGACAGTGCAACATAGGGAATACAGCCAATATTTTATGATAACTATAAGTGAAATATAATCTTTAAAACCTGTGACTCATCATGCTATATACCTGAAACAATTAAAATAATTACCTAAGATTAAATAATCTTTTAAGTTAAAAGATTAGTTAATTAAATATGTAAAATAATCTTTAAAGTGTTTGTTCAAAGGTCATGTAATTTGCTCAAAATTCCAGTGAGTCAAGTGATGGACCAGAATTTGAACCCAAGCCACCTGAATCCAAATCTTGAGCTCCTGATTCAAGAGACCAGTATAAAAGTCAGGTCCCACTACTCTCTTCTTCCTTTACCTCTCACTTCCTCCATACCCAAAAGATGTGAAAGCCCAAAGCAGCTCATCAGAATAATGGGTCTGAAATCTGATTCAAACTCAGAAAAAAAAAAAAAAGAAGGCAAAGGGGAATAAAGTAAACAGAATAAGTGAGCTTAAACAAAGTCTAGCTAGTTGTCACTGGATTAGTCAACACTCCATCCTCTGAAGAGGCAAGACTGGCATAAATTCCGCTTCTACAGCTACATACTTTTGGTAATCAACTTTGCACATTGGATGAGAGGGTTACACTGTAGACATCTTCTTCCAGGCCTGTTACGGGACACTATAAAATGTACAAGACTTCTTTTTAAAAGTAAAGGAACTTTTAAAACAAAACAAATGAGAAGAATATAAGGAGAGCAATTTGGCTTTTAGGTCCTGTACCTAGTAAAGCCTGTCAGTTCAAAAACATAGGGAAGTCAGTGAATGACACTGTTGGAAAAAATCGAGTTACTATAAAGCACAAGGCTTATTTCCTATGGAAAATGCAATAATTTATTTCTTTAGTACAAGCTCTCCAGTAAAGAATGCCCTTGAACTGAATGCCTTGCTGTGACCGGCCGTGCACACTCTACCCAACAGAATATATATGAGCAAAGAGGAAACACGCTGTCGAGAAAAAAAATACACAATTTCCTTCTATTTCCTTTTCTAAGTAGAACAACTCTTCTTTGGAGAACAAATCAGGGTCTTGTAACAATTCACTACACAATATTTTCCATTCTCACAGCCAGTAAAAATCAGAAACCAGGAAGGGTCAATGAGGATGGCCCAATTATCCCCAGAAAGGCAAGGGCTTTTGTGGTGGGCACTTCACACGGGTTCCTTATCCAGCCTGAGTATCAGGTGCCTGGAATACAGATCTCCCTCAAATAAGCAAGAATCCATTGAGAAAATAAAAACATTTAGGTCCTTTAATTATTACATATTTTATTCCAGCTTGGCTGAAACACTGGCTGTGTGAGAATGAGCAGTGGGAAATAAAGGCCAAAAGGGAGGTGGGTATAAACTGTGGGGACTTCAAAGAGCTAGGGAAGGCTGTAATCAGTTCAGTGGCTAGCTGTGGATCCAGAGGGAGCTTCCATGAAGATTAGTGATGTGAGTATATCCTATGCAGGTTAATTGGAAAACATAGGAGAGCCGAAGGTAAAAAAGGTGAAAGGTAGGAAGGCCAGTTTAGAGGCAAGATATGGAACTTAAGAGTCCATCGACAGATGAGTACCTGAAGGGGATGGAGACACGGACAACGGAATATTAACCAGCCAGAGAGAGAAAGAAGTCCTGCTATCTGTATGAATGGACCTTGAAGACATTATGCTAAGTGAAGAAAGTCTGATATTGTTTGTGTGGAATCCAAAAATGCTAAATTTATAAAAGGCAGTAGAATAGTGGCTGCCAGGGGCTGGGAAAAGGTACAGGGGTAATGAGGAAATATTGGTCAAAGGGTGCAAACATCCAGTAATAAGTTCTGGAGATCTAGCATTGTGATTGGAGTTCACAGTACAGTATTATGGGCTTCCTTGGTGGCTCAATGAGAAAGAACCCACTGCTAATGCAGGAGATGGTGGTTTGATCCTTGGGTTGGGAAGATCCCCTGCAGAAGGAAATGGCAACCCACTCCAGTATTCTTGCCTGGAGAAACCCCATGGACAGAGGCGCCTGGAGAGCTACTATCCATGAGGTCGAAAAACAGTCAGATAAGACTGAGTGACTAAACAACAACAGTGACGATATAGTACTATATATTTGAAAGTTGCTAAGAGAATAGACCTTAGATGGTCTCACCACAAAAAAAGAAATGGTAATTATGTAAGATGATGGACTTGTCACCTAATGCCACTGGGGTAATTATTTTGCAAAAGATAAGTCAAATTAACATGTTGTATTCCTTAAACTTAGGAAAGGTCAAATGTCAATTGTTGTTGTGCAGTTGCTCAGTCCTGTCTGACTCTTTGCGACCCCATAAACTGCAGCACACCAGGCTTGCTTCCCTGTCTTGTACTATCTCCTGGAGTCTGCTCAAACTCATGTCCAGTGAGTCAGTGATGCCATCCAAACATCTCATAATCCTCTGTGGTCCCCTTTTCGTCCTGCCTTCAATCCCGCCCAGCATCAGGGTCTTTTCTAATGAGTTACCTCTTCGCATCAGGTGGCCAAAGTATTGGAGCTTCAGCTTTAGCACCAGTCCTTCCAATAAACATTCAGGGTTGATTTCATTTAGGATTGACTGATTTGATCTCCTTGCTGTCCAAGGGATTCTTGAGAGTCTTTTCCAGCACCACAGTTCGAAAGCATCAATTATATCTAAATAAAGCTGGGTTGGGGCTTTATTTAGATAGAAGCTGTATGCTGGCTAAACCTTGTATTTGCTTACAGTGCATTTCATTTCATTTTAGCAACATTAATCTCATTATTTCAAACAACTTATCTATTTCCTATTTTGTTGCCTATAAGAAAGCTTATACAGGTTTTCCTTATTGATGACTTCAATTGGATATATTCCACTGATGCCCTTTTAGTTCTGATGCTTAGAAAATGGCAAACCTATATTCTCCATGCTATAGCCAAGGCATCTTTTTGAAACACAGTCTGGTCATTTCACCTCCATGAGCAAAATCATTCAAGCAAATAAATAAAATGTATTATGATTTTTTAAACCCTTCCTTAACTTGGTGAGCAAAGTTTCCATCCACCTGTCCAGTCTCACTCCCACCTGCACCCTTTGATCCCTCTGACCCAGTCACACACTGGCTTTTCACCCCTATTGAATGTATTCCATCCAGCCACAGGGCCTTTGCAAGTACTAATTCCACTGTCTAAGGTGTATTTCAGCTGGTTAGTCACTGCAGATCCCCAAGACCACAGCAAAGGATCACCTTAGAAAAGTGTTTCCTGGTCTCCCTGACAGCGATCACATCATGACTATAACCCCTGAGAGCACCGTTATTGCTCCTTCCCAGCACTGAGCACAGAAGGCAAAGTTACAATTGTTTGCATAACTCTTCAACTAATCACAGCTTCCTCCATCAGGGACAGAGTCTGTTGTTCTTACCATTGCATTCCCTGGAAGAAAATCAATGAATACTTGTTGAATAGAAGAAAAAATAAAACGGCAGATCTATATTTGATATGTATGCCAACACCAGCTTACTCAATAGTGTGCTCACTAGTGTAATGGAATAGCACTTTTTGACATCTAAGTCAAAAAAGGCTTGGGACTTACTGGGTGGTCCAGTGGTTAAGACTTTGCCTTCCAATGCAGGGGGTGTGGGTTCGATCCCTAGATGGGGAGCTAAGGTCCCACATGCCTTGTGGCCAAAAAACCAAAACTTAAAATGGAAGCAATATTGTTACAAATTCAGTAAGATGCTAAATATCATCCACATTAAAAAAAAAAAAATCTTAAAAGGAAAAAAAAGGCCTTGCTTGCAGCTTTCTCCTCACTGGGGAGAACATGTTCTTTGGAAGGCTAGAGAGCATGTTAGAAGATTGACTACCTACCCTGAGACCACCAAGGTGGAAAGGCTATGTGTGTGGATGCTCCAGAGGACACTCTCAAATGCATCCAGACTTTAAGCGAATTCTGTAAAAGCACCAACCCTGAGAGTGAAGATCCTTCCAGATTCTACCCCAAGTATGAAAGGTACCCACTCCACACACATCCAGAGTCTCCTGAGTCCTCGCAGCTGAAGCCCCAGACATCCAGAATCAGAAACAAGCCTTTCTGTTTCTGTTGTGCCCTATCCATATTCCTGACACAAAGAATCCATGAGGTTTTTTTTTTTTTTTCCTTTCTACATTATTAAGTTTTGGGGTGGTTGATGAAACAGTAATAGGTAACTGGAACCATATGTCTAACAAGAGAGGTAATAAACCCACTGGTTATGGAGCCCACACCTGGAATATGATACTAAGTTCTGGGTGACATATTACAAAAGACAAAGAAAACAAGCATACTCAGAGGAGAATAAGAAGAATGTTTCTTTATGGGGAAGAGCTAAAAGGCTTGGAGATATTCAAACCAGAAAAGAGAACAAAGAGAATATATGTTAATTGCCTTCAACTATCTGAAGAGCTATCACAAGTGAAAGTAACAACAATTACTCTGTATATTCCCAGGAGGGAGGTCAAGGAATAGTGAACGGATGTTACAGGGAGTCAGATGGAAGTATTTTCCAATGCCCAGAGCTTTCCAGGAAAGAAGAGGCAGCCTTAAGAGGACATGAGTTTCCTAACATGAAAAGTAACCAAGCAGAGTCTACATGATCACCACCTGGTGGGTTGGTTTGGAGAGAATTCATTTCTGGACCAGAAGGTTTCGAATGAAATGCTCTTACTTTAAGTTTACTCTGCAATACTGAGATGTTTTTAATTTAAAGATCATCCCCATTTCCTTGTGCTAAGAAATCTAATCCTAATACACGATGATACAAGAAGATGAATAAACTGAATGAATGGCAACACCAAAGTATAAGTAGAAAGGGATGCAGAATTCTTGATGGGAGAGGAATGGCAAACTAACAGGAAAATGCAATCCAGCAGAGCAGCAAAGGAACTTTGAAAAAAGATTAAGCATGGAGACAGAACTATAGGAGAGAGAAAGGGAAGGCTAAGGATTCCATCATTGATGATCCTGGGTAGGGAAGATGCCTTTATCTTTCTTGAGAAATGGTTTTATTCGTTTTGAGACTTGTCTCCTCTGTCACTGGGAAAGACAGACCAGAAGAGCAAAGTAATGTAGCAGTATAAACAATAAGCTTCAAGTGGTAAAATTAGCAAAGCCATCCCATGTGGCTTAGCCAGTCAAGAATCTGCCTGCTAATGCAGGAGACACGATTTCAACCCCTGGGTCAGGAAGAGGGTTGCCATTTAAATGACATCACTCCAAACGAGGGCTTCCCTGGTGGCTCAACAGTAAAGAATAGGCCTGTAATGCAGGAGACCTGGGTTCGATCTAAAATCCCATAAACAGAGGAGGCCGGCAAGTTACAGTCTGCGGAGTTGCAGAGTTGAACACAACTTAGCCACTGAGCATGCTTTCAGCCATCAGTGAATTTCTGACCTCAAAAAGATACAGGATCTGTGTGCCTATGCAGTCAAGTAAGCTTGCATGGAAGCCACTGTCAGTATGTAAAAATGACCACTAAGGGAAGTAAGAAAAACTGGAGATTAAAACCTGGTTTCCTAACAAAGGCAATGTGAAAAGGAAAACACAAACCACCTAGAAAATGAGATATATCTAAAACCAAGTCATCCAGGAAATAGTAACAATAAGAAATGAAAAGAAAGAGGTAAAAAGTTACCTCATACACACATTTCATCTGAATTTTATCACCATTTGTAATCAACTTCCAACATTTCATAATACCCTTTAACCTTAGTTACTCAACCCAGGGAACAAGTCATCTCATTGTTACCGCATTTGAAGGAAGAGTGGAGACTCTTTTCATGTTGATAAGAGGTAGAAAAAGGAGACACTCCCAGGAAAGAAAAGTGTTTTGAGTAAACTCCTGGAGCCTAAGGGTAAAGAATGGTGGTAATTTGTTGCTTGCCTTAACCCTTTCAAAGATTCATCAAACCAGAAGTTAGAAATTAATGTAATTGATCAAATGAAATATACTGTACAATGCAGGGAGCTCAAATCTGGTGCTCTGTGATAACCTAGAGGGGTGGGATGGGGTGGGAGGTGAGAGGGAGCTTCAAGAGGGAGGGAACATATATATAGATAAGCTTGATTCATGTTATGGTAGAAATCAACACAATATTATAAAGCAATTATCCTCCAATTGAAAATAAATTAACAACAACAAAAAGAACCCAGAAATTTTTCATTACAGAAAAAGAACACAAATTTTATCTTATTACTCACCCATTTCCTAGGTCTGCCTCTTGGCCGTTTTTCTCCAGTGGCTTCTGCTTTCTGCAAAATGAAAAAAGAAGTCATATCATTTCCTACCTGACATTTCTCGTAAATACTGCACCAAGGACCCATTCCAAATAAGAATGTTCTGGTTTGCAGATGAGATATGGACATTGCTTTAACAATCTCAGTCTTCCTGAAGGCTCATCTTCTCCATTTTTCATTCATGATGCAAAGAGAGATCTAGGCAACCCTCGCCCTAACAGACTCTCCTGGAATAATCTCTGAAATGCATGGAAATGCTTTTAAAAAGCCATTTTGCAGTAGTTCCCTGGTGGTCTAGTGGTTGGGATTCCAGGCTTTCACTGCCTGGGCCTGGGTTCAATCCCTGGTAAGACAGAACAAGAGATCAAGAGAACAAGGATCGAACAAGGTAGAGATCCCGTAAGCCGCATGGTGCAGCCAAAAAAAAAAGCCACTTTATCCTTATTTCTGTCTGTAATAAAAAAAGGAATTCCCACATATCCATAATTATGTAAAGTAAGATTTTAAAAAAATGTTTCTTAAATGATTTTCTTTCCATAGCAAAACTAAAATTATGAAAATTAGCACTATATATTACTGCAGAATTTACAAAGTACGTCTACATTACAAAGTACATTGTTAATCAAAAGCAAATCTAAATGTGAGTGAAAATATATAGGCTTCCAAATCAAATAAATAAATATTAGCACACCTCTACATAGTTCATTTCCCATTCTTTGCCTCAAACCAATCACCTGTCTATCAGTTCACCCAAAGCAGAGAAAGCAAAATAAGCTGGCAGAAATCATCAATGTGTATCTCTGAGATAGAAACTAGGGATGTTAAAAATAATACTTAATAAAAAATGTATATTAGTAATAATTTCATACTCAACACAGACCTGACATGAATATACTTCTAACTACCTTGGGTTTGTTTCACTGCTTTGCTTCACAGAAGATTTTTCTGGTATCACAGCTATTTCTTCCCTTTTGAGTAAGATTTTAATACCATGAAGTAATTTCTCTGTTTATCACCCCTACTGTAATCCCGAAATTCACTAACACACACCCATCCTATAAAAATACGTTTATAATTTTCATTTCCAGAGTAAAAAAAATCTTACTCTTCTGTGTATGGGAATCTTCTCAAGGTTCTATAAACACAAAAATACAGGTAACCTGAGCCCGGATCACTTGTTTTATATTTTACTTGTTACCTGCGTTAGCAGACAGTAAGTATTTGGTACAGTGATACTACAATTTCCGATTGTATAATATCTGTCTACACTGTCAGAAGACTCTCTCTTCACTCTGCCTGGTAAAAACAGATGGAGGTAGATGACAGATACAAAGATACACAGGTACATAGCCCAAATAAGACTTTTACATCAGAAGATTTTTCACCAAATCTTCTTGACCTGGCATTAATCGAAGAGGTTCCGTGAATTAACCTAAATTTCATATGACTATAATGTTAGTGCATATTTATCAAGTATTTAAAGTACCCTAGGCACTGGGCCAAGTCATTCACATGTGTTACTTTAATCTTTACAACAGCCATATAGGCAGCTATTGTTATTTCTCTTATTTTGCAATGAGCAATTAAGTCTTAAATAGATGGGTGAATAACCCAGTCTGCACACAAAGCAGATTTGAACCCAGTTCTGCTGGACTCTTAAAGTCCAGACTCTTATTCTCCTAACAATGCTACCTCCCTTTAGTATTCATATATTTGCTACTGTAAAAAGACATCTTCATTAACTGAAATGGTCACTGATTCAGCTCCAGCTAAGCATCAGATTTGGGCACTCTGAATCATAGTAGTAGGGGATACTACTTTGAATGGTTCCACAAAGGAATCATTTCTTGTCAGGGATTGGTAGCCTTGCCTTACTTTCAGTCAGAAGGGCATGAGTTAAGTGAAAACTAGAAGTGCCCAGCAAATCACACCTTCTTTCTGAGTGTTGTCTCTGAGAGAGAGAGGGAGGAACACAGACTCTGCTCTGGAGAGCTAGGGCTCAAATCTCAGCTCTGCCATGTTGGCTTTAGGACTTTGGGCAGGTCCCTGAAAACCTTAACTTGGGTTCAGGTGTGAAATGGAGATAATGCCTTCACTGAGAAGTGATGTGGTGGCAGTAAAGGAGGTACTCAATAAACGTTCTTTCACTCCTAATGCGATCTCTCAAAGGGAAAGTTTCCCCTCAAGTTAGTTCAGTCTCATAGAAGGTTCAGTCAATGCAAATATTCCATTACACTCATCAGTCGCCTTAAGAATGAAGCTTTTAAGAAACTCTCTGGTTGGTACATTGTGACTTATAGCAGTACAAAATTCTTTAATACAGAAGCAGTGTCTGATTTAATCTTTAAGAGCGACTATAACATTGCAGTTTACTCAGCAGTAAATTATACAAACATGGAAGATAGAAATCCTTTTTTCAATGGGCCGGGGGATGGTAGGTGGGGTTGAGAGCAGGAGTCTGCTGAGATCTTAAAGGCTAATGGCACTCCTGCTAGGCTTCTCTGTAGGATGGTTATGCTCCCAGATCCCTGACGTGATCCGGGCGTATCTAAAATCTGTTGAAGAGGGTTGTTTTCTAAAAGGGTTTCACTACATTTCAGAGTTAGAGAAAGCAAATCTCTCATAGAATGAGAAAGCCCAGCAAAGGAGAAGACTTTAAACCGAGCTTCCCATTTACAAAAAATCTCTTCAAAAATAAAATTTGCACCATTAACTGAAGGGCAAAGTATCCTGATTATCACTTAGACTTGTTAAAAGTGAACTTGCTCCTTGGTCTTGGGGCCAGTATTACATGTAAGCTGAAACCCTCTTCTGAGACGACATCTAGAAGAAGCACATTAGCTGTGCTGTGTGGCGGCGATCTGGGAGGTTTTCATTGTTCCTTAAAACCCACATTATTTAATCATTCTGATCAAACTTCACAAAGCCTGTAAAACCAGTTAGGATTTCCATTTGTAAACCAGTATAGATCCAGGAATTTTACATATTGGAAAACATTGGTTTTAACTTTTTTTCCCTGTGTTTAATGCTCTTTAGGATATTATTTCTCAATAGAAAACAAACAAAACATTTTGGAGGCCTGTTTTGTTTTTAATACATCAACATATGCAATACTGTGGAAGTGTATATTTGGTTTTCCTTTGCCAGAATGGAATTTGGTTCCATGCTACAAACCCATGTATAATTCAGACAATAACTTACTCTAAATACTTAACTGCTTATCTCAGGGTGGGTGAGAGGGTGGGAATTCTGCATTTGTAAGAACTGAATTTCAGACTATTATCAGCACCATTACATTAATATTTGCAACTGTCATATTTTAGAAATGTTATCCCCTCCTGACTTGTCTTCATTCATATTTTTGCCTTTTCAAAAAAGTTCAGATTCAGAACTATACATTCATGAGAATCGGGAAGAATGTTAAGTAGTAAATGTAATTATTCCTGCCACTACAGGCTCTTAAATGTATTAGCACTAAAAAATTAATTAAGAAAGGAAACTCATCTAGCAAATAGAACTCCTGAACTTGTAAAGAGTGCTTAGCATTAGTGTCTAGTGCATAAGATGTGCTCACTACATATTTATTGCATGAAGGAAGGATGGAAAGTAACTCTGGTATTTTTTATCACCTGTGTGTCTTGTTTCCCTCTTACCATCAGAATTCTACAGCTTGGTAGGGCTTTAGAAGACATTTCATCCAGCCCCTTCATTTAACAAATAAAAAAACTTCTGGATGTGCCATGATCTTCACAGGCACAGCCTTCTGGTTTACTTGGGGGCCAGAAATCTGTGAGGATGGGTTGCAGTGGGTCTATATTTCCAACCCCTTTATAAGCTTGTACAGAACTGCCCAGCAAAGGTTTCTCAAAACCTAACTTCCAATCTATGTTTCTGGTTACTGGAGAAAGCATAATCTACCTTGTAGCAAATATTTTACAAGATATTTGACAGCACATAATATGGAATGATCATAAGTTTTAGAATTAGATTTGAACTCAAATCCAGATGCTCCCATTATTAGACATGTCACAGTTTACATCTCTGAATCAGTTTTCTCATTTGTGAAATGAAGACCACAATGCCTATATCAAAAGATTAACAGAGCTAAGGTATATGTAAGGTAAGGCTGATAAAAGTTAAAGCACTAGGTAGAAAAGTGTTAGTTGCTCAGTCATGTCTGACTCTGCGACCCTGTGGACTGTAGCCACCGGGCTCCTCTCTCCATGGGATTCTCCACGCAAGGATACTAGAGTGGGTAAACCAATGTCATTTCTTAATTCCCTCCATATTTTAAAATGTTACTCTTAAAAAGAATACCTCCCTGGGACTTCCCTGGGGGTCGTTTTAAGATTCCATGCTCTAACTGCAGGGAGCACAGGTTTGACTTGTGGTGAGGAACTAAGATCAAGCTCTCACACATCCAAATGAAAGGCCAAAAAGTAGAAACAAAACAACAAAAACTCACCCTCCCAAATCTGTAAGCTTCCAAAGTAATGAGTGATTTTCTGAGCACGGTCTTACTTATGTAGGGCAGCTCTTACTGACCCCCTAACTGGGCGATTAAACAATCTATCCCTGTGTTTAAGTGGTGGAATCGAGACCCATCTGAGTTCAAGGTAATAAAAGGTCTGTTCTTCTGGGAGACAGTCCATATAAAGTAGCCATGGGGAAATGTACGGCTTTCTTGGTGGCTCAGACAGTAAAGACTCTGTCTACAATGCGGGAAGACCCAGGTTCGATCCCTAGGGGAAATTAAATAAAAAAACAAAACCAAAAACACACTTCTAGGGTGGAAATCACATGAGCAGTTAAGACTAAAATATTTCCGAGTTTCCTATAAAGACATAGGCAAAAGCTGAGACTGGGAACCAAATTTAGATGGCTATTAATCTTTTGTTAATAATCTAAATGCTCACAGCTTACTGTGATAATGCATGGAAGTCAGAATGCCCCTACTCCAAATCAGTCAGCGAGTCTATACATGAACATACAAAAGAGCTAGAGAAACTATCAGCTTAGTGGTACCCTGCTTTGTTTTCGTCTATTTTTACATATATATGTATCTATGACTAAGACCGACAGACCTAAGAGCAAATGGAACCACCTAAAAAAGTATAGAAAGTCACATTTATTTCTTTTAGTAGTTCTTTGAAAAATACAGTGTAAATCAATGTGCTGTGGTAATCAAAATCCATTGAAATGTCACACTAAATAATAATTCTCATTTAACCTTTATGCTCATCTAGTTCGATGAATTTCCAAACTGTACGTGCAACCATTTTTAGTCTTTAAAAAAAAAATTACAATCTTTCCATCAGTACATATTTTCGAAGAGGAAATAAAAGTGGATTCTACCATCCATTGTAGTTCATGCTCATTTTCCCCAAGGAAGTCCTTGTTGTCAACTCCTATGTCATTATTTACACATGCCTGTCTTCACTTATACAAATACAAAAGTAAAGCCAAGGCCAAAATGACAGGAAAAGCTATTTTCAAAGTTTAGGATTCTCCTCTTTAAACGGTTCTTTCTTCCTCTTTTGTAATCAGAAAAATCAATAGCAACGATATGAGAGTTCACAGGGTGACCTTCCATGCAAACTGTTCCTTACGTTATCCTGGAGAAAAAAAAATGGCTGTGACTGCCCCTTGCTGAATCAATTAGAAGATGCCATTCAGCAATGTTCAGTAGATTAAAGCAATATAGAATAATAAAGCAGCAGCCGAAAATGGAATCTGTTCTCCATTTACCTTTTTCTCCTGGTTGGCAGAACAAACCCAGAGCTGAAAATTTCAGAATTAAGGATAGTAAAATTCATTGTTCCACCCTTGTGCCAAGCTATATGGCTCCCAAGTGAGTTCTGGAAACTGCAGAAAGTCAGGTAACAAGATAAGATAGGTCTGAATGATTTAACTAACATAAAATGCTCTTCAGCACCCATCTAGTCTTTAAAAAGAACTGAAAAGGAAACAGAATACCAATCTGGAGTGTTCTCTTGAGCAAAATGATCTGTTGAGACCTTGAGATAAAAATGAACCAGAGTTGGAGGTCAGTCAAAGTAATGAGAGGCTTTCGATGAAAAAGTTCAGAATGACAACTGCCAAAGAAAGAGACTTCTGGGTCCCCTAAAGTAAAGTGACTTCAGAAAACAACTCAAATGCATTTGAATCTTCCATATTTGAATCATAATCTACGATGACTCAAAGGCATTGTGACAGAGAATTTACTGATACATTAAGGCTCCGTCCTCTCTGGCAAAGTGAAGTGAAAAAAAGGAGTCAACTGTTGAGGTAAAACAGCCTAAAATACCAAGATAATGGAGACAACAACTGGCCTTTATGTAATTCCACCTGACTGGGCTGATCTGTATCCTTGAGCCCTGAATCCCAGTGGAAATTGCTTGCCTATAAAAACACAATCAAATTCAAACTAAATCATATTAATAATATAGAAGCTATAGGCTGGAGTTGTACGACAACTTCCAATACCATCTTTCCCTGACTTACCTATAATGATGCTTTTGGTTCCTGTCTTCAGTTGGACCTACTATATCGTGCAAAAAAAACATTCCCTCACTGAACATATATGCTTGAACATTTGTCTGAAATGATGAGGGAACCCCATTCTTTCCTCCTAAAATATCTGTGCATAGTGTTATCAATCATTTGTGAAAAGTCAATCACTTTTCGAAAAAGGAACATGATTAAAAAAGGAACAATTTCTTTATTTCTTTACAGTATCCAATTCATATCAGGTTTTCTTTATACAGGCAAATGGAAAATATAAATCAAGTGTTTGTCTGAATACATTTTTGAAGTACACTTTACCTAGACCCTATTTTCATTTTGTGCTTTTTCTCTTCACTACACGTAAAGTCCAAAGGAAGTTCAGGAATGTCTATGATATGAAGGAAGGCTATCTCACACCTGAGATCTATTTTATGTGCAGTTCTTTCAATTAAATTTAATTCAATCTCAGAAAATTTTTTTTACCTAAAAGTACCTGAAAGACAATTGGCTTGAGACTTACAGATGACTTTGACTTCTAAGAAATCCCTCCAGTGCTCTTTTATGATTAAAAAGCCACAACAAAAACCCTAAACTAAAGGAGATTATATCTTTCTACTTTCCAAACATGAGAAATATGAAAATACAAAGTATTTTCATCCAGCACAAACAGGAGAGGAAAACAAAATAAAACAAAAAGGAAATTAAGAGGCAACTGGTCACAGGTATATCTCAAACTAACACATAAATAAAAGGGTCAAGACACACACACATGCATACTCACACGAATAAATTATTTATTCAGGAAAACATTAACTTCTGATCTTTTATTAAGATAACAATATGACTCTGGTTCAGGGATGAATTTTGAGCACTCAGACTGGTGCTCTTGGGAATAACTAGAATTTCTACATAATGGTTATCCATGAGAACTTGTCATAATGGACTAGAAGCAAAGTCAAGAATAGTCACATTCTCTTCCAAAAGTTCCAAGCATAACAAATTGTGTTTTCATAAATGTTTGTTTTTTGTATTACACAAATCAATTTTACATTGAATATGGCCTGAAATTAAAGTGATAGCTAATTTAGTAGTCCTCCACTTGGTCTTGCAACTTTCCGCATGCATTGTCAAGTTTCACATTGCTAATTTTCCAACAAGCAGTTTTGTTTTCAAATGCCCCAAGGCCAGTTACTGAGTCCAAACACAAACTTTGTAAGTAAAGAAATTTCGAGCAGCAAGAAAATTTAAACATACAGCATCATCAGGATCCCAGTGTACGCTGCATCTTCTCTAATTTTAGAGCTCTGTTCTTTTATATACTTACCAGTTTTTGTTATACATTTTCCATTATGATGAGCCTTGGTTTGCAGGAGAATTCCCAATTTATTAATCACAGAAGACTTCTCATCCCTACCCTGGTCAGTCTAGCAGGGTATGTTTATCTTACATGATATGAACAATGTAACTTTTCCCCAAAAAAATTGCTTTTCAAAGTCCTAACAAAAATACGTTTTGTTAGAATACAATATATGTTTGACAAAAAATATGTTTGATAATCATGTTTATATAAGGTAAAAGCAAACTCTATAAATACTGATCTGAAACTGAAAATACCTTAAGTTTACTCATGCCATGAATAATTCATCAATGTCATTCATTATTTTGTGAAGTATTATCTTTTCCAAATGAAGCGTAATTTATAAAACTGAAGAACTATAACAGTCATGTTCTGAGTGAAAATATTTATCCAGTTTTATTAGAAAGGGAACTTTTATAACAGAAGTGTGTGAAATGATTTTGTCTGGAAGAATGAAAGATTTCAGAGAAAACTTTCCTTGGGAAAAAGAAAGCCTACTTCTGGTTTGGAAGTTGTAATGTTATGTGCATACACATGAAGAACTATCAGAAAGATGAGTAGCCTAAGGGTCATTTATAAACACCTATCACCAAAGTAACTAAAAATAAGTTACACCTTACTTGGGAAGAGACCAACTTTCTGTTATTTTGCTTTAGGTGGTAAATTAGGCACAAGTCTCAGCTTTCCTTTTGTCAATTTAAGATTTTGTTAGTCAGTGGCAAACTTTTCAAACTGCAGAAAAAGTGATAGAAGCATGTCTTTACTCATTCAGAAAATGTAATACAGTAAAATCTGAGAGATAATTTTCTCTTTTTTGTATTAAATTTTAAATAATTTATTTATGATGAGATTTACAGATTTTTTTTCCTGGCAAATGTTATAATGATGCATTTTTTGGGGCAATTACATCATAGTTTAAATGTCTGTCAGCTAGCTACCAAGATATTCCTTTGCCATTCCATTAGAGTCAAATTAAGATTAACTTCCGCAACAACAAAAAAACTTCTTTGGTAAATTAGCCCTTTTTATTTAATTTAATAAAGCAGGTTAAAAAAAAAAAAACAAAGTATTCATGCTAGCAATACCAGATTACATATTGTCATTTTTAAATGACAATTTAAACTACTTCAAAGTGTATTGATTAAATATAAGCATGATTAAATCTTCACTCTGAGAAGCAATTACATTTAAGTATATTAGAAATCTGCTCTTTCAACTCTGTTCAAAACTTAAAACAGACAAGAACTCACAGTTGCTTCCTAAATAACTTTATATGTATCCCTGGTTGCTATGGTAGTTTACAACACTGAAAACTATCAAATATAACATGGTTAGTGCTCATAGTCATAGAGAAAAACCACACAAAACATTAATTCCCCAAAGATGAGCATATAGTCATTCTTAACAAATACTGTACATGGTATACTCAAATCTACTGTAAAGATACATAAAAATTGACTTCTGAATTTTGAACTTTTGTTTTTAACGAGTATACAAACTTACAAATAAAATACAGAAACGTTTTTCTGATTTATTTGTAAAGCTTAAAAATTTTGATTTTTGTCTTCACCTTCCCTTCTCTGTGTATGCACTGATCCTGAGATATTTCTTCTTTGCGAGTTCAAATACCATCAAACATGAACTTTTTAAACTGCAATTTAAAATTTATAAAGAAAAACACTGGAAGTTACACTTGGTTGGGTTCTATTCTGCCCCAAAATGTACAATAAATGAGTCAAACATTTGTTTTAAAAATTTCTCATTGTCCTATTCAGAACATTTCTGTATCACCTGAGATGGAAAGGCTTTTGAGAGACGATGATATATTATATTACAGGTTGATGGCAAACAAGC
Organism: Antilocapra americana; assembly: GCA_007570785.1. Lineage (NCBI taxonomy): Eukaryota > Metazoa > Chordata > Mammalia > Artiodactyla > Antilocapridae > Antilocapra > Antilocapra americana. Next base: position 7,844,622 of record ML663563.1, on the reverse strand, counting down.
AAAATACTTTATCAGCACATTTAAAGCTGTAAAATTCATGAATCTTTCCCCCAGAATCCTATAATTGAATTTACTTCTAATTATCATCTATTTGGCAAAGTCCTTAACTTTAAGAGTGGGATTTGGTTTTCCAGTAATCATGTGAATAAGCACAAAGTAAATTAATCTTTATTATTTAAGGATATTGCAAAAACTTTACCACCAAACAAAATCTATACTTTTTTTTTTTCAACTATTTCACAACTGGTGCAAATCTTTTTTTTTTTTTTTTTTTTGGTTCAAATCTTATTTGTTTATTCTCCACTCCCCTACTTCCCCCTCCCATCTCCGTTTTAAGCTTCTCATTATTTGGTGATTGTTTAAAAACAACCCCAAGCAGCTTCATGAACTTTTTATGCTAAGTATATGCTTGGAAATCTCACCAATAGTAAATGTAGGAAATGAGTTTTGGGTTACCCACTTGGGAGAAATCCTTAGGTGTGGATCTAGAATGGGAAAATTACAGGGAGGTTCCTGTGGGCGTTGAGAAAGTTGGGAGGACTTAAGAAATCTCACCTTTTGAGCTGCTTTGGAGGGACTCTTGTTTTTGCTGCCTTTGGGTCTTCCCCTTGGTCTCTTAGGAGAGGGCTCACCGGTTGGCTCCTAGTTTCGAGGGAAAAAAAAATGCTGTTGTGGCAAGAATGTCTGAAAGAAATTGACCCTGACTCTACAGATATATTTTCTGCCTTTGCTGCTCAACAGAACTGTTGGAACACATTCAGTTCAAGCACAAATGGATGATGCTGGTACAGAGTTTACAGAAAGGGGAAATAACTATACTTTTAATCCAGGGATTAAAAGAGGAAATTCTATTTTGCATATGAAAACTAGATTCTATTTCAACCAGAGAAAGATAACAAAGGTTGACAAGGTTGCAGGTTCCAGAAAGAAAGTTATACATCCTTAAAGTGCAAAATATGCAAGGTTGTGTATTTGGCAACTCAGAGAAATAATATGCATTTTATACAAATACTACTCTCCACTGTACTACCATTTTAAACAACAGAAATATGAAGCTAACATCATATATATTTCAACAATCTCCCATATTGAAAAGGTGGCTTTTGATCATTCTGTATATCTGCATTGTAAGTCAATTATGACTCAATCAACACACTGAGTGAAATATTGGAGCAATTATCCAACTTCTTCAACTTAACTCCATTCCTCCTAAAATTTCCAAATAATTAGGGAAACTCCGTTGTGGAAGGCTTTGCTTGAATTATCTAGATAATTGCTTCAGTTCTTCACTTCCCTTTGGAGATGCAGGCATGGTCTCCAGTCTACATTTAAATATCTTTTGATAAAAATAAGCATTTTTTCCAAAACTTTCTTTTGGGAAAACCCTTATGGGGGTGGGCCGAAGGAAACTAAAAGGGGTGGAGGGGGTGGGAGGCTAGTGAGGAGGAATGCAAGTGTCTGGGAAGGAGAAATTGAAACTATCAATAGGTTTAGCAAAACTTTAAATGGCTTCTATGCCAAGTAGTAAATACTCAAGTGGTTAAGAGAATGCGATGATTAATATTCCAGATTCTAAATATTTATCCAGTGAATCATCAATTTACATTTCATTCAGATTCGGTGATTAAATGAGACTAATTAGCTTAAAATGCATTAAAGTCTTCAATGAAAATTCGCATCCTATTTAGACAATCTGGGAAAGGTTTCCTGGAAGCGTCTGTGGGACCACTAGCGCCAGTGGGCACATCCGGAGAAACATCGGAGACACATTTTTCTTTCTTTGTGAACTCTGCCTTAACTCAAAGGTAAAACCTTCAATCACTTCCAGACCCCGCTGCAATTTTATTTGGATTATTTTTCGGAGGTGGGGGGCAATTAGCAGAGTTTGAGAAAGCTGGGTGGCGGGTGGGAAACAAGGGCGGGGGGAAGGGCAGTGACTTCCTGGGAGGTGTAAAACAGGATCCTAACGCGGTGTAAAGTGTCGCTCGGGCAGAGCGGGAAAACTCTGGGGCCTCTAGATTGGCTTGTTTCCTTTGATGATTTCAAAAAGGTACAACAGCTTTTCTAAAACGCACTGGCAAGCAAACAGTGTTCGCTTTCCCCACCTTGCTCTAGGTAGCTTTGGCACTCTAGGATTATTTTCTACTCGGCCTATTCGCCCTGAAAGAAGCGCTTTAAAGCTAAAGAACGTAGAAGTAGTTTTAAAGCCCGCGGAAGCGGAGTTTAAATGTTCTCAATAGACAAGTCCCGCTCGAGCCCTACCCGCGAAGCCTTGGAAATTGCCGCGAACAAAACCCCTCCGCCCTGGGCGCTGCGCGCAGCTCTGCAAGCGCCGGCTGCACGCTTAATTGGTTGCATCCGCAGACAAAACCCTCCACTCGGCGGGGTCCCGGGCGCCCCTCGATCGTCCCCTCCCAGCCCCCAGCCACTCGTTCTGGAGGGGTACATTTAATGTGTGCAGCGCTGAGGCGCGGGATCCGGAGGCAAAAGGGGGACTGGGCGCCTGGCGAGGAAGTGACCCTAGCTACCGTGCACCCTCTTGGACACTACTTTCCACTGCGCCCTTAGCCAAACTAGTTAATCCTGTCCCGTGGGGACGCAGGATCTCCTGCAGCCCCTTTCCTGGGACACCTCAGCAGCGGCGGCCGCAGAGCGGACTCCGCGCCGTATTTAAAGAGCCCTAACAGAACCCGGCGGGCCCACGAGTTCTTTGTCGGGAGGGCGCGAGTCTCAGGCCACCGAGAACTTGGGGAGGGCGCCAAGGGGGCGGCTGCGGCGCGCCAGTTCCCGGCCAGCGAGCAGCCCGGCTTGGCGGGAGAAAGAGCCTCCGGCCCCCAAGACTTCAGCCCCTCCAACCCTGACCCGCCAGAGGACCCCCGTCTCCCGGGCCACTGTAAAGTTACTAGGAAAGTGCTTGGCGAGTCCCGGTCCGTCGCACCCGGCCGTTTCCCGTCACCAGGAGACACCGCGCCGCTCGGGCCGGGCACAATAGCGAAAGTCCGAGGACGCTTCGCCGACCCCACCTCCGGCCCGCAGCCGCCCGCCCGCCGCGGCTCGCACCTCCCCGGCCGGGAGGGGAGCGGGGCTCGGCCGCGCTCTCGCGCCGCGGACCCTGCAGCCCGCCCCCGCGGCGGCGTGCGGCGGCCGCGGCGCCTGGACGCCCGCGCTAGGGTGGCCGCGCGTCGCGGGGCCCTCGCGGAGGTAGCGGAGGTGGGCGGCTGCCCCCACCCCGCCCGCGTACTGACTTGCTGCTGCTTCCTGGGTCGGCCGCGTCCTCTCTTCTGAGGCGCCGGGGCGGCAGGTTGTCCCTGGGCTGAAGTGGACGGCTGCCCGGCGCCTTCACCGCGTGCGCTCATCCTGCCTCCCGCCGCCGCTACCGCTGCCGCCGCCGCTCCTGCCGCCGCTGCAGCCGCTTCGCCTCTGCCGCCCCGAATCAGCCCGGGACCTTTCGGGAGACTGCGAGGTAGGGCTGGAGAATGAGGCGGGGTGGGCGAGAGCTGGCGTGCGGCGAGGGCTGCTGCTGCTTAGGCTGCCGCCGCTGCCACCATCAACACCGGACGTCCAGCGGCTGCCAAAAAGAGAGAAGAGGGGAGGAGGAGGAGGAGAGAAGGAGGCGCTGCTGGTGGCGGCGGCAGCGGTGGGTGGGTGCCGGAGGTGGAGGTGGCGGTGGAGGTGGAGGTAGTGAGAGGAGGAGGGAAGCGAAGGAGAAGGAAGAGAGGAATCGAAGTTGGGAGGCTCCCCTCTCAGTTTGGGATCAGAAGTTGCGGTCACCGGGAGCACTTCGGAAGCGGCTTGGAAAAGGAAGAGACTTGGAGTGAATTGTGTCCCTTGAAATGTTAGGCGGGGAAAGAATTCCTCCTCCTCTTCCCCCCCGCTCCGCGCTCGCAGAGCAAGAAAGAGAAAGAGAGAGAAAACAAATAGCGCCTTGGGCAGTCGGAAAGCGAAGGGAGGATGGGGAGATTCTGCGGGGATCCGGGCACTGGGCGCAGGCAGGGTTCGGAGCGGTGGGTGGCACCGTTCCCTCTCGGGTGGCGGGAGCGGGCGGCAGCGGCACCGGAGAGTCGGAGGGGGACGGGCTGATTGCTCCTGCGTCCTGCACCAAGCGCGCGCTGCCCAGGCTGGAAGTTTTCTGAGTTTCTACCCCAGGATTCGAGCGGGTTGAGAGTGTGTGTGCTTGGGGAGGGGGCGGCGAGATGGGGGGAGTGCCCACCTCTAATCGTGGGCGGATAAAGGGGAGGGGGCTGCTCTGAAGGAAAAGTATGAGGAGGAGGGAGGCCAGGCAGACCGCCGAGCCAAGGCGCCTGGCCGCGGGCCAGAGGCAGTGTTCGAAATACAACTGCCTCCGCGGCGGCGGCGCCCGGGTGCCACCCGGAGCCCCGCTCACGTGCTCCCGCCTCGCGGCGGGGTTAAAGGGACAGGCCGGGAATCCCGGGCCGGCTCGCCGCCGGCCTAGCCCCGCCCGCCGCCCGAGGTCGCTCCTGGGCGGCTATCCTAGAAAGGCGCGGGAACGTGGCTGCCCCGGAGCCGCGTTAAGGGGCTGGGCCTTTACCTGCACCTCCACGATGCGGAGCCAACACTCTGCAGGAAGCGTCTGGCTGCACGCGCGGCAGAGTTCTAGTTTGCTGGGAGTGGGGATCAAATGAAGGGGCCTAGGAACAGGCCCCCGCAACCCTGCTCTGCGTCGGAATGCCCTCCTCGCAGATTGTAAGACCCATCGAGAATGCGCGCGCGCGTACACACACACACACACACACACACACACACACACACACACACACACAGACTTGCTCGCAGATCCACACACGTGCACTTAGATACACGTGCACACCCCCACAGACACATGCAGGCATAAAAACATGTAAGCAAACTCTCGCGCACTTATATGCACACATGCACGCAGAAACACATGCACACTTGCAAACAATGTGCACACAGGCACACGAGCGCTCCAGCCTCCACTGAGCGTTTTTCTCCGGGAAGGGCTAGAGGCTAGCGAAATCTCCCTTCGACTGGCTCTATGCATCCGGCTTCCAGCGCTCGTAGGGTAGAGGAATTGCCTAACGAGGGGACCTCATGCTTCCTAACTCCACAATTGAGCCAACTGTCCAACTCTCCCTTCAGTTTACCTCGATTTAACCTTCTCCCTAGGAACTCCCTTTCTGCCAAGTCCTAATTTTATAGCCTGGGCTGTTTCTGAGTTATGTGAACACCATAATGACCCCAGTCCGTTTTGAAAAAGGTGGAGTACATTTAAAAATGTACCTCTTTTCATCCTTGAATAACAAAAAACTCTGAAAAAAATTAAGTTCAGATTTTCACACATCACACCCAAAATTATTTTGGGTCAATTCCAAAATAAAAACTTTTACCCGAGGCAGATTTTTTTCTTTCCCCAAAATACAGACCACCGTGGAATTAAAAAACGCCTACTTTACAGCCCAAAGTAGGGAGTTAGGCACCGCCAGGTTCCTCGGTGCCTGTGGAGGAGGCGTGTATAAATGTCTGCTTCTGGCGCGGCGGCGCTGATTGGTCCGCGTTGCCATTTTAAATCCATTTCCAGCTGCCCTTTGCAGAGCTGGGACACTTAGCTACATATTGAGTGCCCTGCAGAAACCCAGGGTTACTCCGGAGTCTGGGAACGCTTAACTGTGATGGAAAAGGAGAGCCCCCATCCCTCCGGATGGAGCCCGGCAGCTGACTGGGGAGGGAGGGCTTTAACAGGAACCTAAGATTTTCTGCCAGGGCTTGGCTGAAAGATGGTATCTTCATCAAAGAGATTGAAATTTCACGTCCTGACGATTGCAGTGACATTTCCTAACTGCCAAGTTTGCACGTATTTTAATGTGATCACATTCACACAGCGGTGTGCAGTTTACATACACATACAAAATGGGCTTCTGGGGTTTTTTCGCCTGGACTAGAGATAAAATTCTGAGGATGAGTGTAGGAGAAATCACCGAAGATTTCAGCCAGCTAGTTGTAAAGTTGGGTACATCATATCCTTGGATTAAAAAAAAATAAACAGAGCGGGCAAGGGATTTCAGAATTTTATTTTTGCATTAATCCTTGACTCTAAGAACAGCACAGAAAGAAAATGGGGGTGAGAACCACTTATTTTTGGACCGTTGTCACTTTGCTGTTTGACCCTTTTTGAATTTATAATCAGAAGGATAGGAAAGAAATATTGCATGTAGCAGTTTTATATATTTTCATTCCTGGAAGCTATACTTAGCTTTTTTCCAGTTTCTATATATTTTCTGTCCTTATTTCTCAACTGAGAGGATTTTAGGATAAATCTGAGCTTTTAGGGTAAAATCTCTGAGAGTTCTTCTAATAGACTTTTTAAATGCATCGTATCTTGTTCTCTAATTGTGTCTTGTTTGTAAATTGGAAGGAAATTTCATGGGGAGAGGTAGTATTTCTAACACCTGTGTTTTTCACCACTTGTATGTAGGTAGTATTAGTTCATAATAGACTTTTGTTCATAATAGACATACTAATTTACTATTTTACAGATGTACCACAGGATGAAAAAAGCATTACATATATTAAAATGCCTTCAACATTATTCAGAATAATCAAAATTATTCTGATTAAAAGAAAATGCATCTGTGATGAAGGTACTAAAGTTCTCACATTGTACTTTATCAAATATTTATCCTTTAACATATTCATAAATTTAAGAATGACTAAAGGATTTTCTCAGATTATAACTGATTGAGTTAATCCTGTATGTATTTTATACATAATTAACCAGAGATTTATTAAAACAAGATAGTTTGGAAGTAAACCTATATAGGGTCACAGAAAAAATTGAAATTAATACTTATTGATTATGGTATATAGCATATATTCACACACATACATACATACATACACACATATACATATGTTCAGTATATAGAAGATCAGCATAGCAAACATATTTCTGAAAAATACTTCCAGTGTTTTAACATGAACTTATTTACACTGCTCAAACTCACAGTTTTAGTGATTGTGCCTTTTAAAAGATGTTTAGTATTTATTGAAATGTAAGAATGATAATCTCTATGAGTTTTTCTACAGTATCACCAAGAAAGAATATATACTACTAAGTTAGCATTTTGATGGAGGTGGGTGAGGTGGTGGTTTGGGTAGGCTTTCAAGTCCTATAGACAGAGGATTACCAAACAAAATTAATTTGTTCCCTCGTTCACTTAACAAATATATGTTGAATTGGTTTGGCAGTAATCTCACCTCTTATTCTGTTAGGACCCAGGAATGTAATTCATTCAGAACTGGAGAGATGCTTTAAAAACTGCTAGGTGCTCATTTAAAATCTATTTACCTGCTGGTAAGTCTCTCATTTACTCTTATAAATACTTATTCTCTTCTGTCCAATACATAGGTCCTTCAACAAACATTTATTGAATACCTAAAAGTGTGAGGATTCTCAGACCATTCTGTTTGTCAAAAGTCATAGAAGTGGACCAGAGGTGGCATAGTTTCATTTCCATGGCTCAACTGTTAACATTATAGCATCAGACCCAGTCTTGGTCTTGGTATACTATCCAGCAGCTCTTAAATCGGATATAGGAATGGTTAGTACCCTTGGGTGGGCTTTCCCAATGGCTCAGCCATAAAGAATCTGTCTGCAATGCTGGAGGTGCAGGAGATGCGGCTTCAATCCCTGGGTCAGGAAAATCCACCAGCGGAGGAAATGGCAACCTACTCCGAGATTCTTGCTGGGAAAATCGCGTGGATAGAGGAGCCTTGTGGGTTACAGTCCATAGGGTCACAAAGAGTTGGACCCTGGTATATGTGATGTGTACAACTGATGTATAATTTGATGGCTTTTACTCCCAAGATTAGATTTTGTTAGATGGTACAGTTGACCGGTGGGAATTTGCTGTATGATGCAGGGAGTTCAAACCTGGTGCTCAGTGACAGCTTAGATAGAAGGGTGGAATACGGTGTAAGATGGGAGGGAGGTTAAAGAGGGAGAGGATATATGTATTCCTATGGTTGACTCATGTTGATAGATGACAGAAACTAACAATATTGTAAAGCAATTGTCCTGCAATTAAGAAAAATAAAGATAAATTTTCCTAATGAGCATGACCTTATCGTATGTGTTCTTTTAAAGCAGAGCATGTTCTATAGCTAATTTTATGAAAGGAAGTTAGAGATTTAGAGCTCAAGAATCATTTGACTGTCCATACCTGTTCAAATATAGAGAGGACACATCAAAAGGCAAGCAGGGGACCTCTAATTGCTGAGGGCAGCCTCAAGCTAACAGCCAGCCAAGAAACTGGAACCTCCTTTGTAAAACCACTTAGGAGCTGAATTCTGCCAGCAAGAATGAGCTTGGAACTGAATCTTCTCCAAAGCCTTCAGTGAGAACTCAGAGGACACCTTGATTCCATCCCTGTGATACCCACCCTTCAGCAGATAACCCAGCTCTACCTGCTTTCTTACCTACAAAACTATGAGCTAATAAGTGGGTATTTTAATGATCTGTAAAGTCATTAAGTTAGTGAATTATTGTGCAGCAAAAGAAAACCAATGTAGGAGGGATCAGGTCAGGTAAACTTCCCTTTCCTTACTCCATCCCATGGATTGCTTCAAAAAACACACAATTACTCATACAGTTGTCTGGAGACCACAACCCAAGTAGTTGCGCTGCACCTACCAAGCCACCCAACCACCTGCTGTATGTCTTTGGGCTTGTAGTGAAGCAATGGCTAGCATGGAACCACATGATCTGTGCTGCTTTTCATCCTTTCTTCTTGCCCTCTCTCCACCTCCCCTGTCCCCACCTCAGTTTCAGTACCTTGGAATTCCTGAAGCCACCATACTGATGAGACATGGGGAGAGGTCATACATTCATATAATGTGCAGCATAAACCTATAGTAGTTCGTTTAAGGTCTAGAACCCCAGGTCCTAAACCTCCCCAAACTAATAAGAGCAGATCAGAGAGGAAAGACCCTTGCTCTCTGTATAGGAAAATGGTTTTATTCTTAAGCCACTAAATTTTGAGGTGGTTGGTTACATAACCATAGAAAGTAGCCCGTCATATTTTCCTCTAAAGCTGATTTTTAAAATTAACCAATTAATAAGCTCAAATGGGTGATTTTCTTATCTAGAAATCACTCTTTAGTTGGGGGTCACTCTAAACCCCTCTTCCCACATCAAGTGATCACCAAGTCTGTCCAGTTCTACCTTACATTTTGAAAATCCTTTCTCTACAGTGCTTCTAGAAGAATTTGTTCCTTTTTTGGATCAGTTATATTTATTACACTAGAAAATGTATTGTAGAAAATGCCTGTGACAGAAAAGCAAAGAAAAAAATTTACCAATTGTCACATCACTCACAGATAACCCTGTAACATCTGAAGCCTTCTAGACCTTAAACCAACTACTATAGGTTCATGCTGCACATTTTGTTTCATAACCTATTTTTATGTAAATTATATAGCATGAATATTTTTTCATGTCAATAGAATGTTCTACATTATCTTGTAGAACAATAGTATACATACTATAGTATACCACGAAAATACAGTGGAATTAGAACACTTGGAATTAAGTAACCGTTTGATAAAAAAAATTTATGACTTCATTGTGAAAAGATGGAGAAATGTGGCTTGGATATTGTGCATTCTTTTGTGCTGACATCAGCTTCAAAGGTGGTCTCTTCTATGAACTTTCTGGCATAACACACAAATTCTCAGATATGCTAAAGGTGGAAGGAATAGTTTATCCTGTTAATGCCCAAATTAAAATAAAAAAACAATGCAACGAGCCATACTATGATTTAAGACAATGAATATGAAGTATTCATATGGGGGAATTAGTTTCAAAAGGAGGAAAAAAATCAACCATACCTGCATCGGGTGGAAAAGGTGATTTAAAGTACAGTTCCTTGGATTACATATTAGACTAAGAAAGAGATTTTGCTGGTTTCCCACCTAATATTCGTTCTGCCCTTCTAATTTGTAAAAGAACACCAACAGTGTTGAGTATGGCAACTCATATACCCAACCATGAAACTACATTTCCCAGGCTCCCTTCTAGATTGAGGTGCTCAATTAACTATAGGCAGAAATCTTTGGAAATGCTTCTGGGAAAGCTCTTTAAAGGGGACTGACTCAAATGAAAAGTTTCTCCATTTGGATGTCCAGGTGTTCCAACTTCATTTATTGAAAAAGACTGTCTTTGTCCATTGTACGTATTAGTTTTAATTGAAATATATTTGATGTACAATATATTAGTTTCAGGTATACTGCACAATCATTTGACACTTGCATACATTGTGAAATGGTCACTATAAAAATTTTAGTAACCATCTGTCCCCATGCAAAGTTATTATAATATTACTGACCATATTCCTTATGCCACATGTTACATCCCTGTGGTGTTTTGGTTTTTTTGGTAAGTGAGGGTTTCAGCAATTTTGTATCCTCCACCTCCTCTCTTCTGGCAACCACCTGTTTGTTCTCTGTCTATAAGTCTGCTTTTTGTTTTGTTGTTTTGGATCCATAGTATTTTCTTTGCTCTTCTGTCAAAGATCAGTTGACTATATTTGTGTGGCTCTATTTCTGTGCTCTCTGTTTGGTTCCATTGATCTGTTTGTCTGTTCTTTTGTGAATACTACACTGTCTTGATTACCATAACTTCATAGCGTGTCTTGAAGTGGAACAGCATCAGCACTCTGACTTTGACCCCTTGGTCAACACTAAATTGGCTACTCTACATCTTTTGACTCTCCATATAAACTTTGGAATCAACTTGTTGAAATCCACAAAATGACTTGCTGAGATTTTGATAGAGATTGTGTTGAATCCATAGATCAAGTTAAAAAGGCCTAACATCTTGACTGTACTGAATCTTCCTATTCATGAACATGGAATGTTTCTTCATTTATTTAGTTCTTTCATATCTTTTGTAAGAGTTTTGTAACTTATTTCATGTAGATCTTATACATATCTTGTTAGATTTATACAAAAACATTTCATTTTTGCGGGAGGCTTGCTAATATGAATGGTAGTATGGCTTTCATTTCAAATTCCACTTGTTCACTGCTGGTATGTAAGAAAGAGATTGACTTTTATATAACAACCTTGTTTCTACAACCTTGCTATAGTCACTTACTAGTTCCTGAAATTCTTTTTGTTGATTGTTTTGGATTTTCTTCGTAATCACATCATCTGTGGAAAAAAAATTTTTTTCTTCCTAATTTGCATGCTTTTAATTTATTTTTGTTGTTGTTGTATTATTGCTTTAACAATCATCAGCTACATTTTAGGTTTTCTTACCCCAGTACTAGTTCTACAGAGCTTCTGCTCTGGGAAGTTATTATTCTCTATATTCACCCATCTCTCCAGTTTTTGAGGTGGTGATTTGCCATGTGATCTTATGCATCTAAGAAGAATTTTTTTTCTTTTAGTTTGTTTAGCTTTTTACTGGTTAGGATGGAATAGTAATTTATAAGCTCCTTACATGCCAGATCAGAAATTGATAATTTATAAAACTTGCTTTTAAATACTCAGAATAAATGTCACTATGTTTTGCCCTTGTCAGTATACATCAGGAAAACTGTATTTAGTTCTAGGCATCGTGTTTTAAGCGAGATTTTGACAAATAACTTGCGACACTAGTTGGTTTTCCAAATAAGTCATACAAAGACCATTTGAAGGAAATGAGGTTTTTAACCTAAAGAAAGACTTGTGGCAATATGATCACCATCATAAAGTACTATCATTTTGAGGAAGTTACTTTAGATATATTCCTTACTACTTCAAGAGGAAGAAAGATGGGTCATCAGATTTCAGCCAAATATGATATAGAACTTTCTAAACTTAGAGTTGTTTGAAAATACATTGTATAATCTTATTGCATAGTCAGTGAATTTCCAGATATGGAGATATTTAGGCAAGAGACTTAGCAACTAAGCAGAGACACTCTAAGGGTGTTTGGAGTAGGAGGTGAGATTAGAGGAATTGTTTTCACTCCTTCTGAAGATTAGAACCCTTCTTCAAGTGAAAGCCTACTGAAGGTGTTTCAGTATATCCCCAGTCCTGGCAAGACTGGAGAGCACTCCCCAGGACACAGCTTTAAAATACTGGCTTTGAAGATAACTGTCACTTCTATTCCAACTCATAATGTTAAAAAACCTGTTACAAATGAATATTTGCCCCTGCAGGATTTGTGTCTTTGATACCCAAGAAAAGGTATTGGGAGAAAACAAGACTTACCATCAGAAAAAAAAAACAAAGCCCCCTATTACATATGTATCATAGATGAATTGCGTATTTTCATATGCATTTATCATAGATGAATTTGCATGTTTTAAATGTAACAACTATGTTATCACCAAAGGGAAATATTAGTCTATGCCATCACCTTCATACATTTTTATAAATTGTACCATTATAATAAATTAGTAACTGGTGTCTGTTATAATAGTAATCAGTAGTAATAAATGGTAACAAAAATGAGTGATAGAATACTCATTTGGCACCAAGCTTTGTTTCAGGTGCTTTGGAGAGGGAGTTAGAGTTCAAGGAGGAATATTAAGGAGAGAGAGAAAAACAAAAACATCAGACATAGGTGCACATTCAGACTTCAAAGAATTTACAAACTGGCCAGAGTTACATGTGTGTAAGTCACTATAATTTAAAGCAGAATGAAGATAATAACTCTCAAGTATGTGCTAAGTGAGTTCCAGGGAAGAAGAGATTTCCATGGTGTGGGAATTAAGAGATTTCCATGATGTGAGGCTACTTAGAAGCAGCGGTGTTTGAGAGGGCCTGGAAGGACAGCTAGACACAGAAGTGGGAAGAAAGGGATTTCAAGCAAAGGGAAGATTACGAGAAATGTAACTGAAATGCAAACCTGAAGCATGTATACCAAGAGAGGTTTTACTGCGTTGGTCATTGGCCAGCTGGAAACAATTCATTGCAGATGTTTTTTTTGAAGGCACTAGACTACAGGGGCCACATATAGAGACTGGGCAGAGTTATAGGAGCAAACAAGGAATATTGAGGCCTCCCGACACCAGCAATGTTTGGGAGCCATTATCACCCGAGGAAGTAGCATTAAGAGCCCTACGGAGAGTTGGAGCCCTGGGAGAGGCCTATCCTATGGAGCTGAAGGTGGGAGGCTTGTGGCCACCGCCAGAGAAGAGGCACTAAAGCAGAGAGTGGACAGGAAGAAATACCCTGACTTCTTTTTCCTTCTGCTCTGCTTATGCCAGTGCCTCCGTGGCCAAACTCAACAAAAAGCCAACAAGCAATGGAACCTCGATGACAAGCCACCAACATCAGCCTCCAGGTAGGTGGGACACAAACAGGGCTGAGAAGGACAAAGAATGGAAACTGGGTGAGTAGGTGGTTGAGAGAGCAAAGAATAAGTGTGAGATGAAAGATTAGAAGTTTAGAGAGCATTTAGGAAATCTTTTACCACATTGGTCAGACGGTAAAAGCATCTGCCTACAATGTGGCAGACCCAGGTTTGATCCCTGGGTCGGGAAGATCCCCCTGGAGAAAGAAATGGCAACCCACTCCACTACTCTTGCCTGGAAAATCCCATGGACAGACGGAGGAGCCTGATAGGCTACAGTCCATGGGGTCACAAAGAGTCGGACAGGACTGAGAGACTTCACTTTCACTTTTAGTTACCGCATTAAGAAATTTCTAAATTATTTGGTAGTCCATGTGGAGACACTGGTGCCTGATCATCAGAAGGTGACATGATAATTCCAGAAGCGGGCAGGCCAGGTGGGGCTGAGCTTCATGATGGTATCAGTGTTCCATGGTCCTCTTTCCATTCTGTACACCGGGTCTTAGTAGGTGGCTTTCATCTATGGTCATCTCATCGTTAAAATACAGCCATTTCACCTTTAGTCTCACATCCATGTCCTAGGTAACAGCAATGAGAAGAAAATGACAAAGAAACCAAAGTTTTCCAGAAATTCACAGTAGACTTTTATCCCAGGGTGAACCTCAGCTACAAAATGAGAGAGGCTGAGGAAAAAGCACATTGCTCCTCTGAATCAAATCAGTTTGTTTGTTTTTTTTTCTAAGAAAGAAGAAGAAATATTGGGTGGAAGCTAGCAGCATTTGATACAAAAGAGAAGAAAGCATGATGGGAGATGGGTGCTCTAATTCGCAATTATTTGAGCTTCTGGTAATTCCTATTTGGGTGTTGTTGTCTAGATGGAAAGGTTGGGAGGAGTTATTTGGTTAACAAAAAGGGTTTCTGTGATTTGAGACATGGTAAAATTTAATGACAGCAACATATTACACACAATAGCTAAGCCATGTTAGAAAACAAGAAAGGATAGAACTGGAGATAGAGAATTGAGTGGTAGGGTAGACTGGATTATTGTTCCCAGCTTTTTATTCCTACAGTTAGTAAACTTATACGCTTTTACCCTTTGCTACTGCAAGCCAAGTTTACTCACCAGCTCCACTAAAGTTGGGTTTAAAGACATGAATATTTTTGATAATGGTTTGATAGAAGTGACTTGTCCTGTTTTAGGTCCTAGGGTATTTCTGTTTGCTGCTTGAGATTCTGAGCTCCCTTATGAGAAGAGAACTCGCTGGTCCTAGGGTAAGCACTCATGAAATGGATCAGAACCAATGTCCAACCAAGCCCAACAGAGCCACAGTCAATGCACACACATTAAAGGGAGAAACAGATGCTTGTAGTTAAAGCCACGGAAGTTTGAGGTTGTTTTTATTACGTGATGCTTTCGTGGTAGAAGCCTAATTAATACATATAGTCATTCTCAAATACACAAGAACATAATGGGAACTGCTTCTTCTTTCCTAAGACCGGGATCAAAAAGACAGACAAAGCGAGTTTTGGCAAGGGTATAGGCACTCATATATTGCCAGTGGGGATGTAAATAGGTAGAACCTTATTGGAAAAGTCTGGCAATTCCTCAAAATGTTAAAAAGTAGATTTATCATATGACCTAGTAATTCCACTCCTAGATATATTACCAGGAGAAATGAAAACTTAGGTACATACAAAAACTTACGTGCAAATGTGGAGAGCAACATTAGTCACAAACCAAAAAGCAGAAACAGCACAAATGTCCATCAGCTGATGAATGGATAAATAATATGTGGTATATCCATCTAAAGGAATATTCAGTTCAGTTCAGTTGCTCAGTCATGTCCGACTCTTTGCAACCCCATGAAACACAGCACGCCAGGCCTCCCTGTCCATAACCAACTCCTGGAGTCCACCCAAACCCATGTTCATTGAGTCGGTGATGCCATCCAGCCATCTCATCCTCTGTCCTCCCCTTCTCCTCCTGCTCCCAATCCTTCCCAGCACTAGGGTCTTTTCCAATGAGTCAACTCTGCATCAGGTGGCCAAAGTATTGGAGTTTCAGCTTCAACATCAGTCCTTCCAATGAACACCCAGGACTGATCTCCTTTAGGATGGACTGGTTGGATCTTCGTGCAGTCCAAGGGACTCTCAAGAGTCTTCTCAAGCACCACAGTTCAAAAGCATCAGTTCTTTGGCGCTCAGCTTTCTTCACCGTCCAGTTCTCACATCCATACATGGAATATAACTTAGCAATAAAAATGAATGACATACTACACACGCAGTGGTGTCCTTGAAAAAATTATGTTCACTGAAAGAAGCTAGAGCCAAAAGGTCACATATTGTATAAGTTCATTTACATTAAACTTCCGGAATAGGTAAATCTATTGAGAAAGAAGATAGATCTGTGGATTGTGGAGGATGGGGAGGAGCATGAGTAATGACTCTAATGGGTAAGGGCTGTCTTTTGGGAGTGATAAAAATACTCTAAAATCAATTGTGGTGATGGTTTCGCAACTCTGTGAACATACTAAATAGCGGTGAATTGGGTACTGTTAATAGACAGCATATTAAAAAGCAGAGACATTACTTTGCCAATAGACATCCATCTAGTCAAGGCTATGGTTTTTCCAGTGGTCATGTATGGATGTGAGAGTTGGACTGTGAAGAAAGCTGAGCGCTGAAGAATTGATGCTTTTGAACTGTGGTGTTGGAGAAGACTCTTGAGAGTCCCCTGGACTGCAAGGAGATCCAGCCAGTCTATCCTAAGGAGATCAGTCCTGGGTGTTCATTGGAAGGATTGATGTTGAAGCTGAAACTCCAACCCTTTGGCCACCTGATGCGAAGAGTTGACTCATTGGAAAAGACACTGATGCTAGGAAGGATTGAGGGCAGGAGGAGAAGGGGACGAGAGAGGATGAGATGGCTGGATGGCATCACCAACTCAGTGGAAATGAGTTTGGATAAGCTCCGGGAGTTGGTGATGGACAGGGAGGCCTGGCGTGCTGCGATTCATGGGGTCGCAAAGAGTTGGACACAACTTAGTGACTGAACTGAACTGAACTGAATGGATGAATTGTACCATATGGTTTAAAACAAAGAACAAAGAGCAGAGCTACAAAGACACATGCCAATAAGACACCTGCTGAGCTGAAAGCCACAGACCAGTGACACTCTTTCACCTGATCGGACTGTAACAGTGGTTGAGAAGGCTGGTCTGGGATTAGTAGGTTCAGTCTTTGGCAGACAAACAGAGATACTCCATCTGTGGCACTAATTTGCTAATGTAGGAAAAAAGCAGATATTCATGGTTTCATTAGCACCATGAGGATCTCACCCAGTTGGTTTCAAGCTCTGTAAAAAATGTTTTCTATAATAATGTGCATAAGCCATAATTGGATAAAATCTGAGTGTAGAACATTCAAACAACTCAGGAAGATTTGGAAGAAAATGTGAAGTTGTGACAGTCTTTCTTTACCAGCTTACCAACCTTACATATTCTCCTCCTAGAGGTAATCCCTAGAAACAATTGATATAGTATAACTTTCTAGTCCCCTGTGCTAAGCATTTAGTAAATATATAGGTAAGTATGCACTTCCCTAGTGACTCAGTGGTAACAAATCTGCCTGCCAGTGCAGGAGACACAGGTTTGATCCTTGGGTTGGAAGATCCCTTGGAAAAGGAAATGGCAAGCCATTCCAGTGTTCTTGCCTGGATAATCCCATGGACAGAACAGCCTGGTGGGCTACAGTCCATGGGGTCACAAAGAGTCAGACCTGATTTAATGATTAAAGAAAAACAGCAGTACGCAAGTATGTAGCCTTATTTTTGCGTAAATTGGACCATACTAAGCTCATTTTACTGAAATTTTCTTTTGAAAAACTTAAATGTGTCCTGAAGATCTTTCCATGCATTTTGATCAGCTGTATAGTATTTTTCTATAGTATGACTATACCATAGCTTGATTATCTATTCCCCTATTGGAAACTGTTAGATTGTTCCCAATGAACTGCTATTACAAAGTAATGATAAAAGAGTTCTTGATATATAAATCTTGATCATGAGTTCGATTTTTTTTCTGTAGTGTAATTTTTTAAAGTTACATTTCTGAGTTGAAGAGAATGCACATTTTAAATTTCAAGTCACTTTGAAAAAAATTAACAGAAACTTTTTTTCCCAAATAAGCCTGTACATGGAAGCCCAGTATGTAGAAAGTTAGGAGGGAGAATGGGTTGATCTTGGGCAGGAAAGCAGCACTCTGAAGCTTTCACCCCTCAGCCTCACTCTCAGTCTCTGGCTTTCTCTGCCCCAAGGCACCTTCATGGAACCCTAGGGTTCCACAGGCAACAGATTGGAAACCGTTACTTTGGTCAACTGAGTTGAAATATAATATTTCAGAATGTAAGGGTGGATTTCAAATGTGATTTCTTTTATAACGAGTTAATTCCAAATCAGAAGAGTGTTAGCCACCTATAAGAGTAGTGTATGATTTTATGTCAACCAACCAGACCATTGTCAAACAGGATGACTTTTAAAAGCAGTGGAGTTTCAGAGTTTCTAGAGAGGAGAGACTTGGGGGAGATATGCTGGTTGGTAAAAGTGGATGGACCCTGCTGCTCAATTCACATTGCAGGCTGCTTCCCTAAGGTGGTTTTGCGGAGCTGAGGTTATTGTTCAGTCGCTCAGTTGTGTCCAACTCTGTGACCCTGTGGACGGCAGCACACCAGGCTCCCCTGTCCTTCACCGTCTCCCAGAGCTTGCTCAAACCCATGTCCATTGAGTGAGTTGATGCCATCCAACCATCCCGTCCTCTGTCGTCCCCTTCTCTTCCTGCCTTCAATCTGCCCCAGCATCAGGGTCTTTTCTAATGAGTCTGCTCTTTGCATCAGGTGGCCAAAGTAATGGAGCTTCAGGCTTCAACATCAGTCCTTCTAATGAATATTTAAGATTGATTTCCTTTAGGATTGAGTGGTTTGATCTCCTTGAAGTCCAATGGACTCTCAAGAGTCGTCTCCAACACCAAAGTTCAAAAGCAACAATTC
The DNA here is from genome assembly GCA_007570785.1 of Antilocapra americana. Lineage (NCBI taxonomy): Eukaryota > Metazoa > Chordata > Mammalia > Artiodactyla > Antilocapridae > Antilocapra > Antilocapra americana. The sequence continues at coordinate 7,826,256 of ML663563.1, read as the reverse complement.
TTTAGTGTACAGCCTTCTTTATGGTCCAGCTCTCTCGTCCGAACACGACTACTGGAAAAACCATAGCTTTGATTATATGGACCTTTGGGGAGATGAGGGTGAGTGGTAGAATAAAGTAACTCCCTTCAAGCTACCACTTGGCTTGACCATATCATTAAATGTTTCATAAATCAAAATGAAATGTCAGGAAGATGAGATGATTCAGACGCTAGATTTTATACATCTTTATTACCTATGGTTTTGTGTTAAATCCCAGGCTTAGAAATATGAGCTTTGAGAAAGCTTATGTTACCATCAGCTAAAGGAATACATCTGGATAGCAATAACTCTTTTGCAGTCCGACACAAAACACAAGGTGATGTTACCTAATTCTAATGAAATCTTTAAAAAATGAAATTCAAGAGCATACAATACTTTCATAGCAACTTCCTTTCGAATACACCAACATTATTTAGCTTGGAAATCATCAGGAAGATCTACAACTTATAGTATTCAATTTCATTTTATAGGGAAGAAAAGGAGAGCTAGTTAAAGATGCCTAGTTGAGACACTTACTCTCTGAAGCTAAAGTCTGGCTGGTATTTGAGAAAGCAAAATAAAATAAAATCCACAAATTCAAAAGCATCTTATTTCCAATCCTTGTCACAACCTCACTGAGAGCAGAGGCTGTGTCTTTTTACATTGTGTGGCTCTCGCACAAGATTCAATAAATCTTCGATGAATGAAAAAAATGCTTGATCACCACCAAATCTGAAAGGAGAAAGTACATAATTTAATTAAAACATTCTGACCTCCTAAAAGCTGTTCTTAATAAAGGCACAGATCTTTTAAGAAGTAAACCAGTTCTTTAACATTAAAAAAAAAACTAAGCCCCTTATAAAATTCTCAAATACTACAGAAAGATATAGAATTCCACTCTCCAGAGGTAATGTCTGTTAATAGTGTCTAGATAATTCTTAAATGTTTTATGTATTTGTGAGTATGTGTTGGGAACACCTCTTGCCCTTCTTGGCCACACAAGGTGAGCATCCTCTCCCGGTGCTTTGGGAATTCCCACTTAATACTTAATGACGCACAGCTTGCCTCTTAATATAGAAGCTAAAAATGCCAGATATTCTTTTTTTCTGGCATCTCTTACAGCAGAGGTATAAACACACATTCTAACCTCCATCACCTAACCCCCGATGGGCTGTGCTGTACTTAGTTGCTCAGTCGTGTCCTCAAACCCCTGGACTGTAGCATGCCAGGCTTCTCTGTCCATGGATTCTCCAGGCAAGAATATTGGAGTGGGTTGCCATGGTCTCCTCCAAGGGAGGGGTTCTCCCGCATTATAGGAGGATTCTTTGCCATCTGAGTCACCAGGAAAGCCCAGTTTCTAGGCTTTAGAAATTAGAGACTCAAAGAGCAAGAACCGCAAGGAGTCCCCACTGATGAGGACAGTGGTGGTGGCCAGTCAGCAGTGGGAATGGGCCCTGGGTTCATGGCAGGACATCAGCCCCACCCAGGATTTCCCAGGGCAGCTGCACAGTGTAGTCACTGTGTTTAACTGGACCCCGTAGTTCAAAGCTGGTTCTGCCAAATGAGTGCATCATGTTTGTGCCTTGCCCAGATCTCACTGGATCCTGTTTTATTGTTTTGTGTGCTTTTCTTTTCCAGCATCTTAAGGTGCTTTCATTCTGAAAGCAGCACCTACATCCCCCGTGGCTGCTGAATTAGTTTTTGCCAGGAGGCACAGAAAGCTAGAAGTCCTCCAAAGTTGCCTTCCTGGTTAACAACTCTTATCCAGTGACTAGGAGGTGCAGAGTTGGAAAGGCCAGCCCCTAGACCTTGGGTTGGGGCTGTACTGAGGTGTAACTTCCGCTACAGTGTTTCTCTGTGGGATCAGGCTGTAGCTACCCTGGGGACCATCACTGGAAACTGCAGCTTTGCTGGGCTTTCTCCTCTTCCCTGTCCTGCTTCCCCCACTGTCTAACAGGCATCTCCCAGCATTGGTTAATAAGTCAGTTCAGTTCAGTTCAGGCACTCAGTCGTGTCCAACTCTTTGAAACCCCATGAACTGTAGCACGCCAGGCCTCCCTGTCCATCACCAACTTCTGGAGTCTACCCAAACTCATGGCCATTGAGTTGGTGATGCCATCCAACCATCTCATCCTCTGTCATCCCCTTCTCCTCCTGCCCTCAGTCTTTCCCAGCATCAGGGTCTTTACAATGAGTCAACTCTTCACATCAGGTGACCAAAGTTTTGGAGTTTCAGCTTCAACATCAGTCCTTCCACTGAACACCCAGGACTGATCTTTAGGATGGACTGGTTGCATCTCTTTGCAGTCCAAGGGACTCTCAAGAGTCTTCTCCAACACCACAGTTCAGAAGCATCAATTCAAAAGCAACGCTCAGTTTTCTTTATAGTCCAACTCTCACATTCATACATGACTACTGGAAAAACCCTAGCCTTGACTAGATGGACCTTTGTTGACAAAGTAATGTCAGTAAGTCACTAGCGTCCAAATCTTTGAGGGTCCTCTTTTTAGCAGTCTTGGCACAATATAGCCAACTTCCTGGAGATTCTGAACCAGTCAATACCTTTTCAAAATATTTTTCCTTTCCACCTAAATTAGCTTGGGATGTCTTCTCTTGCTGCAATTCAGTATAGATAGATACAGGCACATGCATATATACATATGTTAAAATAAATGTAAAATATTAGTCACTCAGTGACTAAATGAGTGGACTGTAGCTCACCAGGCTCCTCTGTCCATGGAATTCTCCAGGCAAGAATGCTGGAGTGGGTCGCCATGCCCTCCTCCAGGGGATCTTCCCGACCCAGGGATTGAACCCAGGTCTTCTGCACTGCAGGCAGATTCTTTACCCTCTGAGCCACCAGAGAAGCTTTTAACAAAAATTGAATCATAAAAATATTTTACATTCTGAGTCTTTGCTTTTTGTAGTAGCTACTTATTTATTTTTATGTCCATTTTTGCCATCTCTACAGTCTACCTTTATAAAGTAGACTTGCCCCCTTTCTAATGGTTCCTTGAATTTCTCATCAATCTAGTTTGGGTGGAATTGCACCCCCCCCACCAAGTTTCAGGGTTAATCTATACTTGGCTTAAAACAGTCAGCAAATTCCTCAGAACTGAGTTTGGTTCATGGGATAATCACAAGACAAAACCTGGCAAATCAGGACAACAAATTCTGGAACTTTTGTCTGGGACTTTTGTTCCAACTGTATTTCCCCCACCCTGAATTGAGCAAGAAATAAGTACCTCAACTCACAGCTATAGGCAGCTTTTTGAGGATTAGAAAGGGGCAGCCTGCTAGGTCCCGAGGTCAATATAATGGCAATAGAGCAAAGAAATGGAGAGAGGAACACATTTTTTGAGTTGGATAATGTTTTGCCTGAATGACTGTTCATTTGTACAATCCAATGTATTTCCTGTTTTGTTAGAGATGGTTTAGGTCAGCCTTTCTGTGCTTTTCACCCTGTAGGTCTGTCATGAGCTTAAATGATTTAATACAGCGGTCCCTAACATTTTGGCCACCAGGGACTCGTTTCATGGAAGACAGTTTTTCCACAGACAAGGTGCGGGGTGGGGATGGTTTCAGGGTGATTCAAGGGTATAGTATTTATTATGCCGCCACAGATCTGACAGGAGGCGTAGCTCAGGCAATAATGCAAGTGATGGGAAGCGGCTGTAAATGCCGGTGAAACTGCTCACTTGCCCACCACTCACCTCCAGTGCTAGTCCATGGCCTGGGAATTGGGGCCCCCTGGTTTAGTATAGGTAAAATGTTTAGAATCATACCTGTACATGGCATCCACTAAATTATGGTTGCAGAATTATTAGGCATAGTCCATCGTGCATGATTCAGAAATCTTCAGTTTAACTTGTTTGTTTCTGGTGCTTACTGCAGCTTTTATTCCATTCCCCATTTCTGTGTGACTCTAAATGCTCTGTAGTAGTCCCAATACTTCCTCGCCTCACTTTCTTTCCATTTTCCTGTCCTCCCCCTCATCACTTTGTCTTTCTCATCTTCTCTCCCTTCCCAAAACATGAAGTAGTTTGAGGATGCAGAGTTTAGAATCAGAGAGAGAAACTCTGGAAGGTGATGAGAATGCTTTCTGTACTTGTTTAAGCTGGATCTCTGTCTTGTACTCAAGTTAATTTATCTCTCTTCCCTCTTGGTAACTAGAGTCATGATACTCCAAAGCCTTTGTTTTTAATAAACAAAGAAGCATCAAAAGTTAACTTCATGTTTTACCACACTATCTGGGAAAGCATGCAAGAGCTCCCATACTCCCTGAGAAGACATCTAGTAAAAAGGCAGATCACTTTTCCTTTTGTTAAAAAAAAATTTTTTTAACTTGACTTATTATTTTACTTTTTGGCCATGCTGCATGGCATGTGGGACCTTAGTTCCTCGGCCAGGGACCAAACCCACACCCCCTGCAGTGAAAGCCCAGAGTCATAACCACTGGACTGCCAAGGAAGTCCTGTTCACTCATTCTCTTAATCCAGTCATTTACCAAGGACTCTATATTAACACTATTTTACACTTTATTCTGTATTTTCCTTTTCAGATCAGTCTTCCCATCAAGTATTTATAACGTGTAAGTCTTCCTCTTTTTCAGATGAGCAGCCATGTAATACAAGGGAAAAAAATATTCATTGAGGTGTTTGGATGACTTCACAGTATAGACAACTGAATTTTTAGTGGTTTGGCATCAGAAGTTTAGGATAGAATTTCTTTTGTGGCGAAGTCTTAGCCTTTAAATGTACGTTTCTCCAAGAAAGACCAAAAAAATGACATTAATACTGATATGGCAAAACATCCTTTTATGAATACAGTACAGTCATGATTATGAATTTGACTTCTCTTGGAACATGTAATGTACACAGACATTTTAAGTGGGAACATTCCAGTTTAAATTTTAATGCAGGATAAAGATATAGAATGATTCACAGGACAAGTATTTTTCTCATGAAAAACTAACTGCTTATGATTCAAATTTATTTTTCCCTGTTTGTTTTTCCAGATCATTATTTCAATTATTTAATGTTTGGCTTCTGATTTTTAATCTATTCATCATTTATTTGCTCATCTACGCAGTCAAAAATTAACTGTGAAGTGTCTGCTATGTGCAAAGCAGCGTACCAGGGGCTGATCACGGGGCGAGAAGTTGAGTAGGTCCCCTCCACTCAAGGGCTTACAGTTGATTAGGAGCAGATCCAACATACAAATAACTCTAAAAAATAATAGAAAGAGACTAACCAAGGGGCAAGGAGAGAGAAGATGCACAGGCCAAATAAGGAATGGTTCATCAAAGAGGAACATAGGGAAGCATCGTCCCTATGTTTGATCTGCATTATTCATCTAGAAGGCTCTATGAAGAGGAGCGGTGGCAGTTGAGGGCAGAAACCTAGCCTGGGCCACACCTAAGCATTTAATGGTTGACAAAAGCCTAAGGTTATGTATGGAGACTCAAAGGATCCAGTCTTGGGGGTATTTTAATTTGGGGGGGGGTTCATCTTGCAGATCTCTTCAGAATGGGACACAAATGCTTACAAATCAGAGGCACTATAATTGATGATGTTGTGTCAGATATTTCATTTTTCTTAGATAACCTATAATTTTCACCAATGTTGGTGTGCCACTACCTGATGTTTTTGCTTACATAAATATTGGGGCTGATGGAGAACGAGGAGAGGGAGCCCAAAGCCCAAGTTAATAGCCACAAATTTAGACCCTCTGTGGAACCAGGGATTCTAAACATTTTTCTGAAAATGCTTTGGATGGCTCTCTCTACAAGGAAAAGGGTTTTCACCGCTCCTGGGACACTGTGGCTGGAGATGACAAATTGGATCCACCATTCTTTTAAGCCTATCAGGTTGCACCATGTGTTTATAAATAGTGTTTTTGTTATGACCCTAATTGAGGGAGATTTAGTACTTCAACTGGCCTATTTCTGACTGGCTATTGTCTAAGATCTTGCATTCTTTAAAAAGTTGAAACAGAAAACTAGAGTAAATTACACGTATCTGCTGCCTAAAGGATTTATATTTCCCTTTTGTTTGTTCTTAAATACCACCACTGGACTCATCTGCTGACTGTTCAATTGCAGGACACAGTGGCATAAAGCCAGATATCCTGTCCTGTGGTTTCCCCTCCCCCACTCATGAGATTAAGAGGGAAGGGGGCGGCATGGAGGGAACGGAGGAAAAAGGCAGAGGAAGTTCTTCTGTTTTACTAAAGACCTCATCCAAAAATAAAAGAAAAATATGTTAGTGTAAATACCACTACAAAGACAATTTCAGATTAGCCAGAAGCTTTCAGTGTAGTTGCTGGCACTAGTTCACTTCCATACAATGAGAAATATAGACTGTGTGAATTTCAGCAGCACGTTGAAGCGCTTTGTGAGGGCACTAAATCTCAGGCTAATGTGCTGATGGAAGGGACCCACCTGCCTTGCTACCCAGGACTGAGTCTGAGTTAAAACCTGGGATGACTTGCTGCTGCTTTTAAGAGGCTGGGCTGCCGACCTCCCTCGCCAATGCTGTCTTAGGGACTTTTGGATCTTGCATTGGCCAACTGTACCAATTCATTCTGCAGTCAACTAAGAAGACAGCAGAGATTTGGTTTAACAACGTATTCAGAGCAATTTGATTTAAAAAATTTTGTTGTTGTTGTTTGCACTGGGTCTTTGTATCTGCACCCATGCTTTTCTCTAGTTGCTGTGAGTGGAGGTTACCCTTCATTTTGTTGCATGGGCTTCTCACTGCTGTGGCTTCTCTTGTTGTGGACTGAGCACAGATCAACACACACAGTCTTCAGTAGTTGCCGCTTGCAGGCTTAGTTGCTCTGTCACATGTGGGATCTCAGTTCACCAACCAGGAATCAAACCCATGTCCCCTACATTGGAAGGTGGATTCTTAACCATTTGACTGCCAGGGAAGTTCATGGAGCATATCTTTTTGGGGGCATTCAACCTGCTACACAATGGTTTGTGCATGCTATGTCGCTTCAGTTGTATCTGACTCGTTGCGAACTTGTGACTGTAGCCCACCAAACTCCTCTGTCCAAGGGATTCTCCAGGCAAGCATACTGGAGTGGGATGCCATGCCTTTCTCCAGGGCATCTTCCCAACCCAGGGATTGAACCAGTGCCTGCTGTACTTCCTGCATTACATTCGGATTCTTTACCACTGAGCCACCGTGGAAGCCCCCACTACATACTGGTTCACATCAGTTCAGTTCAGTCGCTCAGTCGTGTCCGACTCTTTGTGACACCATGTACTGCAGCACACCAGGCCTCCCTGTCCATCACCAACTCCTGGAGTTTACTCAAACTCTTGTCCATTGAGTAGGTGATGCCATCCAACCATCTCATCCTCTGTCGTCCTCTTCTCCTGCCTTCAATCTTTCCCTGCATCGGGGTCTTTTCCAATGAGTCAGTTCTTTGAATTGGGTGGCCAAAGTATTGGAGTTTCAGTTTCAGCATCAAGGAAATCATAAAGGACTGATTTCCTTTAGGATGGACTGGTTGGATCTCTTTGCTGTCCAAGGGACTCTCAAGAGTCTTCTCCAACACCACAGTTCAAAAGCATCAATTCTTCCCCACTCAGCTTTCTTTATAGTCCAACTCTCACATCCATACGTGACTACTGGAAAAAGCATAGCCTTAACTAGACGGACCTTTGTTGGCAAAGTAATGTCTCTGCTTTTTAATATACTGTCTAGGTTGGTCATAACTTTTCTTCCAAGGAGCAAACGTCTTCTAATTTCAAGGCTGCAGTCACCATCTGCAGCCATGCATTTCATCACCATGTCACTGCATTTCATCACCATGCAGTGATTTTCAAGCCCCCAAAAGTAAAGTCTGTCACTGTTTCCATTGCTTCCCCATCCATTTGCCATGAAGTGATGGGACCAGATGCCATGATGTTAGTTTTCTGAATGTTCAATTTTAAGCCAACCTTTTCACTCTCTTCTTTCACTTTCATCAAGAGTCTCTTTGGTTCTTCTTTGCTTTCTTTCATAAGGGAGGTGTCATCTGCATATCTGAGGTTATTGATATTTCTCCTGGCAATCTTGATTCAAGCTTGTGCTTCATGCAGCCCAGCGTTTCTCATGATGTACTCTGCATATAAGTGAAATAAGCAGGGTGACAATATACAGCCTTGACATACTCCTTTCCCAATTTGGAACCAGTCTGTTGTTCCATGTCCAGTTCTAACTGTTACTTCCTGACCTGCATACAGATTTCTCAGGAGGCAGGTCAGATGGTCTGGCATTCCCATCTCTTTAGGAACACACTGGTACCTTAAAACAAAATCATCAAAGATTAATATCTATAAAGCCACCACAAACCAAATCAACATTTAAGTCAGCAGAAAAGGATCTTTGAGCTTCAGGATTAATCTGAGACTTGTTACTGAACAAAAGAGAAATTTTTTTGTCTAGGAGGATTTCCACTGAGTTTTGTAAACGGTGTTCTCCCTAAGCACTGATGTCAAGTTTACTCAGATACCAAATAAAAGAAAACAAGGTTGCTGTGTTGCTTCCAAAAGTTTTACTAAAAAAATAAAATTAAAAATGACAGCAAGGAGAGAAACCATGTGGGTGGCTTCACTAAAGATTATCTTGGGGTTAAGAACCGTGTTCAATTAGCTGAGGCTTGATCTCTCAGGAGACACCATTCAGAGGAAAGTCAGGAATATTACTGATTAAATCAATTTAGCTGTTTTAATACACAAAAGTCAGATGGTCAATTTGAAGAAGAAGAAAAAAAAAAACCTGTCGACTTTATTGTTTTAATCCTAAAGTAAATTCACATGGTAGGTTTTATTCAGTCCTTTGCTAGACCGTAAGCTTTTTGTGCTTCTAATATTATGATCATGCAATCATCCTGCCTTAGAACAGGAAAAAAAAAAAATAATAACCCAGTAGCGCTAATAGATTAAACATTTCTGTGGACAGACCAGCACCCTCTTCTGACTGTGGATAACTCTTGTCTTTGCATACTCCACTGTTGTGTTGACATTTCTATTCACTCACCCAGTGAAACACATGTGCTGCTTTCAAGTGAAAACTCACACCTACCTCCCAGTATTTTTGTTGACATCTCTCAACTATTGACTTTGCATGCAAATAAGTCCTTTGTAAAGCCAATACTTAAGGAATTTGATTGAGTGAATGCCTCAGCCTGAAACTTGGGGACTTTGGGCAACTAACTTAAGTTCCTGGTTCCAGTAATATTACTAGAACCTTAACTTGAAATTTAATTCTTAGAGTCCATATTCAAATATGACAACAACAATGCCTGCCACTGGGGAAGTGCTTTTCCCACTCTCTGTCATTTGGGACAGCCCATGCCTCTGTGTCCCTCCAATGAAGTGGGTCATTAAGAGCTGATTTTACCTCTCTGCATTTAGTTCTAGGAGCATTTCTACCTGCAGTTATTAGCCAGAAAATGGTTAAATCGATGCTGTAATGTTAGTTTTTTTTTAAATTGCTGTGTAGTTGCTTTATAATGTTATGTTGATTTCTGGCATACAGCAAAGTGATCCAGTTATATATATATATTTATATATATAGGGCTTCCATGGCAGCTCAGATGGTAAATATCTGCCTGCAATGCAAGAGGCCCAGGTTTGATCCCTGGGTCGGGATCCCCTGTAAAATGAAATGGCAACCCACTCCAGTATTCTTGCCTGGACAATCCCATGGATAGAGGAGCCTTTCAGGTTACAGTCCATGGTTGCAAAGAGTCAGACACGACTAAGCGACCAAGCACACACACACAGACACACATATATGAACTTTTTTTTCATATTCTTTTTTCGTTATAGGCTATTAAGGTTACTGAATATAATTCCCTGTGCTTTACTGTAGGTTCTTGTTTATTCCTCCTTCACTTTCCATTTGGTAACCATGTTTGATTTCTAATCTATAAGTCTGTTTCTGTTTTGTAAATAAGTTCCTTTGTATCACATTTGAAACTCCACATATAAGTGACATCAGATGATATTTGTCTTTTGGTTCACTTAGTATGATAATCTCTTGGTCCATCCATGTTGCTGCAAGTGGCAATATTTTATTCTTTTTTATGCCTGAGTAGTATTGCATTGTATATACGTACCACATCTTCTTTATCCATTCCTCTGTTGAGAGACGTTTTGATTGTTTCCGTGTCTTGGCTATTATAAATGGTGCTGCTGTGAATATTGCGGCGCCTGTGTCTTTTCAGATTATAGTTTTCTCTGGCTGGGCTGGAGGAAACACAAGCTGGAATCATGATTGCCGGGAGAAATATCAATAACCTCAGATGTGCAAATGACACCACCCTTATGGCAGAAAGTGAAGAAGAACTAAAGAGCCTCTTGATGAAAGTGAAAGAAGAGAGTGAAAAAGTTGGTCTAAAGCTCAACATTCAGAAAACTAAGATCATGGCATCTGGTCCCATTACTTCATGGCATATAGATGGGGAAACAGTTGAAACAGTGGCTGACTTTATTTTTCTGGACTCCAAAATCACTGCAGATGGTGATTGCAGCCATGAAATTAAAAGACGCTTACTCCTTGGAAGGAAAGTTATGACCAACCTAGACAACATATTAAAAAGCAGAGACATTACTTTGTCCACAAAGGTCCATCTAGTTAAGGCTATGGTTTTTCAGTAGTCATGTATGGATGTGAGAGTGGGACTGTGAAGAAAGCTGAGTGCCGAATTGATGCTTTTAAACTGTGGTGTTGGAGAAGACTCTTGAAGTCCCTTGGACTGCAAGGAGATCCAACAAGTCCATCCTCAAGGAGATCAGTCCTGGGTGTTCATTGGAAGGACTGACGTTGAAGCTGAAACTCCAATACTTTGGCTACCTGATGTGAAGAGCTGACTCATTGGAAAAGACCCTGATGCTGGGAAAGATTGAGGGCAGGAGGAGAAGGAGAAGACAGAGGATGAGATGGCTGGATGGTATTATCAACTCGATGGCCATGGGTTTGGGTGGACTCTGGGAGCTGGTGATGGACAGGGAGGCCTGGCGTGCTGTGGTTCATGGGGTCGCAAAGAGTCGGACACGACTAAGCGACTGAACTGAACTGAACTAGATATATGCCCAGGAATGGGATTTTTAATGTCAATTCTTATGTGAAGGTGACTTTTAACTTGAGGCAGATTATTAGATTTTTGAATTGGAAAACTTGGCAGCAGTTTGACAAGAACATATAGTAGTTTGGCATTATCTTGACATAACTTCAACAAGAAATACTTGTCCATTGTAACTGCTGGCTATGTAGACATTTGGGGTTACATATACGCACCATCAGAAACAAAGAATGGGACCCTCTTTTACAGTTGTGTGACTCTTGAGTATATTTATGGTGGTAGGCATTAACACCTGTAAAAATATGTATGAAATATAAACCTTAATTGAAATATGCTCATCGTGCTTAATTGAAACATGTTCCCAGGAAAGCAGAGGAGGTTTTGCCTATGTAAAAATCTGCAGAATAGGAACCAAAGGTAACACGATACTCTTCTATTAGTAGAGGTTTTTATTTAATAAAACTGTAAGACAAATACCTCATGTGCTTGGCTCATTAGCAATACTTATTTTTTATCAGAATTAATATTCTTCCATATTTTCTTTGGAAAAAGCAATATTGATGTTTATATAAAATGCAAACAAATGATGCAATGTTTCACATTTTCCAGTTTTTCACTGTGATATATTTATTCTCTAAAATTTTATGTTACTGCAACAAAAAAAAGTGCTTCCACAGTTCATTTCAAGATAATATATTGCTCCATTATAGCAAATGTGGTACAGCTTGGGCTTAGGAACTGGAAGCTAAAGTAATTTTGGTACATGTGTTTATTCTATCTTGAACAAGGCTCTTTTGGTAGATCTTGGACCACTGATAAGTTATTAAAAGACATACTTTCCATACAAGTGACAAAAACCTTTAAAATACATGCATCTAAATTTTAGTACCCTAACTACTAAAATATCTTTGAAGAGAACATCCTTCTCAGCAAAGAGAAAATTATAAAAACAAAAACACGCAATTCTTAGAAGTTCAATGATTGTTAGAAGAAAAAGGAACATTGATTTTGACTTTTTGTGTTTTAATGATTCTGGAAATGATAGAGCTCACTTCACATAATCAGATATCTCTAATCTTTACCTGTTTACTTTGACACTACAGTATGTGAATGTATGCTTTTATATAAAATTATCTAGGTAATATTTCATAAATATTAAACAAATTTTAAAAGATAAGCCTAGTTGGGAAAATCTTAATCAATTAAATTCTTGGAAATTTTTGAAAGGAAAAATGGAGCATGAGCATACAATTGTAAGTAGCTGAATTGAAACAGACAACATTCGTCTGTAATATATCCTTAAATTTTATTGACTTCTTGGTGTATGCCAAGTATACATACATAAGCTCATTAATCCTCTTGAAAATCCTTTGAAATAATTATCTTCTAGGTTTCAAACAAACAAGCCTGAGACTCAGAGAAGTTAGATTACCCAACATCACATCTTTAGTAAGGGGAAGAATCTGCGCTCGTATTCATAGCCATCTAAAGGTGATTCACGTTATTCATTATGTATTTCCTAAGAAAATCACTTTCATTCTTAAATAAGATGTACTCTATTTTTTATATTTCATTGAACAAAATTACTTTCTCTGCAGTTTGAACAGAAAGTGAGAATATTAGTTTCTTAAAATATCTGAACGATGTACACTGAAGCCAGGTACTAAATAGCGAGGATGACATGACATACTTTCTTAGCAATAAGATCTTTCTGAGAGATCATAAACATTTAAGCATAAACATACCATAGAGTGGCAACCAGGACAATTCTTGATTTAATATGGAGTTTTCCAAACCTTGAGATTGCAAACTACGCAATCTGAATTTCTCATTAATTGACAAATATCCCCTTGGCTTTGGAACTTGCAGATCTTTAAATAAGATCTTAACTTTCAAGATAATTCGACCTCTAAGACCCTGAGAAAGTAACAGATAAAAGGAAATAGCCCATAATCATAGGTTTGTTTGTGTTCTGACAATGCAATTTGAATATCTCAGTCCACCACTACTTCTCATTTTTTGTAATCACTATAACTCAAGGGACATAAATATGAGCAAACTCTGGAAGACTGGAGGACAGGGAAGCCTGGCATGCTGCAGTCCATGGGATCGCAAAGAATCGGGCACAGCTTAGTGACTGGACAACAGTCACTATAGCAAAATAACTTACTATTTTATTTTATCAATTAATCACAGTTTTACTCTAAATACACATGCTTCCCTTCTTCTCAGAAAGAGAAGTCCTAAGTCTTAGCTGGACACGATCTTTCTAGAATAAGAGCTTCATTTCTTAGCTTCCCTTGCAATCAGGTGAGACCATATGAATTCTAGCCTGTGTGTTTTAAGTGGGAGAAAGGAGACAGTGCATGCACCTTCCTTACTCTTTATTCCATAGACTGAAATGGAGATACGATGTCTGAAGCTTCAGCTCCCATCTTTGAACATGAACTGATCTTGGAATGGAAGCTTCACATAACCAGGCAACCACCTGGAAGGAGGTTGTCCCTGTCACTGGGGAATGCCATTCCAACCAAGATCAGTTGCCTTGAGACTCTTTAACCACAGAGAAATATTTCTAGCTTGTTGAATCCACTTCTGGAGGGTTCATTACAGTTCAGTTTAGTTGCTCAGTCATGTCCGACTCTTTATGACCCCATGAACTGCAGCACACCAGGCCTCCCTGTCCATCACCAACTCCCAGAGTCCACCCAAACCCATGGCCATTGAGTCGGTGATGCCATCCAACCATCTCATCCTCCGTCGTCCCCTTCTCCTGCCCTCACTCTTTCCTAGCATCAGGCTCTTTTCCAATGAGTCATCTCTTCGCATCAGGTAGCCAAAGTATTGGAGTTTCAGCTTCAACATCAGTCCTTCCAATGAACACCCAGGACTGATCTCCTTGAGGATAGACTGGTTTGATCTCCTTGCAGTCCAAAGGACTCTCAAGAGTTTTCTCCAACACCACAGTTCAAAAGCATCAATTCTTCAGCACTCAGCTTTCTTTATGGTCCTACTCACATCCATACATGACCACTGGAAAAACCACAGCTTTAACTAGACGGACCTTTGCGGACAAAGTAATGTCTCTGCTTTTTAATATGCTATCTAGGTTGGTCATAACTTTCCTTCCAAGGAGTAAGCGTCTTTTAATTTCATGGCTGCAATCACCATCTGCAGTGATTTTGGAGTCCAGAAAAATAAAGTCAGCCACTGTTTCAACTGTTTCCCCATCTATCTGCCACGAAGTGATGGGACCGGATGCCATGATCTTAGTTTTCTGAGTGTTGAGCTTTAGACCAACTTTTTCACTCTCCTCTTTCACTTTACCAAGAGGCTCTTTAGTTCTTCTTCACTTTCTGCCATAAGGGTGGTGTCATCTGCATATCTGAGGTAACTTGATATTTCTCCTGGCAAGCTTGATTCCAGCTTGTGCTTCCTCCAGCCCAGCATTTCTCATGATGTACTCTGCATATAAATTAAATAAGCAGAGTGACAATATACAGCTTTGACGTACTCCTTTTCTTATTTGGAGGATAACTTGCTGCTAAACCAGTTTATCTAAAGCAACATACCATTCACAGTCCCATTTGATATTTACTGCTTATAAAATGCCACAGCAATGGCGGCTCAGCTTAGTTTTAGAGTTCTGATAGCAGGCACCAACAAACGGCTCAGGTGATAAGGGCATTGCTCAGTTCTGATGATTTTCAAATTTGCTGGCTGGTTAACACCTTTTATGTTTCACATGTTACAAAGTAAGTCGTTTGGTACTCTTTTTAACTTCGTTCTGAATAATAGCTGACCATGTCCAGTTGAACAGAATTTGCAGGTGACATGCTTTTTGAAATAACTGCATGTGTGAGCTTACCTTACAACGTTTTCTGAAATGCTATTTGGGAATTAATTCACATGCAGAGGCCTAGTGTTCTGCACTCCCTGGTTAGGTAGGTGGGGTGGAGATGTTTTGCTGGTGAAGCAGAAGACGCAAAGGAGACCTGGACATCTGAGTTCCTAGGCAGCTGCTGAGCTCACCTTTAAAAAACTCCTCTCACTCAGTAGAGGCAAATCACCAAAGGTAGAGGGAAATACTACAGAAATAGCTTTGCCAGCCTGGTCACAGGCCTTAATGGCATTTGAACGGGACTTCCCTGTAGCTCAAACGGTAAAGAATCTGCCTGCGATGCTGGAGACCAGGGTTTGATCCCTGGGTTGGGAAGATCTTCTGGAGAAGAGAATGGCAAGCCATTGCAGTATTCTTACCTGGAGAATTCCATGGACAGAGGAGCCTGGCAGGCTACCGTCCGTGGGGTTGCAAAGAGTCAGGCACTCACACAGGCTGTGATGCGTTGTCTGGGCTCCACGACTTGTTCTACAGATAAAACACCGTGAATGAAATTTCAGTCAAAGATTTAGTCAACTTCAGTCCAACTGTAACTCTTTAAAACCAGTCCTGCTTTTACTCCGGATTTGATATAGCAAATAACTTATCAAACTTTTTAAAATTCTCAATGAATTTTGTCCCTAACTCTTCCTGTGTTATATTAATACAAAAAAGAATAATTGAGTGCTACCTAATTTTACAGAAAATCTTAAGTTTTTAAAAGTTTGAGTTTTGAGGTATTTATACTTAAAAGCCTTTGAAAAAAGTGGTTGAATAACTATTTCCTTCTTGGATGGAGAAACAAATTTTCCTTTAACTTAAAAAAAAAAAATCACATTTGGGAGGCAGCCACCAGGGACAGTTTCACTTGGAAAGAGACTTTTTGAGAAAGTTCCAAGTGACTGAGAAAAGAGAATTATAATGGAATTTGCTCCACAACTTTTATTCTGACAGAGGGGCTATTCATCCTATGGAATTCTTTTAAAATCACTGACCTGAACAATATGCTTCTGAGAATGTTTTCCTTCTTAACTTATAAAGATATTATTATGTATCTATGATATAATCACTAGAAAATGCTCCCTCTGGGACATTTGTTGTTTCTCTAGTTATCACAGTTGATTGTAGAACTGATATACCTGACGTGCTTAAGGGTATAACAGGAAAGCAGATACAATCTTTAATGCCAACTGCACCTTCTGTCTTTATATTGGAATCTGTGATTATAGGTAACAAATGAATTAAAAAATATCCTATAAACAGATTCTTTTTAAATTTAAGGAACAAAAATTATCATAACAAAGTTAAAATAATAGTTCCTATAGTTATTTGTAATTTTCATGTCAAGATAAACCTATTTTTAACTATAAGCTGTGATGCAGCTTATAAGCTTCTCTGAGCCTTCTGTTTTTTCCTGTAAAACAGAACGAGAACTATCTTTCATTTCCTAGGACAGTATTGAGGATAAAGACATGATATATGTAAATGGTCTAACACGGTACTTAACTCACTGCTATCTGTTCTTTTAAATATTTATTTATTTGGCTGTGCCAGGTCTTAGTTGTGCCATATGGAGTTTTTTGTTTTTTGTTTTTCCTTTTAGTTGAGGCATGTGGGATCTAATTTCCTGATCAGGGATTGAACTTAGGCCCCCTGCATTGGGAGCTTGAAGTCTTAGCCACTGGACAAGCAGGGAAGTCTCTCATTGCTATTTATTAATAGCATCATTCTGTGCTACACAGTAATGTTCTTATTTATACTATATACAATATATATATATATAGTAGTATGTATATGCCAATCCCAGTCTCCCAGTTTATTTTTTTAATTGAAGTATGTGATTCTTAAATTGACTTCACTATTATTCCATTTTTCCTTATTCCTCAATAATCATACTAATTTGAATAGTAAGAGTCAAAACTTACAGACATGTGACTTGTGCAAGGACAGTTCTAAATGCTTTACGTTTATTAACTCATTTGCTTTGTGTATATTAACTAATATAATTCTCACCGTAAATCTATAGGATGGGTGCTATTTCCCCCACTTTGCAGATGATAAAATCACATGTATTATAACTTGCCCAACATCTCACAGGCTTCCCAGGTGGCACAGTGGTAACGAATCCACCTTCTGCTGCAAGAGAGGTAAGAGACGTGGATTCCATCCTTGGGTTGGGAAGATCCCTTGGAGTAGGAAATGGCAACCCATTCCAGTATTCTAGCCTGGAAAATTCCATGGACAAGTAGCCTGGTGGGCTATAGTCCATGGGATCACCAAGAGTCAGATACAAGTAAGCAACTGAGCACATAGTTGATTTACAGTGTTTAAGGTGTACAGCAAAGGGACTCAGTTATGTACTTACATTCTTTTTCAGATTCTTTTCCATTACAGGTTATTCTTGTTGTTTAGTCACTAAGTCGTGTCCAACTCTGTGTGACCTCATGGACTGCAGCATGCTAGGCTCCTCTGTCCATGGGGATTTTCCAGGCAAGAATACTGGAGTGGGTTGCCATGCCCTCCTCCAGAGGACCTTCCTGACTGATGGATCGAACCCGTGTCTCTTATGTCTCCTGCATTGGCAGGTGGTTCTTTAACACTAGAAGCCATTTTATATATAGTGTATATCTGTTAATCCCCAAATCCCAGTTTATCTCTCCCCACCGAGAATCCATACAATTCTAAAGCCAATGGCCATAGATAATAGAAATACATATTATACTGATTGTCATTAGTTTCACTGTGGAACTGAAGAAGAGTAGCTCAATATAGTTAACCAACTATGAAGAAATTATGCCCTTTAACTGTCATTTACATGTGTGCTAAGTCACTTCAGTTGTGTCCGACTCTTTGCGACTCTTTGGGCCGTAGTCCACCAGGCTCCTCTGTCCATGGTATTTTCCAGGCAGGAATGCTGGAGTGGGTTGCCATTTCTTTCTCCAGGGAATCTTCCCAACCCAGGGATTGAACCCACGTCTCTTCTGTCTCTTGCACTGGCAGGAGGGTTCTTTTCCACCAGCGCCACCTTTAGGTCCTCTCAGTTATTCAGACTATTTAGGAAGAGCAGAGATTAAGTTAATATAAAACAGAAGATCAGAGATTAGGTAGTAAAACTAAAAATTCTTTACATTTAACTTTGGGATGTGTTTGGTTACTACATTTGAAAACTAATGCGTCTGGTAGTCTAGATATTCACTTCAAAGAAAATGATGAAGATGAATTGAGGAGACGTGGCTCAGACACAGAGAAAGATGCTTGGTCTCCCTACTTAGCCTCTCTATCCAGCTATTCCCTTACTGCGATGGCAGATAATGTCTGTTTTCCCTTAACGGGTGACAATCTATGCTCTTTCAAAACTTTCTTATAAAGTAGGGAGGTGGCTAAGTATTTGAACTTCAAAGGGCTTCTCTTCATGCAAAGTAAGTAGAGGAAATTGAAGTGTCTAAAAAGCTATAATTAAGCAAATGCCACACTGACTTCACTGAACTTGAAAGCAAGTTTATTATGGACAATCTTAAACTTTGATAAACTACCCAAGGACAATACTGATTAACCTCAGGATCCTTTAAATATTTATGAGACGTAGATCTGAATATACTGAAACGAAACCTACACCATTAATTTTATTATTTATTAGAGGTATTAATTCTTTTTTATATGACCATCTAAAGAGCTGATATAGTAACATTAAACTGGAAAGATTTTGTTTGTTTGTTTTTGAGAAGGAATTACTCCTAGGATGACTGAGTGGTAAAGAATCCACCTGCCAATGCAGGAGACACAGGTTCAATCCCTGGGTCTGAAAGATCCCCTGGAGAAGGAAATGGCAAGCCATTCCAGTATTCTTGCCTGGAGAACCCCATGGATAGGAGCCGCCTGGCAGGCTACAGTTCATGGGGGTCACAAAGAGTCGGACACGACTTTGTGACTAAACAACATCAGCAACACTTCTAGGAAATGCTTGGGTTCTTTTCTTTAGATAAAATAGTTAATACTTAATTTGAATCTGATAGGAAATAATTTAAGTAAGCACATTAAAATAATTTAAGTAAGGCACGTTAAAACTTCAATACACACTTCAATACTAAAACTTGCAATGTGTTTTTAAAGCAACACATGAATATATGGTCAATGAAAGCAGACTATTCTTATAAGTGACAGGTGGCATTTTAGCACACCAAAGATGCTAAGACTGACCTTTATTATTTTTTTTTCCTCCCCCCGCCCCCGCACTAAGACTGACCTTTAAAAAACCCAGAGAGAATAGCATGACAGTATGAATTTTTAAAAATGTACTTATTTATTTGGGGCTGCACTGGGGCTTTGCTGCTATGTGTGGGCTTTCTGTAGTTGTGGCGAGTGGGGACCACGCTCCAGTTGTCGTGTGTGGGCTTCTTGTTGGGTCGGTGCCTCGCGTTGTGCAGCACGGACTCTAGGGTGCGTGGGCCTCAGCCATTATGGCCTGTGGGCTCTCGAGCTCAGGCTCCGTAGTCGGGGTGCACAGGCTTAGCTGCCCTGCAGCGTGTGGCAACTTCCCAAACTGGAGATGGAATCCTTGTCCTCTGCACCGGCAGGTGGATTCTTACCCACTGGACAGCCAGGGAAATCCCGACAGGGGATTTTAAAAAAACTGATCAATTGTAGAATAAGTTAAAAAGGGAAAGAAAGTTTATTTCTAAAAGATTTAAAACCAGCCTCAGAGAAACTTGATAGTATATAAGTGCAAAGCGATTTTTAACATTCTAAAAAGAGTATGGGCTGCAGTGTTGATGAGTACTGCATGGAACAGAGTCCGGGGTCAAACACTGGACTGCATACAATTAAACAAATTTTATTATCCTTTAGTTATCTATTGCTACATAACAAACTTCCTCCAAATTCAGCAGCTTTACTGAGTGGTTGTGGCTCAGAGTATCTCACAGATTGTAGTCAAGACTATCTAATCGTTGGCTATTAAAGGGCAAACCAATGGTACTGAGCCCTGATGAGCCAATAAATGAAGCATAATCTGGAATAGTTACAATGAGGTAACAACAGAGACATAAAGAATAAACCATGTGCCTTGCAAAGTCCTATGTGCTTCGGGCATATACCTCATTCAACTCCACAATAACCCTATCAGATGGATGAGTACGTGCTAAGTCACTTCAGTCGTGGTCAACTCTTTGCGACCCTGTGGGCTGCAGCCCGCTAGGCTTCTCTGCCCGTGAGAATCTCCAGGCAAGAATACTGGAGTGGATTGCCACTCCCTCCTCCAGGGGATCTTCAAGACCCAGGGACTGGACCCGAGTCTCTTATGTCTCCTGCACTGGCAGGCAGGTTCTTTACCACTAGCGCCACCTGGGAAGTGCAGCCCTATCAGGTAGAGAGAACTGAGACAGGGAGAGGTGAAATAACTTCCTCAAGGTTCCGCAGCTGTTAGACGTCAGAGCTAGGGTGTAGGTCGCGGGGGAGTTTGGCTCTCAAGTTTAGCTCTTTGCATTATGAATATGACCTGCGAAATACTATACTACCGCACACTTGTAGAGAAGAAAAGAAGATTGCAAAGAGCTCTAGTGTAGGGAACCAGAGGAAAGTGTCACCATGGAGGTAACGTTTGAACTAGGTCTTAAAGAATAAACAGATGGAGAAAGAAGAAAGACAGTTTCAGCCTTAGTACCTAGTGTCCCCAAAGGCATAGAGTTCTGACCCCGAATTGTGGGTTTAGAGAATGCTGGTGTGAACTGAGAGCGCATGGATGATAGAGGATTCTGGTAGATGAAGCTGTGAAGTGAGTGGCAATTACCTGGAAAGTAAAATTCAGAGCCACATTGTTATTTGCCTCCTCTCTGCAGATGTTTAAAATGAATAGCCATCTTTGCAAAGAGCGATCCATTGAGCCAGGAATAACTGTCTAAGATAGACTCAAATATGGGGTGTGGTGGACACTTGGATGCACCACCCAGAACCCCTTTCAGGGATGAAGGACTTAACTCTCCCAGATACTGGGAGTTCCTCCAGCAGGGAGCCCTCCGTGGTCAGCTGTCTATGGGGACTGCAAGGGCTGAAGACAGCTGCCTCACCCACAGTCATGACCCTTTTTGGAGATGCCTGCATGCAATGACTGATCAGTGCTGGGTATAAAGGCTGGCCTTTTCCCCAGCTCAAGACAACATAGAAAGGGCATCCTAGCCTTAGAGAGCCCTGTACAGTTGGTTGCAGACTTGGTTGAAACTGCAACACAGCTTGACTTATGTCTGCTCAGTCCTGCTTTCATCTCTCCTTTTCTGTGGGAAGTGATCCCATGAGGCTCCATAATACTATAAAACTCTCCAGCTCTAATCTCCACCTCAGAGGCTGCCTCCTGGGGAACCCCGCTAGGAGTACCGGGAATAGTTGAGAAAGCAGATGCTGGGATGGAATTTTGGAACTCTTGGCTGGCAATTTGAATTCCATGACGGGTTGCCCAGGTAACCGCTGGTACAAGGCAGCAGTGCAATTGTTAACACCTTCGACAGTGGTGAACTGGGTTGATATGCTGGTGACCCGTGGGACAAAAATCACTAATTGGTGTGGTGTTGTAGGAATTTGAGAAATGTGTGAGAAAGGGTTAACTATGAGGATGGTGGAATTGGTCGGCTATACCCAAACTCAATGGGCACTCTCGAAAATACAATTAGGACAAAAAAAACCCAAGTTTTTAAATTTAAAAGCTAAGACTGAAAGCCAGAGACTGCCTTCTTGGCTGCATAAAGAGGCTCTCATCTTTTGGAGGGAGAGCAGAGAAAGCTGAGGACCAGAAGACTTAATCATGACAGTAGCAGAGCTCAAAAGGAGGTTATGCTTCCAAACAAGACAGATCTGTTATACCAAGGTCAGAGTCCTGGATGGAGGAGGAAGGAGGGGAATGACCTTGGCACATGGACAGGACATCTGGATTGATGTTCATGAGAATCATGAATTCCAAGATTCCCCCTGAACCCACTGAGCCGGCCTGCACAAGGGCCCACCCTTCTTATTTAAGAGTAGTCCTTCCCCTGGCTTGCTAACGAGGTCAGTAGCTAGAATTCAGTTCTAACGTAACCCAGTCAAGGACATATCGGACCTGATGAGGGAGAGAAGGAACTAGATTCCCAGGGCAAGTGGATGGGCAGGGGCTGAAGCAGGTGGGTGTGTCTGGATGCTGTGAGCACTTGATGAAGGGTAGTGGAAAGTTGAATAGAAGAAGAGAGTGTTTATCCAGGGTCTTGGATGCAGGCCCCCGTACACAGTACGAAGATGCCTCCAGGAAAAGGCACTGGGTCACAGTAAGTGAGGTAGTTGTGCCAGAATTGTTATGATGGAAGGAGAAATTCTTTCTCCTGCAGTGAGTGTGTGGTATAAGACCAGGAAGCCACCAGAAGCCTTTGTTCTACAGGAACAAGGGAGGAGCATCATTTGCCAAGCAACAGGGATATGATGGTGAGAGGGGCCATTCACCAGCCCTGCTAAGAAGTTCGGTGTCCCCTGAACGCCAAGCGGGATGGCAGGAGAGGCCATTTTTTGTAGCAGTGAAGGTGAAAGAACCCCTAAATAAACACAGTTACCGTAATAAGAGGCAAAGTCTTAAAGGAAGACAGAGTGGTCTATGCTCAGTGTATTGTGGATCTATTAGAATATAGTATCTCTAAGGGCAAAATAGATGGGCAGCCAAGGAAGATGCTACTTGGACTTCCCTGGTGGTCTAGTGGTTAAGAATCCACCTGCCAATTCAAGGGACATGAGTTAGATCCCTGGACCAGGAAGGTCCCACATGCCGAGGAGCAATTAAGCCTGTGAGACCTTGAGCCTTAACTACTGAGCCCATGTTCCACTCAAAAGAAGCCACTGCAATGAGAAGCCTGTGTACCGCAACTAGAGAGGAGCCCCCGCTCGCTGCAGCTAAAGAAAGCCCACTCACAGCCATGAAGACCCAGAGCAGTCAAAAATAAATTAAAAAGTTAATTATTTTAAAAAAATTTTTTTAAAAAGGAGGGTACTACTCAATCCATAAAGTCAAAAACACTCTAGCGGGGATGATCAGGAAGCTAAAGGCAGTCATCCCAATAAAAGGTTTCTGAACCTGAGCCAGTCTTTGAGCCTGGAACCCAGTGGTTAAAGAGGCTGAGTCCCCAGAAAGAAGAACCCTACAATACTATAGGAAATGAATACAGTAATGATTCCCCCATCCTTCCCTAAAGAAATCTGTGACCGATTACTAGGGAAAAGGGACATTGATACCCTGGGACCAAAGCGTTACCTTAGCTTCCTGTTAGCATGTGGTCACAGAGGGGCCAGGTAATAGAAGGAGTCCTGACCACTCAGTGGTGAGCCCACTGTGACTGTGGAACCCTCCAGTGGTCATTTCCTGGTCCCCAAATATAGCTGAACTATATAACTTGATAGCTGACTGATTTCTGTGTTGTCTGGTGTGGTCAGAACTATCGAAGTCCAGGGAAAGGCCAAGTAGAAGTCTCTGAAAGTGCCCCTCTCCCCAGCTAAAACAGTAAATCAAAAGCAATATTGCATCCTGGGGAAATGACAGAAATTAGGGCAAGAGTGTTTGAATTCACTGTATGTTTCCTACTGAGATCAATACACTTCCCAGCTATCTCACTTCAGGAATTGGATATCAAGTCTAATTTATCTCCAAAGCCTTGAAATTGAAAACAGTTATTTCTAGTGATGATTTCATTTTAGACACTATAACCCAATTCCATTATGACTAAATGATTTGGAAAATCTATAAAAACTTTTAAATAGGAATCTTGCCTCTATGTGCTGTCTCTGTAGGTACGCTTAAGAAGCACATTCAGTTAAAGAGTTCTAAAATTGTTTGCTGGGAAACAAAAGCTTTTAAAATTTTTTTAAATTTATTTGGCTGCACCAAGTCTTAATTGAGGCACGTGGGATTTTTGATCTTTGTAGATGCATGCGGGTTCTTCAGTTGGGGCATGCAGTAGGATCTAGTTCCCTGACCAAGGATCAAACCCAGGCCCCCTGCATTGGGAGCATAGAGTCTTAGCCACTGGACCACAAGGGAGGTCCCTAAAGTTTTCATTAAAAAAAGAAAACTATTTTCATTGTATCTTTATGTGTGTTTATTCATTTTTTTGACCCATAATGACCTCAGTTCTTAAAATATGAAACCTAAGGTTGACTTTCCAGAAAATAGTAAAATATGTATTTTCGATCTTTGTCCTTCTCTTTCTCATCACTTCTTCAGCGTTTTCCTTTTCTCAAAATAACTTGCCTTCACTAACTTTATGTGAATGTTTTAAATATCTCAGAGAATTCAAAAAAATTGAGACCATAGTATAATATTCAGCATTTGATATATCTCTTTCAAAGAAAATTTACTTTTTGTCTTTGTTATTATTTAAAAAGAGTTTTAAATGGGCACAATTTAAGGAAAAGATGACTTTCTGGGACATTTCAGTCACCACTGGATACAGATTTTTGATATTTCAGTGAAGTAGCCTCCAGAGATCTTTTCTACAAGAGTAAACTTGGTTCCTTAGAGTTTTTGCTTCAAATACCAAGATGCAATACTACGTTTAGAAAGATTCTCAGAAATTACAGATTGTATCTTTCTTCTATCCGTATGTGCTTCCTACAACAAATACAGTGTTTGGTAGAAGGTGATGAAAGGCACACAGCTCTGATAGCTAATAAATAGGTCTGATTTCTGCAATGTTTTCATAAATGTTATCCAGTTCTCTAAATTCATCTTCTCAGGGTAGACCATGCCCTGTTTGACCTACTCTCCATTCCAGGTGCCTCCTCACATGGTTAAGGATATAATTAGGAGGAATCAAGAGCAGTTATTTTAGAATTATTTATGTGTCAATTATTTTTGCATACAAAAAACAAAACCATGACATTTACATTTGACACTTTTGTAACTCGTGTGGTGCTATGTATTAATTTGAATGAAAAAAATTAATATGTGTGAAGCACAGTTCTAGGCACTAGTAAGCACTCTACTTGAATCTGAATAACACCAAATTACTATTTTCAAAAAAATATTTTGATCACATACGATGGATCATAGAACATCCTTTTTTAATCTGGTCAACAGTGTTTTCAACTTTTAAAAACCTGGTTGGTAATATTGAAAAAATTCAGGGCATTGCAGTCCGGGGGCATTTAGTATCTTGGCTGTTGGGTCCGCTTTCTGCGAAGGCTCAGTCACCACGTGCCCCCTGCCATGAAGGCTCCATCGCCCAACACCTCGCCCTACTCCTTGCTGTCCTTGCCTCTGAAGCAGTGTCAGTTGCTGTTTTCTGCAGCATTTGTCCTGTTGTCTTTTCTCACAGCTGCTTGCTTTTCTTTCTCTTAATATTCCTAGTCCCTGTGGGCATTTCAGTTTGCATGCCCATCGGTTTGCAAATTGAAAGGGACCTTACAGTGTTGTTATTACCACTTTTTCTCCTTCCACTTTTGTCTTCTGTCACTATTCAGTTGTTACTGCCAACCTGCTTCCTTCTTTAGACAACAGGGTCTGAATGAAAGCTTTCACCTGGGAACACACCTCTCCTGGGAAGATCATGTGTGTGGCCTCTGTGCCTAGTAATGTCACAGAAGTTTCTGGGTTTAGTCATTGTTGCAAATATAACTCCTGCTTTTATGTTTGCTCCCAGCCCATCCCCCCAAATAACTCTTTTATCCTAAAATGACATTTACATTCACGAGGTTGAGTAAATAAACATTGAAATTCCTTTTAGCAAGAGTTTTCTGGCTGTGTATTCTGTACATTCCGAAAGAAATTGTTATTTGGGCAATTCAGAAGGAATTAGTTATTTAGTGTTTTATAATTGAAAATAATTTTTATTTTCACTTTTTAACTTTGTAGGGTTTAGACAATCTATGGAAAATTATATTTACTCCAATTTTTATAATGCAGTTTATCTTTTCCTGTTATCCTTTTGGGATTACGATTTACCAGTTAGAATTGAGGATGACAAACACCCATTTTTGTGAAGTACTTCAGTATTTAATTTCAAAAATTACTCAACTTTTTTTTGTCTTCTGTTCTCAAAAAGGCTCCATACCAACAAAGGTGACTTAACTTGTCATTCTGTTAAGTAGCAATTGTTTATAGTATCGCTTTAACATATTAAAAAAATCTTCAAAAAAATACAGCTATAATTGGTTGACAGACTGATGTCACATCTATAGGTTATAAGGAGAAACTAAACTTCTAGCTTTGTTCTTCCACTACTCTTACCTATTTGGGGAGGACCCCTTCTAAGGCAGTGTCAGGTTGGCTCCCTTTTACGTGGTCCACGTCTGAGCTCCAGGAAACACTCACTATTTCCCACCATCACTTGAAGTTTGTCCCATTGCAGCCCTCCTTATTCTGTCACCAGACACAGTGGTGTATCCACCACCATAGTCCCACCATTCTTCACTTCAGTTCAATTCATTCGCTCAGTTGTGTCCAGCTCTTTGCGACCCCATGGACTGCAGCACACCAGGATTCCCTGTCCATCACAACCCCCGGAGCTTACTCAAACTCGTGTCCGTTGAGTTGGTGACGCCATCCAACCATCTCATCCTCTGTCGTCCCCTTCTCCTCCTGCCTTCAATTTTTTTCAGCATTAGGATCTTTTCCAATGAGTCAATTCTTCTCATCAGGTGGCCAGAGTATCAGAGCTAGAGCATCAGCATCAGTCCTTCCAATGAATATTCAGGACTGCTTTCCTTTAGGATGAACAGGTTATATCTCTTTGCAATCCAAGGGACTCTCAAGAGTCTTCTCCAACACCACAGTTCAAAAGCATCAATTCTTCGGCACTCAACTTTCTTTATAGTCCAACTCTCACATTCACACATGACCACTGGAAAAACCATCGCTTTGACTAGATGGACCTTTGTTGGCAAAGTAATGTCTCTGCTTTTAGTATGCTGTCTAGGTTGGTCATAGCTTGCCTGCTGCAGGGTTAGGGGCACTGAGTGGGGCAGTGAGTGCACAGGACCTTTTGAAGGTCGCCATTATCTTCATTACCTCCACCATAGTTTAGCCTCAGGTCAAACAACAGGGAGGGAACACAGCCCCACCCATCAACAGAAAATTAGATTAAAGATTTGCCTGGCCCTGCAGCATCAGAACAAGACCCAATTTTCCCCTCAGTCAATCTCTCCCATCAGAAAGCTTCCAGAAGCCTCTTATCCTTTTCCATCAGAGGGCAAACAAAATGAAAACCACAATCACAGAAAACTGATCAAACTGATCACAGGGATCACAACCTTGTCTAACTCAATGAAACTATGAGCCATGCAGTGGAGGGCCACCCAAGACTGCGGGTCATAGTGGAGAGTTCTGACAAAACTTGATCCACTGGAGAAGGGAATGGCCAACCGCTTCAGTATTCTTGCCTTGAGAACCCCGTGAACAGTAGGAAAAGGCAAAAAGATAGGACACTGAAAGATGAACTCCCTAGGTCAGTAGGTGCCCAATATGCTGCTGGAGATCAGTGGAGAAATAACTCCAGAAAGAATGAAGGGATGGAGCCAAAGCAAAAACAACACCCAGTTGTGGATGTGACTGGTGATGGATAAAGTCTGATGCTGTAAAGAGCAATATTGCATAGGAACCAGGAATGTTAGGTCTGTGAATCAAGGCAAATTGGAAGTGGTCAAACAGGAGATGACAAGAGTGTTGACATTTTAGGAATCAGTGAACTAAAATAGACTGGAATGGGTGAATTTAACTCAGATGACCATTACCGTTCTCAGTGGGGGTAACAGGATAGCAGGTGTGGTCCTAGTTAAGGCAGCTCATTTCTATATGAAAGGATTACTTTTTAAGTGCTAACACTTCCTAGGATCAGTAGATTCAGCATGTTCAGACAAAGTGTGTCTTTCTCTCCAGTGCTTTTAGCTCTTGGGAGATCAAATTGGTTCCTCTTCACAGGTATCCACCCTTAATACATTTTCAAGTAAAAGTCTGAGATTAGAAAAAGAAGCTCCTGCAGCTGCACATTCCTTGGCAGCCCACATCATAAATGCTTTTGCAAAAATGCCTCACCCAATTTTTTAAACTGTTCTGGGCTGCATTTAATAGATGATGAAAATAATGACTTTTAAATATGCCACTGCACAATTAGGCCACTAAAACAACTGAGATACTTTGGGAACCTTGAGCCTAGGAAAGAAGACAAAAATACCTGCAGGGAAAAAAAGCAAAGGATCTACAGGGAAAAGGTAGAACTTGGAGGTCAAAATTTGCATCAACACAGTCAAATTGAATAAATGTGAATGACACTGTAAAGAAGCAACCTCTCATTTATCATATAATAGTATACATCTGAGCATTAAATAATCTTTCCATTTTGTTCTGCTTGAGCAGACTCAGGGAAGAGCTAATGACACCACTGTTTCTCAGAAATATGGAGAGGATGAAGGATGCTCATTTTCTAATAGCGGAGTCTATTTTAGAAAGAATATGTTGACATGATAGTTGTTGAAAATATGAGAGACTTTAAAGAAAATAATGGCAAAGCCAAACTATAAGACGCCCAGAACAGAGAGTTGCTGAATGGAGGTCTCTCCCTTTCTCTCTCTGTCTTGTTTTTTTGTTTTTTTGGCTGTGCCCCATGGCTTCCTTGTGGCTCACATGGCAAAGAATCTGCCCCCAATTCAGGAGACCTGGGTTCAATCCCTGTGTCAGGAAGATCCCCTGGAGAAGGGAATGGCAACCCACTCCAGTATTCTTGCCTGGAGAATTCCATGGACAGAGGAGCCTGATGAGCTACAATCCACAGGGTTAGAAAAAGTCGGACACAACTGAGTCATTTTGACTCACTCCTGTGGCTTATGGGATCTTAGTTCCCCGACCAGGGATGGAACCTATGCCCCCTGTAGTGGAAGGGCAGACTTTTAACCACTCTCTCCTTTATGAGCTCAGATTCCCTACTGGTGACATCGTCTTGGGCTCCCACACATCAGTATCTGAGCCTGGAGATACCTTTCCCACCTGATCCATGAGATATGTTTCCCAGCATGCACCAGTGTGAGCCTGTTGCTTCTGGCCTGCATCCTGTTCGACTGGTTGTTAAACATTTCAAATATCACTTATGATAGCCCTTTATATCCCACCAAGAACATTAAAGTCCACCTTTTTGGATAAGCTTCACAGCCACTCTATCAAGGAGAAAAGACAAGTATGATTGGGCTCCTCTTTAAAAAATGAAATGACCTAGCTGTCTGGTGCTAAGTGCTAACTTGCTTCAGTCCTGTCCAACTCTTTGTGACCCCATGGACTGTAACCCACCAATTTCCTCTGTCCTTGGGATTTTCCAGGTAAGAATACTGGAAATGGCAAGTGGGTTGCCATTTCCTTTTACAGGGGATCTTCCCAACCCAGGGATCGAATCTGCATCTCTCTCTCTTTTTTTGTTTTTAATAAATTTACTTATTATTTATTATTAAATCCTATGTAGTTGAATACAAATACAAATCACAAAGAATTTGAGCCATGGGGAGCTCTTACATGATAATAGGAAGGAAAGAGTAGATACGTCAAAATAAAATGTGAGAGATACAAAAAAAAAAAAAAAGAATTTGAGGGGGATTTTGAGGAAAGGGTTTTACTCTAAGACCTTCTGATTTGTAATGCAATGAATTTTTACCATATCATGGTCAATAAACATTTTTTGGCATCTAGGATGTAGGAGGCGTCCCTTGGCTGAATTTTAAAAGGTTAAGAGAAGTGAAGTAGGGAAGCTGAGAGGCAGGGAGGAGACCCCAGGCAGAAAGAACAGCCTCTGCTACCAACCTACATCTTATTTCCTGCGTTGGCAGGTGGGTCCTTTACCACTACCACTAATGCCATCTGGGAAGCTCCTAGCTCTCTGGGCTGGTAGGCAAAGAAGGTACAGGTAGAATCTAAAACTTCTATCTCCTGACTGTGGGTCTGGCCAAGCCTAGTAGAAAGAGTATGTGTTCATTTTCTGTTGCTGTGCAACCAGTTCCCATGAACTTGGGTTAACTTGGTTTCTGTAGGTCAGAAGTGCCGATGTGGAAGGTCTGGCTTCCCTGCTCAGTGCCTCTGTCTCACAGGTGGAAGTGAGGTTGTTGTTAGTGCTGCAGTTCTCATCTGGATCCTCTTCCAAGCTTGTTCAGATTGTTGGCAAAACTCGGTAACGTAGGTTGTAGGACTGAAATTCCTTTTCTTGGTAGATGTTGGTAAGGAGAAGAGAGCCAGCTAAAAATGCTCCTGAAGACTGCTGTCAGGTCCTAACCTACTGACCCCTCATGACATGGCTGCCTACTTCTTCAAAGTCAGCAGGAGAATCTTCCTGACTTCTGCCAAGATGGAGTCTTAAAGGCTATAATGTAATCACAGCATCTCCTCTCCCTTCTGACTCAGTCCCACCCAGACTCTAGGGAAGGGGATTATATGAAATATGGATGACAGAGGAGTGAACTTTGGGGTCTTCTTAGAAATCTGCCTAACACAAGGCATGAGTCTCTGACACACAAAGAGGACATTCACTGTCAACTCTGTACTAACCAACTTTGTGACTTAAGTTCTCAGAGTCTCTTGTTCCTCAAAATTAGGGCAATGCTAACTCATCGACTGGGCTTTCTTGGTGGCTCAGCGGTAAAGAATATGTCTGCCAAGCGGGAGACGTGGAAGATCCCCTGGAGAAGGAAACGGCAACCTGTTCCAGTATTCTTGCCTGGAGAATCCCATGGACAGAGAAGCCTGGCGGGCTATAGTCCATGGGGTCACGAAAGTGTCAGACATGCCTTAGCAACTAAATGACAGTGACAACCACTCATATTGTTGAGAGAAGTTAAAATGCTAGTGTCTAGACAGTGTTTGACATGAAGCTCATTGAGTGAAAGCTGTCTGCTGCTCCTGCTGCCTCTGGACAGTGCATGCACAGCACACGCAGGGACACCTTGACAACTCAGTATTTCTCATATTATAATAGGTAAAAAAGCAGTGCATTGCAGACTACAGTATTCAACCTGGTGCACTGACAATGGAACATGGAAAGGAAAAAAAAAGAGGACTGGCTCATCTTTTATTATTTTATTTTAGAGGCTTCCTGTGTTATCTCATTAACCTCAAGAACCCTGCGCAGTAGATATCACCATCCCCATTGAACAGGCAAGGAAACTAAAGCCCAGAATGTTTTCCTTTGTGTCCCAATGACACAGTGAATAAGTGGGAGAGTTCATGACTGGAGGTCTCAGCCTGTAACAGGGTATCCCACCAAAGGGCCACTGAGAAACCATGCTGTGTGTGTGTGTGTGTGTGTGTGTGTGTGTGTGTGTGTGTGTGTGTGTCTGATTCATCAGGAAGGAATGCAAAGAATTTCCCCTCCCCTCAGGGAGAAGGCTGGGCCCCTTTACCCTCAACAGAGAGTACACAGATTTTCAAATGTTGCAAAGGGCCATCAATTCCTATTGTGAGAGGAAAGGAGCTGAAGGAATATTTTTGTAAATAAGGACTCAAGAGAGAGGGTCTGAAATTAGTGATTGCAGTGTGTTTCCTACTCTTTGGTGCTATTTTTAAGGTTCAAAATAATCCATTTGTTTTTGTTGTTGTTGCAGTGTCATTATTTCTATTTCTTAACAAAACCTCAAAATTTGAAACAAGATCAATTACATAATTATTAACTCTCATTTAAAAAGGAAAAAAATAAAAAAGAAACAACTTTCTACCCAGAGGAGTATATACTGAACTAAAATTTCTAATTAAAAAAAAAAAGATATACTCATTTAGATTATGCCAAAACTCTCAAAAAGGAGCAGAAATTTGATCATTGACCAGGAAAAGTTTATGCTGCAAAAATAGTTCTTGTTTTAATTTAAAGGTTTTCTGAAAAGGTGGGCTGGTGGGGTGGTAAGAACAGAATAGTACTGAGGTGGATGCTGGTAACACTTTAATAACACAGTGATTTACACTTGGTAAAATGAAAGAAGGGGAAGATGAACTAAAAAAGTTTTCTTTGAAAAAAAAAAGTTTTCTTTGAAATAATAATTACATCTCCCTAGCAATAAAAAGTTTCTGCAAAAAGAAAAAACAAAATTGTTCAAAAAGATCTCAGAGTTCTGGAATAGAGATGGAAGTCTTTGAAGCTGAGGCATCAGAGAAAAATATTGGGAGATAGATTATTACCATCTCTTCATCATTTCACCAACTGGTATAAAGTCAGAAAGAACATTTCAACAGCTGGCTCACTTAACTTTCTTTAAAGATGATTTAGTTTTGAAGAATAATGAGTATATTGGATCTAAAAAGATTTTCATAGGCTGAAACAAGCACTTTTTAGTAAGATAAGGTTTAGGGTCCTCTGCTTGGGTCCAAATATCTAACTGTAGGTATGAGACAGAGAACAGACACATGAGTTAGCAGTAACATGCAGAGACTATGTGTTGCCCACCCATTTCTATTTTCTCCTCTTCCTTAATAATAAAACTTTAATTTTATTTGGAGCAGCACAGTACCTAGTTCAGGCTTATTTTCCAGCCTGCTCCCTAAAAACAGTTTTGTCCAATGAGATATAAGTGGGAATCTTTGCAGATGATTTTTAAGATAGCTATTTGAAGGTGTTGATTCATGTAGGAGGGATATCTTTTTTGCCTTTTGCTCTTCCCTTTCCTCCTGCCTAGAATATTGATATAATGGCTGGAGCTCTAGCAGCCACATTGTGTCATTAATGACGGACATTAAAAGTAAGGGTTTCAGAGAAAAGCAACAAGGTAGCACTGAGTTCCTGATGGCATTTTGGAACCTTTGTGTCAGCTCTGAAGTGTATGACCTCTCAACTCCCTTTATGTGAAAGAATAAACCCTTAATTAGTTATTATGCCACTTGGATATCTGCTGCTAGTGAGAATCTCAATGCCTGATACTGGTCAGTAGTTCAATGTGATTATGCAAATGATCCCAATGATCTAAGACTGCATTCGTATTTTGTGCCTGGGTAAGACTATCTTCATTGAAGAAGAACATGAACTTGAGCAAACTTCGGGAGGTGTAAGGGACAGGGAGGCCTGGTGTGCTGCAGTCCATGGGGTAGCAAAGAGTTAGACACGACTGGGTGACTGAGAAACAACAAGACTACAAAAGCAGGACAACAACAGAATATCAGCAACAAAAATTGATGCCTCAGTTTCCTTCTCACCACAAGCCCACCAAACGAGGCAAATATTATTTTCCTTAAGGCCCTTGCAGGGATATGATGCTGGCCTGATCTAGAAGTGAGGAAATCAAAGAATATGCTTGGATAATAAAGGCAGAAATGCTTGACTCTGCCAGCTTTGTACTTCATGAGTAACAGGAAACAATGGGATGGTATGTTAAGTACAGCTGGTTGTCCCCAATATCCATTACCCCCTTTCTTAAAGCAGGAGTACCTCCAAGGTTTAGCAGGGCATATGGCTCCCTAGAAAACACTGCATTTCCCAGTCTCTCTTCCTTAGATGTGCAGGCATGCAACTAAATTCGAATCAACAAAATATAATCATGATTGGCAATTTCTGGATGTCCTTGCTAAGGGACAGCACACAGGCACACTCAGGTCTTTCTGCCCCCTCCTCTATCCTGTTGCTTAGAACTTGGATGCTAACACTCAGACCTTGAGATGTAAGCCATGTACAAAAAGAACAAGATGGATGTCTGTGGTGTTGTATGGGGCCTACTAGTCATAGCTCAACTACCTGAAATTTTAGACAGAAAACCATGCATCTTGTCTAAACCATTATTGGGTAGGTTCTTAGTCACTTGTACCATAGCCTTATATAATACAAAGGCTTGGGGAATTCATAATCATGTCAGGGGGTTGAAAGAGCTGAGTCTACTTAGCCTAAAGGAGAGATCACTCAGAAGGAGAAGTTGGCTGTTTTTAAAAAACCTGCAACTTCTTGCCGAAGAGACTTAAACCTTATTCGGTTTGGCTTTAATGAAGAAAACTCTAGAAAGACAAATATGGATAAAATATAGGACAAATTGAGGCTTCCCCAATGGCTCAGTGGGTAAAGAATATGCCTGCTAATGTAGAAGGCACGAGTTCAATCCTTGGGTTGGGAAGATCCTCTGAAGGAGGAAATGGCAACCCACTCCAGTATTCTTGCCTGGAGAATCCCATGGACAGAGGAGCCTGATGGGTCTGGAGTCCAAAGACAGAGGGGTCCAAAGCGTCTGACCTGGATCCTGTCATGGGCTCTATTATCTGACTAGTTCATTTAATCAAACATTCCTTGGATTATAAGCTCAGTGAGGGCAGGGACAGCATCCCCCACCCGCACTCAGACTGACCACAGTGCCCCCTACCCCAGCCTCTTGCAGGTGTTGGATAAAGGTTTGCTACATGAGTCAGAAGACAAAGCAAACCTGGATGGTGGAATGAGAGGCCTCTGCAGGACCAAAGGGGTGAGATTTGAGGACAGGCCCTCTCCCAGTAGCCAGCAGACTTACACTGCTTTTTAAATTCAATCCTTTTTCTTGTTTGGTAAAGTTAAAGCAAAATCTACTTTAAAAAGGGAATGCTGGCAAGAGTGGCCATTATCACATAACAGAAAAATGTATGGGACAGTAATGCTTCTAGGGAAGAGACAGGGAAATTCTCCACTAGGTCTCTCCAATGTGTGTGTACATATGTGGAAATATCTAAGGAGAAATACACCAGAAAATACGATATAAGACCTTCGCCACTACCACTTTCAGATATGTAGACATTTACCATAGTTCTCTTATTCCCTTCAGCCACATTTCAAGCCATGCCATCTTGATCCCATTCAGAAAATTTAAACTTTGCAAGTAAAACTGTATCAGATGTTTTGCTTACAATTTTCTCTGTATTCCTTTTATCCCCAAAGCTAATTCAGGTGTGCCATGCTTTAAGAAATTCAAGTACAGTATACTAGAACCCCAACCTGACAACATATAAATTAGGGGTTGCGAATTTGCATTACAAAAAGAGTCTAAATGTATCTTTTTAGGAGAATGACACATATATTAAAACTAAAACCCCATCATTATAATAAAACTAAATTCTTCCTGAGATTATAATGCAAACCAAAGGAAAATGCAAATTAAGGACATGAATCCAATTGGCAAATCCTTGTGATTAGGGTATTCATCGTAATAGAATTGATTAGATATCGTTAGAGTCCGGCAAAAAACAAAGGTCTATGACACAGAGAACTGTTGTACTTAGAGAGTTCTCCCTATGTTGTATTGGGGGAATTATTACTTAAAATCAAATGGACTTGCAGAAAATGATCACAATAATGATCACTGTATTTTCCAATGCATTTTATATAAGAGCCCTGTGAATCAAGTGTTTGGCCCTGGATCATTCATTCATTGAATATTGTTGTTTGTTGTTGAGTCGCTCAGTCATATCTGACTCTTTGCAACCCCATGAACTGTGCCAGGCTCCTTTGTTCATGAGATTTTCCAGGCAAGAATACTGGCGTGCATTGCCATTTCCTTCTCCAGGGGATCTTCCTGACCTCGGGGTTGAAACCATGTCTCCTACAAGTCTCCTGCCTTGCAGGCAGATTCTTAACCACTGAGCCACCATTACTTAAAGACCACTGCTCCCTGCCCTAGGCTAGCTGCTGTTCCTTTAAAGAATAAGTCATAGAGGTACCTGCAAGTTGTACACGCACAGACAAGTACTCATAATGGCTTAGCTTTGTTCTTTAAGAACAAAGTGAATTGATGTATGGTCCACTAGTTCCCACCACGTTATATCAAGGTCAGCAGATGGGGCTTGGAATAACAATCATAGCCCCTAAGGACTTCCGTTCTCTTCTACAGCAGCCATGTTGACTGTTGGCTTTGACACAGTTTTGGTCTTTGGATATGCGGGCTTCCCTTGTGGCTCAGCTGGTGAAGAATTCTCCCACAATGTTGGAGACCTGAGTTTGATCCCTGGGTTGGGAAGATCCCCTGGAGAAGGGAAATGGGAACTCACTCCAGTATTCTTGCCTGGGAAATCCCATAGACTGGGATTGCAAAGAGTCAGACACGACTGAGCGACTTTCACTCACTAGCTTCAGTAATGCTCTGTGAAGAGAAAACGAGGAGTAGCTTTTTTATTTTTTAAACTTAGGATGTATGATTTTGTATGATTTCTTTAGAGAGGAGAGGAAAGACTTGTCCAAAAGCTAGATGGACCAAAAGACTACCATAAAGCTCTCTGAGAGAAACTTCCCTTTCCTTAGATTAGAGATAGGAAATGCCAACCATTACTTCTCTTTTGTAGTTGAAGTATAGTTTTTTATATTGTGGTATAATATTTTATTAGTTTCAGGTGTACAAAGAAACCATTATTCTTGATTACCTCCTATGTGTTTGGTATATCATCCTGAGAAAACTTAACAAAAAGTATTCTGTAAGGCAGCTCTGCTGGGGCTTGCAAGTGGTGCTGGTGGTAAAGAACCCACCTACCAATGCAGGAAATGCAAGAGACAAGGGCTTGATCCCTGGGTCAGGAAGATCCCCTGGAGGAGGGCATGGCAACCCATTCTAGTGTTCTTGCCTGGAGAATCCCATGGACAGAGGAGGCTGGCGTGCTACAGTCCCTGGAGTTGCAAAGAGTCAGACATGACTGAAGGCAGCCATGCTACGACTAAAACTCCAGTCTTACAGACCAAGAAACCGGATCTTAGGTTAAACTAAAGAGTTGAGGTCTCGGAGCAAGAAAAC
The DNA here is from genome assembly GCA_007570785.1 of Antilocapra americana. Classification (NCBI taxonomy): domain Eukaryota; kingdom Metazoa; phylum Chordata; class Mammalia; order Artiodactyla; family Antilocapridae; genus Antilocapra; species Antilocapra americana. The sequence continues at coordinate 7,789,595 of ML663563.1, read as the reverse complement.
GGCAGAACCAGATTGAGAACTCTGGTGTTTCCCCAAAGCTGAAAGTAAATTTCTGTTCCCAAAACTAGAACAAGCCTGAGTTTTCCTCTGTGATTCTGGAAGTCAGAGCTGGCTGGAGGGACTCCATATGTGTTTTCATATGTTCCTAATCCAGAGAGTATTTCTCCAGAGTCAGATCTTCAGATGGAGACCCAACGGATGCAAAGAGTATATAGATGAATGGATAAAGCTGGAAGAGATTAAACCTCTGTCCAAGGAAGAGTGGGAAGGAGAGTTAGAGCATCTGACACCGTAACCAGATGCCACTTTTGGGTGAGCTTCCTGTAGGGAGCAGGAGCTAGACGTGTGGGGGTGATGTTGTCTATTGATGAGGGAGGGTAAGAAGGGGGCACACTGACCTTGCCCTTGGTGTAGTGTGGGAGAGAAGGAGTGAGCTAAGCAAGCTCCTTGAACAGGAGAAAGAGGACCTTGATCTCCTTGATGAGTTTGGAAAGAGAAGCTAAGCATGTCTTGGCCAGCCCTTTCTCTTCATTTTATTTTTGGGAGCCACCTATCTATGAGAATACAGCTTTACTTTTTCATGTTATAGTTTTACAAGAGCAGGGCCCCTCTTGAGGGAGGAGTTAGGGTTGCCAGATGCAAACTGTGACTGGGTTACTGGGTTGGCAAATCTGTCTCATTCTGAAAGCTAGCTTGCTGATAAAGGCAACATTCACCAACACCAGCTTTATCTGTAAAAGTACATTTTGTATTCTCTTCTGCTTTGCTCTTTTGAGTTGTTTCTGACTTGGTCCAGAATTCAAGTGAGAGAAAGTAAGCAGGTATATTGTTCCTTAGACCCCCTCAAATTTCAACCAGGTGAATATGAAGAGGAAGGGGAGCCCAGGAGATGTAATAGCTTATGGACCACAAGCAGGAAGAATTTGGAGCCACACAACTGAGCTGTGATGCTTGCAAGAGAAATATCAGTAGGAGGAGCAGAGAGCTATGCAGACTATGCTATTGTCAGAAACTCTTCTGTTTTGGAGGGATGAATTCTGTCTGAGGATCTCCCTTACATCAGACAAGCAGCAGTGAGGCTCAGCGTTTTGCTCAGGCATAACAGGGCAGGGGACTTTCAGACTGGCCCAGTTTTGGTCCAAGGTCCCCCTGAGATTACAGCACTAACTGCTGACCACTTATTTGGAGCTGCCTCTGTGTGCAGTACAAGGTGGCATAAGGGAAGGTGCAGGAATTCAGGATCTGGTTCTCTCTTCATTGGGTAAGTGGACCAGGGAAGAAAAAGCAATCTCTGCTTCAGGTTTAGAGTAAATGTTTCCTCCATAGCCATTCACAAGTATATATACACACATATATACACATACTGCTTCTTTCTAATTATATAAATAGCATATGTTTATTGTAAAAAAATGGTAAATTGAAAGAAGAAAATACAAAAATTCTTTGAAATCAGACCTGTGGTTACCAAGGGGGTGGGAGAAGAATGCACTGGGAATTTATTTGGGATTGGTAGATGCAAACTATTACATATAGAATGAGTATACTACAAGGTCCTACTGTAGAGCACAGGGAACTATATCCAATCTCCAATTTTCCATTATGGGGTAAACCATAAGGGAAAAGAATATTAAAAAAGAATGTCTATATGTGTATAATTGAGTCACTTTGTACAGCAGAGATTGGTACAACTTTGTAAATTAACTATGTTTCAATAAAAAAAAATTATGAAACTCCTAAAAATTCTAAATCATATTCCCTTTTTGGCTGCAACAATTAGAAGTCCAGAGAAAGCAGTTTTGAGATAGAACCCCAGCTACCTGATTCCTTTAGGAATCAGACTCTTTCTGCCTTTCCGTTTCACCATGCTTATCGTCAAAGTGTTTGCCTCATATCTGGTACCTCATGGCTACAAGGTGGCTGCTGTGTATCTAAGTCTCATATCTTTCTGAGGCCAAGAGAAGCGGAAGCAAGAAAGGTCACTACCTATATAAGAACAGTAAAAGCTTTTATAGAAATTCTCACTTCAGTTCTCATTGGCCAGTACATTTCATGTAGTAGTCTCCTAACTGCAGGGAAATTCAAGACAGTGAGTGTTTAAGGCTGGTCCCAAGGTTTCCCCAAATGAACTAGCATATGACCCATCCATCCAGGTACCAGGCATATACCCTGAGAAAATCATAATTCAAAAAGACACATGTACCGCAATGTTTATTGCAGCACTGTTTACGATAGCCAGGACATGGCAGCAACCTAGATGTCCATTGACAGATGAATGGATAAAGAAGTTGTAGTACATATCTATAATGGAATATTTCTCAGCCATAAAAAGGAATGAAATTCGGTCATTTGTAATGATGGTGGATTACCTAGAGTCTGTCATATAGAGTGAAAACAGAAAGAGAAAAACAAATATTGTATATTAATATATATATATATATATATGTGGAATCTAGAAGAATGGTACAGATTGTACCTATCAGTGGGGCAGGAATAGGGATGAAGATGTAGAGAATGGATTTGTGGACACAGGGCGGGGAAGGAGAGGGTGGAATGAATTGAAAGAGTAGTGTTGACATATGTACACTACCATGTGTAAAATAAACAGCTAGTGGGAAGCTGCTGTGTAACACAGGGAGCTCAGCCTGGTGCTCTGTGATGCCCTAGAGGGGTTGGGGAGGGGGAGGGGGGGAGGGCGGCTAAGAGAGAGGGGATATATGTATACTGATAGCTGATTCTGAGACAAACCAACAGAACATTGTAAAGCAATTATACTCCAATCAAAAAGTAATTTATTAATTAATTTAAAAAATCAAACTTTTGTTGGTAAGGAAGAGGAAGCTGTAACTGCTGCATGGGCAAGCTAGTGCTTTCTTCACTTCTGGCTCCCCGCATGTTCTGCCTCCTGTGGCTTTCCTGAATCATCCATCCATTCTCTTGGGACCTCCTGTGCTGTTCTGTCACCCAGGTTGGAGCACCAAGCCCTCCTCGAATTTTACATCTGACTGGCAAAATGAGACTCTTCATCTCTCCTGGTTATGCATTGAGTTGAGACTCTTACACTTTTTTAAAGCATGCGTATAAACTCCCCATACCATTTCATGACCTGCTCTGTTCTCTTGATAATGGTTGTATTGTCGGTCATCTGACAGTAGTCAAAGTAAGAACACAGTAGATCAGATGGAGATAAATATTAAGGATAAAAATATAGCTGGATGAAGGAGATAGGGAGTGTCAAGAAGGAAAGAGTCCTATGTTATACATATAATTGTCAGGTAAGGTTACATGGATAAGCGGAGCTTGAAATAAGAGAGAGAGCAAGTTGTGGGCATTTCTTGGAATTTTCTAGGAAGAAGCAACAGCACCTGCAAAGGCTCTGATGTGCAAGCGTACGTGATAAGTTTGACGAACAGTATCAGGGCCTTGGTAATTAGATCAGGGTTAGCAAGATAAGAGTATTCAGAGATGAGGCAAAGATAACCCTGGAAATTCTGATATAGTCAGAAGAGCATTTTTTTAAGGTAGTTGCATAGAATTTAATCATTTTGTTAGACATTTGGGTTCTTTCCAATTTTTCATGTTTATAATTAACAAGATTTTTAAGTAATATGTTACTAGATAATTACATTTTAAAAAAACTTATTTATTTATTTGGCTGTGCTGGGTCCTAGTTGCAGCATGCAAACTCACCATTGCTGCATGTGGGACCCAGCTCCCTGACCAGAGATGGAACCTGGACCCTCCACATCAGGACTGTGCAGTCCCAGCCACTGGACCACCAGAGAAATCCCTACAATTAACTATTTTTTTTAAAAGATTCTGGGCCACTGGAAAGAATTCATGGATGCCTACATTAAAATAATAATCACCTTGTTTTTTGAGAAAGTTTTAAGTATAGCTCACCTTCTTTTAAAATAATGAATAAGGAGGAAAAACAGTACCAAAATCTGACTTCATTTATAAGCAAACAAACATAAAAATGTCTCTAATTATCTTCATGTAGTATGCTGTAAGAAAACAGTGAGGAATAGAGGGAGAAACAAGGAAAGAGCAAAAAGGAAGGAACATAGAAAGGGAAAAGAGTAAAGCTTCCTGAAGTAGAAAGGGGAAGCTGCTAGTTCTGTCTCTTGCTATGTCACAAAGCATCCTTAGTGGGCGATGTGAAATCACAACCCTCCTCTTAAGCTCATGGTTCTGTGGGTCAGGAGCCTGGGCTTCCATACAACATGGCAGCCTTAGAGCAGCTCAACTTGTCTAGGCTGTCGAGAAGCCAGGATGGAAACCTTCTTAAGGGCTAGGTTTGGAACTGGTGTATACAGTGTTCTAACAGACTCTGTTGTCAGGGCAGTTATAGGCCAGCCAGACCCAAAAGGAGAGGAAATAACTCCCAACATCCAGTGAGAGGGATGTCGAAGAATTTGAAGTCACTTTTTAGTTTACCACAGGATTCAAAGATAAGATGGCAAGATCCCTACCTTTGGCCCGGCTGAGGGTCATGGCTGTGGTTACTTAGCCACGTGACCAGTCTCATCAGAGTCAGGGGCATTCTGGTCTCCAGCCCTGGTTAGGACCCCAGCTACATCTCACATATGATTTATCCTTTTCTAGATCTTGAAAAGCCACCCTTAGTAGATAATAAACTGCAGGTTTCCTCTATAATCTTTAGAAAAATACCATTCTTTTTGTTTTTCGCTCTTTCTTGGTGACATGCCCCCTTTTTTTTCCCTTTTAGTGATCAAGTAAGCTCGTATGTATGGCCTTGTAAATGGTAACTTGTCCAAGGTAGCAATTTATGCCAGGAAAGTCTAAGACAATGTTGACTGTATTTATTTTACTACCTGTGTACGTCCTGAGGGAGGGCGGTATGATAAAATATTACTGTGAAGCTGCTCTGTTTGGGGGTACTTATTTGCAAGGCTACATTAGCTAATTCCCTCCAGACTTCAGTATTCATGTCATCTGGACTCCCTGATTTGTGTACGTTCAGATTTTTCAAGTATTCCTTTACCTGCGTTGACAGAGCATATATTTGACAGAATAATATTAAAAAATATAAGATGGCAAGCAGATGGTCAGAGTCTTGACTGAAAAGAGATCTTACTGAAAATGGTTTGTGAATGCAGACCATGCTTTTGTTTACGCAAATGTCCTTTTAAATATTTGGTTTGATCACCAATGGAGGTCTTGAAAGAGCCAATGCCTGCAGAAATATGTTAGCTGATATCCTCTACCTGAAGTAATGCTCCCTTAAAAAAAAGAAAAAAAGAAAGGATAGAGAAGTTTTCTGTAACTCCTTGCTGCCAGATGTCCACATGCTACCTAAATCATGGAGGTGAAAAAAACCTCTTCCTGATCCCCTGTGCTCGATGCAGCTCCTTTTTCAGTGAAGAAAGGCATAAATCCCATCCAGTGAAAGCAAGAGGAGGCAAAAGAAAAAAAAAAGGAATGGAAAGACAAAGACTCATACCAAGAAGAATTTCCAGGGCTCTCAAGTTTAGTTTCTTTGTATGGGAAGACAGGTTGGTGAGAAATCCGGATTTTGCACTGATATCTGAAATAAGAAAGCTAACACTTTTATATGTAAAGAATAGAGAGCTGTATTTAAAATCCTAGACACCTCCCACATGATACAACGGGAAACTTGGTAATGTAATAGTTGAGTTTTTTTCTGCAGACCTTTATTCCCATGGATGCCAGTATCCGAATAACAGAGAAAAGAATGTAGATTAGTCTTTCAACAATGACACCTAGTACCTTTCATTATTCAAGCAGTCGATTCTGGTACCTTTTCACCATCAGTCTTTGGCTGTCACCACTGGAAACATCAGCGAACTGGTTTGTTCAGTGGTCAGAATCCATGTCCTGCTTTATGGTCCTTGGATCCCCATTTCAGTTGCTAAGGTATATGGACAACATGAAGTCCACAAAGCAAGCCTGGAAATTGCTTACATCTGTTACCAACTGTTTGTTGCCGAGTGTTTTAGGAAGGTTGAATATTTGGGGGAGGACGACTCTTCTATCTTTAATACACATAACCTTCTTTGTCTCATACTAGGACTCACACCTATGTATGTAAGCACCCACCAAAGTCTAATGGCCCTGTACCATTTTGTTTCCTCAGGCATATTTCCTCTATTCCTGACAGCCTTAAGCAGTGTTACTCTTTCTTCTACAAATAGTCTTCTTCTCTATCCCTTCCTGTTACATATATCCAAGTTTTCCTCTTTCACTTCCTAGCCCATACTTCCACTGGAAGTTGTGATAAAGCCACTTTTATGATTAAAATGGAATCTTATTTCTAATGGTATCACATTGAAATGTTCACTAACTAAAAAGATTTTGCATATTCTCCAAAAGACACTTGATGAGAATTTTTCCTTTACCTGGAGTGCAGCGATTTATTTTTCTAAAGCTATATGGCTGGAAAATATGGCAGAAGCTTCCCCCACCTGCTTCTAGATGAGCCTGTTTTTGGCAAACCAAAGTGGCTCTCTCTTGGAAGAGAGAAGATGATTTTATAAGAAGTAGACCAGTGTGCAGAAAATCAATCAAATAGTAAGTCATTGACTACCAATCCATCAAAGAACTAGTTTGCCAAAGACCATTTTTCCAATGTTATTGATTCATCAAGAACTTGTTGCTTTAGAGTTATTAGCATGATTGCTTGAAAAAAATTCCAAACTTCACTCCTGGGCATCTTCACACTGGTGTCTTCCCACTTGCCCTATGTTGGTGCATACACCTGCTATCATATCCACCCAAGGATCCCTCCCCATCCGTGAATAAAAACATTCCCAGTGAATTGCTTGTCATTCAACTCCTCCCTCTCCAAGTCAAGAAAGAAAATCTGTAAGTTATGATGAGTAGGAAAAGCAATAGAATGGGTTGAAAATATATTGGAAGAGTAAAAACTCACCATTTAATTTTGAAGTATCATTGAGATTGCTGACAGCATCTTGCCTGATACCAGAATTTTTAAACACCTGAGAAATCGTCTCTTCCTAAAGTAAGCTGTATATTGAGCAGCCTGACTGAAACACACTCCCTTGTTACTTTATTACTTGTTAAAAAATTATGAATAGACAGATTGATCACTGGACCAATTGATTTTTTGACAAATTGTTATTACGTGAAATAAATGTTAATGATTCATGTAGAATATTATAGAAATTCTCTTTTAAGCAATTCTAGAAGCTATAAATTTTCTCTCCAGAATTTTTTTTGGCTTTTGAACCTAAGTTTGTGCAATTTTTTTGATTCTCAGTAGATATGCCAATGAGCTGATTGAAACAGTGAAGACATTCATCAACAAATACATTTTAAGTACCTAACATAGAATATTTTATTAGACACTTACAGGTGAAGAAAAGAGAGGAAATACTAAAGAAACAGGTGATGAAAATGCTGTTCCTTACTGACTCAGAAGACAAAAGATTCATATATTGGCTGACTTGAGAACAATTACAAAATGTCCTATCAACGAGTTCACAATGGCACTATATAAGAGTAATGTGTAGACAGCTCTGACCTGCTGCTGGGTCATGCCCACAATCCCTAATGTCCACACGTGAAAAGAAATCATCTCTCCTCTGACAGGATATCTTTTTTCCACCCAATTTCCAATTGGGACCTCTTTTCAATTTTCATGTCCTAAGATATTTTTTCCCCATGCAAATCATTCAAAACTCAACAGGTATTCTCACATTGTCTACTGTTTTACACACATAAATCTGTCTTGATTTTAAATTCAATGGAAAGAAATTGACTTCAGTCTTTATATTCCGTAGTATAGACTCTTGAAAATAGACCAAGACAATATTTTTTTAAGATAGTTGTGCATAATGATTTGAAGCTACACATCAGGTATCAGATGTCTGTAAACATCTACTTTTGACATCTTTCTTATAAGCAGAGAAAGTTTGGCGCAGCTTAAAAGACCAAGTGACTAACTAGTGAGTCAAATGATGATCTACAGAGAATACAGGAGCCTTAAAAAAACCTGTAATTTCAAAAGATGGGTTTTCTGATGAAAATGCACCCAAAGTTCCCAGGGATGCAAAAAGACATCTAGTCAGCATTAGGTCCCAAGCATTTGGGCCTCTGACATTATACATAATTTTTCAGACATGCATCTTAATTATTTGGCACTATCTTAAAAAATAACCAAAGCTTTATAACAGGTCCTAAGGCACAAGAAGAGTCTAAGGATTGAGCAGTACTGTTTCCCAGGGCAGAGGCCACATTTCCTCTGTTGTTTCATGTAGCAGTATATATAAGGTTCCTGGTCAATAAATAAATTAATAAAACATCCCCATAATTACAAGCTTCCATGACTGGAGGGAGTTTTCATCGAAGATACAAATAACATTTTACAAATACCGACAAGCAAAATGGTGCAATTAGGTAGATGGCTTTCTCCCAGATTCTTGTTGATGTCGGTGTAATCAGACATGGCTCACTTCAGCCTTAACTGTCTTTAGAGACTCTTCAAGGTTTAACTAATGTGCTGGATACATAGTTTGCTGGAGCATCAGCATGGTAAGAATTGGCAAAACTGAAATGCTTGTTTTTAACATACGTATTGTCCTCCAAGTCTACATCTGCTCTCTTGGTCCTACTTTATATACTTTATGAGAAAATATTTTATAGATACACATGTATATATGGCTGAATTTTTAAAGCCTCAAAGTGCAGGTTTGCAAGAGCCTTTAAAGATGCTCTAGTCCAGCCATCCAAGTCCAAATTCCTCCACATTCTAGTCTAGACACTGAGATTCCCTGCTGGACTGCAGCATCCATACATTTTTGTTCTGCCTAAAGCAGGGGTAGGCAAATTGTTTCTGTAAAGGGCCAGAAAGTAAATATTTTCGGTTTTGTGGGCCACGCAGTCTCTGCTGCAACCACTTTCCTCTGCCTTTGTAGTGCAAAAACAGCCACAGACAATATGCAAGCGAGTGAGCGTGGCTGTATTCCATTAAACCTCTATTTACAGAAACAGGCAGTGGGTCAGGTTTGGTCAGGCCCTGGTCTAAATAATTTGCTGTGAAGCATGGAGCATGGCAATGGATGAAAAAAAAAAAAAAAAGCCTAAATAACATGAATAAAATACTCATGATTAATACTAACAAAAGCTCTCCCTGAATTCTCAGTCCAGATGACTTAAAACTTTTAAAAGAAATTGGTCTTACTAAATACTTCTGTTGGGCCTCTTGAGTAAGGATCTCCTCCTTCTACCCCTCCCATCTTGCCAGCTCAGAGCTGAGGTAGATGAGAGAAGCCAGCAGACATTCATGCCATCACCTTCATATAGCCTGGATATTCTTAAGAGTAATATTATTTAAAAACAAAATTAGATATACTCTGGTTGTTAATCCAAGGATATTATCACTTTGATGAGGTGCACCCACGTGCAGATAAAAGGATTGATTCAGGAACACTGGATCAGGAAGTGAGCACAACTCAACTCCCAATGGAAAATTGTGCAGGGAAGCTTATTTAAAATGAAAGCCTGCTTGGCCTGATATAAAGCCTGTCTTTTGAGTCAGAACCATCTGGATTTGAATTGTTTCTGCAACTTAGTAATTCTGGACCTTAAGACATTAACCACTGGACATACTTCTTAATTTTTAAGCCCCCAGTGCCTCATCTATAAAATGGAGTTAATACTATTTATTTTTCAGTCTAGTCACAAGGGTTCCATCAGGTAAGGTCTGTGACATTCCTAGCACATTGCCTGACTCACAAGAAGAACTTATATTTTATACTGAGAGAATAAAGATTGATTTTTTATAAAATATTGCCAACTGATCGCCATTTTGAAAATATCTACCACTGGTGGGACAAAAGCCTAAATTTTAAGGAAATGTTTTGCTTTCATATTTTTCAAGGGCAAATGTCAATTGCTCCCACCATACTAAGTGACAGTTATGATCAAGAACTGATAGAAAGGCATTAAACTTTGCTCAGAAGTTACCGGTTTCTCCCAGTTGTATTTTCCCTGTCACTCTTTGGTTATTCAGACAAGTTTGGGGCCAGATTTAATCACTGAGGTTTCTCCTTAGGTGTGAATGTAGGGACTCAAGAAATAGATTCCAGAATACAGTCTAGCTCTGTCCTAACCAGGTCCTCAAATGATTAGCAAGGAGAGAAAATCCAACTTGTTTCCCTTTGAAGGCGGCCCCGAAGACCACCCAGGAGCTTGCAATGCTCAAGAAAGTGGCAGTATGTTTACATAGGAATGTGAGCTGTATAGAACATGGAACACCTGTGCTCTGTGGTCTTCACAGACCCAATTAGCTTCTGGAAAGAATTCAGGGTAGAAATCCTTAATGGGATGCCTCAGAAAGTGCCTCAATTCTGAGCACTGAAATAATTTCTTCAGCTCTGCTAGCTGCATGTATAACATATTCACTAATAACTGTTTAGTTACCCAAGTGAGTGCCATAAAAGAATCCTTGACATGCAGAGAAGAGACTCGACTTATTCATAATGAGAACATATAGTGTTGGTACAGGAAACTGACTTGGGGCTTAATATGAGAAGTCTTTCAAAATCCAGAACCATTCGTATAAGTAATGGGTTGTCCTGTGGGGTAGCAAATCTCTGTGGTTAGAAGTGATGATCTATTAGAGGTGTTGTGGAAAGTATTTCTGTAATGAAAGGAAGGAAGAAGATTTGACTGAATTGTATTCTTACATCTTTATTTAACTAGCATTTTTTGAGCACCTAATACGAACTAGCAGTTTTTAAGTTCTGGCACACTGATAAAGACTAAGAATGCAAAGATAAATATGAGAGCATTTTGCCATTGAAAGACTTAAAAGATGAGAAGGGCATGGGGAAAAAAGGGAATTCCCTGCTGATCCAGTGGTCAGGACTTGGTGTTTTTACTGCCATGGCCTGGGTTCAATTCCTAGTCAGGGAGCTAAGATCTCACAAGCCAGCAATATGGCAAAAAAAAAAAGAATGAGAGGGAAGATGGACAAGTTGCCAATGATTGCAATAGAGCAAGGTGCTCTAGGAGAGAAATGTGCAAAGGTGGGGTACCTAACTTAGCAGTAATGATGTGGAGTTTCTAGAGTAGGGGACCCTGGGTCTTAAAGGGCTAATTATGTAAGTTAGTCAGGTGGAGGGAGGAAGGAAGAAGTGATTCCAGGCAGGAGGAACAGTATAAACAAGGGCATGCAGTCACAGAAACACACTAATGCTTCAACCATTCTAGAGGATTGTCCCTGGTGTGGGCCCCAGGTCTGTCATCAACCCTATCCCATTTAGTGTTGTAGCAAGTGCATATGAAGGACCCCCTAATCAAATCTGTGAATGATGTGAAGCTGAGATAATATATAATACACGTGAAGAGCAAAATTAACACCCCCAAAATGACGAAGTAGGGATTTAATAAATAATTGTGACACAGTCATTCTTGATGGTGTGGTTGTGTGGCTGCAGAACTGTAGTATGTGGGAGATGAAGATAAATACAACAGACATAGGGACTCTACTGGTGGCCCAGTGGTTAAGACTTGGTACTCCAAATGCAGGGGGCCTGGGTTCGATCCTTGGTCAGGGAACTAGATCCCACACGCTTTAACTAAGAGTTTGCGTGCCACAACTAAAGATCTCGCGTGCAACAATGAAGATCAGAGATACAGCATGCTGCTACTACGACCTAGCACAGCCAAATACACAAATACATAAGTATTAAAATAAACACACAGAAAGAAAGAGGTAAATAAGGCAAGCTAATATCTTTTGATCTTGGTGACGACTTTGTGGGTATCTGTTTTATTTTCTACATCTTTCAATATTTCATGATTTTAAAAAACACAGGACTCTGGTAACTATAATTCAACAATTGGACATAATTACCAAAAACTCAAATGCAATTTTCAGCTAGAGTAACAAAAGTCCATATTGAGAACAGTAATGTGTGTTCTCTCCTATCCTATGCTGACCCAATTACACGTGGACAACGTGATCGATACTAGGGGCTTGTACTTAAAAGAACACATGTTCAGATCTGTTCAGAGGAGAAATACAAAGAAATGAGGGGCTCAAAACCATGTTCTATGGGAAACATTTAAAGGAAGATGATGTTTCATGTGGAGCAGTTTAAAGAGTTCTAATAACTGTCTTCAAGGCTTTCATTAAACAGATATTAGACTTGCTTTATGGGCTCCCCTTGTGGCTAAGCTGGTAAAGAATCCACCTGCAATGTGGGAGAATTGGGTTCGATCCCTGGGTTGGGAAGATCCCCTGGTGAAGGGAAAGGCTACCCACTCCAGTATTCTGGCCTGCAGAATTCTATGGACTGTATGGTCTATGGGGTCGCAAAGAGTTGGACCTGACTGAGTGACTTTCACTTCACTTCACTTCATGTAGCTTTAAAAGGCTACAGTAATATGTCATGTATGTGTTTGTGCTCAGTCGTGTCTGACTCATTTTGACCCCATGGAACATGGCCCACCAAGCTCCTCCATGGGATTCTCCAGGCAAGAATACTGGAGTGGCTTGCCATGCCCTCCTCTAGGGGATCTTCCCTACCCAGGGATCAAACCCAGGTCTCCCCGCATTGTAGGTGGATTCTTTACCATCTGAGCCACCAGGGAAGCCCCGTGTATACGTGTTTAAAGGATGCAAATTCAATTATATAGCTCTGCAAAAATAATCATATTTTAAAGGGAATAACACAGTCTAAACAGTGTGGCAGGCTCCTCCAGCTCTCCACTTAATGAGTATATGTGTGCCCCAAATGTGCAGGAGACAAAAGTTGTGACTCCCCCAATCTCAGGACCATTTTGCCCCTCAGAGCATGAACATCTCCCCAGAGTATACCTCTAGCCTTGAAAGGTATTGATACATTTTTCAAAAATCCATATATGTCCTATATGCAAATCAACTATATACTTTCCTTGGTTCTCAATGAAAAAAAACAGTGATAAGGACTTCCCTGGTGGTTCAGTAGCTAAGACTCTGTGCTCCTAATGCAGGGAGCCCAGGTTCAATCCTTGGCCAGGGAGCTAGATCCCACAAGCCTCAACTAAAAGATCCCAAGTGCCACAACTAAGACCCGGCGCAGCAAATAAATATATAAAAAGAAAAAACCAGGGATCAGTTTCAACACTGGAGGGAATTGTGGCTGAGGACTCAGACTGATGACTATTGGGGTACTTTCCAGAGGAACGTTCAAGACCAAGTTAAGCTATATGCAATTGTTGCCATGTGTTGACTTTAAAACCAAACTTCCCGCAAAATATGCAACTTCACAATAGAACCAAAAGTTAAAAGTTTCAGCGAGATGGTTTTAGTTTAGCCAAAGGAAAAGGTCTCTAATAGCTAATTTCTTTAGGAAGTTAAGAGAGCTCTTCCTGGCATCAAAGATATTTAATCAGAAACTAGATGACAACTTTTCAGTATGTTTCAGATTGGACTTGGAGATTTGACAAGAGTGGTGAATTAGACCAAGTCGAGTTAGCCTCGAGTAATCTTGAGATTTTGAAATTCTGTGATACAAAGATCAGATTCATCCCAAGTACATGCTTAACTCGTGTTGCCTTCTGCTAGCCTGTCCATCCTTTCTTCAGATCCCGCTTTTTCTGATCTTTTGAAACCAACCATCTCGTTCAAGAAGCATTTCTCAGTTCATCTCTGCTATAGTACAATGGGTGATGACTCCTACGTGCCCAGGGATGGTCATTATTACTGCATTTTTAGTGATGGCTGCATTGGCTCTTAAAGTTCTTTTTCTTAAACCACGGTGACTCATTTTGCATAGAGCTTTCACTTTCCTGGGGTTAAATCTTTGGAAATTAAGATCCTGGCTTACATGACTTCCTTATATGTGGATGTCTATATGTGTGATATTTATAGGACCCACTCCCAGTAGGAGGGGAAAGTTCAGGTTGGAGTTACCTATTGGTTCATAAGAAAAATGCCAAACTTAGTGGCTTAAAACAAGTCTTTTATTTGTTTGTGCTAAGCCACTTTAGTTGTGTCCAACTCTTTTTGACCCTATGGACTGTAGCCCTCTAGGTTCCTCTGCTTATGGGATTCTCCAGGCAGGAATACTGGAGTGGATGGTCATGCCCTCCTGCATGAGATCTTCCTGACTCAGAGTTCGAATCCGCATCTCTTAGGTCTCCTGCATTGGTAGGCAGGTTCTTCACCACTAGTGCCACCTGGGAAGCCCCTTTATCTGCACACAGACCTGCAATTTGAGCAGGACTCTGCAAGGACAGCTCCCCAAAGTGTGAGCTGGGGTGGCTCAAATTCTGGGGATGGCTTCTGGGGGCTGGAGTCATCTGAAGACTTGTTCACACACAGATGGATAACTGATATCAACTGACAGGTGGGACCTCAACTGGGTTGTCAGCCAGAACACATACGTGTGGCCTCTCTCTGCTGCTGCCTGGCTTCTTCAGAGCATTGTGGCAGGGTTCCAAGAGCAAGTGTATCAAGAGAACTAGATAGAAACTAGATCCACTTTTATGGCATAGCCTTTAGAAGTCACGTGGTGTCACCTCTGCCGTAGTCACAGGCCTCTGCTATTTGAGAGGAGAGGACACGAACTCTACCCCTCTGTCCAAGAAGTGTCCAGCTCAGGTTGTAAGAAGCCCATGTGTAATGGGAGATCTTACTGCCACCTTCTTGGGAAGTACAGCCTGCCAGGAAGTAGATGAGTCATTTGGAAACAAGAAGACCTGAAACCTGCTCAGTTTGTTTTTTTGCATCCTCCAGTATGTTAGGAAAAATTGCATATGCTTCATCTTTGCTTCTTTACTTTGACATTACCTTTGAATGCAGGATTTCAAAAACCTATAGGTTTTTGTTTTAAGATGACATGGCTACTTTATTAAGCAGATGCAGAGAAAATCAAGTTGGGTGTCAGAATTTGAGTAAAGCTGTGTACAGCCATCAATTTGATGAACAGTTCAAGGTGACGATATTACATGACATCATCACTGTCAATAGTAGTAGTCTTTTTCTTTTTTTGAAGACTAACTTTTTTTTTTGGTTTGTTTTTTAGCTGTCCTGGGTCTTCATTACTGTACTTGGGCTCTCTAGTTGTGGTGTGAACTTAGTTTCCCCGAGGCATGTGGGATCTTAGTTTCCCAACTAGGGCTTGAACCTGCATTCCATGCTTTGGAAGGTGGATTCTTAACCCGTGGACCACCAGGGAAGTCCCTGAACACTAGTCTTGGAGAAGACCTCTTCTCTCCCATGTGTGGAGATTGTTGGGCATAGGCTGGTGGTTTGTACTCATCCTTAGCAGAGCGATCAGGCCACAGTCTCTTGGGTCAGTTAGCATAGAGGATGCCAGAAAAGAAGATTCTGACTAGTTTTTTTCTACTTCTTCTGGTCCCCTAAACCTCCTTTCTACCATTACGAGCAGAATTTCTAGTCATTGCATTGCTTTCAGTGCCACACCCTAAACTACCCAGCCAACAAAATATGGAAAGCAAACCAAACCAAGAACTTACCATCTAATTAAAACATCTCAACACTGTTTTGAATGGCATCACAGCTTTGAACACTAACTGGGCTCCTTGCAATGTGTACGTATGTGTATGCTCTCTCTGCTCTGCTCTGTTCAGTCATGTCTGGCTCTTTGTGACCCCATGGACTGTAGCCCACCAGGCTCCTTTGTCCATGGAGTTTTCCAGGCAAGAATACTGGAGTGGGTTGCCATTTCCTTCTCCAGGGGATCTTCCTGATCCAGGAATTGAACCCACATCTCCTGCGTTTCCTGCGTTGCAGGCAGGATTCTTTACCTCTGAACCATCAGGGAAGCCCACATACGTATATGTGTGCGTATAAATGGACAATAGTTACAAAGCTTTGAAAGGATCTATCAGGGACTAAATGCCTTTTCTTTTTTTAATTTTACATTTCGAGGCTTTTAGATAAATGACTGTTTGTTGAGTGGGGTAAGGAAAGGAGAAAGCAGAGGAGGGGAGAACAAGGGGCCATGGAAGGGGGGCACTGCTCTAGGTTTTTTGGCACTGAACTCTCCCTATGTGGGCATATTGCTGCTGTTCATTTCTGGTGTTTCTCTGAGTAAAAGTCATGAATGTGTGATTATCATGACATGAATGCAATTCTGCAGCACAAAAGTCAACAAAACTAACATATAATATGTTCATTCAACTTTCTCTCTGAAAACTATACTGGATTATTAAAAACTATAGTGACCAAGAGTAATTTTTTTTTTTTTTGGTAAGCAAGAAGCATATAACTCTGCTTCTTTGAAAACTGTGGAGAAATAAGCCAATAAAACTATGTTAGTTGGAGCAGTATCTCTAAAATAAAAGTTGTGTAGCAGACTGTTCTAGAACTTTTTCTCTTCCTCCCCTCCTTTCTTCAAGAGGATATAACACTTCTTGAGGTCCCTGCGTCCTAGGCCCGTCTTTCAGGCATCGATGTGGAAGGGAATGTTCTTCTGAGTTCCTGTAATGGCAGATCCTAGATGGTGAGTTCAGTGGGGATGACAATGGAACAGAGGAGGCCAGCTCATCTCATCAGTACCTGAGTTCAGCAAACCCCTTGGTTAAATCACCCAAGTTGAGAGATACTGATTTAAAATTATACCATTATGTGTATCATTCCAAACTGCTAAGAGGGCCTGTCTTTCTTTCAGGGTTCAAAGGTTCAAGGGAGGTTTGTGTATGATAAGAGAGTGTTAAGTTTCCTCTCAGAAATGTTTGAGAAGTCAGATTTTTTTTTTTTTTTTTTTTGAGACTGAGACTGAGAATCAGGAATATGCATACATTTGGTATGAAAAGGGAAGGAGTTTCCCCTCAGGGTAGGGTCGTGGCTTCAAAATCCCAGTGGTCAGCTGGAGTCAGACCAAACACACACCTTGGGAAATAAAGACATTAATCTGTCTGGCTTGCGGGTGTGAGATGATTCTTTGGAGGCCAAGGGACAATGAGGTAACCAGGAACTAGGAGAAATAAAGGGGGGTTTGTGAACAGAGGGAGAATCGATAAAACGAGTAAGAATTATGGGTTTCTGCCTATGGAGGTTACACAGGGGGTTTCTGCTGAGATGGACTCAGGCACAGAAGAACCTGAAAGATCAGGTGACATCTAGGGCTAGATAGGGAAGTCTGTCCTTACCTTTGGCATAGTGTGAAGATTTATTTTATAAGCTGCTAGGTCTGATACTGGGGAGTTGGTGGAATTCTCTACGAGACATTCCAGTGTGGGCTGCATCTGTCTAGGGAGATTTGCTATCAGAACCAGCAAGTATCCCCCCAAATAAATATAACCCAGGGTGGTCTCTGGGCACCCGCCCCCTACTCCCTCCTAAGAACTGGGGGCTTCTGATAGCTGGCAGGCCTCCCAGCTAAGAGTCATGTGTCCCTGCCACCCTGGCAAATTTACAAGTGAGCTGTGGCAAATTTACAAATTTACAAGAGTGCTGCAGAGCTGGGAAAACACGGGCCTAGTGGGATGACTGAAAGTTCTCCTGTTTCTTCACCACAGAGAGCATGTCCTTTCTCTTTAAGAGTGTTCACTTATTTTTCAGTTCTGCTCAGCCGCTTGAAACAGCCCCTCTCTCCCTGACTCTGATTAAAACTGGCCAGTTTTAGCAAAAACTCATTTTTCAAAATAAAATTGTGGTACACATTCAGAAAATGAGACTTTTTCAACAGTTGTTTCTCATTAAAATTCTTACTTCTAGCATTCAAAACATGATTTCACAGCCTAACCCCCCAACCCCACCTCCAAGGATCCAGAGTCTCAAAATCCACTGGAGGCTTGGATGCCTGACATCATTTTACGTAAAGACGAATACCCTAAATACCCTGTGTTTTCCACGAGCACCGGAGGTGAGAGTTGCGCCTGTGTAAAAAGGTGGAGATGAGGCTCCTCAGTAAAGAAAAGGTTGTACATGTAGTAGGAGAGAAGAAGGGCCCTTGCTTTGGTTCATCTCTGGGAATCTGACTATTAAGCAGAGTCAAGCAATTATCAATACAAAAAAGTATGAAGAGTTCATAAAGAAACAAAACTTTCCATATCTAGGTCACAGAGACTGTGACATTGCTCCCCCTCTCCAAAATAAGCAGTTTAGAGGTCCAGGAGCACCCGGTTTTGCTGCAAAATAGAAGTTCCATGTCTCCCAACTTTCAAAGGCAAGCACGATGTTGATGTCTCAGATGTGAGTTGGATGGACTGCTGAAGGTTGTTTTGTTTCTCAGTAACAGTGGCCCTAAATGTCCTTCTCAGTGATGCTGGGTTCTGTGGCATTGATAACTGCAAGAATCGTAACAGAATACCTGGAATGGCACTGTTGTATGAGGCTTCTGTGTGGACGCTATAGAGGATGTAACACTGCCAAGTCTCCTAAGAGCTAAGAGAAAGTAGGGGAAGGAAGAGATTTGGGAAATGGTACGGTGCCAAGACTTGATCTTTTCAGGGGTGCTCTCCAGAGGGTATGATCTCCAAGGCTTTGGGGACCACCTGGTCCCAGAAGATGTCTCAGGAATAGAGGAGAACTCATATTCACCAAGACAGTAACAAACTTCAGTTTCAGAAAATTTCTGTTTACAATTCAAGACAAGAATATGTTCAGCTCTTTTTAAAAATTGAAATATAGTTGATTCACAGTGTTTCAAGTGGACAGCAAAGTGATTCAGTTGGAAGGACTGATGCTGAAGCTGAAGCTCCAGTATTTTGGCCACCTGCTACAAAGAGCCGAGTCATTGGAAAAGACCCTGATGCTGGGAAAGATTGAAGGCAAAAGGAAAAGGAGGTGGCAGAGGATGAGATGATTAGATAGCATCACCGACTCAATGGACATGAATTTGAGCAAACTCTGGAAGATAGTGGAAGACACAGGAACCAGGTTTGCTGCAGTCCATGGGGTTGTAAAGAGTCGGACGCGACTAGGTGAGTGAACAACAACAACCATGTTTTCTAAACCTATGTATCTGTTTTGTAAATAAGTTCATTTCTGTCATCTTTTTGGCATCTACATATAAGGGAAATCATATATTTACCTTTCTTTGTCTGTTCAACTCTTGATAATGTGGAATTTCTCTTGTAGTATGCTTCACCAGAATCTTGCTAGTTTTTTTCTAGATCGTGTGCATACTTTTTGGACAGAATTATTCAGTCTATGTAGCTTCAGGAAGCTACAGAAAGCAAGGTGAGGAGAGTAGTCCTGACAAAAGTCATTGCATCTGTTGCAAGAGCATGTATGTTGGTTGCTGTCTTTCTCCTGTATCTTAAAGAATTTCACATTGCCACATGGTTCTGGTGGAAGAGGTTTGAGAGTCAAACCTAAGGTTTCCCTTAGACAGGACTAGTTTTTTTATCTGAAAAATACACCTTGTCTATCTTCAAAGTCTTATAGAAATTAATGGTTTGATTTTTGTATATTTATTCCTTTTGTCTCTAAACATTTCCACAAATAAATTGAATTTATGGTTCAGTATAAAACTGACCACTTACTTACTTGGGGCCTAAATATAAAATCAGTTCCCAAAGCCTCAGAATGATTTAAATGCTCATTCAGCTAACAGGATAAGAGTTAAATCTTTAGACCCATGGTTTTATATTCACTCCAGATTCCATGGAGTCCCAGAACCTCACATTTTAATTCACTTTTCATCTTAAGTCAGTTGTGGCGCTTATAGAAACTACCACAAATTCTGATATCATCCAGTGGGTAACTGCTATATGGAATGAAATATATTTGAAAAATAGATAAAGTCTCTTATGGCTAGATGGATATCAGTTGGCTAAACATATTGCAGCTCAAAGTACAAGCTAATCCTTCTATATTGTGGTGGGAATCTGCAAAGTAAGCCCTCTCTCTTGAGCTTTGGATGGTGGTCATGAGCTAGGGCTCTTTGCTAACAACACACATTAATAACCTTAAGGCAGCTTCTTTGGAAACAGTACTACCAACAACATGGAACTTGAGGTTTCCACTTGGACTCTCAAGTGCAGTTTCAGGTTAGAAAGTATTCATTCAAGGAGGATATTTGTCATCTTCCACAAATGAGTATGAAGTGAAAATGGCCAGTTTTCTCTGTATTGGTCATACCTCTGTGGGGAACAAGCAACTTTTTATAGTAATTGGTCAGTTTGACTGTAGTAATTGGTCAATTTTTGCTTTAAAGTTTTTATTTGCAAAGGCCACAAGACTACTTTCTTCCTTAGAGGTGACTTGGTAGGCAATAAATCTAGGTTTATATAGGTATTCTTCAAGTGATGCTTAAAAATTATATGACTTGACTCAAGCCAAGTTTAAGGTCTCCTGTCTTTAAAGATTTTCTCTCCTGAGATCAAAGGCTTCCACCTCTCCTTCTCCATCTTCAATGAGATGCCATTGCTTTGCAGAGTGCCTCATTCACACCACCCAAAGCAGCTAGTGACTTACACGTGACAAGGTCACTTTAGATGTAGCTTCCATTTTTGTGGTTGACTTCTTAGATTGCTTATATCCCAGCTGACTTAAATATACTTTTGCTTCAGTTAATACCACCAATTCCTCTAACAACTAAATATATTGGGAACCCAATTTATTAAGAACAGTAAACATTACTGAACATTTACTGTATTTCAGGCATTGCTCTAAGAAAAGTATTAATATATATATTATATATATAATATATATGTATTTGCCTTCAATCCTTGTGACATCCCTATTGTATAGTTTTAATATCCATTTACAGGTGAAGAAATAGAAAAATCCAAGAGATTAAGTAACTTGCTTTGGTAGCTGGTTTATTAGTGGCAAAGAAAGGATTTGAACCCAGGCAGTCTGACTTTACAGCCTCAACATTTCATCCCTACCCTATACTACCTGTGGCTTCCCAGGTGGCGCAGTGATAAAGAATCTGCCTGCCAATGCAGGAGACGCAAGAAACATGGGTTCGATCCCTGGGTCGTAAAGATCCCCTAGAATAGGAAATGGCAAAATCCACTCTAGAAGTCTTACCTGGAAAATCCCATGGACAGAAGAGCCTGGTGGGCTATATGCACATGACTAAGTGTGCATATACTACCTGTAGTCCTGTACAGACAATCAACAAAGGTATGAAAAAATATAAAGCGTGATCATCCCTACATGTTCATTCCCTCCACTCACTTCCATCTAGGTCAGATTCCTGAGGGCAGCTCGCCCAGTCCTCCACTGTACTCAAGCACTGGTCCTGTATGCTGAGTTCCATCTTTATCCAAATCTGACTGCATTCTTCAAGCACCATTTAGTCTCTCCTCCCACCTGTCCCTTCCCAGCTTTCACAGCTGTGCTAGAGATCATTTCTGTCTCTTCTTTGACCTTATTACAGCTAATCAAACACTGTCAGTGACACTTAGCTCCTTGAGGATAGGTTTCATGCATGTTACTTCCTTAATATTTTCTAGATTAGGTTGTGCAGCCCAGCTGCTTCAACAAGGCATCTTCAAGTCTGCTTCTAGCATCCAGCAGTTTCTTCTGTTTGGCTGCCGCACTGTTATTCTTTTCTTCTTCTTCCTCATCTGTCTCCTCCTCTCCCCTCAATATTATAAAAGTAATATTGATATACTCATTGCGTCTCTCCATTGTTTCTAGTGAGAGGTCAGCCTTCTTTTCTGTCATCATTCCTCAGAATATGATTTGTTTTCTTTATTTCTCTGGCTGTTTTTCCCTTTGTTTTTGGTTTTCAGCAGTTTGACTAAGATGTACTGGAATGTAGTTTTCCTTGTATTTATCTTATTTGGGGTTTGCAGAGCTTCTTGGATTTGGAGGTCAATTTTTTGTTTGTTTACATGGCTTTTAAAAACCAAATTTGGGAAATACTTCCTCAAATATTTTTTGTCTGCTCCATTCTTTCTCTCCTTTTTCTGAGACTCAACACATACATTAGGCTGCTTGATATTTTGCTACCACTTAGAAGTGTTTTCCTCTTTGCTTTATGGATTAAATAATTTCTTTTGATCTGTATTTAGGTTTACTGGCCTTTTTTCTGCAGACTCCAATGTGCTGTTAAGCCCATTCAATGAGTACTTCATAATAGATATTGTATTAATACTTTTCAGTTCTAGAATTTCCGTTTATTTCTTCTTTTTGTTATCAACTCTTGACTAATAGTTCTTATCTATTTGGTCTTTTAGATCTGTCATTTCCTAAGTTCTTGGACATATTTATTATCACTGCTTTAAAGTCCTTGTCACCTAATTCCATCGTCAGAGGAATCTCAGCATCTATTTCTATTGATTGCTTGTTTACTTTGACTATAAGTCACATTTTCCAACTTCTTTGCACACTTTGAATGCTCAGTAAATTTTCAGCATAAGCTGGACAGTTTAGATTATCAGAGGAGCCTGGTGGGCAACAATCCATGGGATTGCAACTAAAGTGAAGAGAAATCCATGAAAGGGAGAACATTGCCATCATCACAGAAAGTTCTACTCAACAATGCTGGTTAAAAGTTTTACAAGTCTCCAATGAGGAATCAGGGGAATGTAAATTCAAATGACATTCTATATCATATGTATGAGATTGGGGGAAAAAATGGAAAGTTTGATAATACTAAGTGTTGTTAGGAATGTCAAAAAGTGGGGGTCTGACACACTGTTAACAAGCCAGCAGACGGTTATGAGAACTTTGAAGAACAATTTGGCACCATCTAGTAAAGATGAAGCTATGTAACCCTACAACCCAGCAATGTAATTTTTAGGGATAGAAGTGAGAGAAGCATTCTCATGAGCAAACAAGGAGACCACCCAGTATGAAGACATCACTGTAACATTCTTTCTAATAGCAAAACAAAAAAAGGAAAAAAGGGATCCTAAATGTCCATTTTGTGAGACTGAATAAGTAAATTCTAGAATATTCATTTAGTGGAAAACTATGCAATAGTTAAAAATCTGTGTGTCTCAAAATGATTATCTCAAAAACTTATTGTTGATTGAACAATTTTGTCTGTGTTGTAAACAATATAGAGGAGGGTATACTGTGTTTATTAATTCCCTGGCATACCCTGCACACTGCCTCTATACAGCCACCATGTTTTCTAAAAAGCTATTAATAATCTTGTTATGTGAACCCTTGACTTTTCTTTAAATAGCATAAATGCTCTCTCACTGAAAAAAAAAAATAGGTTGCCATTTTCCAGATTTGAACAGTCTCTATCCAGCTAAATCTTGTGTTCTCAACTCAGCATTTATGTAGAGCTTGAGGGTGGGTCAGGAAAAAATAACACAATGCAAAGTTGGAGAATGTTACATATTAAGGAAGATTGGCACTGTTAGCCTGGAAAACATTATTAACTTGAGGTGTTTAATAATGGTTTGAGCACTTCTTTGATCTCATTTAGATGTGCAGCATCTGTTTGGTTTAGCTCTGAAGATGCAGATCTGTTTTTTTCAATGGATCTGAAATTATTCTGGGATTCCCTCCCCCATCCCTTTCCTTCTCGTCTTCTTTCTCTTCTTGGAAAGCTGTATATAACATTTTAAGTATCTTATCAGATGTTATCAGTGTTAGGTAAGTCTCAGTTAAAGAGATGGTTCCTGCAACCTGACTGAAGGCACAGGTACTATTTATTTACTAGGCCCTGTAGAAGTGATCCAACTGAGTAACACAACTTACCCTCAAAAGTCTCATAGTCTAGTTGAATACAGATCAATATAAACTAGTCACTGTACCCCTGCAAGATCAATGTCAAAATAAGACTACTTCAGGGTCTTCTGTGCAAAACGGCCTTTATAGAGTCGAGGAGAAGAATGGCTATAAAGGAAATCACTCGGTCGCGGCGACCACCCAGGTGGTGCCAGAGTTGGAAGCAACCCTCCTCCCCCCATCCCCTGCCATCAATGCGGCTCAGAACGAATCGGCTTTTCGAGAACACGGGGAGCAATGGAAAACGCGGCCAAATCTTCCAGGCAGAAGCAGTTCAGATCAGAGGATTAGAGCCTATCAATGAGGGGTGACCGAACTGGAGAGAGGAAAGAAGGAAGGAAATAGGGCTTAAGCTCCGAGGGAGACTCTCTCTCAAGAGACAGGGTTAGGCACCAAGCATCCGTCTTCGTCGGAAAGTTCCCACCCGCGGAGGAAGCAGGCTCCCGCGGCAGGGCTCTAGCGGCTGCGGCCTGGCTGAGCCCCGCGCCCGGGCCGCCCGCGATCTGCATCACTCGGAGAAGGACCTCCAGCGGCCAGGTCGCCTTTGAAGCCTCGGAGGCTGACGGGACGGGAGATGGATGACCGGGGGCGGGGTGGGGGGACAGGCACCGGGGGAGGGCCTCTGCTCGATTCCCACGATCGATCGGCCAGAGTGAGGGGCAGATGCCGGGTGCGGGTGGGTTCCCGCGTGGGACGCAGAGTGAGTGGGCGCACGTGTGCGGGCGGGACCTGCCCGGGGAGAGGAGCCGGCCGGGTGCGCGCGAGAGACGAGGCCCGGTTGAGCGTGTGAGGATGGGGGGCCTGGTGAACGCGGGCCTGGGGCTCCGGGTTGACGGCCAGGGCCGTGGGCGGGGCCGAAGCCCGACCGGGAGGCAGCGGAGGACTGCGAGCACTAGGCCCCTCGGCTGGGCGGCAGACGCCTTCCCTGCCCCTGCCCTCGCCCCGGCGGCCGGGGGCAGGTCGGTGGAAGGAGACTCGGGCAGGAATGAGGTTCCGTTTAACCTGGGAGCATTGGGAGAGCTATTAACTTGTCACTGGCATCCGCTCATTCTTAAAAGAAAGGACTCCGCGTGCCAAGGGACCCCTAGGCGGGAGCGCCGGGGGCGTGGCCGTCCCCCCTCTGCCCCGCCCCGCTCCGAGGAGTTAAGTTTCCAAGCGCTCCTGGCCCCGCCCTCTGCCCCACCCCTTCGGCCGGCCCCGCCCACCCAGACTGTTCGGCGTCGGCCCGCGAACCAATGGGAAGCTCTCGACCTCCAGCCCCGGCTGCAAATCTCCGCAGGAAGTGTTAGGCGCGCCGCAGCCCCAGACAAAATCGATTACTTTCCTCCGCTCCGTGGTCCGGCTGGGAACCCGAGAAAAACCCGGGTGGATTTTTGTCGGTCTGCCTTCGGGCCAGGCGGAAACTAGGGCTGATGGCCCCAGGGGCCCGAGAGACTTGTTTCTTACCTCTTCCTCCTGCCTGGCGGACATGGATAATGACGCGCCCAGTTTGAGGCTGAAAAGAGGCTCATTAACTAGAATACACAACAAAAGCTCTCCTGGAGAGGAAGGCAGTCTTCTCCCCCTACTTCAGATTATTTCCGATGGGGGTCATCGGATAAATCCACAGGTCACATCTGTTCAAAGGGTCCTATTAAAATATTTGTTGAACTAGAGTGAGAGTTACATCAGAGAGGGTGTGTGTATGTGTGTGTGTGTGTGTGTGTGTGTGTGTGTGTGTGTGTGCAAATGTACTGTTGGAAGGGGCACTCCACCCACCTGCTAAAATGAACAATGGGAGGATGTGAAGAGGTCTTAAATAACAACCAGTTCAAATCCCCGCTCTCCTCCATTGAATACTGTAGTCTCAAAGTGCAAGGTAGAACTTTGGGTTGCAAGGGCCTTTGGAATTCCTAAGCTTTAGTGGTTAAGGAAAGCTTTTGAGATGGAAATACTGCACAGAAAAAAATTTAACCAGCGAAGCCAAAAAGATGGAACGTGGGAACAAGAGAGGGAGAGAGAATACAAAATAGAAAATAGAAGACACTTAAAAAAATAGCATCTGTATTCGTCAATCTCAATAGGTATCCCTAAAGATCTCTGCTTTCTATGGCCAATTCAGAGCTGAAATCTTTGTCCTTAGAAAGCTGCAGGTAAGGGTAGTGGTCTTTGCATTTACATTATACATTTCCGTGCTTTTTTGTTTGTTTTCCCTGGTAAAATATAAACTCCCCCAAAGGTGGGTGGTAATTTTCTTTGTCTGCCCAGTGCCCCTGTGTGTGGACATAGTAGGCATTCAATGAATGTTTTTCCAATAACAATTCTAGCTTATCTCTAACTTCTTTCTCATTCATCCTCTGAGCTGGCATCAGAGTGGTCTGCAAATCCAAATCTGCTTCTGTCCTTTCAGGGGCACCCTCCATCTACACCATGAGATCCAATCTCCTTAGCATGAATTGCATAACTGTCACACAAGTCCACCCAGCTGTCAAGTGGCAGAGCTGCGATTCAAATCTAGGACCTCCCCGGTGGTCCAGTGGTTAAGACTCTGGGCTCCCAATGCAGAGGAAGCAAATTTCATGCCTTGGGGAAGTAAGATCCCACATGCCATGGGTGGGGGATCAAAAACAACAGCAACAAATCAAATCTGGCTGTGACTGACTTCAAGCATCCAACTCTCCAAAGCTATTTTTCCTGCTTGTTTATTCCAGAAACACTAGGGACTCTGGGCTTACAACACAATGGGCTATTTCACACCTTTGTGCTTTGGAATATGCTACTCCATCTACCAGCAATGTTCTTCCATTTCTTCATCAATCACCTTGTAAGCTTCTACTCATCTTTTAAGACCCAGGCCAAATGTCACTACCTCTGAAGCTTCACTGATCCGTCCATTAGCTGTCCAACCAAAATACTTTACATTGTCTCTGTTTTTGCATTATGGCTCCATGTTGCAATTATTTATGTACTTGTTTTTCATCCATACAGTAAGTATTCAATCAATGACTATTTAATATTTTAGATACTTAAGAGTCCAGTTTTGATTTACACTATACTTGAGATGGATGAATATCACATTAGAAATTACAGTTTCTTTAGCAGCCTAATCTTCAGCTTTGTTGCTCCTAAGTCTCTTTAGAGCTATAACTTAATTGTCTAGTTAGAGAATTTGGAAACTGTAGCATTTAGGAATTATCTTCAGCTGCTAATGTAAGAGACTAGAAATAGCATTAGCCAAATCATGACGATTGTTTTCTCTTGCTAAAGCAGTCAAAGGCTAGTGTGGTAGCTTCACAGCCATCAGTGATTCCTTTTACATTTTTGTTCCAATTTTGTTCCAATGTATTATAGATTC
This sequence comes from Antilocapra americana, assembly GCA_007570785.1. Taxonomy (NCBI): domain Eukaryota; kingdom Metazoa; phylum Chordata; class Mammalia; order Artiodactyla; family Antilocapridae; genus Antilocapra; species Antilocapra americana. Next base: position 7,762,647 of record ML663563.1, on the reverse strand, counting down.
TTGATGCCTCTTGGGCTAGGTTCTTCACGCGCCTCCTGCCAAAGCTCAGCTCATTAATACTGATTATAATTGAGTTAGAACATTTTGCTATGTGTAGTGTTTATTTAAAAAGTTGCTTTAGATACTTTGCTACTCTTCTCATTGGGAAATGAGGTGCATGCCCGCTTAATGCAAATCTGGGTGACCTTGTTTTGGCCAATAGAGCATGGCAGAAGTGATGTTCATAACTTCCAAATCTAGATCATAGAAGGCCATGGAGTGTCCCTCTGGCGCTCCAAGATTTGCTGTAGGTGAAGCCAGTTACTATGTAAGAAGTCTGAGTATCTTACATGTTGTGCTGGAGAAGCCACATGTAATCACTCAATTGGTAGCCCCAGTCGAGTTTTTAGTCAGGAGCCAACATCATCTGCCCACTCATGTTGGATTTTCCAGCTGACATGTCAGTGCAAGAACAGGAGAAACCTCAGGGCCAACTGAGCCATCCCCAAATTCCTGATCCACAAAACTGTGAGCAAAATAAAATGGCAGTTCTAAGCTATTGTGTTTGGGGGTTATTTGTTCACAGTAACAACAGATAGCTGAAACAGGATCAGACTGTTCTGACTGATGTGTGCTAGTCTTTATTTTGGACAACCCCTCTGGTAGGATCCTGTTTACACTTATAATGATCCATCAGCAACTCTCCGTATTTCAGCAATTATAAATACAACTGTATTTTTGCGTAATTCCCCCCAAACTTTTTCCAGTTTTCTGTATTTCTGAAGCTCTCAGGCTAACAATTTACCTAAGGAGCCAGGAGGTTACAAATGCAACTACTCCTCCTTAATGTTCAGTGATACATTGCCTAACTCTTTGGTGAGAAAGTTGGCTAGATTCTTAGAACAATGTAAGATGGTTTGCAGGTTTCACTGTCTTCATTTTGTGGATAAGGACCGGTTATCAGTCAAAAGGCATGATTTCAACATAGATTATTCACAGTTTTTTTTTTTTTAAAGTTCTTAAAAACATTATACTACATGACATAAATCAGTCACAAAAGTACAGATACTATATGATTCCACTTATATGAGGCCCTAGAACAGTCAAATTCATAGAGTCAGAAAATAAAATGGTGATTACCAGGGACTGGGGAAGAGAGGAATGGGAAGTCAATGTTTAATGAAACAGAATTTCAAGTGGAGAAGACGGAAAACTTCTGACAATGGCTGCATGACACTGAACTGGAAACTTAAAAATGGTTAAGTGATAAATTTGATATTATATATATTTTACCACAATTACAAAAATTCAGAAAAACTCTCCATTTCTTCACCCCCTATAAAACCTAAGACAAGAAGGAACACTCTCCTGACAGATTAGAGAACAATCCTTTGAGGGTATGAAACAGGGTGATCTCCCTTGTTTAAAAGTTTCCCTGTCATAGTAAGTTGGAAGAGGAACATTTTCCTCAGGTCTGATGACATTGTTTTATTACCATGAACCAAAAATGGCCTCAAAAAAAAAAAAAAGTGACTGTTGTATATAACACCCGTTGAAAATAATGGCCTAACCAACTATAATAAAATTAAAATCCTAGTTTGTGGGAGCTATTCTCAACTCATTCAATTTCATTTTGCAATGAACTCATACTGGAGTCCCATCAGAAAGCCTTGTCATTCACTCATAGGTACTGATGTTTTCCTCCAGCCACTGTGGGTGATTAGGAAACACCAGCTTTGACATTTTTTCCATGCCAAAACAGTATGGAGCTCCAGGGACTCAATTAAACATTTGTTCAAGTGCTGGAGCACATTCAAAGTAACTTCCTAAGGAAAATGTTGGCTCACCCTTGAGATGCCCCTGCAGTCTACCTCTGAGGAAACCTGGGGTGGTCTTCATGTGAACACACTGATTTGCTTCTGTATCTTTAGTAGAAGGATGACAAATGTAGCATTTGTTCAGTTGTTTTCCAAACCCTGTGAATCCATACTCTATGATCCTGATGTATTAATAATACCAATGCTCTGGGCTCTGACCAAAGAGAAGAATCCTAATTTTAAGTTATTTGGCTCAGCTGAGAGAAGTGATTCATGAGGCTGCCCAGTGGATACGTCATTTAGTGTTTTAAAGTGAGCCCCCCAATACTGAATTCTTAATATACTAGCTTAGTCTGCAAAGACTCCGCTTCATTCAAGTCTTGATTTTTGTGGAAGATTATTACAAGCAAAAGGGCTTGTGATATCTTCTTTTCTTTTCTATAAAAGTGCTGTTAGGCCATTGCCTGTTACATCCCTTGGTGTCTTTTATGATACTCTGCAGAGTAAATTTCTTTGAAAATTTACTTTCATTTGAAAATAGGCATTCTTTACACTTTTAAGCAAGATCACTATCCAGGTTTTTCTCTCTTTACCTTGGCTGCTAAGAAGCTCAACCAAATCTGAAACCTGATTACTAAAATCAAGGCAACCCTATGTTCACTCTGAGGGTTGCCTTATTTCAAGTTCCCAGTTTTTTCTTTTCTGGTTTCCTATTTTGATTTTACCAATTTATTTGAAACGTGGTGTTTTGAGCTGTAGACCACCCAGATTCTTTTTGGAAAGAAAGAATAAGTAAAACATACTTAGCTCATAAATTTTTAACTCCCTTGATTGTGTCACCTCAGCTCAGCCTCTATTTATAGGACTTGACCCTCAAAATGAATGCATAAGAAACACAGAAAGGGACGAAGGTGATGGCTTAAAGCTGATAGAAGGAAGGTCTAGAAGAGGCAATCCTGTATCCGTTATCAGAGACATTCTTACAGGGAAATGACATTTAGTGAATTCCTTCATTTACTTGGAGCCCAAGACAGAGATGAAGTTTGGCCGAACTCAGTTTAAGAAAAGACCATGTTTTAGCTGGGAGTAATCCTGCCTCCACTGAATTCCCTAGTATTTAATTAGAGCCAATCTTAGAGAGCTCAGAGGACTTCCCTGGTGGCTTAGATGGTAACAGTAAAGCATCTGCCTACAATGCAGGAGACCTGGGTTCGATCCCTGGATTGGGACGATCCCCTGGAGAAGGAAATGGCAACCCACTCCAGTATTCTTGCCTGAAAAATCTGATAGACGGAGAAGCCTGGTAGGCTACAGTCCATGGAATCACAAAGAGTCGGACACAACTGAGCAACTTCACTTTCACTTTAGAGGTCTTTACACTTTCTACCCCTTGTTACCATCTAAACTTTCCTCCTGTCACTAGACTGAATGTCTGTGAGGATAGGAGCCCACATTTATTCTTATTTTATCCTTTTCCCAATTCTCTCTTAATTCTTCCTACCAGAAGAGGTTTGTCCAACTGTTCATTGAGTGAAATTATGTCCTTTCAAAGGTTGCTCCTCCTGTGTTATTCACTTCTGGCTGCACAGGTTTGCCCCTTTCTATGTAGTGTTGAACACTGGATCTTTGCCCGGACAGGATACCAAGATCTAAGAAGCATGTGACATTCCTGGCATTGCTTTGCTCTCCAGTGATGGTCAGTCATAAGGTTTCTGATAAGTAAGTGGAAACGAATCTCAGTAGGTCCTTTCTATTCCTTCCCCAAATTATCCTGATCATTAACTCCATTTTCCAAAATTATTAGGCTTATTTGTCTCCTATAACATCAACTGACAGACTTTGGAATACTTTCCTAAAAGAAGATGCTGCTGAAAAACGAATTTGTATGAGTATGTATTTGAGAGTTTCCTACCAAAGATGATTAAAAAAAAATACTAAATAGAAATCTCCTATAAAAAGATGTTAGCCAACTTCTAGTCCGAAGGGGGGTAGGGGAGGGGAGGAGGGGGATGAGGAAAGAAAAAGAAAATCTAGTGGCTGAATTCTTGCCAGGGAAGGAGGGCAGAGGGATGAATTAATAAAGGAAAATCTGACGTGGGGAAAGCACATATGCATAATGTTATGTTTGTGGGTGGGTGGAGGCTGCGGTTCATTACTGTTCCTTAGGTGTCCTGAATGACCCATGGCTTGGCTTTTGTACTTAAAATAGCTTTGGGGTGGCATTCCCCTCGCCCCCCACCCACCGCCCTCGCGCGGAGTCGCGGTTGGCAGCGGCTACCGCCGCCCCCTCCCCACCCCTCCGGGTAGCGGGCCAGGCTGCTGCGCTGCCGGGAAAGCCGAGCCCGCGCTCCCCGGGGCCACCCGGCCGCCCCCGGCGCGCTCCCTGCCGCCAGGGTTCGGGCCGCGCCGCCGGCGCCCCTCCGCCTGCGAGGTCTCGGCCACTGCGGGCCTCGGGGTGCCTCTGGCCCACGGACCCGCCGGGAACCCCGCTGCCTGGGGCGCGGAAGTTGCGCTGGGGAGCCATCAGGTTTCCAAACCGAGGGCGGCGCGGGAAACCCGCAGACACCTCCTCTGGCCGCAGGGGGACTAGGGTCGAGCATAGGGGCGGCTGCTCCCCAGAGATGCGCCCTGGGCGCCCACCTAGGGGTCTCCGCGGTGGCGCCGGCTCCCGGGTCTGGGGCGAGCAAGTGCCCACGATCGAGGCGGAAAGAGGGCTTTTCCATATCTGCCTCCTCGGCAGCATCCTGGTCCCCAAGTTCCGCTCAGCCACGTCCCGGTGCAGGGCGCTTTGACTTTCACCGATTAGGGACAAGTTTAGAGCCAGCACAAGGGTTTAAAATTATGATTTTTAAAGCGTTTCCAAGAAGGAGGGGCTGAAGTGAAAGTGGAGGGTAGGAGGGGAGAAGTGTTAAAATCTCCACCAAACCACGAAAAAATCTAAATGGTTATGAGTTTGTGACAGTTTATTGGCTTTCGCCAAATATCCTCAGATTAGTCTGACAGCTCCTTCCCCCAAAATATTGAGTAAAAGCCCCCGAGTCGGGAGCTGTTAAACGGTGTCACTGAATCCAATCTCAGAGCGATTACGGAGTTAATTCACATAATAAGCAAATCATAGGGTTGACAGATTATTATATGAACACGGACAAATTGTTACATAAAATATTTTGATACTGATTGTTTTATTAGTAATGTTAAGCCTCTTCATGGCTGTTTCTGTTTCTCGGGATTGACATGTTAAACAATACACACTGCTAAATAAATAAACCAAATGGTGTGAACTAATTGTCTCTGTCATTTAACTGTACACTTTCATTAACATTATTAACACAATTATTGATAATTCTACTGGATACTTAATCCGTATAAGATTTTTCAGTAGGAAATATTACCCATGGAGGAAAAAAAAAAAGGCTCACTTGAAGGGGACTTGAATAACCTCCAGGTGTGAAAAGTGAACATTTTGATGTTTAAAGATACAGTAAGCTTTTTTGTATCCTTAGACTAGTATGATTTTCAAGTGCACATGCTTCAAGTATTAAAGCAATTTCAGTTATTAATGACAACAACAGAAAAGTACAAGGGGAATAATCATAAGTCAAAACCTAGAAAAATATGTTTCGCCTAGCAGAGAAAAGGAAAGTATAATTTATATTTCATTTTATCAAAGAAAACTCTATGCAGTTTACTTAGTGCTGTATAATCATGATTTCTAGTTTTAGTAGAGCTGTGCATATAAAATCAAAATGATTGATAGGTATTTTGCTGATAAAAAGAAACATAGCAATTCAATCTTACATTTCAAGTAAAACATCACTGACAAGGAACATTTTAGCCAATGAAAGGTCTTTAAGACCTTCAGTGAGGTGTTATATATCATAGAATTAAGTGCAAAGTCGAACTTTAAGTTCAGTTGGGGTTATCACTTTCTCTCAGAAACTGGAGTCTTACCTGTAAAATGAAGTGAACTAGGGGAGGGCTAAAAAATTGGGAAAGAGGAAGAAGGACACTAAAGAAATTTTAGTCTGTAAACAACATAAACACATCGGTAAATCATATACATCTTTTTCTTGTAATGAATGAATGAGTACCATAGTAAAATCTATTAAAATTTCCTGCAACACAAAGAAAGTGTTCAAGCAACACCATCTATATAGGATTAGAAATTCAATTGGAAATGTTAAAGGAGTTACATTTATAACCCTGGTAAAGGAAGATTTAAGGTGACTAATAATCATATTCCATTATTTGTGCTATCCTAAGGGCTCTGGAGTTGGAACATACAAAAAGATTTCGCAAGAAGAAATGAGACTTCAGTGGTAACAGGAGAAATGGACATTGATATTTGAATACTTTCCTGACCATATGTTACTGAATAGTAACAAGTCACTAAGCAATGCATTCCTACAAGACTATGGCTCAACTACCTATTTTATGTACCTTAATGTTCTGAATCTTTTAGACTAGCTGGCAAGGAAAGCTGAACTCAAGAGGTCCTCCTGGATGTTCATTGTGAAGTACTACATAGAAATAAAACATGTGCAAAACTATTCTATTAAGATAATAGTTAATAGTTTTGATGATAGATTCCTTTGTTACTTTTTTCTCTCTGTATTCCTACAATTTATGTGAATTTTTATAAGACTGAAAGTCACTCAGTCGTGTCCAACTCTTTGCGATCCCATGGACTATATGTAGCTCTCCAGGCTTCTCTGTTCATAGAATTCTCCAGGAAAGAATACTGGAGTGGGTTGCTTGCCATTCCCTTCTCCAGGGAATCTTCTTGACCCAGAGATCAAACCCTGGTCTCCTGCATTGCAGGCAGATCTTTACCATCTGAGCCACCAGGGAAGCCCTTATGATAACATTAATAATTCTTATCTCACAAGTTGTCTTGATGATCAAATATAAAGATAAAACAAAATTTTTTTGTAAAATTCATGTGATTATTATTCAAAGAAATGCCCTACACATTTATATTGCCCTACACATTTATATTATGGGTGATGACTTTCTATATCTTTTTTTTTTAACTTTCTATTTTTTTCTTATTGCTGTATTTGTATTTTCCCAAAGTGGTTAAAAGAGCAAGAGCACAGTTACCTTGCATTGTTAGGTGTTTTAGCTCTGATTATAATTTTTCTTTTTCTTTTGAGTTAAATGAATACTCTAGTGGAGACCTACCTTTATTTAGCATGACTTAAGGAACGAATTCAATATTATCAGTGAATATCAGAACTTCCTGGACTTTCCTTGTGGCTCAGCGGTAAAGAATCTGCCTGCAATGCAGGAGAAACCAGAGATGCAGGTTTGATCCCTGGGTCGGAAAGATCCCCTAAAGGACGAAAGGACAACCCACTCCAATATACTTGCCTGGAAAATCCCATGGAGAGAGATGTCTAGCGGGCTGTGGTCTGTGGGGTTGCAAAAGAGTTGGATGCAACCGAGGATGGAAGCACACATCAGAATTCCCTATGATTCTAGTTTATGGCTGTCGTCTTCACTGCCTAGCCTCCAAGGAGACTGCAGAGAGCTGATGGCTTCTGTCACTTGTGAACTACTCTGGCTCACACTCCTTCAGATTCAAAAGAGCAGTTAAATGACTGGTCTCCTAGAGATCTCAGAGCCTAAGCTTTGGATGAGCTTGGGATTTACATCCATCTCTTTGATGTGCTCTTAATTCTTTTGGGATAATAGGTGTCACTTGTGTCTGCCCTGAGTGATTTGGTAGGATGTGGTACCTACCAAACTATGATATCCTACCAAACTTAGACCAGGCTGTCTGGAATCATCCTGGAAGCACCAGAAAGCTCTCAGAAAGCCTCCTGTAACCAAGGAGGGGTGTATCCAGACTCCTTGTCCCCCCATCCTGACTCAGAGCTGAAAAAGAGGCCTTTGGATGCTTTGAGGGATCAAGAGGAGCCTTGGATACTAGTCTTAAGAAGAAGAGAAATATCTTCCTTGGGAACTTCCCTCTCATCAAATGTCATGAAGGCTCATGAGCTTTAAGTCTGCGACTGCCCCCTGCCCATGGCCCCCTCCCAAGCCCAGCTCCTCCTGCCCCTGGTGGTGAAATGCAACTTCTCTCTCCATTTGCTGATCACTTCCTCATTTCCCAGCCTTGTCTGAAAAGCACAAATGTTTTACAGGCCTAAAATAATTAACCTTCTCAGATTCTTTCTCTTTTTCTAGGCCTTTGTAGTTGTGGAATTGCCTTAATCTTTTGTTTCCACTCTCTCCTATCTGTTGACATTTTCTTCTCTTGACTTTCCACTTTCCGTATTATTCTTTCTATCTGGATGCCATGACAGGAAGCCTGACTAGAGGATGGCCAAAATTAACATATGAGGACCAGATTGAATGACTAAGAGACAAGGAGGTGGTTGAAAACCTTGATCGAGTTTAGAAGATTTTTTTTAGGACTAGGTGTTCAAGATAAAAAAGCAAGAAGAGGAAGAACACTGGAACCTCAGTGTTAACTTTTGGAAATGTAAGGATTTGGGGTGTGGGAACGTGTGTCATCACAGACTTTATCTTTCCTGAATTCTGAGAACAGCCAAGACCCTGTAAACATTCCCAGCTGTTTTTTAAAATAATATTTATTGGGCTGCATGGGTTCTTAGTTGTGGCATTCAGATCTTCACTGTGTCTTGTGGGATCTTTTAGTCTCCAGAAGACATGTTCTTCAGTAGTTGCAGTACATGGACTACATCTAGTTGTGGTGCTCTGCCTACATCTAGTTGTGGTGCTCTGCCTTAGCTGCTCTGCTGCATGTGGGATCTTAGTTCCCGACCAGGGATCAAACCCACGTCCCCTGCATGGCAAGGTAGATTCTTAACCACTTGACCACCAGGGAAGTCCCCTGGCACTTATTTTTGATCATTCAGTTTCAGCAGCAGAGGCAAGAATAAAATACAAAGTCTTTTGAGAACAGTGCTTTGTAATTTTATTTCAAGACCAGATAACAAGAGGGAGAATGTTCAGTGGTCTCTCACATTTAATCTCTATGAAGTTTGTTGCAGAAGTTGTTTTCTTACAACTATTTTAACCTTTCCATGTGTGTATATTTTCAATTTCCTGCTGCCCTGCTTCACTTTGTCTTATAAGGTAAGCGCATTATTGCTTCTTTCTTTGTAAACCATGAACTTCCTCTCCATTTCTGCAGATGAAAAAACTGAACTGTCATTATTTGTGATCCATTTCTGAATTCTCAATAAAGAATGAACCCCTGGACATGATCACAATACCAACTCCTTGCAAATTACTTCTCTCCTTTTGACGAAAAAAATAATGAAAAATAAGGTTAGCTTTTCTAGAAGAATGGTAGGAACACTTCTTGTAATACAATGAGAAGGCAGGAAAGGTCACACCACTGTGGACATCACTCCATACACAAAACATCTGCCATTTTTGTCAAGCTTTTCTACAAATTTGGCTTAGTTGGGGGCTTAGTTGCACTTTTCAAGGTAGAAGGGAGCAATCAAGTTAAAACCATAAAAAATTCCATAGTTTCAGCTTTCGTTTTTCAGATGATTAGAGTTTGAAATAATGAGTTCCAAAATCAAGGGTGCAAATTCTTAGAAAACCAAACTAAAAATAATGGAAACAGAGAAGAGGTTCGTCAAACACCACAGTGAGTTGCTTCTCCAGTTTTGCAGCCAGTCACTTCTCCAGGTTTGCAGTTTCACCCGCCTGGAACTTTTAAGTGTTTTACATAGTTTTGTATCCATTAAAAGTAAAATCTTTCATCTGAGAAAGAATTGTATCATTTTAAGAAATGTACAAGAAAACAGCTAACAATCTTACTGAACCAGTGTGAATGTTCAAAGTTTGATCTGGTCTCTTACAAAAAATTCCTTTACGTTTTTAGAACTCTACATCTATGAAAGCTTTTCCAGGAGAGAAGTTTATATTGTAAAATATTTCATAAAAACATAGAAAACACAATTCTGACCTTTGAAATTACCATGGAAAAGAAACCCAAAATATTGACATAAGCTGAGAAACATATCTGGGAATTTAAAAACATTTTCCTTCTTTGCTTATCAACTCCATGTAAATTAACAATGAATGAAATACACTGCCGTTTTCCTCAATTAACTTTCCATTCATTCACATACACAGTGGGCCTAGGCCCTGGAATTACATCTTTTGTTCTTAACTCTGCTTTACCAGTTAAAGTTTTCAGTTAATCAAAGAAACAAAGTGTTAAGTAGCTCCAAGGAACTAAAGCGATTTTCTTAGGATAGAGATCATCTCTCATCACTTTTAGTCCTGCAAATGCTTGGTGCTCCCCAAGAAGTGAAGATTCCCAAATTTAATTTATCCTTAACTGACAGTTAACAAATCCTGTAAAAAGTTAACTGGAGAGAAAGAGTGAGAGCACATCAAGAGCATCAGATTTGGAAGGAGTTAGCGAGCTCTTCAGGCTTCCCAGGTGGCGCTAGGGGTAAAGAACTTTCTTGTCATTGCAGGAGACATGAGATGTGGGCTCGATCACTGGGTTGGAAAGATCCCCTGGAGGAGGACATGACAGCTCACTCCAGTGTTCTTGCCTGGAGAATCCCATGGACAGAGGAGCCTTGTGGGCCACAGTCCATAGGGTTGCATAGAGTCAATCACGACTGAAACAATTTAGCATGCACACAGAGAGCTTTGTATCCCTATCTATTTCTTCTGTTTATATGGAAGGAACAGTTGTTAATGAAGATCAGACCAAGTTAGAAACCAAAATCTCTGTTTGTAGGGTCAAACAACTCTTGGGCCTTTTAAATATTTAAAAAACAAAACAAGTTGCACAATCAATGTTATGCTTTAAATAACCTACTTAAATAATCTGAGTTGTTTCAGATTTCATTCCATGAAGTAAAATGAAATCCAGAGACATACGCTTTCATCAAACAACTTGCTGTGTTTGTAACATATATATACACTAAAAAACAATAAGCACATACACAGATGTCTGACTTTCAATGTTTTAAGATTACATGCACCTGAGTCATTAAATTAGAGGAAGTGCTACAGGTCTGTTTTAATAGAACATGAAATAAAATCTTTATATACTTCAAGGGGTTGAGATTACTAGTATAGAAATGGATAAATAAAGGCTTAAATCTCCTCAGATCACACTATGTCATCATTCTAAAGGCTCTATGTGTTTTCCTTGGAGAGTTAGTAGAATGAACCATAAGCCTCTCCTGGAACTATGGGCGTCCCAGTATAATAAAGACAGAACGTCCTGAGTGGGAACCATGCGTGACTATTGTAACCACGCCATTTATCACAATAATGAAACTCTGTCAAAAGCGGTGGTCAGAACGATGCATTACATGGCTGAATCCTAAAGCGTGGTTACCGCCAGTACCCAAAGATCTCAAGACTTTGGCCACCTTGCAGGTTAGCCTGACGTCTGCTCTCTGTGATAGACCCTCTGCAGTCCATCAGCTGTGTTTACAGTATTGCCGTGCTCCCTTGGTATAGATGTCAGGTCAATATGCTTGCAATTTGAGCCAGTCTTTTTAAACTCATGTAGTTGACATCTTTGCTCAGTTTAGATTTGTGGGCTGGACCACAGGACCTTCCAGATGACTGAACAGCCAGCCTGTCGCTGACCATAGATGGATTTTAATCTTTATTTCAGATGCAGCCAGCAGAATATAGAGTACGTGAGCCCCAGATGTGCCTCCTTACTTATAGAGGACCAGATGTGCCTCCTTGCACCATAATCCCTGCTGCAGTCCTTCCCTTTTCTCCCTCAAAATGATTCTGCATCCAGGTCTAGCTTAGCTGTCTCAGAGCTGTGATTTTAAAGGATGCTATGGTGTCTTTTAAACTTCCTCCTTTACCTTGTGTTTATGGCTGCCATTTTTTTTTCCCCAAGGACTGACATGGGACAGCTTCCTATACCTAAAGAAAGTTTAATGTGCAGATAGCTTTCTATAAGTTAGCATTTGATTTTAATTCATGCTATAGTGTAAATGATCTGCACAGAATCCTTTCAGAGCCTGAAAAAGAGAAACAACATAATATTTATACATAGTATCTGTGCAGGTATTTTAAGGAGAATTTCATAAGTCTTACATTTTTAAGATCATCCCTATTAAACCATACCTATCCTCATTTTACAGCTGAAGACTGTGGCGTTAGGGGAGATGAGTAAATGGCCTAAGTTTACCATAGGACAGAGCCAGGCTTCACCCACTTGCACCTGATACAAAAGTTTGTTGTAAGTATTCAGCTCTGCTACCTGAGGGATGTCAGCAGTTTGACGTAGACCTTTGTTCTCAGCCTCACTCCAGATGGACCCACAAGCTTAAAGCCATTCTGCTAATCCTTTATTTCATCGATATCTCTTTTGTTGTTTCCCTAAACACCACCACTTCCCTTCTCATCCTCTGTAAGAACCATCTGTAAGCTCCATTTAAAGGAAATCAACCCTGAATACTCGTTGGAAGGACTGATGCTGAAGCTGCAGCTCCATACTTTGGCCCCTGATGCGAAGAACCGACTCACTGGGAAAGACCCTGACAGTGGGAAAAACTGAGGGCAGGTGCAGAAGGCGGAGACAGGACGAGGGGGTTGGATGGCATCACCAATCAATGGGTATGAGAAGAGCAAACTCCAGGAGATGGTGAAGGACACGGAAGACTGATGTGCTGCAGTCCATGGGGTCACAAAGAGCCAGACACCACCTAGCGACTGAACAACCCTGGACTTTATTACAGAAGAAGATTCAGTCACTTATGTAATTCAAGTATAGTTGATTTACAGTGCTTTAGGTGTGCAGAAAGGGATTCAGTTATACATATGCATATCTATATTCTTTTTCAGATCCTTTTCCATTATACGTTGGGCTTCCCTGGTGGCTCAGAGGGTGAAGAATCTGCCTGCAATGCGGGAGACCTGGATTCGATCCCTGGGTTGGGAAGATTCCCCTGGAGAAAGGAACAAATATTCTAGTATTCTGGCTTGGACAGAGGAGCCCAGCAGGCTACAGTCCGTGGGGTCGCAAAGAGTCAGACATGACTGAGGGACCTTCATTTCATTTCATTTCATTTCCATTATACGTTATTAGAAGATATTGAATATAGTTCCCTATTCTATATAGTAGGTCCTTGTTGGTTATCTATTTTATATAGTGTGTATCTGTTAACCCTAAATTCCTAATATATCCCTTCTCTCTCCTTTCCCCTTTAGTAACCATAAGTTTGGTTTCTATATCTGTCTTTTTTTGTTTTGTAAATATGTTCATTTGTATCACTTTTTTTAGATTACACATAAATGATATCATATAGTATTTGTCTTTGTCTGACCTACCTCACTTACTATAATATCTCTAAGTCTATCTGTGTTGCTGCACATGCTAATATTTCATTCTTCTGATTTCTATGTAATATTCTATTGTGTACATATACCACATCTTCACCCATTCATCTATCAATGGACATTTAAGTTGTTTCCATGTTTTGGCTATTGTAAATAGTGCTGCTTTGTAGTTCAGGCTTCTTAACCTAGGATCTAAGAGGAAAAAAAAAAACACCTTCTGAGATGAGAGGGGCATTAAAATAGGCAAAAGCCTTGAAATTGTATATTTTCATATATATAAACAAGTGTACTTTTTTCAGGAAGAAGAGGTCTTTTGGTTTTCATCAATTTCTCAAGGAATCTGTGACCACAAAATATTAAAACTATGGCTTGATTCAATTTCCAGGGTTATATAGGTGAGAGACAATGAATTTGCCTAGAAAGTAGAATTTGGGTGACATCAGAGTAGTTCAAGAACAATTTAATTTGAACTTCACAAACCTGCCTGAAATTTTCTACATGCTTGTTTGTAAAAGTTTTACCCGATGTCCACTTTTTACCAAACTCAGGGGCAGCTACTCACCACTCAAAAACCAGTCTTTGAGAGAAGTAAATGTTGGTAGAGAAGAAAGTTGCTTTTAATCAGAATGCCAGCCATCTGGGGAGATGGTGGACTCAGTGTTGCCTAAAGATCACCTCTGATGATTCTTGGCCATGGAAGTTTTTAAAGGGAAAAATGGAAGTAATCTGAGTTAATCATTGAGATAGGAGTCAGAGCCATCACCATTCCCTACTGAGTATAGGCTTGTCGTCTTCTTGTGATTTTTATTTATTTATTTATTTTAAAATATTTATTTATTGTCTGACTTGCATGCAGTCTCAAAAACAACAGAATGATCTCTGTTCTTCCCCAAGACAAACCATTCAATATCACAGTAATACAAGTCTATGCCCTGACCAGTAATGCTGAAGAAGCTGAAGTTGAACAGTTCTATGAAGACCTACAAGACCTTTTAGAATTAACAACAAAAAAGATGTCCTTTTCATTATAGGGGACTGGAATGCAAAAGTAGGAAATCAAGAATCACCTGGAGTGATAGGCAAATTTGGCCATGGAGTACAGAATGAAGCAGGGCAAAAGCTAATAGAGTTCTGCCAAGAGAACGCACTGGTCATAGCAAACACCCTCTTCTAACAACACAAGAGAAGACTCTACACATGGACATCACCAGATGGCCAGCAGTGAAATCAGACTGATTATATTCTTTGCAGCCAAAGACGGAAAAGCTCTATACAGTCAGCAAAAACAAGACTGGAAGCTGACTGTGGCTCAGATCATGAACTCCTTATTGCCAAATTCAGACTTAAGTTGAAGAAAGGGCGGAAAACCACTAGACCATTCGGGTATGACCTAAATCAAATCCCTTATGCCTATACAGTGGAAGTGAGAAATAGATTTAAGGGACTAGATTTGATAGACAGAGTGCCTAATGAACTATGGATAGAGGTTCATGACATTGTACAGGACAGAGATCAAGAACATCCTCAAGAAAAAGAAATGCACAAAAGCAAAATGGCTGTTTGAGGAGGTCTTGCAAATAGCTGTGAAAACAAAAGAAGTGAAAAGCAAAGGAGAAAAGGAAAGATATACCCATTTGAAGGCAGAGTTCCAAAGAATAGCAAGGAGAGATAAGAAAGCCTTCCTCTGTGATCACTGCAAATAGAGAAAATACAGGAAATAGAGGAAAACAATAGAATGGGAAAGACTAGAGATCTCTTCAAGAAAATTAGAGATACCAAGGGAACATTTCAGGCAAAGATGGGCTCAGTAAAAGACAGAAATGGTATGGACCTAACAGAAGCAGAAGATATTAAGAAGAGGTGGCAAGAATACACAGAAGAACTGTACAAAAAAGATCTTCATAACACATATAATTATGATGGTGTGATCACTCACCTAGAGCCAGATATCCTGGAATGTGAAGTCAAGTGGGCCTTAGGAAGCATCACGACGAACAAAGCTAGTGGAGGTGATGAAATTCCAGTTGAGCTATTTCAAATCCTGAAAGATCATGCTGTGAAAGTGCTGCACCCAATATACAAGCAAATTTGGAAAACTCAGCAGTGGTCACAGGACTGGAAAAGGTCAGTTTTCATTCCAATCCCAAAGAAAGGCAATGTCAAAGAATGCTCAAACTACTGCACAACTGCACTCATCTCACATGCTAGTAAAGTAATGCTTAAAATTCTCCAAGCCAGGCTTCAGCAATACATGAGCCATGAAATTCTAGATGTTCAAGCTGGTTTTAGAAAAGGCAGAGGAACCAGAGATCAGATTGCAAACATCCGCCGGATCATTGAAAAAGCGAGAGTTCCAGAAAAACATCTATTTCTGCTTTACTGACTATGCCAAAGCCTTTGACTCTGTGGATCACAATAAACTGTGGAAAATTCTTCAAGAGATGAGAATACCAGACCACCTGATCTGCCTCTTGAGAAACCTGTATACAGGTCAAGAAGCAACAGTTAGAACTGGACATGGAACAACAGACTGGTTCCAAATAGGAAAAGGAGTATGTCAAGGCTGTATCTTGTCATCCTGCTTATTTAACTTATATGCAGAGTACATCATGAGAAACGCTGGGCTGGAAGAAGCACAAGCTGGAACCAAGATTGCCAGGAGAAATATCAATAACCTCAGATATGCAGATGACACCATCCTTATGGCAGAAAGTGAAGAAGAACTAAAGAGCCTCTTGATGAAAGTGAAAGAGGAGAGTGAAAAAGTTGGCTTAAAGGTCAACATTCAGAAAACTAAGATTGTGGCATCCAGTCCCATCACTTCATAGCAAATAGCTGGGGAAACAGTGGCTGACTTTATTTTTTTGGGCTCCAAAATCACTGCAGATGGTGACTGCTGCCATGAAATTAAAAGACACTTACTCGTTGGAAGGAAAGTTATGACCAACCTAGATAGCATATTAAAAAGAGACATTACTTTGTCCACAAAGGTCCATCTAGTCAAGGCTATGGCGTTTTCAGTAGTCATGTATGGATGTGAGAGTTGGACTATATAGAAAGCTGAGTGCCAAAGAATTGATGCTTTTGAACTGTGGTGTTGGAGAAGACTCTTGAGAGTCCCTTGGACTGCAAGGAGATCCAACCAGTCCATCCTAAAGGAGATCAGTCCTGGGTGTTCATTGGAAGGACTGATGTTGAAGTTGAAACTCCAATACTTTGGCCACTTGATGTGAAGAGCTGACTCCTTAGGAAAGACCCTGATGCTGGGAAAGACAGAGGACAGGAGGAGAAGGGGATGACAGAGGATGAGATAGTTGGATGGCATCACCAACTCAATGGACATGAATTTGGGTAAACTCCCGGTTTTGGTGATGGACAGGGAGGCCTGGTGTGCTGTGATTCTTAGGTTTGCAAAGAGTCAGACACGACTGAGCCACCGAACTGAACTGAGCTCTGCTGGTCTTAGCTGCAGTGTTTAGGATCATTTTTAGTTGTGGCACGTGGTTTTTTTTCTTTAGTTTTAGCATTTGAATTCTTAGTTGAGGCATGTGTGATCTAGACCCCTGATCAGGGATTGAATCTGGGCCCCTGCATTGGAAACATGGAGTCTTAGCCACTGGACCACCTGGAAAGTCCCTGATTTCTCTTTCGATGCTATCTTGTTCACACAGTTTGTTCCTGAGATGACTGAAGCTAGGGAAGAGATCTGATCATCTGTTAATTTACTTATTTTTCATTTCTAATTCTTTGGTCTAGGAAAGATCCAACAGGTTAGGTGAAGTATTGTGTGATCAAAAGACTTGAAAGATTTGCTGAGGTTGGAAATGAGTAGAGCGAGGGAGTGCCTGGCTAATGTTAGTGACAGACCAGTGCCTCCTGCAGAGAGCTCTTTCCTGCCAGAATTTGTTTACATATATGTAGTTCTGCATATCTTATATATGATCAGCAACACATCAGGTGCAATGCAACTGGGTACAGGTATATGAAGTATGGTGACTGTGGAGCTCATAGTAGGCATTCTTGATGCACCACATACCCAGCTGATTCTTGGTGGAAAGGGTTCTTGGTTTCAGACTTGACTGCCTCAGCGACACTGCCCTTGAGCTTTGGTATGCTCATTAGAAAGTTGAGGAAAGTGGGAAAGATGGTGACAACAGTGGTAGAGCATGTCTGGTAATTACAAACAATTCCCTCGGGTTCCTGGAGATTGTTCAGTAGTCTCATATTTTATAGTGTGGTTCGCTTGGTCATGCAACATGAAATTATATACTGCTGTCTGATAAGATGACTCCTTTTTGATTATAATTGAAGTGTTAAGCGAGATGAACATTCAGTTCAGTTCAGTCACTCAGTTGTGTCTGCCTCTTTGTGACCCCATGCACTGCAGCACGCCAGGCTTCCCTGTCCATCACCAACTCCTGGAGTTTACTCAAACTCATGTCCATTGAGTCAATGATGCCATCCAACCATCTCATCCTCTGTTGTCCCCTTTTCCTCCCACCTTTAATCTTTCCCAGCATCAGAGTCTTTTCAAATGAGTCAGTTCTTCACATCAAGTGGCCAAAGTATTGGAGTTTCAGCTTCAACATTAGTCCTTCCAATGAATATTCAGAATGGATTTCCTTTAGGATGGACTGGTTGGATCTACTTGCAGTCCAAGGGACTCTCAAGAGTCTTCTCCAACATCACAGTTCAAAAGCATCAATTCTTTGGTGTGCGGTTTAATGCCATTTTTTAAAAGATATTCCGTGGTGAGTTGATGAGTTTACTACCAAGTGGCCCTGGTAGTAAGCTAGGGCAGGAGACAGAAGAGACTCGAGTTTTATCCCTGGGTTGGGAAGGTTCCCTGGAGAAAGGCATGGCAACCCACTCCAGTATTCTTGCCTGGAAAATCCCATGGACAGAGGAGCCTAGCAGGCTACAGTCCTTAGGGTCGCAAAGAGTTGGACACAACTGAAGCCACTTGAATTAAAAAAAACAATCAAAGGGAAAAGTGTACTTTTCAAAAGAGAAAATACTCAAATGCAAGGAAAAGAAGGCTAATGACCAACGATGAAAACCCTAGTTCTAAATATTATTTAGGTATTAATACTTAGAAAAGGTTGTAATCACCCAATGACTGTATTTTTTCATCAATGGAATCTTCAAGGAAAATAATTTCCTTCGAAAAATCGTGATTGTTGACCTGGAGTGGGAGGGAGATGGAGGGAAGAAAGTCAGAAGTGGTAGCGTTATTCTTTCTCCTGAACATAAAAGAACAGGTCCAGTTTAGCACATGCAACTCAAGCCTCTAGGGGCTACACTGAAGATGTCAAGGAGCACTGTGATATCTTACTGGGGTGTCTGTGGGAGGCAACTGGACTGGATCCAGGCAGACAGTCCCAAGGAGATGAAGGAGAGTCAAACTGGGAGGGACTGGGATGTGCCATTGAAAGTCTTAAAAAACTAAAAAAAAAAAAAGTCCTAAAAAGTAAAGAAAAAAAGGACACCAGGAGGCCGCGTGTAGGGCATCTTTTCTGCCTCCATTGGGCACAGGCAATACAGAGGAGGAAACTGGACTCAGAGTGGATACACAAACAACCTGGAAAGAATCTTCAGGATTAAGTTAAATGAAGACATTCAGCACATGGGAGAGACCAAATGGTTCTTTTAGTCACCCTGGCTAAGGTGACAAGACAATATGGAACTGTAATGTTAGTCTTTAGTTGTATATGGTTTGCATTACCAAATTCTCTGGACACACAAAAGTCATACAAACTCATTGTAAAATGCATTTTCCAGTGTGTACAAAACTATTCAGAATTATTATGTAAACTCTGGTTATAAACTATAACATAAAGTTCTACATGACTCCTGATTCCATTACTTTTCCCAGAAGCAACCAGTGTCAATAGTTCTGTATGCACCAAACACACACACACTTTTTTTTTTCATATATATATGTGTGTGTGTATTCTGTGATTTTTTAAAAGGAATTTAAAAAATGTATTCATTTCTTTCATTATTGGGCTGTGCTGGGTCTTTGTTGCTGCAAAGCAGGCTTTCTTTAGTTGTTGAGGGGATGGGGGTTACTCTCTGTTTTGCTGAGTACAGGCTCTAGGGCATGCAGGCTCAGTACTTGTGACACACAAGTTTAATTGCTCCACAGCCTGTGGAATCATCCCTGGACCAGGGATCAAACTTGTATCCCACATTGGCAGGCAGATTCTTAACTGCTGGACCACCAGGAAAGTCTCGTGTTCTGTGATTTACTAAATAGTTTATCACAGTCCTCTCACCATTTAAACTCATATAATTTTGCCTCATCCTATTAATGGTTGTAGATTATTTTGTAATATCAAATACTGTAGTTTATTTAGCCATAACTCCTCTCCTCTCCCATTTTTAGCAGAAATGTCTCAGATGTCATTCATTCATTAGATTCTGAACATCCACCATCAGTATGGCCTGATGTCAACCACACAGTTAGTACAAAGATGTAAAATTCATGCTTAAAATCAAGTGGAGAAGATGAGAACCTAGTTGTGTTAATCTAGTTGTAAAATACAAGACAGTTTAAAGGCACATTAAATCCTTTCTGCTCTAAGCAAAGTGTTAGTAGGAAAGGAGTCATGTAAACAAATAAATAACCCATTGCAGCACTGGATTAATGCTGCACAGGGAGTATAAACAAAGAGCCCTGGGAGTTCAGAGGAGGGCAAGATGGTTTCCAGCAGGGTTTTCCTACTTCCATCCCCTCCACGCAGCCCCACCAGATCAATCTTCCTGCAGCAATGCTTTGATCATGCCACTGCTGTTCTCGGAAACCTCCTGTGACCCTCCATTACCTGGCCTCTTTCCCCATCTGCTGCAGAAATTACTGTGGAGGTCATTGTGATAAGGTTGAAAGCACCCCGGAGTTGTTCCAAGACCTGGGTGTGAAACCTACTTCTGTCACTTAGCTAGGTGACCTTGAGTAACCCACACAACTTTCCCAGATTCAGCTTCTTTGTTGATCAGCTGTTGATATTGCCCATCTAATGGGTTTGATATAAGAATTAAATGAGATAATATGGGTGAAAGTTCTTTGTTAACTATCAAGTGTTTTGTGAGTCCAAGATATATAGGTCTATGTGATATACAGATTTACCAAAGCTCTGGATAATCATTTATTTATAAATATGGCTAGGACTTCTGTGTGCTATAGGGGCTTCCCTGGTGGCTCAGATGGTAAAGAATCTGCCTGTAATGCAGGAGACCTGGGTTCCTTCCCTGGATTGGAAAAATCCCCTGGAAATGGGAAAGGCTACTCATTCCAGTATTCTTGCCTGGAGAATTCCATGGACACAGGAGCCTGGCAGTCTACAGTCTATAGGGTTGCACAGAGTTGGACATGACTGAGTGACTAACTCTCTATACTATCTATGCCTGTAAGCAAACTTTGATGTTTGTTTTTGACTCTGAAGGGCTGATGGCATTTTGAGAGGAAAGTGGAGGAATGCTATGAAAGTACATAAAGAGGTTGAAAGGCACATAGTGTGTTTGGGGAACAGAAAATCACCTGACTGGATCAACTGTGAGGTTTATCCAGTGGCAAATAGGAGCTCACATTGGAAAGAGCTGGGATCAGTTCTTGTGGAGGCTTCTAGTGGCTGGGCCATGAGAGATTGTTGAGCAGAGGAGTGCTGTGGTCAGAGGTCATTGAATACCCAATGTTCTGGGGAATGGGTTAACAGGAGGGTAGTTAGAGGGAAAGAGAATTCTCGAAAGGCTATGGTTAGGCCAGGTAGCAAAAGATAAGCAATTGAGCTGAGATTCTGGAAGAGGAAACAGAGAACAGAAGTACATTAGTAAAATTGTGAAATCATTGGCTGGATCCTTCTCTGTCATTGATTGTACTCTGGGAGGGGAGGAAGAAAAACAGATGAAGGAAGTTTTAAGCTGGATGGTGATCTGGGATTGGAAAATGGGTTCACTGAACACCAGAGAAAATGGAGGTGGAGGGGAAGTACATCTGTTTGCCTGGGATATGGTGGCAATGGAAGAGGAAAAAATGTAGCCAGAAGTGATGAGTGAACTAGCCAGGGAGGCAGCGGCCTAGAGGCTGGGGGATGCTTCCCAATTTCTCCCAAACTTCACTGATGCAGAAGCCAGACTGAAGCATACGTTTCCATTCACCGTGAACACAAAGTGTACCCAGAAAATTAATAGTGAAAACTAGACTTGGGGAGACTCTTAAATCTTAAAGGAACAAATAGTTTTCTAGAACCCACTTATTAGAAACAATTGACTTGCTGATTATAATTTATTCTCAACTGTTTCTTCTATTCATGAAAGAGTTTCCTTCAAAGGATTTGACTTAGAAACTGTGATGTTTCAACGACTATATATCCTTAAAAGAAATCCAGATGCATTTCTTTACAAACAGTCTTTGATTCAGACATTTTACCAGTTTCAGACCCACCTGATTTCTAATATGTTTGAATAAATAAGGCTATGCTGCAAAGCTAATCTGTTTCCTGAGGATTTGAGAAATAACTAGGAAATCAATTGTAAACCACTGTTTTCTGGGAAAACCCAATGCTCTGTAGCCAGATTCTCCTAAAGTACTATAAGTGAGAAAAATTTTTCATTTTCATTATTCACCAAAGGAAATAAGAATTTCTCCCCATTGTCAAAACTAATAGAAGTTTCTCTATTTTATATGGTTTTACTTCATTTCATTTTATGATCTACTGTTATCTGTGCTGAAAGCAGCAACAAAGTGTAGTTCACCATAAAAATAAGAATCATTGAAGTATATATAAGAACTTATCATACAAATAGATATTTTCACATTGGGACAATAAGTAGCACAAGGAAAATCAATGGTATAAATGCCAGACTTTAAAAAATATAAACCTTCATAGTGTCTCATTTGTCACAAAGGTCTACACTTTATTTTAAAGGACTGACTAGAATTTTTTGGTGACCTTTATACTTGCAGTTATATAACGGACCTTCTTGAAAAGTTACCCACGGGGAATTCCTTGGGGGTCCAGTGGTTAGGACTCTGCACTTTCACTGCCGAGGGCTCATGTTCTATCCCTGGTCGGGAAACGGAGATCCCACAAATTTCACAGAGTGCCTCCCTCAAAAGTTTCCAGCATAATTAGAAATAATAGTTTTAGATCTTAAAACATTATGTAGTTGGAGGTGATAAATTCAAAAGCAGCGAACATGTCTGTTGGGGGAAATAAAGGCAAAGACTTCAGAAACAATCCTTCAGTATATGTAATGGAGTGTTAAGAAATTGACAAGCTTTTTGACCAGTTCATTTTCAGCAGTCACTGAGGCTAATATGTAATGTCTTTTTTTTTTTTTAAGAAACAATATTCACAGTAGAAGTCTAGTGAAGGTGGCTGAGGATATAGATGTACTGGAATGAATATGTGGCCAGTAATGATAGTCACAGAGGTCTCTGTCTTTGCTCCATATGGTCTGAAGTGAGTCTGATGGGATTTTAGATCATGGCCTGAGATAGCTCAGGATTGTGCAAAGCTCCTGAATGAAAACTCCAAAGTGAGTCAAAACCTCAAATTCAGGTCAAGTTGGCTGAGAGGTTTGCTGAGGCTTGTGAAACTCAGAGTGAACCGGCCTGCAGTCCTAAACCAGATAGGGGCACATTTCAAGTGAACCCGAGATGAATTATGGTTTCAGGTGGAAATCAAGCGAAACTCAGTTTCAGCTGTGCTTCAGTGTAAACTTAATTTAGGGTGAGAATCCATATAAGCTAAAATATGTGCTCTTTCCCAACGTCTTGTGAACCTCACACAACGGAAAACATGAAACCTCCTACTGCTCAAGTTAATGACATTTTTGTAACAGGCATGCTTTTGTCTTGTATGAAAGTATAAACCCACAGCCATGTTACTTCCAATAGGTTGGAGGCTTTGGGATTCCTGAAACAAAGGATGAAGGTATTAATGTTCTGGACAAACTTCAAATGGATATATGGCAGAGTACCTCAACTCATCCTAAAATAATACTTTATACTGGCTTTTTGAACAAACAAAAAGTGTGCTGGATAGACAGTCTTCATAATCCTCTGCCTGGCAGGATACATACGCTCCCATTTCATGGATAGAGAAATCAAGAGAGCCAAAATTCCCCCGAATTTAAGTCCCAGGCCATTTGAACACAAACAATGAAGATATGCTATTTTATTCCTTGTCGTTTTCCATACCTGTCCTGTCCACACTACCTCTTTAAAAGATGAAGATATTATGATTTTGTCACCTCTAGTATGTTTTGCCTATGAGCTAAGTCACTTCAGTTGTGTCTGACTCTTTGAGATGCTATGGACTTTAGCCTGCCAGGCTCCTCTGTCCATGGGATTTTTCAGGCAAGAATACTGGAGTGGATTGCCATTACATCCTCCAGGGAATCATCCTGAACCAGGGATTGAACCTGCGTCTCTTATGACTCCTGCATTTGTAGGTGGGTACTTTACCTCTAGCACCATAACATTTTGAATCTCTTCCAAAGAAGGAGGGACTGAATTGGGAGAGGTAGCTGGGGAACTGGCTGTTGGAAACAGGATTTCCCCTGAGGAGGCAAGAGAAGTCTGCCCTGGCACAGAAGGAAAGACAGGCAGAGAAGGGAAAAGCACCCTGGGGAAGGGAACTTCATTATTGTGACATTCAAAAGCTTCATTAATAGCTCCCTGTGTGTAGGCTCAGAACGGCTTACTGAACACCAGCTGCTGTGTGTGTCCGTGTGTGTGCAAGCATGCACGTATGCATAGGAAAGTTAAAGAGAGGAAAGCAAGCATATTTACTGTGACAGAGATTGGGAGAGAATATACTACAGCAGTTACAGTAATTGGAGCCTCAGGATAATTCAGGAGTCACTTTATATGTTGGTGTGGATGAAGAACAAGTGACAAGAAGCTGGCGTTCCAATAAAGATACAAGTGCTGGTCCTTCCCATCAACCAGAGCTCTTTGAGTTCAGTTCAGTTCAGTCATTCAGTCGTGTCCAACTCTCTGTGACCCCAGGGACTGCAGCACGTCAAGCCTCCCTGTTCATCAGGAGGTTACTCAAACTCACGTCCATTGAGTCAGTGATGCCATCCCACCATCTCATCCTCTGTCGTCCTCTTCTTCTCCCGCCCTCAATCTTTCCCAGCATCAGGGTCTTTTCCAGTGAGTTAGTTCTTCACATCAGGTAGCCACAGTATTGGAGTTTCAGCTTTGGCATCAGTCCTTCCAATGAATATTCAGGACTGATTTCCTTTAGGATGAACTGGTTGGATCTCCTTGCAGTCCAAGGGACTCTCAACAGTCTTCTCCAGCACCACAGTTCAAAAAAAAAAAAACTAAAGAGCTCTTTAGCTTGTTGCTAGGATAGCTCGTGTCCTTTGCTTTTTTACCCTCCTTGAGCTAAGTGGCCTGACTAACATGTACACATGTGTGTTTCTGCTCAGTTGTGTCAGACTCTTTTTGACCCCATGGACTGTAGCCTACTAGGCTCCTCTGTTCATGGGATTTTCCAAGCGAGAATATTGGAGTGGGTTGTCATTTCCTCTCTAGAGAATCTTCCCAAACCAGGGATTGAACCCACATCTCCTGTATTTGTAGACAGATTCTTTACCACTGAGTCACTGGGCAAGCCCCATGCCTGGCCAACACCGTAGCACAATTACAGTATGTACCCATCTTCCCTACCTATCCCACTAGTGTGTCCTTCCTTAAAACAGACTTTGTGAGAATCCGAACAAGGGCAGAGCTGGAAATTAGCTTGTAGTGCTTAAGAATTAGCGTATAGGGACTTCCCTGCTGGTCCAGGGGCTAAGACTTTGAGCTCCCCATGCAGGCAGCCTGGGTTCCATCCCTGGTCAGGGAACTAAATCGCAGGTGCCACGACTAGACGGTCTCACTTGCTGTAATGAAGATCCTGCTTTCCACAAATAGGACCTGGCACAGCCAAATGAAGACATGAAGGTTTTGTTAAAAATAATGTCTCTTAAAAAAAAGAATTAGTGTCTAATAAGACTATAGGAAAAATATATAAATGTGTGTAGGGGGGAGTTTTAAGTATTCCAGAGATACAAAGAGCTGACAGTTCTATTAAATTCTTTCTTATCTGTTTGTAATTGCCTGAAGAGTCTCTCTTTTTTATGATTAATCAGAAAATGGAAAGCTGGGCTGAAAATTATCATCAGCAATAATATAATATGAAAGGATTATGAAAAAGCTAATTTGAGATATGAAAATATCATTTGGTGTTTCAAGCAGATAAGTTCTTTGAACCAAAGGATAGGATGAATAAAATGTCTCCTACTTGTTTTTCTAGATGAACACAAACATGTTTAGAGGTTCTAAACTTGAAATTTTGTTAAATGCAAAATTGAAATTATTTTGGTTGCAATTTTAAATTTGCAATTCTAGGTGAAGAGATCTATGCAGTCTTTTTTTTTTTAAGTATTTATTTATTTGGCTGCACCAGGTCATACAGCATCTTCCTTGTATCATGTGAGATCTTTCATTGCTGCACATGGACTTTCTAGTTGTGGCGTGTGAGCTTAGTCATCTTGGCATGAACACTTAGTTGCTCTGCGGCATATGGGATCTTAGTGCACCAATAAGGAATCGAACATTGCATTGCATTGCCTGGTGAATTCTTAACTAGTAGACCACCAGGGAAGTCCCTATGCAAAGTCTTAATACAAAGTGATGTGGAGGTAAACAAATAACCAGTGGCTATAGTTAATACCAGCTGGTGCTAGTGGTAAAGAATCTGCCTGCCAATGCAGGAGACACGGGAAATGTGGATTTGATCCCTGGGTAGGGAAGATGCTCTGGAGAAGGAAATGGTAATCCACTCCAGTATTCTTGCCTGGAAAACCCCATAGACAGAGGATTTTGAGGAGGAGGAGGAGCTGACAGGCTATAGTCCTTGGGGCTGCACAGGCAGACACGACTGAGCACACACATGCAACCTTACTCTACACTATAGTTAATACCCTTTTGGACATCTGTTTGGACTACTTTTGTGCATTTTCCATGTTTTTTTAGCCAAAAACTTAATGAATTCACACCAAAAAATTGTCTACATTTTATTTGCACAAAATCGTAAAGATACACTCTACACATAAATAGGCTAACGTTTTTGTTCCTGACATGGGGCATATTAAGTTTGTATTTCTGCTTGTTTGTATTTTGTATTATCAGCTTTGGTCAGATTCTCATTCTTAAACTTGGAAATTTTACATAATAAAATTAAACAACAATCGACCAAAACAGTATGTCACATACTTTTGAACCAAAACTTATTTTGATCTATGGGGTAGACCAGGTTAATATACTTTGAACATACTGTAGTTTATTCCTAAAAGAACCAAGAGTCTTTTTTGAATGGGCTTCCCTGGTGGCTCAGATGATAAATAATCTGCCTGCAATATGGGAGACCCGAGTGCAATCCCTGGGTCAGGAAGATCCTCTGGAGAAAGGAATGGCTATCCACTCCAGTATTCTTGCCTGGAGAATCCCATGGACAGAGGAGCCTGGCAGGCTACAGTCCATGGATTGCAGAGTCGGACACGACTGAAGCAACAGAGCAACACATACAGGCACACAAGTCTATCCAGTTGGAGGAGCATTTTTTTATTTAACCATAAAACACTTTTCCTACTACCATCTATTGACTTTTTGTTTTAATTCCACACTTCTGTATGAATAATCAGCTAAACAATGCCTCCAGTCTAACCTCAATGAAATCAACATACATATTGGCCTCACTTCAACTTAAAGGTAAAAGTTGTTTCCCACATATCTCTTTTCAGTTAAATAGCTCAGATTCCCTTCTAGTCTTTGAGTGTGAGAGGGGGGAGACAAACAAGAAACTTGATTCTTATTAAGGTGGATATATTTCTATAAATTAATTATTATAAATTAGAAATGTTGGAAATAAAATGAAACCTACATGCTGATTTAAACCTAAGCTCTTTTACATGCTCCTGAAAGACCTTTAAACAGTTCCCTTAAAAAACACTGGTGTCAGCCTATAGTCACTGAGTCCTCTATGGGACACCAAAACACAGACCTTGAATAAATGATGATCAGAAGAGAGCCCTCCAACCCTAACCTCTAGCCCTATACCCCTTCCCCCACTATCCCCTCTATGCGGTAGAAGTCGAATACAAACATATATCACCAACTGAAGATGAACTCCTCCCCTTCTCATTTTACTTACTTATATTTTAACATTTCTGACATCTTACAGTCAATGGTATCTTATAGTCAATGTTGGCCAGGTAGAACTCTTGACATAATTGTCATTGCTTTTGTACCCATAACTTTGAATTTGGTTGACATTTTGGAAGGATAACTGGATAACTGCAACTCTTCAATATTTGAGTCAACAAACTGTTAAAAGATAATATGAGGAAGAAATAAGTATTCTGGCCATTGAAAGCCTTCTTTTGATATGATGAGATCAAGCAATAACCAGCATTTGTAGAAACGGGTGTCTATGACTTGAAGGAAAATCCCAGAGAGAATAGTGGAGCACGTTTGTGCAGCAAACATAACATTTTGGTAGTACACACAGCAAAACTCTGTGTGGAGAAAATTTATAAATCAAAAAACGATGAAAAGAGTTAATACTGTATGAAGTGGCATTAGGAATACCATACTCTAGTCGTTTTGCTCATTTTTTTCTTTGTATATGTGCATGAGTGCAACATATGTGAAAGAAAACTGTCGAAATGAGCATAAATTAACTCTTGCAATAAAAATAAAATAGAAATTTTAAGTTACAGCTCCTCCAACTTCCTGCCATTTTAATTGGCAGTACTTTTCTTTCTTAACTATACCTGCAAAGTCAGTTAGTCTCATAATCAATGTTGTCTTGGATTTGATGAAATGCATAGTTCTATTCTTTGTGGGGGGGGAAGAAAAGTGGGAGAGAGTGAATAAAAAGGGCAAGCTCAGAAGAGGAGATATTCCTCTCTGACTCGGTTGATTTTTCCATCTCTTCCTGCTATGTAAAAGTCTAAAGCTGAAATTAGCCAATGGTTCAGTCTGAAGATAGCAGATTAGAACTTTACATGGGATTACAACAAGTGTACCAAACATCTTCAAAATAGGAAAATATAAGCAAGAGGCAAACCAATTTTATTTGTTTTATGACCTTTCTGTTGACTGTCAACACTTGACGTTCCTGCAACTTTTGTCTTGGCAATTTGCAATTATACTCTGATGGACTTTTGAGCATGTGAGGCTGTTAGTTTGTTTTTACTTCCACTTCCCATTTTTACAAAAATTGAAGCCAACTAGTGCCTCTTGTAAGAACTGAGTCAAGCTACTGACTGCTGAGAAAAAACTGTAGTCCTCTGCTTCTGCCACTAGACAGTGTACTCTCTCTATATTCAAGGCATTGACAATGCTGTATTTCCTTAACTCTGAGAAACTGGCTATCTAGTAGAAGATATATCCCTATAAATAACTAACCACTAAATGTAGATGGACTAACCAATATTTACTACAGATCCTATCTGGGATGTACTCAGTGTTGTAAGTGTTTGTCTTCTCTGGATTTATTCCAAGAGTAAGAGAGAGAAGACTCCCAGGAGGAATATTACATTTTTATGGCTCACTATTTTTTCTTGGGAAACAAATGATCTAAATTGCAGATGAATTCATTGACTCTCCAAAGCATAGGCACTAGCTCCTCTGCTCACACACAGGAATCCAAAAACAGAACCCTTTCTTGTCTGCTGGAAGGTTGAAACAATAGAAAGAGATATGGAGTTCCTTAAAGTTATTATTATTATTTGGCTGCCCCACGTGGCATGCAGGACCTTAGTTCCCCGACTAGGGATTGAACCAGCGTCCCCTGCATTGGAAGTGCAGAATCTTAATCTTGCCCCACCAGGTAAGTCCACCCTTATAGCTATTTCTGAAGCAAACATTTGACACATATTCGTAATAGAAGTACTGAGGTATGATAGAAAGAACAAGGCTTTGATGTCAGATCTGGGTTAGCACCAAAATTGTGTAATCTTGGGCTGATTACCAAACTCCTCTGAGCCCAGATTTTAGAATCTGCAACATGGGAAGGTTATAGGAGATAAATTAATCACTGACTTTTAGTAGAAGCTCAGTAAATGCTCATTTCTGTGGAAGAGAGTGACTACTGTTATCCTTACTTTATAAATCACCTCTTAGAATGTGTGTTGTAAATAATGCTGCAGTGAACATTTTGAGGCACAGATCTTTGTCCAGTTCTTCAATATTTTTTCTTAAAAATATGTTCCTATCAGTGAAATCATGAGATCAAGGGTATAAACATTTTTAAAAGAAATATTAACACCCACAAAAGCCTTTCCATAAAAGTTATATCTTTTCCTGAGTAAGAGAATACCTCATGGGCATTACATTTAATTTTTCATATTTAGTGGTATCTTTTATTTTATCTTTGCGTTGATTGGCCTTTCTTGATTATTTATGCAATTGAATTTTATTATTTATTTATTACTTGTATCAATCACACTTTTTTATGAACTACTGATTTGTGATGATTCGTTTTTCACTTGTTTTCATGCATACTAGAGTCTGATTCTGAATCAACTATGTCTTTCATAGCTGTAGCTTTCTATTCTTGGGTCAGTGGTACATTATTTTAATTAGCATAGCTTTACTCCAAGTTTGAATATGTTTTGCAAAGCCTTAAGACCATTGAGCTCAAAAAAAGGCATCATGGGGAGCTGGGGGAAAAGCAAAAAAAGAAAAAAGAATTACTGAGACTTAGAGATAAATGTTGGGAAGCCTCAACAAACTTCCCAAAGGCTGCATAAGCCTTGCAATAAGATTTGAGAAGCCCCTTAAAATCAATGTAGAGATTAAAAAGACGTATAGGGAGGTAGTTTTATCTCTCTACCCTGAAATCAACTTCAATGACCAGATGATAGGTGGATAGTGGATCCCATTGCCTATGCATTCAGTTTTCCAAAGCAGTTTTTTGCTTTTGTTGTTCAGTCACTCAGTTGTGACTGACTCCTTGGGACCCCATGGACTGCAACATGCCAGGCTTCCCTGTCCTTCACCATCTACCGGAGCTTGCTCAAACTCATGTCCATTGAGGCAGTGATGCCATCCAACCATTTTGTCCTCTGTCATCCCCTTCTCCTCCTGCCTTCAACCTTTCCCAGCATCAGGGTCTTTTCCAGTGAGTCAGTTCTTCGCATCAGGTGGCCAAAGTATTGGAGCTTCAGCTTCAGCATCAGTCCTTCTAATGAATATTCAGGATTGATTTCCTTTTAGATTGACTGGTTTGATGTCCTTACAGTCCAAGGGACTCTCAAGAGTCTTCTCCAACACCACAGTTAAAAAGCATCAATTCTTCGGCACTCAGCTTTCTTTAGGGTCCAGCTCTCACATCCATACTTGACTATTGGAAAAACCATACCTTTGATTATATGGAACTTTGTCAGCAAAGCAAAAAGCGATGTTTTATTTGCCTGCAAATCACATCACATCACTTTTTTTTTTGGAAATTACCAATCACCTTCCATCACGTAAGAGTGGAGACTACGTGCTGCTTACAGGCACTGAATGATCTATCCATCCAGCCCTATCTCCCTTGAAGACCTCCCCCTTCTAATGACAGAAGATCTGAATTATTTGGGTAACTATCCCCCTTCCTCCTGTTCTGATGTTTTTTTCCTCTGACAAATCCCCATAGTCCTTTACATTTCAGTTCAAATAGACTCTCCTTAATCAAGTCCTCCTGGCCTCTTTCAGCTGCTCTTTTTTAAGCTTTCTTCATCCTTCCATCACAGCTACAACTCTATTTTAAGGATTTGTGTTCCTTGGGGGCGATAACTATGTTGTTTCATCTTTGAATCCTTGGTATCTAGCTTGGTTCCTGGCACAGAATGAGTGACTTAATAAAAAGTTCTCAAATAAATAATGAGACGAAATTGAATCTTGGAAAGCCATGGAAGAGACACAGACACTTTTTTTCCCCTCCTGGGAAATACTCCAGAGTTAGAAAGAAAATGTGCCTCAGCAAAAAATTTTTTTCATTATGAGTCTTTTGAGTTTTTGTTTATCTGATATTGCCAGAAGGGTATACTCGAAGATTTTCCTCCATCCGCCTTAGTGAGGGATGTGTAATGATTGTAAGGTTCTGTTTGTAGCAAGGAAGCACGTGGCTGGAGTAAACGTGGCTAATCCAGAGAAGAGGAGCAAACACCTCTGGAAAAGCCCAGCAATCATCCAAAGAGGAGAACTCTCACAAATCCACCCACTCATCAAAAACACAAGTAGGGCAAAAGCTATCAGCACCTTCTAACCACAAAACTAAATTATAAACTTCCGGCTGCCAAGCCTCCCTTCAGATCTTGCTCCTATTTCTGGCTTTTCCAGAATTTTCTGGCTTTTCTGCACATGTCAAGTTTGGTGCTAAACAATGAGGCACAGCTTAAGACAGGAGCTGGACAAAAACCCCCACTGGCCTCAAAGTCCAGTGCTTCTGGGGACAGTCCTTGGGAAGTGGGCTAGACAGGAAGCAGGGCTACCCCTCACTTCCACAAGTGGTAATAGCCTTGCAGATCGTGTCTGTGGTCAATGACTGGCCAGGACTGGCCAGCCTCCAGCCGGCTTGTTTAGACTACTTGATGAGTTGACACAAGCAACGACTCTTTCCAGTGCTATTAGTGTCTGAACGTTAACAAGCAACAGTGTTCAGTGAGACTGTTAAAGAGAAAAGGCATCTTAGTCTTTGTTTTGGAAGTGAGCCCTCCAAACAAACCCGTGGTGAGGAAACCCTTGTGAGCCCGTGGCTGGATGGCAGCGGCGGGTGACAGGGGACAGGCTGAGTCACTGCTGCCCGAGGATTCTCTTCTCAGGGACCGGGAAGAAGGGGGGGGACAGCCCCAGCCCACCACCCGGAGAGAAGGAAAAAGGTAAATACACCCTATAATGAATTTTCAGCACTCTGTCAGCAATACTATACATTTAAATTCCAAGCCAATGTCTCACAAAGGAGTCCCTTACCTTTTCTAACTGCAAAATAAACAAACCTCCAGGAGAGAGGGTTTCTCACCTTACAAAGGAACCCTTGCGATTTAGAGGCTGCTACGATGGTATTTAGAATTATGGTTCTGGAAACTGGTGTGGTTCCCAGGTGTGTCACTCTATCAATGACCATCTCAACTAAAGGTGTAGAGAGGCTGCCAAGAATGGGACACATGAGGCTGTATCTGTCTCTAATAATGGGCATTCCAAGCCAAAACAAAGGCAGATGGTTCACGCACAAAGGAGAAATGTGTGCTGATTTTTGCTTTTTTTTCTTGTCCTTTTGTCAGCAAACCTAAAAACATAGAATCATAAAACTTAGAGTTTGAAGGGAACTGATCTAAGATCAGTCTGTTTTGCATACTATTAAACTGGAGAGTTCAGCTAATGAGGGCTCTAACCATGGTTTTCATCATAAAGTAATAACCGTTTAATTTCCTCCCTGGAGACTTACAAAACTAAAAAGAGAAAAGTGGAATCTTTCTTCATCCATGAGTATAAATCAAGAATGATTGGTAGGATCTATGAAACTTCTACTGAGTTTATAGAGTGTGCATCAGTGTTTATTTTTAATCATTCTTATGCAGAATTTTCCAAACAGCAAGAAATTATTGACTGTTCCACAAAATCTGTTTTCTTCCAACCATTCGGTTAACTGAGTCCATTTATTTCGTTTATATAACAGGGGCTGAAATGAAAAACAAAGAGTTTTAACCTCAGACTCTCTTTCATATTTAATAAAAGTGTTTGAAAATGAGAGAGAGTGAGAAATACATAAAAACCATCATATAATATTCAAGCTGAAGAAGACAAAAAATTGGACCTATCCATCCTTTCATCCAGGATTTCCCAGATGGTGCTAGTGGTAAAGAATCCACTTGCCAATGCAGGAGACACAAGAGACATGAGTTTATTCCCTGGGTCAGGAAGATCCCCTGAAGAAGGGAAATGACAACCCACTCCAGGATTCTTACCTGGGAAATCTCATGGACAGATGATTCTGGCAGGCTACAGTCCGTGGGGACACAACTAAGTGTGTGCACTCACACACACACTCATCCTTCTCCTCCGTCACTGAGGAAAGTATAAACACTGATTGTGAGAGCCCACTCAAATAGTAATCTTGGAGACCAGAAAAAGTAAAGAATGGTTACAGCCTCAGTTACATTAGTGCCCCTGCAAGCCTGTTGCAATTATTTCTCTGACAATGTTAGAAATGATGACGTAAATGTCTGGTGCCCATGTTCAATATGAGGTGTAGATGCTGATGATGACCTAAGGTTGTCAGAGAAGTAACTTCAGCTGCCTTTTGCCTCATTCATCTGTTTCTTTCATGCATACTATGTATTTTAGAAAAATAAAATTTGTCTTATTGCAAATTTGGAAGTAGAACTTTTAACCACCAGCCTCCTTCTCAATTATATGGTTTTCACTGTGGTCAGCTGGATAATGTTACAGTTGGTCACTTGCTCAGTCCTATCTGACTCTT
The DNA here is from genome assembly GCA_007570785.1 of Antilocapra americana. Taxonomy (NCBI): domain Eukaryota; kingdom Metazoa; phylum Chordata; class Mammalia; order Artiodactyla; family Antilocapridae; genus Antilocapra; species Antilocapra americana. Next base: position 7,728,995 of record ML663563.1, on the reverse strand, counting down.
TACGACTCAGTAGACTGCAACATGCCAAGCTTCCCCTTCCTTCACCGTCTCCTGAAGTTTACTCAGGTTCATGTCCATTGTGTCAGTGATGAGAGCTAACCATCCAGGTCCCGATTCCTAGAAATGATGAGAGGTACTTTGTATGATAAAAGCGACTTTGCAGATCTAAGTTCAGGTTCTTGACATGGGGTGCTTATCCTGGATCATCTTGGTGGGTTCTAAATGCAATCGCAGGTATACTTCTAAGGCGGAGGCTTGGTGACATTCATAGAGACCGGAGGACAAGATCGTGTGACCACTGACACCAAAGTCTCCTCTGTTGAATTTGAAGGTGGAGGAATGGGTCATGAGTCAAGGAAAGCAGAGGGCACAATTCTAGAAACTGGAAAAAGCAAGCAAACAGCAGTCCTGCTGACATGGTTTCTACTCAGTAAAGCCATGTTGGACTTTTCAGCCTCCAGAACTGAAAGAGAATAAATTTCTCTTGTTGTAGGTTACTGAGTTTGTTGCAATTTGTTACAGCAGCCACAGGAAACTAATACAATCAACTTTTATTTAAAGGGCTTTGTAAATCACTCACAAAATCAACATTTTTTCCCCCTAGAATTATAGCTGATATATGTGGGAAACCTAGCTAAGAAGTTGCATAATGCATGCACCACATTAAACTGAAACATTGCCCCTTTTAAATCACTGCCCCTTTTGGAATGACACTTTAGCTCAACTTTTTTGGCTTGCAATGTATAACTTGTATAACTCAAATATTATGTATTTCTAAAATTAGTTTATTTTGACGTAATTTTTATTTAACCTTTCATTTCTAGTACTCAATATTTAAATATTCCAACTTGGGCCTTTTGGTCTTTTTAAAACAAATTGTCCTTTCCAAATAGGTTATTTTTTTCCCTTCTGAGAAATTAAATGAAATAATAATGGTTGTCTATGTTGAAGTCTTTGTCCTTTAAGTGATTTTTAAAAATCTCTGAGATGATCACATTCTAAACATCTGAAATGGCATAGGACCATTAAAGGTATGATTAGTAAGGGAGTGACTCTGGAGGGAAGAATTGTAGAGAGTTGACACCAATGATCTACATATCGGATTGGCCAAAACAAATGTTCACTTGGATTTTTCTGTAAGATGTTATGGAAAAATCCAAACAACCTTCTTGGCCAACCTGATACTTCATTACCAAGCCTGTTTTTGTGTAGGAATCCTCTCCCTCCTGGCACACTAGTATTTAGCTACAACACCTTTGTGAAAATACTTTCACTACTTGTCAGACTTTTATTTTATGTGATCTCAATTTATCCCATACGTGTTAATTAGTACCTGGCAATATGCTAGATGGGGCTTCCCTGGTGGCTCAGTGGTAAGGAATCTGCCTGCCAATGCAGGAGATGCAGGTTCGATTCCTGAGTTGGGAAGATCCCCTGAAGAAGGAACTGGCAACCCACTCCAGTATTCTTGCTTGGAAGATCCCATGGACCCATAGACAGAGGAACCTGGTGAGCTACAGTCCATAGTGTCACAAAAGAGTTGGACATGACTTAGTCATGTCCAGCAACAATTACAGATGTGGTGGATAACAGGGAGATAGTGTTAAAAGAAGACTGAAGTCTTTGCCCTCGTGGAGCTTATATTCTCATCTAGAATCAAATTTAAAGTCTTTATTGCCAATCTTTAGCAAACATCCAATGTTATGAATTTCTCTTCTCTTTCTATCCAAGGACATACCAGCTTCTAAATAAATCAGTAAAAGAAGTCATGCTGTCAACCTACAAAGGGTTACAGAATTTATGAGGCTTGGAATCTCATGTAGAGAGCATACTCTTTTCATTCCTTGCTGGATTTACAATTATTCTCTTAGCTTCTCTACCCGATAGCCACTCAGCTACCAATAGATCTTTACAATTATCGACCAAATAATCCTTCAGCTGAGTGCACTTTGCAACCCAAGGAGGAGTCAGAAAGAAGAAAAAAAAAAAGAAAAGAAAAGAGGGGGAAAAAAAGAAAGAAAACATTTGGGGGAAAAAAACCAAAAACCCAAGGAGTCAGTACTTGAGGGTATGAGTGAATGTGCCGGCCAGGAGTTCATGAGGACAAGCCTAAGAGATTTAAAGGCAAAGAAGACCACAGATGAGAGCTCTCTCCTGTGACTTGCTACGGAATGTTGTCATCAGTCAGTGGTAACAAGAGACATTAACCAGATACCTACTTTGCAGGAGACACTGCTCTGCACTGGAATTGGGATGAAGATCCCCCACGTTCAGGGAGCTCACAGACCACGGATTTAATCAGTACCTGCATGATAGTATTGTTTCTCTTAATTACCATAACTCAAGAGGATAATAAATGAGAAGATCACACCAGTGTGTCTCTTTATGCTTGGTGGATTGTAATAAGGCCCAAATTAGTCAGGTCCAAATGTCAGCTGGTTATTAATTCTAGTTTTATATGATTTGGTTTTTTTTGTCTTGGTGAAAAGTACTGCTCAGAACCAACCATCATCTATGTTTTTCTGCAGTGTTCATTGTGTAGTTTTTATAAAACTACATGAACATGAAATGGTGATGGTGGACAGAGAAGCAGGGGTTTTAGGAGTCGAAGTATCTTTGTTACAATCCCAGCCCTCTTACTTGCTAACTGTGTGCTTTCATATAGACTTATTAATTTCTCACTCTCTTCATTTGTAAAGCTGGAGAAAATATCCATTCATAATGGTTTTTAAAAAAAAGAATCAGATGAGATAACGCACAAAGAATATATTAAACAAAAGCCGGGCACCATTGCCCTAGGTGGAGAGACAGGACATAATAGTTCCATGTTGGAACTGGGTCACTACCACGAACAGGGATTTTTTAGAGAGCACTGACGTTTAGCTGATGGGCACTGGCTCTGCTAGAGTTGTTGTTTATACCTGAGGTCCATTTTGATTGGTGGTGTTTGCATTAGCCTGAGGAGAGCAGTCCTGGGTGTTCTTTGGAAGGACTGATGCTGAAGCTGAAACTCCAATACTTTGGCCACCTGATGCAAAGAGCTGACTCACTGGAAAAGACCCTGATGCTGGGAAAGATTGAGGGCGGGAGGAGAAGGGGACGACAGAGGATGAGATCGCTGGATGGCATCACCGACTCAATGGACATGAATTTGGGTGGACTCTGGGAGTTGGTGATGGACAGGGAGGCCTGGTGTGCTGCGGTTCATGCTGAGCTGAACTGACTATAAAATATTATAAAATTCACCCTTACCTTGCAGGAAGCTCTTTCTAGGATAAAACTACTTGTTGGTCTGCTGGCTCTAGAGCAGTTGAAACAACCTTATAGAAGTCAATGCTCCCTTCTTATAATAATGCCCTTTATTATTTTAAGTAAAGTTTATAAACAATGCAACCTACCTAATATGCAACATGTGTTATATAAAGGGGAGCTAAGACAAAGTAACGGATGAGAAAAATCGTATGTGTCTCAATATGTAAAAACATGGTCATTAATACACTAAAAAATATAATAAAGTGACTATATGCTTGCACTTCTTTATAGTGAATAAGGCTGGCATTAAGAAATCATTCTGGGGATAATCCTTGGCAGTCAAGTGGTTAGGACTTGGTACTTTCACTGCTGGGGTTTGGGTTCAATTCCTAGCTAGGGAACTAAATTCATAAACTGTGTGGTGTGGTTAAAAAAAAAAGTCATTCTGCACAAGAACTATAGAAAAATTAAGGAGTAAAAGTACAGGTGGATAATACTTGAATAAAAACTAATATTAGGGTAAGTAATAATATGTATATTTGCAAATAATAATAAAAAGAAAATCTTAAGTAAGGGGAAACGTTAAGAATAAATACAGAGTCAAAGTGCAGAAAATGAAGTCCAATACTTTTTCAAAATGAGCTGTGTTCTGTTTGTAAGTATAATATCTAAATGATTTCAAATTTATGACATGGATTAGGATAAAAACTAAATATTAAAGAAAATTCTATCTCCTGTCTTACCAGACATGTACTTAGTCTGTAGGATTTTGAAAGTCCTTTGAGGTTGTAATTTTTGACAGATAATAAGGAATAGAAGATTTGGGAAAAGGTACTAGTAGTTCAAGAGGTTGTTGAGAAGTTGTGTGGTGGTACACGCTTGCGGACAAGACAAAGTCAGACTGAAAAACAGCAACCCCCACAAAAATTAACAAGTAAATACTTTCAAATCATATTTTTCACAACAGATTTCTTATATTGCCTTCAACTTTTTGAATATGAAATATTACAATCCAGCCTTTTTTTTAATGGGCCTCAGTCTGCTGTGTTTTGTGTGTCTCTGTTCATATAATATATATTTGAATGTGAAATCCATTAAAATACATCTCAGATATATTTTATTATGATTTTTGGTGACATCTAGAGATGTAGACTGAAACACGTTTCTTGTGCAGACTGTTGAAGACCTTGAACAGTACGGCAGCTGGTGACACATCTCTTAAAATGGCGAATAGCTCTTACTAACCTTTTAAACCAAAGAAAAGAGCATTCTTCCTTTGATTTACGTGACCTGTTGCTCTCCTGGAAAGTCAGTGTCTACTAAAGCTGTTCAAAAATTCTGTATGTAAAGTAGCATTAGGTTTCAGTCTCAGATAATGGTAAAGAAACTTCTCATTGATATGACTATTTGCCAGGATATTTAAAAGTTGTACAAAGCTCAGCGTCTTAGTTGAACAGACTGCCTCCTGCCCTGGGAGGCCTCTAGCATGCCTGCTCTGTCAAGCACTAGAAGTATACCCCAATCATTCTGAAAACAAAAAATACCCCCACAGATTTCCAAAATGCCCTCTAGGGGGTGGTACCACCTCTGTTGAGAATCAATAATTCAGATCTGTGAACTTGCAACTATCAGGATGGCCATTCTCATCTAGCCCGGGAATACATCTTTTCGCCTTTGTTTCTGTGTTGCATGATATAGGCAATTCTATGTGAGATTTCCAGTTTTGATGAGAAAAGAATTATAGGATAATTAAAATATTTCTGAAGGTAATGCCTGGCTATAAGTCTAATTTGGTTGGACCCTGATTTTAGTCTATGTGCTTAATACACAAGATGTGATCTAGTGAGGGAGATGCTTCATAAGTTATAGATCTGAACATGGGCTTTACTAGAGATTGCTGAGAGCTGTAGATCTCTTGAACCCAGGATTTGCTTTTTTGTCTCTTTATCAACTTGGACAATGCCTGGCCCATAGACGCTGCCACTGTTTGTTTCTGTTGGGTCAGCGTTGAACATGGTATGCTGGCACACCTGTTACAATGCAAGGAAGAGGAAGGAGGGACAGTGTCAGAGTTTGGCATCATACTCATCCATTAGGGAGGATGGCCTTTTGTGGAACTGGTACCTGAGGGGCACACCATGCAAGTCTTAATCCCGGAGCTTGTGAGCCGAGGGAGTATGTAAGCTGGGTGGGAAGGGAGAGGAGTTATATGGGGTTCTAAAGGCTGGGGTAAAGGGCAGAGTAACCAAGTGTCTTGGGACAACACCTTGGCAAGCAGGACCCAGGTTGTGCGTCACTGGTCCACAGCCCCACGGCTGGGCTGAACTCCTGGGGTGAGGCTCTCGGTCCTTCTGAGAGGATCTTCAGGCACACAGTCCTGCACGGGGACTCTGCAGCAGCTTAGACATTAGGATTGTGGCCCAGGTCTTGGGGAGATCAGAGGACGTGAGCAAGGCAACAGGCTGCACATTTCGGATCAGAGTGAAAGGAAGAGGCCCAGTGCGATGGCCTGAAGGGGAGTGTGCAGGCTAGGGATGGGATGGGATGTTCTGGGAGGCACTTGGACAACCAGGGGCCGTGGTCTCAAGTCTCGGGTATGGCTGATAGTGAACGGGAGTTTGGGAGCCATGTGGTAGGATGGAGTCTGCCATGGGGCCCTGTGGGTGGCAGCGTGGCATGTTGAGATACTTCCCAATGAAAGAGAACCTGAGTTTCTGGAAAATAGGGTCAGGCTGGTCTCAGCTCTGAAGGACTGGATGAGGCAGAAGGAAGGGAAGCTAGCTGGGTGGGTGGTAGGAGTGAGGTGAGGTAGGCAGCATCATTTTTCAAGTATAAATTTGAATTAGGTGATGTATTTTGACCTATAATATACTGTGAGGTTCTTGAATTATGGTTAGTTTTAACTGTATAAGTAAATCACAGAGGCTTACTAAGAAAGGCTTAATTCTTAGTTGCCCCAACCAGAGGGCAAGCAGACCAAAATTTCCAGGTTAATTTTCAGTAACTAAAATGCTGGGGAAAGGTCTAAAGTCTTCCAGATGGAATGTAACTTGAAGTGGGAAGCAGGAAGGAGGGAGAAGTGTGTGCCATTTCTCACCTTGACTTTACATCTGTTATTACTTTCTTATTTCCCTGAAATACTAGGCTTGTCTCCACAAAAAACAATCCCTTCTTCATACACACTAGCTTCTCCCGCCTCCCCTCCCATAACAAAAAGAAGGCAGTAATATAAATGTGAGGCTTTTTTGTTTCTGAACCTATCAATAGGGTTGATTTTATTTGAGCATCAGTTAACTTATATTTCAATATTGTCTTATCCTCAGCAAAGCAGTGACTGCTTATGTAGAAACAAAGATCACACCACTGTTTGATGAAAGGGGTGTGATGACAGCACATTTTACTATACAGAGGAATCTCAACATTAACAATTTTCGTGTTATTGAAATCTCAAAATTTTTTAGCCACATGGCCTCATATTATGGATTCTTGGTCCTCATTACTCCCAGATTGGATCCACTGGGAATGACAAATAGTTATTTGAATCCAACATTTTGTATAGATGAAAACAAAGAATCCAAGAGAATTGTTTAAAAAAAAAAAACAGGGAGCAAATTAAGTAGAAGAAATTTAAGCCATTATATCTGCCTCAAGGTCTACTAAGCTGTATTGATTCAAGTGAAAGTGAAGTCGCTCCTTGGTGTCCGACTCTTTGCGACCCCATGGACCGTAGCCTACCAGGCTCCTCCGTCCATGGGATTTTCCAGGCATGAATACTGGAGTGGGTTGCCATTTCCTTCTCCAGTGGATCTTCCCAACCCGGGGATCAAACCTGAGTCTCCCGCATTGTAGGTAGACGCTTTACTGTCTGAGCTACCAGAGAATATCTTATCACTTTTGTTGGTCCATTCATGCATTAGATTTAGAAGCAGAGAATTCAAATTCTGGGATTACAAAGCAAAGAGGAGGTTTCTCACAGTCATCCTTCATGGTCATCAAGTAGCTATGGACAGAGATCTATGAGAAGATGTTTTGAGCATAATAAAATAGCTGCTAAAGGCCAGATCTGTTCACCTGGATGATAACATTGTTGAAACATTGTTGCCACACTGTCAGTATCAGTTCTTGCTGTTTCCCAAGACCCTTTTTTCACATCAGTTTAAAGTTAGGTTAACCTACGGGAGCAAGTAAGCCTTCCGCACTTTATAAGAACCAAGAAATACAGTGAAAAGATCCTAACCATGTTGGATACATTAAGCCTATCATTGCTATTTTGCAAATAGACTGCATTTTCTTCTCCTTACCTAGAACACCCTCTCCACACCCTCCAATGATCTAAACACCATGCCTCAAGGCCTAGGGAAAGTCATTCATCATCCTGGACCCTGACCTTCACTGAAGCCCCCTACAGTCCTGAGCGTCTCAACTGTATATTTCAAGCTGCCTTTCTCTGGGTTTTTCTTTTTCTTTCTTCTTCTTTTTTTTAATACATGATGTTGCTTTCAGCGTTAATCTTGCCTTCTCTACCACTTATCCCCTTAAGGCAAGTTTCACATAGTAAGCATCTTTTGCCTTCTGGTACAGAAATGAGTTACTATTTTTGGCAAAATGAGTTTAAGATTTACAAAGCACTTTTCTGTATATTCTCTTTTAATTCTCATGATAGTTCAGTGAGATGATACTATCATTATCCTCATTTTATACATGAGAAAACAGACTCACATGGGTCAAATTATTTACCTGGGATCACACCTTCAGGGAATGATGGGGCTAGAGTACAGCTCAGTGTTCTGGATTCTAAACCCTTGGCAATTTTCACTCTGTAGTTGACCTCTTCTCTTATATAATAATTCTGTTATAGAAGGGCGAGGGCATGTTTATGATTGTTGTGATTTACAAGATGGAATTTAGTTTGAGAAAATTCAAATATTTTAAAGGTTCATGCTTATAAAAGCTTTAAATGCATTAATATTGTGGTTAAAGATTGATGTGAATTTCATTTCCATAACTTCCTGAAACCACATAGTTTTATACTTATATGTAGGTACATACTGTATATGTTCAGTTGTTTTTCCTTTTTTTATTAAGTAAATAATTTAATTTTGAAATTAAAGATTTCATACAGTTGATCACCTTCACTCATTTAACCCATTTCCAAATCTCCTTATACTTGATAATCTCCCATCTCTTCTCTGTATCTATTAGTTTGTTTTATTTTTTGTTTGTTTTGTTTTTTAGATTCCACATATCAGTTCAGTTCAGTTCAGATGCTCAGTGTGACCCCATGAACTGCGGCACTGGTATTATTTCTCTATCTTCACTTGACTCAGTGGAAACAGTGACAGACTTTATTTTTTGGGCTCCAAAAATCACTGCAGATGATAACTGCAGCCATGAAATTAAAAGACTCTTGCTCCTTGGAAGAAAAACTATTACCAATCTACACAGCATGTTAAAAAGCAGAGACATTACTTTGCCAACAAAGGTCCATCTAGTCAAGGCTATGGTTTTTCCAGTGGTCATGTATGGATGTGAGAGCTGGACTATAAAGAAAGCTGAGCACAGAAGAATTGATGCTTTTGAACTGTGGTGCTGGAGAAGACTCTTGAGAGTCCTTTGGACTGCAAGGAGATCCAACCAGTCCATCCTAAAGGAAATCAGCCCTGAATATTCATTGGAAGGACTGATGCTGAAGCTGAAACTCCAATACTTTGGCCACCTGATGCGAAGAACTGATTCATTTGAAAAGACCCTGATGCTGGGAAAGATTGAAGGTGGGAGGAGAAGGGGACGACAGAGGATGAGATGGTTGGATGGCATCACTGACTCAAAGGACATGAGTTTGAGTAACTTCTGGGAATTGGTGGACAGGGAGGCCTGGCGTGCTACAATCCATAGGGTTGCAGAGTCAGACACGACTGAGCGACTGAACTGAACCACCTGACTCCATTTACTTAACGTAATACCTTCAAGGTTTATCCATACTGTCACACATGGCAGGACTTCATTCTTTTTCATGACTGAGTAGCATTTCATTGGATATCTTTATCCATTTCTCCACTGATGACACACACATGGTTTCCGTATCTTGGCTATTATAAATAAGCCACAATGAACATAGAGGTGCATGTGTCTTTTCAAATTAGTGTTTTTGTGTTCTTCAGATGTTCTTGTGCTCAGTCATGTCCAACTCTTTGTGACCCCATGGACTGGAGCCTGCCATAGTCCTCTGTCCATGAAACTGTCCAGGCAAGAACACTGGTGTGCATTGTCGTTTTCTTCTCCAGGGTTTCTTCCCAACCCAGGGACTGAACCTGACTGCTTTTTGTCTCATGTATTGGCAGGCAAATTCTTTACCACCAGAAGTCTAATAGCTGTGTCATGTGGTAGTTCTATTCTTAACTTTTTTGAGGAATCACCATACTGTTTGTCCACAGTGACTGAACCAATTTATAGTTCCACCAACTGTGTTACAAGGGTTCTCTCTTTTCTCCACATTCTTGCCAATATTTATTATTCCTTGTTTTTTTTTTTATAATAGTCATTCTAACAAGTATAAGGGGATATCTCTTTTGATTTGCATTTTTGTAATAATTAGTGATGTTGAGCATCTTTTCACGTGTCCATTGGCTATACATATGTCCTCTTTGGAAAAATATTGGTTTAGATCCTCTGTCCATTTTAAACAATTTTTTTTAAAAAAAAATAAACTTTGAAAAACTATTTATTTATTCTTTGGCTGGTCTGGGTCCTCATTGCTGTGTGTGGGTTTTCTCTAGTTGTAGCAAGAGGGAGCTACTCTCCATTTGCAGAGCACAGGTTTCTCATTGTGGTGGCTTCTCTTGCTGCTGAACATGAACTCCAGGGGGCATGGACTTGGGTGGTTACAGCACATGTGCTCAGTAGTTGTAGCTCCTGGGCTCTGCAGCACAGGCTCAACGGTTGTGGCACCCAGGCGTAGTCGCTCCATGCAGGATCTCCCTGGACCAGGTATTCAACCCATGCCTCCTGCACTGGCAGATGGATTCCTTATCACTGAGCCACCAGGGGAGCCCTATATTTAGTTCTTTATTCAACCTTAAATTTCTTTTTTAAGTATGGTGTGAAGGAGGGATTCAGTTTATTTTTCCATTTGGAAGACTAGTTGTCCCACACTATTTGATAAGTAATCCATCATTTTCATTGACCTCCAGTACCATTTCTACACTCATTAAGTTTCTGCAGGTTTTTGATTCTGGACTTCTTATTTGGATCCATTAGTTTGTCTATCCTTGTACTAATAACTTTATAGCTCCTTAATATTTTAGGGAAAATTCCTTACTCTTCAAAACCACTGTGATTCTTCTTGGCTCTTTGTTCTTCTAGGCTCTTAACCAGTTTGATAAGTTTCACGAAAAATCCTTTTGGATGTTGATTATAATTACATTGAATTTATATGCATCATATACCCATGTTAGAGAAAACTCAAAAACAGAAACAACAAAATCTCAAGTTCTATAACCCTAACACCATCACTCATGGATACATACATATTCATACATGTACTTATTGTGTATGTCCCACTAGAAAGTTTCCTCCCTGAGAATAGGAAAGATGTGTAGCTCATATCGCTACAATGCTGGTACCTGGAAAAGTGCCCACCACATAGGGGATACTCGGTATTTTAAAAAATAAATAAGTAAATGTAGGTACATTTTCTTATCTTTTTTCATCACTGCATTTTTAAGGAGTTTTAAAACCTTTAACAGAGGGGCTGGATTTTTTTTTCCATGTAGATTTGTGAATAATAAGACATTATTCTAAGAAGACATTTCCCATAATGTGTTGCACAGACATTAGACTCGCAGGATGCTGGGGGAAAAGAGAGTTCAGTGGGCAAACATGTTTGAGAAATGCCCCATGCAATACTTATCTCTTAGAGTCAGCATGTATATTAGAGTATTAATTATTCTAAGAGCTTTTATAGTCATAGAGCTAGCTTAATTTTTCTTCAGATATGATCTGCCTCCCCCGACCCCTTTTAAAAATTCAAAACCCCTTGTGATACCAAACACAGATGCTATTCTAAGAAACAAATTTACTATATCTGGGAACATTTAGAATTGTAGAATTGGAAAATATTAGAAAATGTAAAGTGATTTAAATATCTTCTCCTGTATAATTGAACACTTACTGTAGTATTGTTACATGCTATAGAAAAGATTAGTTAATGGAACAGGCACATCCCTTGAGAAATCTTCAACTGTAATAACTTTTCCCCTGCTAGTATTTGATAAAGTGGAAATGATGAGTTTTTGCAAACTTCCAAATTTTTGCTAGCTCATAGAAGTAAAATGTAGTCAGAGAAATACATTTACAAATAGCAGTTTCATTAATTTTGCTCCTGAAAGAGAATAAACTTGTAAAAGCTGTCTTGTATTGGCATGTCTATGCTATACTCATGCTGGCATGGCAGCCAAGCAACCTCTGTGCTATAGTCCTGTTTTGTTACTCTGATTCTTTGGTCCCCAGAGGAGGAAAGTTATTTAAATAATTGAGTATTATATACTGTGACCACACCATAATTTCCAGATTTTAGTGACAGGTGGTATTTCCTATCCTGGACCAAACACTAAATTTATAAAATTTCTTCCAATTTTATAATCATTCTGCAATCGATTTTACATTAAATAACTATAGTTTGCCAGGACTTCCTTGAGAGTCAATGTGGGCATTGTTCTTACATCAAGATAGTAGACATAAACTAGGACTGTCCCCAGCAAGTCAGGAACACAGTTATTCTAATTACATAAGACTCATTTCAAATGACTCCTTTGGTGCATGATAACTGATTGCAACTATCCTATTTTTGAGGGCTTTAAAACATATATATTTTATTATAGTTGAATCATTTAAAAAATTACCCATGACTTTATGATTTCATCACAAAATCAAGAATGTGAGGGAGTTGTATGTGATAAATATCAATCATACCAGGCATTAGAAAATGTAGGATCTCTTTTTATAAAGCATCATAACAGGGAACTCTAAGACCCAGAATAAAGACAAAGCCAGTGTGTTTCTTTTTGTTTGCAGGTCTTTTACAATAAAATTTATATATCATAGCTTTGAAAAAATGCCCTGGATATGTCAGCTACCCTGGAGGTGACTGCACTGGAATTGGTAACCCATCTTCAACCTCTGGTTTGGGAAGGAGGGGGTGGCCCTTTCCAAGGGGAAACCTTTAAGATAAAGCAGTGGTGGCATTTTCACATTTTTTCAAATGATAAAGTAAGATTTCTTATGCTGCTTAGAATTATTAATTTATCTTTTGGGGACCTCTTTTCAACATCTCCTTAGAAGGTAGTAACAAAAATAATTCCCCCGATTGTGTTTTATGAGTAGAATCATTTTCTTGCTGTAGATGATCGAACAAGTTGGTCTGTAACAATAGTTTGGGAGTGCTTAAACTGAAGTCTTATGTATACATAATACAATTATAAGCATAGTCAGGTACAAATATAGATACACATGATATAGATACACAGATATCCATCCTACTTCTGAGGAGTTTCCCAGGAGGACAGTTTGCTTCTTTCAAAAGTAAATTAATCAGGTGTGAGGTCTTAGTACTGACATAACCATATCATATGTCTAGCAGCACATTAATAAATGATAGATAGGCAGGTAGATAGATAGATAGATGTAGGTATGGGTATAACCAGAGTATATAGCATATTTCAAGTGTAAATATAGATGTCAGTGATACACATATATGTACAATTAGAGAAGTGTCATTGAAAGTGTTAGTCGCTTAGTGATGTCTGACTCTTTGTGACCCTATGGACTGTAGCCTGCTAGGTTCTCCAGGCAAGAATACTTGGAGTGGATAGCCATTCCCTTCTCCAGGGGATCTTCCCTACCTGGGAATCAAACCCCAGTCTCCTGCATTGCAGGCAGATTCTTTACCATCTGAGCCACTAGGAAAGCCCAAGACAGAGACACAAATATTAATTATAGAGCTAATTCTTCTCTATTTTAGTGAATGCACCTTAATAGCAGCAAACTCTTACTTTCATTTTGGTTTATTTTTTCCAAAATGTGTTTTGAATGTTATATAAATGAACCCCAAGGAGTGGCTAAGATTCACATTAAGATTATAGACTTCCTTCCTCACATGCTAATTCAGTTGTAAGTATAGAGAATAACTGATTTAGAAGACTACTCAAAGCCTTGTTCCCTGCTGGCTCCTCAGCCTGGAGTATTCTTTCCAGAGATTTCCAAGGCACAGTGTTAATTTCGTTTACTCAGAGAGCCCTTCATGGGCACTCTGACCAAGAGAGTGAACCACCCCTCAATTCTCTCTAATACCCTACTTGGTTTTATTCTCTTACATTTGTCATTCCTGACTCCTTCCTTGCTTTTTTCCTTGCTTCCTTCCTTCCCTCTTTCTTCTTTTTCAATCGTCTCTGTCTCTAAGGGCTGGAACTTCATTTACATCATTGAGTTTTCAGTAACTGGAATATCCCCTGTCACAAAGTAGATGTTCAGAATATCTGTTACATGGGTAAACTGAATTAAAATTGACCCAAATTAATTCATCAGAAAATGAGAATTTTGTGATCCTCCATAAAGAAGAGAAAATCGTATTTTTTTCAACTTTAACTATATTGCAGGCACTGTGCTAAGAATTGCTAGGAATATCATTCAACAAAGTTACATTGTGTGAAATGAAACTGTTCTCATGTTTCTTGGAAAGTGAAAGTGTTGATCGCTCTGTGGCATCCGATTCTTTGTGATCCCATGGACTGTAGTCCGCCAGGCTCCCCTGTCCATGGGAATCCCCAGGAAAGAATACTGGAGTGGGTAGCCATTCCCTTCTCGAGGGGCTCTTTCCGACCCAAACACAGTTCTCCTGCGTTGCAGGAGGATTCTTTACCGTCTGAGCCACGTGGTGCCCAAACAGTGATTTAAAGAAAAGAGAGTGAAAGAAAGGTTAGCTACTATATGGTAAAACAGAGACAAAACATTCGTTTGGACTTTTTTCCTTATCAAAAAGGTTTGCCATTTTCTGTACCAATCCAATGAATGAATGCTGGTCAAAGGCGACTTTCTCACTTTTCAGCGATGACATCCCTGACTGCAGTGGTGGTCACTGGCTGTCTCCTCAGCCTTTAGTTTAACTAACTTGGCACAGTCGAAAAATATTTAGTATTCCATCCTTAGATTTTTGCTGTTTCTTGAATGGCCATGACCTTTTGTCATGGTCAGTTGCTCATTTTCTCTCTGCCCATCCCCCAAAGGGAAAGCTTTCCTAGAGGCCTTACATGGAACAGCTGCTTGGAACATGCATAGGCCAGTTTACATTAGGCTGTTTTTTCTCGAGAAAGTCAGAGTTTAAACAAATGGTTGTGTCTATTTTAATCATTTTTGCCCTCTTTTGAAGTGTTTTTTCAAACATAAGTTTTTTTTTTTTTAGAATAGAGTTTTGCATTATAAATTAGTCTGCTCTGTCATGTCCCTTTTAAACACAGCTGTTACTACAATGTAAACAGAGTTTTAAAAATGTAGATAAACAGTTACAAGAGGAAGAGTTTCAAGTGTTTTTAACACATGGTCAGTTTTTGCTTACTCGAATTCTGTGGTTTGAAAGTTGAATTCAAAATACACTTTTGATTTCACAGATGTCAGGCTATTCAATACAGCTGTTCCTGGATGCCCTAAAAGACATCTTAATTTCACAGTCATTGCAGTTTTGACAGTATCATATTTTTGAAGTCATATTGGTAATAAACCTAAGATGAATATGGAAATTGTATAATGGTACACTACATAATACCCTTTTGAGGCATAAAAGTGGAATGAAAAAATATATATAATGGCCCAAAGCTAAAATGCTAAATCACTTTGTGTGGCCAAACCAACAATGTGAAATACGTAGTAAATTTTGATGTCTTGGAAGGAATACCAAAATTTAGTATTGATTTTGATAGTCTTAATAGGAGAGTTCTAATTTGTCCATGGGCTTCCCTGATGGCTCAGTGGTAAAGACTCTGCCTGCCAGTGCAGGAGACATGGGTTTGATCCCTGGGTTGAGAAGATCCCCTGTAGAAGGAAATGGCAACCCACTCCAGTATCCTTGCCTGGGAAATCCCATGGACAGAGAAGCCTGGCAGGTTGCAATCCATGGGTTCCGAAAGGAGTTGAAAATGACTTAACTACTAAACAGCAACAATAATTCTTCAGTAGAGTGATCTTATACATGTAGTCTAAGACTTGTGCCTAAACCTATACCTTGAAATGTGAAAAATTAGGCACTATTTGAACATAAGCTGATCTAAGTTTATTGTTTAATGAATTTTTTAAAAATGGACCTGGATATACCATGAACAAAGCTAGTGGAGGTGATGGAATTCCAGTTGAGCTATTTCAAATCCTAAAAGATGATGCTGTGAAAGTGCTGCACTCAATATGCCAGCAAATTTGGAAAACTAACCATTGGCCACAGGACTGGAAAAGGTCAGTTTTCATTCCAATCTCAAAGAAAGGCAATGCCAAAGAATGCTCATACTACCACACAGTTGTACTCATCTCACACACTAATAAAGTAATGGTCAAAATTCTCCAAGCCAGGCTTCAGCAAACCGTGAACGTCCAGATGTTCAAGCTGTTTTTAGAAAGACAGAGAGAACCAGAGATCAAATTGCCAACATCTGCTGGATCATTGAAAAAGCAAGAGAGTTCCAGAAAAACATCTATTTCTGCTTTATTGACTGTGCCAAAGCCTTTGACTGTGTGGATCACAATAAACTGTGGAAAATTCTTCAAGAGATGGGCATACCAGACCACCTGACCTGCCTCTTGAGAAACCTGTATACAGGTCAGGGAGCAACAGTTAGAACTGGACATGGAACAACAGACTGGTTCCAAATAGGAAAAGGAGTATGTCAAGGCTGTATCTTGTCACCCTGCTTGTTTAACTTATATGCAGAGTACATCATGAGAAACGCTGGGCTGGAAGAAGCACAAGCTGGAACCAAGATTGCCGAGAGAAATATTAATAACCTCAGATATGCAGATGACACCACCCTTATGGCAGAAAGTGAAGAAGAACTAAAGAGCCTCTTGATGAAAGTGAAAGAGGAGAGTGAAAAAGTTGGCTTAAAGCTCAGCATTCAGAAAACTAATATCATGGCATCTGATCCCATCACTTCATGAAATAGATGGGGAAACAGTGAGAGACTTTATTTTTCTGGGCTCCAAAATCACTGCAGGTGGTGATTGCAGCCATGAAATTAAAAGATGCTTACTCCTTGGAAGGAAAGTTATGACCAATCTAGACAGCATATTAAAAAGCAGAGGCATTACTTTGCCAACAAAGGTCCATCTAGTCAAGGCTATGGTTTGTCCAGTAGTCATATATGGGTGTGAGAGTTGGACTATAAAGAAAACTGAGCACCAAAGAATTGATGCTTTTGAAGTGTGGTGTTGGAGAAGACTCTTTAGAGTCCCTTGGACTGCAAGGAGATCCAACCCGTACATCCTAAAGGAGATCAGTCCTGGGTGTTCATTGGAAGGTCTGATGTTGAAGCTGAAACTTTGGCCACCTGATGCAAAGAACTGACTCATTTGAAAAGACTCTGATGCTGGGAAATATTGAGGGCAGGAGAAGGGGACGACAGAAGAGAAGATGGTTGGATGGCATCACTGACTCAATGGACATGAGTTTGGTTGGGCTCTGGGAATGGTGTTGGACAGGGAGGCCTGGCGTCCTGCAGCTCATGGGGTCACAAAGAGTCAGACATGACTGAGCGACTGAACTGTGCTGAACTGAACACCATGAATCTCATATTTCCTGAACACCAAACCAAGTCTTCCAGGTACACAAGAAACACAGCATTTGAAACTGCGAGAATATTAGAACTAGAACATTTCAATGATTTTTGGTGGCACAATGACAATATATTTGAAATCAAATGCTTCCATGAAATATCTGGAAATCTATTATCAAAATACTCTAATGGATGCTTAAGGATATCACTGTATAAATTAGTATCCAATTCATTGTTAATAATGAATGATTCATTATTGTTAATAACAATGACTCATTGTTTATCTGTAATAACATGGCTTACATAACTTGAGTGATACATTTTGGAACCACAAAATTTTAGATGATTGTTTGGAAAATGAAAACATGAAAAATTGGAAAATGTTCTCTTAGGCAATGTGACATAAAGTAAAAATGAAAGTAAAATTATGTCCTAGCTAAAAAGTAGTCTAGTTAGAAAATGACATTGATTTGAATGTCCAAGAAAAACATACACAGTTTCTACCCCTATTGTTCCCAAACCACCATGTCTGAGTTATGGATCATAGGGAGGAAGCCATGTTACTAAACCTAATTACTCTGTGTTTGGCTTGGAAAAACAATTAACTGATTATTTAGCTATATCACACAACCCAACATGACTTCATTTTCAATAAAAACATCTGATTTGATCCAAAGCCTTCTGTAGTACTCCATAATTAGACACCTTATCCATCAAGCTGCAAGGAAACCTTGGTAAAGAGTAAAATAAGAATTTTCATGTGTTAAGTTATACAGTAGAGGGAGTCCCATGAATATAATACAAACATACTGATATTGCCAAAGAAAAGTCAATTAAAAATTATATGCACTCTTAAGAGTTACAAAGCTCAAAACGTGCTGTGTAATTCAGGTCAAATAGCCCTTGAGTAAAGGTATTCATGAAAATTAGGCTTCATTTATTAGAGTTTTCATCTCTAAGAGCTTCTAAGACTTTTCCTAAGTGAATTTTGGAGCTGATCTAAAAAGTATAAACAACATTTTTTTCTTCATCAGAATGTTCAGAATACATTTGTATGTATGAACACGCATATTGTGTATTTATAAGTAGTGCCATGTTTGGAATCTTATATTTTCCCCTAAAATTTGATCACATACCTGATCCTTTAATGTTTTTACCTCCAAAGTACATAAATCTTGTTTCAAGGTAAATTGAATTGACTTCCTTAAATAAGAGAGAATCTGGATCTCTTCCAAAAAGTCACCTCTTATTTTTATTCGCTATGATGGCTGTCCCTTATACGTCTCTAAGTCATGTAAGTGAAAGCTAAGACCAAGGTGTTTTGCCAAATTTTTTCCCTTTACTTCTCTTTCTTGTTCAGCCTCACACTGTACAACTGACATGGAGAATCTTGCCAAATGCAAGTAACAGTAACTCTATAGACTACAGGGATTATGGCCCCCAGAGAGCTTTGAATAGTGCTTGGAAATTTAAGGTCAAGCAAAACTGTTAATATCTTCATAGGCTCTTCATTTACTTATTTAGATTTTAAAAAACACGTTTATCTGGAGGTTATTTTGCCTATTACTATAGACCATTGATATAATTAGTATAAAATGTAGTCAACTGCTGTTTTTTAAACTTAATACAAAAGGACCCACTACCACATAAAAGCCATTTCTTTACTAGTTAAGAAGAAAGAATTAGTGAGATGTTGAAATATTTGGGCAAGGTGTTAAATTGCTGCTGAAAATGTAGACTCTCCTGGGTGGACAGTTACTGTTTTACTGGAGAAGCTATCTTACTGGTAGACTTTCCTGTTTCTTTGAAATATTCTTAATATGACTTGGAAGGAACTGTCTTGAGGTCAGACATTGAGATGTAAAGTGTTGAAGAGATGATTGAGTTGACTATTATGAAACTTTCACTCTTTATTATTTTAGCATAACTCAGTCTTACACCAATTTAATCATTTCTGTGAGATATGAGGCCATGTATGGAATGATGAAAAGAAAATGATTTCATTTACTGTTTTAATTATAGTACCTTTTTTGACTTTTTTATTGTTAATTTCCTGTATTCCAACAACAACAAAAGAAGTATGTACAAATAGAGAGGAGTAATTTATAAGCGCAGTGCTAGTCATTGCCATTTTCGCAAAGAAAGCCCAGCTAACTTGAAGGAATGTGATTCGGTAAATATTTATGCCTTATCACCTCCCTGCATTTCTGACCAGTTTCCTCTTGCCCTGGTCCCTTTTCTAAATGCCCCATGGTCTCCCTTTTCACGTTTTCCAGTAGCTTTGTCTCCAGGATTACCTAGTGACCTTCCTAGTCTTCCTCTAATTGCTTTTTGTTGCTCACTCAGTGTATTTCCTGGAGATTGATCAGATAGTCCTTTCTCCTTGAGGGAAAATGTTAGGTTCCCAGTGGAGGCTTTCTGGCACTGAATAAATTCCATGACAGTGGTGGTGTCCTAGTCAAAGGATGAAATAATTAGCACTCTCAACAAATAAAACACATATGTCCCTTGGGTACAACCTCAGCTCAGTAAGTTTTCCTGCCCCGTGCACCATGTCCACCTGGCAACCAAGTATTTAAAATTATAAATATGTTTAAGTTTTTTAACCATCAGTTATGGTTTTATTTTGGAGAAAGAAATGCCAACCCACTCCAGTATTCTTGCCTGGGAAATCCCATGGATAGAGGAACCTGGCAGGCTACAGTCCATGGTGTCATGAAGAATTGGACACAATTTAGTAAATAAAAACAACAACAAATGGTTTTTATTTTCTATTTATTTAAATTTTTTTGATGATTTTCTTTTGATGTGGACCATTTTTAAAGTTTTTTATTGAATGTGTTACAATTTTACTTTAAAAAAATGTTTTCCTTTTTTGGCCTTAAAGCATGTGGGATCTTAGCTTCCAGACGAGGGATCGAACCTGCACCCCCTGCCTTGGAAGGTGAGGTCTTAACTACCGGACTATCAGAGAAGTCCCAGTTATGATTTTAAATGACAGAGAAAAATCTATTTCAATCTTGCATAAGCAATGAGAGAACTGTATTGGTTCAGGTGACTGAAAAACCTGGGAGTAGATCTGGCTTTAAGTGTGATCTGATTTAGTGACTGGAAGAATGTCATTGGGATCTTTGAGTCTTGGTTTTGCCTTTTCTCTGTTAGCTTTGGGCTCCAGAGACAGACATTCGCTGACACAAGTTGAGAGGAAAACTCAGTTCCTCTTCTTGGGTCCCACTGAAATCCCCATGTTCATTTTTATTAGATCAATTTGCAGCAAATGCACATTTGTAAACCTACAGCTGTAGTTAGGGAGAAGCAGTTTCCATTGATTAAACAATGTCTGAGTCACAATTACCAGTCCTGGGGTTGGGAATAGAGATCATCTGATCACATCGTCTCAAAGTAGAAGAGAGCTGGTTCCCCAAAGAAAGTTATGGTACTGTTGCCAAGAAAGGGAGGGGAACACTGGGCAATGTTATCTTCTCAACTCTAGGCAAAGGCACAAAATGGCCTAACCTGTTTTCAGGGTGGGCTTTCATGTGGCTCCAGAAAAATGAGGCCATGTTCAAGGAAAGTAAAAAAACAGGTGTCAATATCCGATTGGGCACTATAATGTCCAATACGATAGTAGGTGTGTTTTAAATAAAGCAAAAGCTGTGTTCCAAATGAGTTTCTTCTTTTTAATTCTCCATTTCTGTAAGCAAAACCACCCTCTGCTAATGTTCCAGGCCCCATTAGTTCAGGGCTGGGTCCATGGTAGGCAAGAAGAGTGAAGGGAGGTACTTTCCCTAGATGTAAAATTTAAAACTCAGTGTGGTAGACTAAAACCTAGCCTCTCCCCTGCCCCCAACATGGAAAAATGAAACAGACTGGTTCCGAATCGGGAAAGGTGTATATCAAGGCTATATATTGTCACCCTGCTTATTTAACTTATATGCAGAGTACATCATGTGAAATGCTGGGCTGGATGAAGCACAAGCTGGAATCAAGATTGTGGCGAGAAATATCAATAACCTCAGATATGCAGATGACACTACCTTTATGGCAGAAAGTGGAGAAGAACTAAAGAGCCTCTTGATGAAAGTGAAAGAGGTGAATGAAAAAGTTGACTTAAAGCTCAACATTCAGAAAACTAAGATTGTGGCATCTGGTCCCATCACTTCATGGAAAATAGATGGAGAAACAGTGGAAACAATGGCAGACTTTATTTTTTGGGCTCCAAAATCACTGCAGATGGTGACTGCAGTCATGAAATTAAAAGATGCTTGCTCCTTGAAAGAAAAACTATGACCAACCTAGAGCATGTTAAAAAGCAGAGACATTTACTTTGCCAACAAAAGTCCATCTAGTCAAAGCTATGGTTTTTCCAGTAGTCATGTATGGATGTGAGAGTTGGAGTATAAAGAAAGCTGAGTGAAGAATTAATACTTTTGAAGTGTGGTGTTAGAGAAGACTCTTGAGAGTCCCTTGGACTGCATGGAGATCCAACCAGTTCATCCTAAAGGAAATCAGCCCTGAATATTCATTGGAAGGACTGATGTTGAAGCGAAACTCCAATACTTTGGCTACCTGATGTGAAGAACTGACTCATTTGAAAAGACCCTGATGCTGGGAAAGATTTAAGGTGGGAGGAGAAGGGGATGACAGAGGATGAAATGGTTGGATGGCATCACTGAGTCGATGGACATGAGTTTGAGCAAGCTCCGGGAGTTGGTAATGGATAGGGAGGCCTGGCATGCTTCAGTCCATGGGGTCGCAAAGGGTCGGACATGACTGAGTGACTGAACTGACCCGCCCCCATCCAAATCTTAATCTCTGGAACCTGTGACTGACAACTTTGCAGATATTAAGATTCATGAGATGGAGATATTACTCTGGGTTATCTGAATGAGCCTTAAATGCAATCACAGATGTCCTTGCAAGAGAGAGGCAGAGGCAGATTTTACACAGAAAGAAGAAGAAAAGATTGTGTGACTACAAAGTAGAGATGAAAGTGTCCAACTGTAGCCCACCATGCTCCTCAGTCCATGGAATACTCCAGGCAAGAATACTGGAGTAGGTTGCCATTTCCTTCTCCAGGGGATCGTCCAGATCCAGGGATTGAACTTTGGTCTCCTGCATTGCAGGCAGATTCCTTACTGTCTGAGAGATCAGGAAAGCCCAGAGATGGAAGTGATGTAGCTGCACATGAAGGAATGCTGGCAGCTATCAGAAGCTAGAAGAGGCAAGGAATGAATTCTCCCATAGAGCCTCTAGAGGGAATGTGGTCCTGCCAACATCTCAGTTTCAGACTTCTGGCCTCCAGAACTGTGAGAGAATACATTTTGTTGTTTTAAGCCACCAAGTTTATAGTAATTTCTTACAGCAGCCACAGGAAATTAATTTACTCTGTAATCAAGATCAATATTCTAATGCAATATTTATTTTTAAACATCAAAATTAATGCAAACCATCCATGGTAAACAAAATATCAAAACTTTAAACAAAAATGGGCTGTCTTGGAGTAGCTTTTACTTCTTTTGCTCTCTTACTTCCTACAGCCGATCATTTGATTACCCCTGTGGTCTGTGCCACTATAATTTCTCTTGACTTGCTCTTTTACTCATCTTTCACTGGGGGCCAGTTTTCAAATGCCCATGATTTCTCACTATTGTGGTTTCAATAAGCAGTTATCCACTTTGTCTGTCTCCGCTTTCTTCTCCTTTCTAATCCATCCTCATTACAGATAGATTTTTCCTAAAACATATATTGGGTCATGTCCTTCTACTTTTCAGAAATCTTTAATGGGTCTTCACAGGCCTTGGAAACCAGCTTTCCAGCCTCATTTAACACTTTTCCGTTCCACGTAGCCTTAAGTGATTCAAATACATCCTGCTCTTTTTTAGCCAGCTATTGTTCTCATGCACTTTCCTTTTATTTCTCATATATTTATGTTTTATAGAGACCATGGTGTAAGCCTTAAAATTAAGCCCCTATATTATGTGCTGTCTTGACAAATTGGAAGGACTTCAAATGATCCATCGCAAATTCCCCTTTCCACCCTGCTTCTGCAGATAAGGTCTCCGAGGCAAACAACCCTTCCTATTAAGGGGATCACAGACAGCTCCTGACTATCCCTGAGTAGCAGTTTTCATATCCCTAAAAGCCTGCAGGATTATTCAAACAAGCCAATCATATTCTCCTGTGGAATAGGAGGTACTTCACCCTATTGATGGGACTTCCCTTGGGGCTCATACAGTAAGGAATCTGCCTGCAATGCAGAAGACCCAGGTTCGATCCCTGGGTTGGAAGATCCCCTGTAGGAAGGCATGGCAACTCACTCCAGTATTCTTGCCTGGAGAATCCCCATGGACAGAGGCGCCTGGTCGGCTACAGTCCATGGGGTCACAAAGAGTCAGACATGACTGAGTGACTAACACTTCACTTCACCCTATTGATACTACAAAGCCTGCTTCTCCCAGATTCTGCTTTTCTCCATTTCTAAATGTAACCTTGGCCTGCAGTGTCCCCCTCCCCCAGGTGGTGTGTAGTTGTGACTAACGAGCTGCCGTCCACGTCATCCGTCCGGTGTTGGGCGTGGTGTATTCAGCCATCCCCATAACCCTAGCGTAGGGATCCCTCCCTCACCAGTCAGCTCCGTTCCATCACTCCGTCATGTCTGACTGTCTGTAACCCCATGGACCGCAGCACCAGTGGAATGAGTTGGAGATTAAAACCGAGATTCCTGTCCAGACCCCAATATATCACTTACTATATTTATGACTTAAGCAAAACAAGGACAGGAGCATCATTTTAAAATTTAACAAATTAGGAGCGTTATCACCTCATTTGAAAGTTTAAAAAAAAAAAAAAAAGGCTGCCAAGGAGCAGCTTCAAGGTTCAAAGTGCTGGACTCTATGGGGGTGCCATTCTGTAGCAGTCAAATGTTCATGACCTGGAGTCAATTTTCCTGGGTGAAAACTGTGGCTCCGTCACTTCCTAGCTATGTAATCCTGGTCAGGTTTCTTAGTCTTCCTAAGCTCTAGCTTCCTCAAGAATCCAGATAGTGATAATATCTACTTACAGCGCTGTTGTGTTGACCACATAAAGGAGGTAATCTGTGGAAAAGCCCTGACATGGTCTCTAGCACAAAAGTGCTTAGTAAATATTAGCTTTTATTATTAATCATATTATAGCATGAGCCAGGGCAAATAGACCTACGTTTGGCCCTGCTACTGAGATTAACAATGAAGGCTCAAGAGGCTCCTGAAGTCCTTAATCCTATAGTTTCATGTCTGCCATTTCATACATATTGTCTTGACTGGAACAAAAATGCTAATTCTAAGAAATCTGTCATAGAGACTTCGAGGTTCAGGTTGCTCTTGGTGGAATGCCACCCTGTTGGTTGAGCCCTCACCTTTCACACTTTTTGATTCTAATGGAAGTGACAGTCCTCAAGTTAATCCTCAGGATTACCCAGGTGATTATTCTAGCCCCTTTATTGAGGCTTCCTGCTTGACACCTTGCAACTGTATTCGGATGAGTGATGTGCGGGGATGAGGGGTGGGGGACAGTTTACATTCACACAGCAGCGTCTGTCTTTCTACCATTCAATTTTCTCCCATAGCGGGAGCAGAATGGAAACATCTTTACATACTAGTCAGATTTTTGTGTGTTGTATTTTGCCAAGTGCCAGACACTCTAGGTAAATGAGATTATACTCCATGTTTTGCAAAGTCATTTTGAATTAAACAACTTTGATTCTGAATTTTCAGACTGCATCCCAGAACACTGTCTGGTTAAACATGTTTTTGTTTCCTTTTAGTCTCTGAGTGTCGTTCCATAAATATTGATTTTTTTTAATGAATCTTTCTACAGGATTCCATTACTGTGCCCAGTTGCGCTAGGGTTTACAACAGCCTTGGAGGTCATCTCACCTTATAGCAAGGTAAATAAAACTTCTCAGAAGACAAGTAGAAAGATGGTTGATATCGTCCATTCATCACAGAGGAGGAATGATTGCCTGCGACCTTCCACCTCCCAGATTTGATTTTAGATCCTAGTGTGGCTAGGGACCTGTTTAGTTTTAGATGTTTTGATGTTTTAATTTCCACTTTGGCAAACCCTCTATGGCACTTCTTCTGCCTCCCTCTCTTTTTCTTTCCTCCATAAAAAAAAAAAAAATCCTAAAGAAACAGACTTTGTATGGTGGGTGACCCAAGCATTATGTAGATGGTTATTAGTTGTGGAGAGGCTAGGAAGGGGCAGAAAGGGGAGAAAAGTGGTATCAGGAATAAGAAAAATATAATGGGGGCAAATTCTCTTCAATGTAACCTTTTTAATTGTAATATTTAAAATTTTTTTATAATTAAAAACTTTTAAAAATTAAGTTTCAAAATATAGTTGAATATATATAAATCAAAGTACAGTTGATTTACAATGTTATGTTAGGTTTTAGTGTACAATAAAGAGATTCAGTTATAGACACATGTATACTCTTTTTCATATTTTTCCATTATGGCTTATTATAGTATATTGAATGCTGTTTCCTGTGCTACACAGTAGGATCTTGTTTATCTATTTTATACATAGTAGTTTGTGTCTGCTAATCCCAAACTCTTAATTTATCCTTGCCCACCTCCTTTTTCCTTTGGTAACTATAAGTTTGGTTACTATATCTGTGAGTTTGCTTCTGTTTTGGAAATAAACTCATTTATGTCATATTTTAGATTTTACCTATAGTGATATCATATGGTATTTGTCTTCCTCTGATGATTTCACTTAGTATTACAATCTCTAGGTCCATCCATGCTGCTGCAAATGACATCATTTCATTCTTTTTATGGCTGAGTATATTCCATAATATATATAGGAGTTTTATGATGTCTTGTCTTATATTTAAGTCTTTAAGCTATTTTTAGTTTATTTTGTGTATGATGTGAAAGTGTTCTAACTTCATTGATTTACATGATTCTGTCCAACTTTCCTAACACAACTTGCTGAAGAGACTGTTTTTTCCTCCATTGTATATTCTAGTCCCCTTTGTTGAAGATTAATTGACTGTAGGTGTGTGGATTTATTTCTGAGCTCTCTATTTTGTTCTGTTGATCCATATGCCTATTTCTGTGCTCATACTGTGCTGTGTTGATTACTGTAGCTTTGTAGTAGTGTCTGAAGTCTGGAAGGGTTATGCCTCCAGCTTTGTTCTTTTCCCTCAGGATAGCTTTGGCAGTTCTGGGTCTTTTATGGTTCCACGTAAATTTTAGGACTATTTGTTCTAGTTCTGTGGAAAATATCATGGGTAATTGGATGGGGGTCACACTAAATATGTAGATGCTTTGATTATGTGGTCATTTAAACAATATTAATTCTTCCAACCCAAGAACATGGGATATATTTCCATTTCTTTGAATCATCTTCAGTTTCCTTTATCAAAGTTGTATAGTTGTACTGTAAATCTTTCACCTCCTTTGCTAGATTTATTCCTAAGTATTTCATTTTGCGGGATGACTTTAAGAGTTTTGTTTTTAACTCTTCAGTGTAATCTTAACTCCTGGCTGCTGCTGCAGCCGCTCAATCATTTCAGTCGTGTCCGACTCTGTGCGACCCCATAGACCGCAGCCCGCCAGGCTCCTCTGCCTACAGGATTCTCTAGGCAAGAATACATCCCTGGCTAGGGATCAATATATATTTGGTAAGTTAATTCTTATATTTATTGCAGTCTCTTTAATGTAGCTGTGGGGCATTGTTAACGAGTAAAAAAATGTGGAAAATGTACATACCTTCTTCTCAACAGCTGAGAATATGTATGAGAAAATATATGAGAGTTTATTTCTCAAGCCTATTTCATTTCTAGAGAGAGAGAACACAAAATTCCACACTCTTAGCAACCTGACCCCTGGGCAAACAGGAACAAACACGAGATGATGTGTAATGAGTGAAGGTTACATCGCCGGCTGGCAGTGTTCACATCACATGAGGCCCTACTGTCTGCCTTCTGGGATTTTGTGAGATAATTCTCATGCAGGGAAATTTGTACAACCCACTAGCAAGACAGCCATCACCAAATAACTTCAAGAAACATAGAATATCAACCTGAGGACTGTTCTTGTCACGAGGCCAATGTTTTGGTGTCAACAGCTCCTACCAGCTGTGCATGATGATGTACTGTGGACAGCTGTTGTTTTTGCCTGCCCGGCATCTAGCTGCTTTTTTTCCGGTATAAGCACCTCCATTTCCACTTGGGAAATCACCCAGTGACCGTCACATGCAGGATTGGCAGGACCAGTACTTGATTTGCCAAGGAGTGGGAACAGGAGCCAAACTATTTTACTTTCCTATTTTTCCTCCTGGGAATGTGATTATTGAATGGAGTGACACAATAAAGTGAAAGGATCAGAGTGCATTTATCCAGGGAAGCAAGAAGTACAGTATATATCCAGCAGTGGGAGATTCACTTGGCTCATATTAAGAGTTTGACATCCCTATCAGATACCTGGTGGAGGTGTCATGCAGGAAGTTGACTATGAGTATCTGGAGCTCAAGGGAGGTTGGAGATAAATATTTGAAAAGCAGCCACATAAAGATGACATTCAAAGCTACATTTCCTTTGAGATGAAGCATAAACAGAGAAGAAGGCTGAAGACCAAAACTTGAGATGCTTCAACATTAGAGGTAAAGTAACAAATGGTTGTACTAGTGGTAAAGAACCCGCCTGTCAACGTGGGAGACACAAGAGATAGGGGTTCGATCCCTGGGTTGGGAAGATCCCCTGAAGTAGGAAATGGCAACCCACTCCAGTATTCTTGCCTGGAAAATTCCATGGACAGAGGTGCCTGGCAGTCTTCAGTCCATGGGGCTGCAGAGAGCCAGACACGACTGAACACAAGCATAACAGATGAGATTCTAGCTAAGGAGCATGAAAAGAAGTAACCAGTGGGGAGTAGCAGGGAGGGAATTCAGGAGAGTGTGGTATGATGGAAGCTGGAAGTGGAGATTATTTCATGAGGGAAAGAGAATGGTCGACTGTGCTCAGTGCTTCTGAATGTCTTAGGAGCATGGACTTAGCAATATGGAAGCCATCGGTGATAACAACCAGGGAAGTTTTAGTAGAGTGCTGGAAATGGAAGCTAGATTGGAATGCATTGAAGACTGAATGAATGGGAAGTGACTCGCGCTGAGAGTATGTTTAGAGATCTTTTGAGAAAGTCTGCCCTGAAAGGAAACAGAAAAGGGGCAACAGTTGAATAGTTGAATGAAAAGTTGTCAAAGGACGATGCTAACATGGCCCTATAAAAACGATTCAGTAAAGAGAAAGAGATCGCTAATACACAAAAGCTGAAATATCTAGTCAAGAAATGTCCCTAGGAAAGGGAGAGGAGATGGTGGTGGTGGTTTAGTTGCCAAGTTATGTCCAGACTCTTGCAACCCCATGGACTGTAGCCATCCAGGCTTCCCTGCCCATGGGATTTCCCAGGCAAGAGTCCTAGGGTGGGTTGCCATTTCCTTCTCCAGAGGAGATATATTAGAGTATCAATGAAAGGACTTCTTACCTTTTTTTAGGTGTAAAGATGATTTTTCTATAAAAGCAGGGAAAATGCTTAAAGGAGTGGATAAATGTATAAATACCTAGTTGACCAATCAGAATGCTAGGGAGTTGCTTTTAAGGCAACAGGAGACAGTATTAAGTGTTAATTGGGAGACTTCCCTGGTAGTCCAATGGTTAAGACTCCCTTGCTCCCAACACAGGGAGCACAGGTTCCATCCCTACTGGGGAAACTAAGATCCCACATGCTGCATGGTCAAAAGAAATGCTTACTCAAAGAGCAAGAAAGGAATTTACAGAGCAGATAATTTAGAACTATTGGGCAGTGATTTGGGAATTTTGGATGTGGGGTCATGATTTCTAAATAAATTCTGTTGGCCAGATCTCATCTGGCAATGTTGTTCATTCACAGAGGTAGAAGAGAATTAGGTTTGAGATTAGGATAAATAAGGTTGTATTGAGGTTTTTTGGTTTGTTTGTTTTTGTTTGTGTGTCTTTTCTTTTGCTTTGCTTTATTTTAACCAGAAGAGTAGGATGAAGAAAAGAGAACAAAGGGAGTTGAGAGTGTTTATCTGTGATACACAGTGAAATCTAAATTGAATTTTAAAAAGGAAGTGAAGATACAAAGGATCATGAATAGTGTGACAGTTGTAGGATAAAAGAACAGTTAAAAGAAAGTGGGGTCACCAAAGTAGAAAATTGCTGAAGTGGAAGGCATCAGAGTCAGTGAGTAGGAAGTAGGGATTCAGTGTTTAAAATCAAGATTTTGGAAGCGGCATGATGGATTTGTAACGGAGTTGGGGACAGAGTACACAAGCAGTAAGAAAAAAATGCTGCAGGGAGAAAGGGAGGCAGACCCTACCTTTTGTTCCTTGTAGACCTTTTGCTGATTGATTTTTTTTTTTTGGTCAAATTCACCTGGTGAGATTTAGGCCTACTTTCTAAAACCTACAATGATCACTCCAAGTTCCAAATGTATCATGGTTTTGAGAGTGTCGGATTAAGCTGAGACTGGATGTGTTCTGGTGGAGATGTATTTTGCTGCTAATAATAAAAGACTCACCCTATACTGGCTTAAACAACTCGATGATTAGTTTTCTAATATCCTGAGGAGTTTGGAGAGATGTGACTACTGGCCTAGGCTTAGTGCCTCTAAAATGTAAAGGCCAAAGTTTGTGATCTTTTGGCCTTTTCTTCTTGGTTACAAGGTAGCTGCTGCATCTTCATATATAACAACTTCCAGGTCAGTTCTCTATGAAGACCAGATGAAACCATTTCAGATTCCAGGAAGAGGATGGGAGAAAAGAGTCAAACTGGACAGTCACTAGGGTATATAAATTATTGTTGTTGTTGTTGTTGTTAGGAACTGTTATATGAGTACAAATGAGCTTAAAACTAAAAATATTTTCAATCTCTCGTCAGATGTGTCCCTTCCCCCATTCCTACCCATCTCTCCAAAAAATGTGTTTATAGACATGCACACTAGATTTATCAGAAATCTGTAATTTGGTTATCATTGGGTAAAGAAACTGCTCTACACATATTGTTGAGATTCTAGATACAAGTGGAAAACTACAGACAGTCAAAGAAATATGGGTTTCACCTACAAGGCTTTTCCGGCCATTTCTGCAACCCCACTTTAGGCAACCTCCTCCCACCACCCATAAATCCTAAGGAATATCAAGTTTCTTATTGGAAGCAGATGGGATGTCTTCAGGAGTTGCCATCTCTATGTCAATGACTTAAACTTTAAGTGCTGGGGCATCTGTGAAATTCTGAACTATATGAATGGAAATGGCTAATGAATGGAAAGTAATTAAAATTCTATCTTTAAAAATAGTCACCACCCAACTTGAGAGGGGTTATTTAGCCATTTTCATTTCTGCTAATTTTGCTTATCTAAATAAAAATCATAGCTAGATATTCTATATTTTGTTTAATCTTTGGCTTTTATTGTTTTAGACTTATTTGATCTTATAAAGTTATTTAGAAATATTTGATTTAATTCTTTCCTGCTTTATAACTTCATGAAAGTCCATTATGAGGGTTTCTTACTGTTGAATTTAACCTATAGATTAGTAAATTTGTGCCTTCAGTTGAAAGGATGGCATCCATGGACCTACATATCTTCTGTTAGTAATTGCTACATATGAAATCTACTCTGTGCAGAATTTTAAAAGAAAAGCATAGATGACCCTGAAAATCAAATCCCTAGGAAAGGTCACAATAGCAAGAGTCCCTACCAGCATGGAGTTTTAAAACACTGTTAATTTCCAGTTTCATTGAAGTGAATTTCTGTGCTTTACCCTGTTGTGTTTGATGCTTTTTTGATCTGGCCATCTTGTTTTGTTACTCTAAAAAGTGCTCTTAATGTCAGCTGCCTTCTTAACTATATCCCCACTTTCTATTTTAGAAAAAGAGCCGTAAAAACAATGGACAAGTTAAATATACACTTACTTTTGACCTTAATGTTGACCAGTGAGGATTCTATTGGTAATTATTTTCTTGTATCTAAAGGGGAAGGGAGGCCTCTCTGATTCATAGTTCACTTAACTTAGTAACGCTGCCGTCACAAAGTACTGCAGGTCAGCTCGCCATCAGTATGGTCATTGTCATAAATAATGACAAAAGCTTCTGAAATTGCTGAAATATATGCCCATAATTTCACTTTGATCTCCTTTTCCTTAAGACATGAATGACAACATCTACTTTAGGCACCATCACTCAAAAGGAATATAAAAGACTTTGAGGAGTTTATAATGGAATGACCCACCCTGTGGGCAGGATTTATAAGCTATGCTAATATGGAAATTCTCCATGAGTATCCAGACTCATATTCCCATTCACTTGTGTGTCCAGTCTTATGGTGTTGGAATGCACTTAAGTTTACCCTCATATCCCAAGGTGCTGTGGATAATTTCCACACTGGTTGTGATGCTGTTGACTTCACCCTTTCTCATAGTAACCTTTATTTTTAACTTCAGGCTCAGGTCTTTGATGAGAGAGGGGGAGGACTGAGCTTTTGGGGTATAGCAGAGATATGGGTGATAGTTAAGAAATCAAGAAACTGGATGTTAATATACAACTGAGTAAAATTTACTGAGCACCTAGTTTAAGCTAGGCGCTAGTCTAAACATCACACGAGGTAAACTCTTCCTGCATTCTATGGCTCATCATCTCTAATAGACTTTCCCAAGGCTTCAAAGAATTAAGAAGGTACAGGAAGGAAGAGAAAAGATTAGTACCTAATGAAAGAAAGGAGTTTTGATGTTGCCTTTCTTATCCTTTGGCTAAAGGAATTGCAAAGGTTACCACATGAATAGATCAACAGCAAAACCACACTTTTAAACTACTAATTGCTCTACCCAGGATGCAGGTGTTTCTAACAAAGTCTTTAGACTACTAGAAACAGTTATCACCCTAGAAGACTAATAGGTCCAGCTTTGTTGACAAACCGTTAGAACTATTACCAGGTGTTTAGTGCTGTCTTTGAGTTGAGCAGCTCAAACCCTAGCAGACTCAGGAAAGTGTTAATAGCTCCCTTCCCACGCTTGGTTGGCATGCCAGATTGGGAGGTGAAAGACTCTGAGCCTTTCCATTCATATTAATTCAATTCAGTAATGTTCAATTCATTTAAAATGAATTAAGACATGACTCTGCCTTATGTGTTTGGAAACTACTTTATACCCAGTCTATCCACTAAATCCAGGTCTAGTTGACTTCCTACTGGGTCTTTCCACATGACTATCTCACAGGCACATAAAACTCAACATTTTCAAAGTGTGTTCCCCCAGTGGGATCCTTGTTCTGTGTTCCCTAGCTCAGGGAGTAGAGCATTGTCATCTCAAACCACCAAACCTGGAAGATGGGCCTCTCCCCTTCCTTCAACCTCCCATCCAATCAATACATGCGCTCACTCTCAACATGTTCAAAAATGTAGTATTCCAGCCACTGGAACCCAGCAGTGTGTAAAACAGGTAAAATTCCCTGCCCTCAAGGAGCTTAAATAATAGTGGGTAGGGCAGAGGTTGGGGGGGGAACTTCCCTGGTGGTCCAGTGGCTAAGATTCCATGATTCCATGCTTCCAATGTAGGGGGCCTCTAGTCAGGGAACTGGAGGCAACTAGATCCCACATGCAACAACTAAGACCTGGCACAGCCAAGTAAATAAATAAATATAAAATAAAATAAACTGGGGGCAGACTAAATAAATCTAAGAAGATAGTAAGATTGATAGAGAAAGTCAGGTGAGTGGGGAGTGTTGGCTTTAAATTTTTTTTTAAAATGTGGTCAAATGACTTTGAGAAGAGATGTGAGGAACAAAAACAAAGTGAATGGGAATGGGGGTGGGGGCAAAGACCTCGAGGCAGGAGCATCCTTGCTGGAGGAATAGTCAAGAGGCCAGATGACTGGGTCTGTGAGCAGAGAGAGGTGAGGCCACAGAAGAACTGGGGACTCAATCATGCAGCGCCTTGTAGGTCATGGTGAGGACTTGGTCTTTTACTCTTGAGTGATGCAAGAAGTCATCAGCGTGGTTTCAGTCGGGTAGAAGAGTAGACCATGATCTGATACATATTTTTAATGACTCCATGGTAGCTAATTATAATACGTTGAATGAAAAAGAATCTATGAGTCTACTGTGAAAGCCAAAAGAAGAGAGAGGAGAAGTACGAGGAGGAGGGACAGAAGGAGAAAGAGGAGGAAAGGAAGGACAAGAAGAGGAATCAGGGATGAAGAAAAAGGGAAAATAGGGAAAAACCTTTTTACTAAAATGTCTGCTAAAAAAGAAAGTGGGGGTATTTTGAAATCACTGCTTTTCAACATCCAGTGTAGTAAATAATGTAGGAATAGTTATTAATAGATCCTAAAACCAGTGGGTAAAATGCTGTTGTGGATAAGATATCTGGAAGGTGCTAAAATAATGCCCTGCAATTTTTTATTAATTACATAGAAGAAAATTTACCTTCACCATGGAAAATTCAAGTCACCACATTAACCAGGTGATCAAGCAGCATCACTAAATAATATTTGGACAACCTGACATTATCTACCTCTTGATATGATGCAATATGAAATATATGACATCATCTGTGAGGAAACTCACAAATTTAGAATATGTGAGACCTTATATGGAAAAGTGAGTGTCATTTTAAAAAGCAAGGGGATGGATCTATAGTAAGAGACACTAAAAAGATATAACAAATGAATTCATGAATATGATGGGATCCTGGATCAGAAAAAAAAGGCTATAAAAGACATTTTATACTTGATTGTTTAAAAAGTTTTTCTGTATGCTTGGCAAACTTCAAATAATAAGTTTTCAGGATAGTTTTATTCTTCTGGCTGTTATGAAGGGAACAGAGTGCAGGGGGCAGGGGAAGAAGCAGGGACACAGATTAGGAAGTTATTTCAAGATCCAGGAGGAAAATGGTGATGCCTTAGATCAGGATGGTAGCAGGGGAGATGCTCAAAAGTGCTCAGATTCTTCATAAATTTTGAAGTTAAAGCCACATGGATGTGCTGATGGACTAAATGTGAAGTAAATACAAATAGCCAAGAATTAGTAACATCTAAGTTTTGGATCCATAAAACCAACAATGAAATTGCTGTTCCCTAGAATGCAGAAGACTGCAGGTAAAAGGTCTCAAGGGAGGGCTCACATTCAGATTGGAGCTGGTTGTTTGCTATCTGCACTAAACATCCAAATGAAGCTGTTCATTGAATATTCAGGTCTAGAGTTCAGAGAAGTGTGAGTTGACATTATGAATTTGGGTATCATCACAGGTTGGTTGAGACTGACATGGGTGTGAGTGTATTTAGAAAAAAAAGAAGAGGACCAAGGATTGTGCCCTTGGGGTGGGGCAGGGAACTGGGCTCCAACAACAAGAGTCTGATCATCAGGACTCTAAGCCACAGCCCAGAGTCCATCCCTAGGCCCTGCCTCTTCTATTTCCTTTTTTTAAAATTTTATTTATTTGTTAGTTTGGCTGCTTCAGGTCTTACTTGCATCATGTGAGATCTTTTGTTGGGGGCACTTCAGTAGTTGCAGGACACGGGCTTTGTAGTCCGCTGCACATAGTATCTTAGTTCCCTGACTAGGGATTGAACTTGCATCCCCTACAAGGCAAATTCTTAACCACTAGACTTCCCACCAGGGGAGTCCCTCTTCTATTTCCTTTACTTACTCTCTGTTCCCACTGAGCTTACTTTCTTTCCGGCTCAGCGCCCTTTTCCCTTTGGATTATCAAGATAAGGCTCCTAACAGATCTGCTTACCTATAACCTTCCTTTGCCTTCATCTAATCTCTCCCAAGCACCTCTGCATATGGTCTCCTGTCACCCCTCTGCTGAAACCTTTCAGGGCTCCTCCTGGGTACCATAGAAAGTCATCATGGAGCTCTTTAAGATCCAGCTCCTGGCTTCTCTCCCTGACTGCATACCTTACACATTCCCCAGTACTGCTCACAATCTGCATTTTCTCAAGCTTAGCTGACCTTTTCATAGCCATCTTCTTCCCTGATGTCTTGCCTCTAGACATGCCTTTTTGTAGGTCTGTCGTTTACCCATTTGGTGTACTCTGTGACCTTGCCCGTCGTGGCACGTGCCATATTTAATTGTATGTTTCCCTCCCTCATCCCTAAGCTTCTTGAGGTCCGGGGCCTCACCCTAATGCCTCTCTCTGTCTCAATAAGTGGGACAAACTTATTTATCCAATAAATATTCACTGAATGAGTGAATAAATAAAGATTTGCCTTTAGGAATACTGAAGTTGAGGATGGTGGCATGACCTTAATCTGGGGAAAAAAACTCTCAGATGTTATTGTATCCTGACTGCTATAGTCTGAATATGTATGTCCTCCAAATGTATATGTTGAAATCTAATCCCAATGATTGGATGGTATTTGAAGGTGGGGCTCTCGGGAGGTGATTAGGTCATGAGTGTGGAGCCCTCACAGATAGTATGAGTGTCCTTATAAAAGAGCCCCAAGAGAGCTCTCTCACCCTGCCACGTGGTGTTATAGGAAGAAGGTGGCTATTTATTAACCAAGAAGCAGATTCTCACCAGCCATTGAATCTGCTGGTGCCCCTCATCCTGGACTTGCCAGCCTCCAGAACTCTGAGAAATGAATTTCTGTTTATAAGCTACCCAGTCTATGGTATTTTGTTATAGCAACCTCAATGGACTAAGATATCTACTTAGACAAAAAAAGTGGGCATTGTAGGTCTTTTAAAAATAAGACTCACAAATGAGTCTAGACCAGTTTAATTGTAATCCTGCCAAAGGCTGGAAAGAAGTGATCTCAGTTAAGTCCATTTCAAAGCACTGATTGCATATTTCCAGTGTTTCTCCCTCCATATTAAAACTCTGAGCATCTGGGTGCCACATTACTGAATTTGAAAAGCTACACTATGGTGATCCATAGCAAAAGAGTCTATGAGTCAGGTGATGATCCATCCATCAGTCATAGGAAACATGAGGCACTGAAAATTTAGTATGAAACCCCAAACCCACAAAAACTAGCCACAGTTTCCTATCACAGGGGATGTGACTCATATCTCAGCAGGGGTACACATACCTTATTACAGTCACAAAAGAAAATGTTTCTCAAACAAACTCACCCCCACCCCAACATCATTTGCACAGAGCAGTAATTTGGTGAAAATCTTTTGAAACTTACAAAGTAATTTATTTCTTTGTGGTTGGTGCATATTGCTATGCTTGGTTCTTACCACAATGACTCTTAATTTAGGAAACAAGATGATGGGCAATTAATCCTTTAACCATATTCAGCTGAACCCAGAGTCAAATTGAGGATGGATGGAAAGAAAAAGCCCTTGGCTGACCTAACCTCTGGACCTCCCAGAAAGAGCTCCCACACTCTAGGGATGCTCCCAACGACACCCATGACCAGGAGCTCCGAAACTGGCCATCTAAGTCCTGAGTTCTCTCCTATAAATACACTGCTTTTCTTGGTTGTGGATAAGGAAGAGATGCAAAGGAGGGAGGTGTTGCTGATACAGAGATCACAAAACTACATGTTTAGTATTGATCTGAATTTATAGCAAAGAGCTTTTTCTTAATACATCCTTAAAGTTGCAGTACAGAGTTGATGATTTTGTTTCAAAATAAAAAATGAGAGGAATGAATGTGTGGGTGGCATGGAGACCTCACTCATTTGTTCATCATTAATTCATTACACGTCTATTATGTCAAAGATTTAATAACAAAAGAACTAAAACATGAGCCATACCCTAGACAGCCAGAATCTAGTACATGAAATAGCAATGTAAACAAGGAATTACAGCAACATCATAGAATATTCATCAAAGGTCCCTAAGGGAGCATAAAAGGTAGAAGTATCTAATTCTGTCTGGAGGTCAGGGAGCACTAATCTGAAGGCAATGTTTGTTGGTTGAGTCTTACAGGAGAAGTCTTGAGTTCTAGAATATGAAACAGAGAAAGGAATTCCAGGTATAGGGAACAATGCATGCAAAAGCTGACAGTAAGACAGCATCATTCAACTTCCACATGATGAACTGAGGGGTCACAGCATGTTCAGTTCTCACTACTTTGACTCTGAGGATATTTTGAGGCTAAAATTTTTTTTTTTTAAATAAGCCTTTAAATGAAAATGGTAACAACATTAATGCATTTTTTTCAAAAAAGCATTTTCTGCAGTAATTTTCCTGAATTAGTTAAACCATTTCCAGTTACTTTTTTCCATTTAAAATTTTATTTAAATTTTTATGGAGATTAATTCTTTCTTCTTTGGACCAATATTTACAAAATGTGATTTATCAATCAGCTCTTTGATCATAGTTAATTCTATGGATTCCAGATTTTGCTGTGGCGGGGGTGGGAACTACTTCAATAAATACAACATCCCAGGGACAAATTTTGTAACTCTAGATTTTACTAAGTATCTTTCTACTTGTTGATTTTAATTTGTGTTAATTATTTCTATTAATAATATTATTTAGAAATTGAACAAAATATATATCCAGACATATCTGGTTAATCAACCAGAAAAATGGAGAGAAATTCCTTTAAATAGCCTGGAATTACTCTACTTTGCAACCTCCTGAACACTCCTGGCAGTTGCCATATTGATTACTAGCACCAATTAAGTGAAAGTGTTAGCTGCTCAGTCATGTCTGACTCTTTGCAACCCCGTGGACTATAGCCTGCCAGGCTCCTCTGTCCATGGGATTCTCCAGGCAAGAATGCTGGAGTGGGTAGACATTTCCTTCTCTAGGGTATCTTCCCAACCCAGGGATCGAACCCAGGTCTCTTGTATTGAGGGCAGATTCTTTACCGTCTGAGCTACTAGGGAAGTCCCTGCTCTACTATGTTGGTCTTCTAATTTATTTTATAAACCTATCTTCATTAGCAGTTCATTAAAGGTTCAAACAACTAATAATAAATGTTAGAGACAAAATGTCCTGCTTCAGGTAGAGCCCATCCATGGCAAGTCACATCCCATAGTAACCGGTAGTTCAACTACCAATGCCGTATTGCCATTTGGGAATGTTCTCATCCTTTTGAATGGTGGTGGTGGTTTAGTCGCTAAGTCATGTCCGGATTTCATGACCCCATGGACTGTAGCCTACCAGTCTCCTCTGTCCATGGGATTTTCCAGGCAAGAATGCTGGGGTGGGTTGCCACTTCCCTCTTCAGGGGATCTTACCGACCCAGGGATCATACCCGAGTCTTCTGCATTGCAGGCAGATTCTTTACTGACTGAGCTATGAGGGAAGCCTGCCTCTAGAAAATGTAATCACCCAGTTAAACAGTGTAGACTGTTGGCAAAAGGATCCTTTAAGACCGATCAGTCACCATTCAATCTTAAGGCACTCCATTCTTCCTCACATCTCTGGGATTTGATTCATAAACTCTAGGTGCCATTTTAATCAGCAGTCTCCTCGGTTAAACCTTTCTGTGTCAACTGTAACCCTTCTGCCTTATCATCTGCTCTGTTCAAGCTGTTTCAGTTCAGTTATTTCCCAGGGAAACTTTACAGCTGTACTATTTTTAAAATAGAATTGATACTCTTCAGAAGTTACATAGAATTAGTGCTCTTTAAAAACTGAGATAGGTCTTTTTGGCTCTCATCATTTCAAGGATTACCACCTTCATACACAGTTAAATTTTCATAGACGGGGTCTCCTAACATTTAGCACTCTGTTGTTCAGTGCCTAAGCCATGTCCAGCTCTTTGTGACCCCATGGACTGCAGCGTGCCAGGCTCCTCTGCCGTTCACTACCTCCCAGAGTTTGCTCAAATTCACATCCATTGAGTTGGTGATGCTATCTAACCATCTCAATGTCGTTGGTCGTTAAGAAAGGCTTTCAATGAGGCGAAGCATCCTTTCATGGGAATCTGCAGCCCATAAAGTGGTGGTTTTAGATGTCAAGATTTTACAGTATGGTAAGATAATATATGTATATTAGCATTTGCTAGATAATCAGGTCTAAAGTTAAAAGTCCAATTAGTTATATTTTCACTTAAAATTCTTGACATCAGGACATTCCCATACCTCTGAGTTGGTGTCATAAGAAGAGAAAAACACCTTCAGAATTCAGTAGATTTTTTTGTCCTAATTGCACTTAAAGACACATTTCGGGCATCTCTTGCCCTCTCAGACCTTGCACACTCCATACCAGGTACCAACTGTCTTAAGACTGATGGCTCCTGATGCAGAAAGGGCTCCGCACTTACAGTTAATTAGTCTAACACATATACTTCATATACCTTCCTTTTCTTAATAGTCTCCATTTAAACAAAAAAATCAAACTTTCATCTTCAAAGTGTTGTTAAACTTTATCTAAATGGTCTTGAAACCCTTAGGAAGAAAAAGAGAGAAAAGAAAGGAGTTGATAATTTTCCAAATCAAGCAGCATGGCTGTATCTGCATTTTAAAGGCGTTTCCTAACTAAAGAGTGAGAGGATAGGTTGATATCTGTATGTTAATTGATAATTTGAACATTGACATCTTTCAAAATATCCTAACATGTTGTGTTGGCATGAGAAATTTCAATGTTGTATGTTCCCTTTCTGCTACAGAGGGAAGTTTTCACTGATCATTCTCCTGGGAGCAATGATGGAAGAGTTTTTGCAAAGGTGACCTTGGTATTATAAAGA
This sequence comes from Antilocapra americana, assembly GCA_007570785.1. Taxonomy (NCBI): domain Eukaryota; kingdom Metazoa; phylum Chordata; class Mammalia; order Artiodactyla; family Antilocapridae; genus Antilocapra; species Antilocapra americana. Next base: position 7,689,270 of record ML663563.1, on the reverse strand, counting down.
CATTTACATACACACATACACACAGTTTTGTGTGGGGGGGGGGTAGTGAGAAATGGAGGATGGTTCTTATTTCTTCTCCTTTTGTGTTGTGCTGGCATATCCAGTAACCCGACTGTCTACAAGTCATCTTCTATCTGCCTGGCTCTGGATAGGCAGCAAGAGTATTTGCAGTTTATGCACAGAGGAGTTGGAAAGGAGCAGCACAAAGTTGACACAGCATTAGAAGTTGTAGCACTTTATCAGCTTTTGCAGCGTAGGGTATGAGATCACGTTCTGATAAGAGCTCAATCTCATTGACTGAAGCAAAGGTTCAATGAATAAATGGCTCTAGAAAAACAGGAAATACATCAACCTAAAATCAGGTTAGTCAAGTTGTCTGCAGGCACACAGGCTCTCCACAGTTAACAGCGGCGACTTCTGAACAAGAATATTTTTCAAAAGAGAGAAGGAGCAAGCTCTGATTTATTTCAGGCTCAAACCAAGGTCAGTTTTTAAAAAATAAATAAACTTCTAATTTTAGAATAATTTTAGATTTACAGAAAAAATTTGAAGGTAGTTTAGAGACTTCCCATGTTCTTCATGCCTGGTTTCTCCTAGTCCCAACATTTTTACTTTAGTAATGGTACGTTTGTCCCGAGCAGTTAACCAATATTCATGCATTATGGTGTTTGCATAACAAGCTTTCAGAAGAAGAATCACACTTCTTCTAATTCATATGATGGACAAGGAGGGCAGCTCCCTCCCCCACCAAGGAACGGTAGGATGCATGATCAAGTTGGTCAGTTGGGCTGTTCTAGTCCCCTGGTAAGTAACAAGATGGTCCTTGGGAGGAGGCACTCCAGGGGCCCTCACCAGGAAGGTAGGGACTTGAAATGAAATGATCTATCAATTCTTTGAAAAGAGACTGGCAGTAATAAAAATACCTCCCTGTTGATAAACAATATAAATCAATCCATTAGAAAATACTAGTGAGATAAGCTTTGATATTTCTGCTTTCATCATTTTGAAATTTATCAGAATAATTTTCCATTCAATTGGGTTTTTTTTTTTTCCTACCTTAGAGATCAAGTCACAGCAAAAGACTCTAATGACTTTGAATAGTTCCAGAGATATTTCAAAAGCAGGGGCTCTCAAACTTAAGCCTGGATCAGAATTGCTGGGAGAGTTTGTTAAAACACAGACTACTGGGTCCCTCCTCCAGGGTTTCCAAGTCAGTAGGTCTGGGGTGGAGTCTGAGAGTATTCACTTTTAATAAGTTCCCAGGGACCCCACTTTGAGCACCACTGCCCTAGAACATTCACAGGACTTTTTACATGTATATTATTTAGCTCGCCCATCATTGTGACAGAAAGTGGAAGTGTTAAACACTTAGTCATGTCCAACTCTTTGCGACCCCATGGACTGTAGCTCTCCTGGCTCCTCTGTCCATGGGCAAGAATACTGGAGTGGGAAACCATTCTCTTTTCCAAGGGATCTTCCCAACTCAGAGATCGAACCTGGGTCTCCTGCATTGCAGCAGATTCTTTACCGCCTGAGCCACCAGGGAAGCCCTATAACAGAAGAGGAATCTTATTACATTCATCAATACAAAGAAAGAATCTTATTTCTTTTTATAGCATAATACAACAGTTAAACTAGATATCATTTTGGAACTGGAATTTTTGAGAGAGATTTTCAATTTGAACTTATCAAAGCACATACCTGCAGATCCCTCCACGGGCACAGAAATCATCCAAGGACCTTACTAAAACAGAAATGCTCCATCTGGGTTTCTGGGACAGGGCCTGAGAATTTGCGTTTCTGGCAGGCTGCCTGTAACAAAGCCAGCCCACAAAAACAAGGCTAGCCCGTATAAATTCTTGGGAAACAAAAGGTTTTCTGCATTTCTAGTCCCTGCCGGTTGGTGAAAAGATGACTTCCTCAGAGTGAATTAATGGATGATTTGGAAGTGGCCCATTGCTTTCTTGCACTCTCCTCTACTTGAGAGCTGGCCTCAGGAAACATGTCTCAGCCTTTCTTTTTGGCAATTTAGTTCAGGTTCCTCAACTTTTAGTTTAGGTAGAATCTTACTGTGACACTTATAATTTAGGTTGAAATTCTAACTTTCCAAACACTTTGTGATTAAAGAAACTGGAGGCTGGGGATAGTGCATCCAAGTTCTCTGGTGACTCTTTGCCTTTTACACATGTCCAAATGGCCTTATTTTTTAATTAGGTTAGTTTAAGTTTTATGTAAAGCCATCTTTGCCCTCCTAGAGGCCATGCCCCCTACAGCTCTGGCAGCTGCTTCTTTCTCTCCTATTTCCCCACTCTGTTCTTTTAATTTTACCCTTGTATTTCAAGAACTTCTGGTTTTGGTTACTGTCTCCAATTGGTAAAGTAGCTAGATTTCTTTAAGCAGTTGTGTTTATACAGTTTGGGAGTAGACTTGACTTTTCAATCAAATCCTTACTTCCTCAATCAGTGACACACTGTGGTCCCTGTGTGCTGTGTGCTCAGTTGCTTCAGTCATGTCTGACTCTTTGTGACCCTATGGACCGTAGCCCAGAAGGCTCCTCTGTCCATGGGATTCCCCAGGCAAGAATATTGGAGCTGATTGCCATTTCCTCCTACAGAGGATCTTCCCGACCCAGGGATCGAATCCTTGTCTCGTAGGTCTCCTGCATTGGCAGGTGGGTTCTTTACCACTAGCACCACCTGGGAAGCCCATAATGGCTCCCTAGTGCTGCCATATCAAATCTGTACTCCTCTGCCAGCATTTAAAAGCAATAATTTCTGGTGTGGGCTTCCCTGGTGGCTCAGCAGAGAATCCACCTGCCAAATGTAGGAGACAAAGTTTCGATTCCTGGGTCGGGAAGATCCCCTGTAGGAGGAAATGGCGATCAACTCCAGTATTCTTGCCTGGGGAATCCCATGGACAGAGGAGACTGGTGGGCAGTCCATGGGGTCACAAAAGAGCGTCAGACATTCCTTAGCGGCTAAACAACAGTTTCTAATGACCTGACATTTAGCAGGCTATGGATTTTTACAAGCATCTTTTCCTTCTTTTTTAAAGATTTTTTTGATGTGGACCATTTTTAAGGTCTTTATTTAATTTGTTACAATAGTGCTTCTGTTTTATGTTTTGGTTTTTTGGTCTGGAGGCATGTGAGATCTTAGCTCCCTGACCAGGGATTGAACCCACATTCCCTGCACTGGATGGGTGAAGTCTCAACCAGTGGACTTCCAGGGAAGTCCCCAAGCATCTTTTCTAATTGAGACCAGCACCTACAGTATCAAGCTAGTAATAATACAGCCAGTGTCCAGCCTAGGTCAATGTTCTTCTTGAGCTAAAAGCTGAATGATTTAAGAGAAGAGCTCGATGGGAGTTCTGTATTACAGAGCCATAGCTGGCCATCCTTTCTTGAAATTTTTTTGATTATTCTGTATTAATAAGAAACAGGCCAAATTCTTTAATCAGTCTCCTTGAGTGAGTGAAAATGTTTTAGTTCAACATAACAAGGCTGCATCTCTTATAATAAAAGTGAGTGGGAGTTACATAAAAGCAAATGAAACTCTAGTACATCCGATCTTGTGATTGTTAACATCTATGGATATTCAGTTCAGTGTTGAATTCAGTTTGATGTTGAATCACTTCAGGAAATCCAAAGCATTCTCATTACACATGGGTGAGTGTGTTTCCTTAAGGAGGTACAGTACTTGGCATCTCCGAGATGAGTGTGAATCACCACTCCGTCTGGCTGCTATACAAGTACGCATTGTTTTATTGAATAAGAGGGTAAAAAGTCACATAGAACACTGCATACTACAAATGACTGGGGAATAATTTGACCTGCCTTGGTACAACTTAATTTACACTTTAGACTTCTGGAAAGAAAAAAAGATCAACTCTTCCATAGATACAGCTTAGTCTGGGCACATAAACCATGAATGGCTTTGATTATTATTTTTTAGTTAAATTCCTCTTGCCCCCTTTTTTTTGGATTATAATATTTTAAAGATATAACTACTTGAAGCCAGGGAGAAAATGAAACAGAATGAAAATAGGGTAAGATGGGCTTGCAGGAGGCAAAAAAGAAGACGAATATAAATTTTTCTCAGATTTCTGAAACAAAATCATGTATTCCCAACTCTACCAAATATAGCATACTTCCTTCTTGAAGGGCTGAAATTTTTTCCCCTGAACTTCTTCTGATTTTTAGCCATATTTAAGGTTTGGCATATTGTCTCCAGAAAGAAACTATATAGTGAACTTGTATTTCCAGCTCAGACAACACCCAGGGGATATTGCTTTAAATAGAATGTTCTTGCTGATTTTGTAAATTATGTTTTTTCTATAGTCTGTCACCATCTCTGGAATTTTGTATACAGGAGGATGTTTGGATAAATATCATATGCAGAGATCCTGATTTGAGCTTTTGTGTTAGTAAAGGGAAAAATTAGACTATTGCTAGAACGTTGGTGGTGGTACTGGTTTAGTTGGTAAGTTGTGCCCAACTTTTGCAACCCAATGGATTGTAACCCACCAAGTTCTGCTGTCCATGGAATTTCCCAGGCAAGCATACTGGAGTGGGTTGCCATTTCCTTCTCCAGGGGATCTTCTCGACCCAGGGATAGAACCCTGGTCTCCTTCAGTGCAGGCAGATTCTTTACCTACTGAACCTACTGGGAAAGCCCAGTAGCTAGAACATTATCTTGACATTTCCAAACATCGCATGCCTTTGTCCTGAAACATCCTGCTAAGCAATGCTCGAATGTCTTCTGAGGGGAGGTCTGAGTTACTTGGAACATTTACAAGTGAATAATGGATATGGATATACACAGATACAGTTTGAACTGGTTTCTACTCTCAGAATCAGAATTAAAGAAAAGGGAGAGACAGGCACAAAATTATGTTCTGGAGCTGTTCTTCATTCCTCACCCCCTAGGGCTATAGAAAGCCTTGCTGTCACCCAGGGTTCACTGGCCAGCAGAGTTGACGGTATGAATTTCAGTCCTCTTTTTGTTTTCAGTAGTTCAGTGCATATTTTTTATTTCTACACATCAGTTCATTGTAACCACTTAGCTGTCTTTCTGGAAGGTAATTTAATAGCAGACTGGGGCTTTGCTATGGTTTCAGGTAGTGCTAATTTTTCTGAGATATCCTTTGAGTTGTAGATTATTCCAGCTCACCTGGCCCCATCAGGTGGGGCTGCTTGGGCCACACGGAGGGTAGAGCAGCCTTCAGTCTTGAATCCAGGACTGTGTCACCTCAGGGCTAATTGCCATCATCTCCTCCCATGACCTCCAGGTGGTAAAAATCCGTCTTCCTCCCCTCCCTGCTACTCTTCCTAGTCTAACTGAAATCTCTCCCTCTTCAAACTCTCTCCTCTTACATGACTTGAGGCTTAGAAATAAAACCTGAGAAGTCCTGTTTTGGATCTCTCATAGGCAAGGAAGCCCACTTCAGAGTCTTCTACTAGCTTGAATGCAAGAAGAGAAAATGAATAATATCTCAAAATTAAACGGCCACACATGGTGTCTTTTTTCTGGACTCTTCAGTTCCTGGATCTGGACCATAATATACGATTTTCACAACACAACTTAGATATGAAAGGCTCTGGGAGGCCAAGTTTCCACCATTTGGTTAAGAAAGATGGACGTCATGTACATGGACTTGGAGCCAAAGATAAGAGTTTGAATCCTGCCTCTTATTGTTACTCAACTGTCATGGCAGATACCCTTCTTAACATTTCCTCATTCCTCTTTCCTCATCAGACCTCCATTGTCTTTCACCTGGACCACCATAAAAATCTAACTAATCCCTTGTCTCCAATATTACCCTCTCCAGTCTATCATCTTTCTTAATCTTATATACAAATATGGTCATCTCAGGTCGTTGATCAAAAACTTCCCAGTGACTCCCTGTTGACCAGAGGGTGAAGTTCAGAATGCATAGCAATTTGTGATTGGTTTTTTTCATGCTACTCAGTGGCAGGTACTCCCAGTTGTCTTCCAAATTCCATTCTCTCTTCATCGCTATATTCACATCATCGCAAATTTATAACTAAACACACTGGTCAGAAAAGAATCTATTAGTCTTTAGTGGTAGATGTGGCCATGTGACTAGTTCTAAAGAATGAACTATGAGCAGAAGTGTCCCGTGGCAGCTTCTAAGAATCCCCCTTAAAAGAAAGCTAGCTTATGCCTTTGTTCCTTTTTTCCTTTTCCTTCTTTCTGCTGCTCAGAATGTGGATGGGATGGGTCAATCAGGAGTAGCCATTTTGGACCACATGGAGATCATGCATGGTGAAAAAAGATCAAATGAATCTGATTTCCTGAAGACTTCTTTTCACCAACCCATCATACACCCAGAACCTTTTTGCTCCTCACTGGTCATATGTTCCTGAGGAAAACACTCTTCAGTCTCATTTTCCTCCCTTCTGTACTCACAACCATGCTCAACTGTTTGCAGTTCTTGCATTCATCTTACAGTTGCTTGCTTCTGCACCTTGCCCCTTGCTGCTTCTCTGCTCTATGCTTTATCATTTCTGGCAGATTTCTTCTTACTAAGACCCACTTCAAGGATCTTCTCCTTTGAAAAGATTGTTCATTCACAGCTGGACAAGTTTGGTAATTTTTTGCCATCTTTGTATTTACATAACATAGTACTTATCACATCCCACTGTCAATGTTTTATTTGCCTACTTGTTTCACATAATAGACAGTGAACGTCATAAAGTTTTTTCATGTTTGTATTTCCAGTGCCTAGTACACATTTGGGTCCAAAATTAAAATTACAGAATGGATGAACAGTTGAATGAAATTTGCTGAACTCAATCACCCGTAAAATGACAATACTATTAATTCCCATCCTATAGAATTTTTTTTTTGAAAATTACATGAGGTGAGAAATGAGAAGGTTCTTCACAAATAATACCATTATCCAAAAAAATAAAATAAAGATATTGTGTGTTTATGTAAATTTCAACTATGTGTTCAATCATCTTGCATAAATATAATGTGTGTAGAATCCAGCACTATTGACCTACATTAAACCTACAGGAAATGGAAGCAAAGGATGAATCAGAAAGAGGGCACACTTCTGATATTAGCAATGTAAAAATTAGTAGTTTCTTTCTGGATAAAAATTTCTTCTTCCAGAAGGGGAAAGGTAATATTTTAAGAAACTCTCTTGATTGAGTTAATGCATATAAGTATTAGAAATTTAAAAAAAAAGACTTGGATAATTCTACACTATACATGAGTGATAACTAGAGATAAATCATACTTGTAAAACAGTCCTTAGTTAGGTAGAAATATTAGTACTTGAAAAAACTTTCTTGGGTTCAATTTTAATGCTTTTGATTCATTAATTCCAAGCTAAGTACTAGACCTGTCAGGCCCTATCACTGCATAACCAAGGGTTCTTATGATCAGTGTAATACCTATAGCTTGATAGTTAAGTTTATTTAAGCCCACCTGTCCTACAAATACTCAGCTATAAGTAACCTCTTTAGCCACAGCTCCAAGCAAAATAGTTCCACTTAAAAAAAAGTAAGATATGTCACGCAGCTTCTGCTTCCTGAGATCACCTCTGGAACATAGACTAGGCCGATAAGCCAAAGGCTCAGCTGCTCTAAGAGAACGTGGGACAGTCAGAGTTGGAGCCCGAGATAAGATGCACTCTTCTTTCTGCCTTATTAATGGAAGCAGCTGGGAAACTCCAGACATCCCTGGAAGAAAATGGATCCTATGGGTTAATGGACCTGCACAACTCCTGCACACTTCTCTCTTGGGACTTGTATTCTAAGCTCAGTCATTAACCAGAGCCACTCTGTGATGTGGATTCTGCTCTGGTTCTTCAACCGTCTGCTGTCCCTGGATCCTTGCTTTGGTCCCTAAGACTTCCCAGCACCAAGATCTCATGTCTGGGATTCTAAAAGCCTCTTTTTTTACAGCCCTCAATTTGCTCTCACGACTTCAGTGGAATCCAGTCTTGTTTTTGCCTGTAGGTTCCTGTCTGTGGGGGTGGGGGGCGTTGAGAGGGGCATAGATTTAATGTCACCTCTTATATTATATATCAGTGACATAGGCTTTTAAAGCCAAAAGTATTTGTAAGATCTTTTTAAAATACAGAAGATTTAACTACCTTCACTTTCCTATTTAAACTGATTTCAGAAGGAAACGTAGGGTTCAAAGCAAGGTTCAGGCTCTTCTCCTCTGTATATTTGCAAATGCACAAAGCTGGGTCTGTTATGTCCTGTCTGAAAGGCTATCTATTTGTACAGCTTTATGCATCTCTTCAAAGAACACCCATGAAGTTACAGCTCATATTTCTGCTTTAAATATTCGATCTTTTGGCTTTAAACACCCATAAGGGTTATTTGTCAAAACGGATCTTAAACCTCGCCCCACAGCTCTGCAACAGATCTTTAAAGTAATGCTGTAGGGGTGGGAAGGAAAGGGTGGGGGAGACGGGAAAAGTCAGGCATTCAGCAAGCATTTATTGAGTGCCAAGTACGTGCAGAGCATATGGTATCTAGTAATAGGTGCTGTGAGGGGGATAAAAAAGAAATGGAATACGCGCTCTTGCCCTCAAGACGAAGGAGACAGAAACATAAGCGCTGTCAGTTTAGTCCTAGATCTAGACATTTTAACCTTGTTTTCCAAAGATGTTTGAATGAAGAGCAGCGACCAGCAACCTGAGGAATATAAGAACTCTTTAGCTGCCGAAGTGTGTTCATGTGTGTGCATGGGTACATAGGCCTGACTAGGGAAGGGAAAGAGAGAAAGAGGAAGGAGGGAAAGGGTATAAAAGTACAGTGATGGGACTGAGGGTGAAGAAAGAGTCATGCCTTGTATGGAAGGTCCTTTCCTATGTTTTCTCAATCAACTTCTGACCCAAGATGGCTTCTCTTAGTTTTCTGAGACCCCAACAATAAGCTCCCATGTTCTCTTTTTACAGCAGTGCATGTGTTTCCACCATCTCCCTGATCCTTGGGATCCAGGCTTTCTGTTTTCCTGGATTTGTTTTGGTCGTATCTCAAGATCAATTTGCCTTGCTCCCCCTGTCCATTCACTTCTCCCATCGACCTCTATGGTTCTAAGCTGTTGGGGACCAGGCTCCCGGAAGAACACCTGTGTGACCCAGGAGGCCTGTCTCCAGGTGCTTAACCACAGGGGGACTCCTTCTCCTGCCCACAGGAGACCCTGCCACCCTGGTCCTCCTACTGGGAATGGAGGCATGGAAACCACTACAAGGTACTACTGAGCCCTTCGAAAAGTGTGCAGAGCAGTGAAGAGTCAGGTGGGGCTTGAACTGGAATCCCGCTTACACTATTAACTATCTTATAAAACCATATTGAGCTTCAGTTTCCTCCATCTGTTAAATAGAAATTCTCTCATGTTGTTATGATAGACAAATGAATTAATGCATATACGCTGTTTACTTAGCATATAGTAAGCACGCAATGAAAATTTTGGCTAGTATGATAACATTAACTTAGTTTTCATTATATTTATGCATTTGCCTTGAGAGTTTGAGGCCTTAGAAAACATTTTTTTAATCCTACAGAGTATATGACTAAGAGGAAAACAGGAAATGTGACTTACTCTATCCATTAAACAAGGATTTTTTTTTAAAGTGCTGACTTCATTGCCAAGTACTGTATCAGATCCCTCCCTTCCTTCATTCTTCTACATTTACTGTGTGTCTTTGAGGTGCTAGGCATTGCATTAGATTCTAGGAAAATAGCAATGAGACAGACAGATAGGTTTCCTTCCATCAGAGAACTTATGATTCATGGGGGAAAGACATATTACACAGTACACCAAGGTGTAGAACCAGGTGTAAGTTCTAAGCTCTACTGTAGTGCTCATGGAATATGGGGGTCTGATATGATGATCTGCAAGATCAACAAGACCATCATAAATTTCCATTTTTGAGACCAGTGCTCAAAAGAGTTGCAAAGAATCGGACATGACAGAGCGACTGAACAAAAACAACTCAAAAGAGTAAGTAACTGATCAATAGATCAGTGATATTTTCACTGTTTCCCTAGACAAGCTAGGCATTTTCTAACAAGATATCAATCAAATCCATGAATTTCAAACTTTATATTTTAAGTGACATAAAGTCTCTTCTTTGGAATATTTGAACATAATGGCTATTGAAAAAGGAACATATAAAGAATCAAGGGGCTTCCCTGGTGGCTCAGAGGTAAAGAATTCACATAACCGAGTCAGTAAAGAATCTTTCTGTGATGCAGGAGACCTGGGTTCAATTCCTAGGTCAGGAAGATCCCTTGGAGAAGGAAATGGCAACCCACTCCAGTGTTCTTGCCTGGAGAATCCCATGGAGAGAGGAGCCTGGCAGGCTATAGTCCATGGACTTCCAAGAGTCAGACACGACTTAGTGACTAAACCACCACCATCAGTTCAGGAGACATGGGTTCAATCCCTGGGTTAGGAAGATCCCCTAGAGAAGGAAATAACTCATTTAGTATTCTTTCTTGGGAGGTCCCATGGACAGGGGAGACTGGTAGGCTACAGTCATGGAGTTGCAAAAGAGTTGGACACAACTAAGTGACTAAACAAACAAACAAACAAAGAATCAAGATTCAAAATAAGAACTTCATAGGTACAACCTGGTGTGTGCTTTACTAACAATGTGATGTGTTTTTTCTTAATAGTTTTATTCTGAACTTAACACCCCAGTCCAGACTTAACTAGAATATTTCTTTGTGCATCGTCTTCCATTGATTAAGGCAAAAGTCAGATTATTAATATGGTTCTAAAACGTCTCAAATCATATCTGTAACTTTCTTCTGCAGCTGATACTTCCATGCCATTATAGTGAGCCCTTAGAAAACATTTGTTTTCTAAGAGATGGAGAACTTATGTCTACTGATGACCCATTGTGTGAGAGTCAAATGTAATCTCATGTGATTCTCACAGGAATCTTGTAAAAGAGGTCTTATTTCCATCTCTTTTTACATGTTAGGAAATTGAGGCTCAGAGAGGTTAAGAAATTTGTCCAAATTTGCACACAGGGCTTTGTTCAAAGCCAAAATTCCCAGGCATGCTCTCAATTCAGCCATGTGTCAGCTGACCATTCATAGAAAATCACACAATAGAGCTTATTTCCACTGTGCACAGTATGTTTCCAGTTATATAACCACTGTAAGCCTGAACAGTCACATAATAATCACAGTTTAATTTATAAAAATCCAGCTGTAGTTTTTATATCACAAATTGTGTACAGTTTATTCTAGGCTCTAGGAACTCTCTTCATTTTTTTTGCCCTAAATCTGTATTTCTTTGAAATTCTTTTCATACCTTATAGTTTAAGTTTACAGGATGCTTAAGCCTTTTCAAGATGCTACAAATAGGGAAAAGGTCCTACATGTATCATTCTTTCTGAGGTCATAATTTGAATTTTTCATAATCATGAAAAGGTCTCTTTTCAGCATAGCAAACTTAGAATATTTGTCCTCATTTGGTGTACCTAAAATGAAACCAAACGTCTTCCATCAGGACTGGGTTAATCTTCCGGGTTCCCTATTTTTCTTTTCCTGGAGCCATTTGCTTTGGAAGGCACCTGGGGTCAAGTCTTTGGAGTCATCTCCAACTCCTCGCACCTACTCATTCTCACACATAAAGATATTATTTGTAATAAGAACAACTTCCAAGGACTTCCCTGGTGGTTCAGCGATTAAGACTTCATGCTCCCCCAATGCCAGGGGGCCTGGTTCCATCCCTGGGAGCCCGGTTCCATCCCAGGTTCCACCCCTGCCCCAAGTCCCACCCCTAGATCTGGCATGCTTCTACTAAGAACCTGAACGTGGCAATAAAGATCCCATGTGTCACAACTAAGATCTGGAGCAGCCACATTAATTTAAAAAAAAAAAAAAAAAAAAAAAGAGGCACTTCTTTAAAAGAAAAAAAAAAAAGCAGCTTCCACATCCAATGGCAATATCCATTCACTCTCTCCTTTGACCCGGTCTTCATAGCAGCAACAAATACCATTGTATTTTGTTCTCAACTGTAGCTGTTGCCAATTCCATTTGACCGATAAGGAACCTAAGCTTCAGAGGAGTCGGAAGCTGATAATGAGTGAAGATTTGAACTCAAGTCTTTATGGATCAAAAATACCACCTATGCTTCCTTTGTCATTGATCTTGTACTCAGCTATTTCCTTTCATTTCCCTTGAATGCATCCAAGTCAGATGTACATTTCTTTATGTTCAAACTAATACTACAGTTTCCTAATCATTCCCTTTCCTCAATTTCAGTCTGAATTCTATGCCCCAAACCAGATATATCTCTTCAACCACTTCCTTTTTTTATTGTCTAATGCAGTAGTTCTGAAGCTACTAAAATTCAAATAATGGTGTGTGAATCTTTTATAGAAAAAGAAATCTTTACTTCTTAAATAAGTATCTAAAATTTAATATTTTAGATATCTCTCTCTGAAGTTTTTTTCTTAAACTTTTTGTTTTTTGGCCACACCTCACAGCATTTGAGATCTTAGTTCCCCACCCAGGAATCACACCCATGCCCCATTCAGTCTTAATCACTGGACTACGAGGGGAGACCCCTCTTTTTTTTTTGAAAACTTTTGTCCTGATCAACGGCTAATACACAGTTATTTCATGCGTGTGCTAAACCACTTTAGTCATGTCCAGCTCTTTGTTACCCTGTGGACTGTAGCCTACCAGGCTCTTCTGTCTGTGGAATTCTCCAGGCAAGAATACTGGAGTGGGTTGTCCTGACCTCCTTCAGGGATCTTCCTGATCCAGGGATCGAATCCACATCTCTTACATCTCCTGCACTGGCAGGCAGGTTCTTTACCACCAGCACCACCTGGGAAGCCCAGTTAGTTCATATGGCCTAAAAATACCATGGTTTCTAGATGTGGGTGTTGTTTAGCTGCGCTGGTGGTTTCTAGGGACCCTGTCATTTGTCCATTTGAGATCCATAGCTATTGATAATAAGTGCCAAATTGATGGTCAAGACTCTCTAAACTCTGTCCCCAGGTCACATTTCCTCTACTCTTCAGTCCAGCATTCTTCCTTTCTGTGTAAAGGTTTGAGCCTATTCAATCAGGGCTCCCAGCCCATTGCTCAGAAAATGGGTGGGGCGTTCCGGTGCTTTGCTTCTGCAGGGGCCCTTGCTCCCAACTTCTTCCTTTCCTCTCCTTTTTAATCATGTTTTAAAGCAAAACAGTCCATATCTCATGAATGCGCCTGATGCTCCAGACCCTACCCAAGGACATTACATATATTAATATTTAAGCGTCTCAGTACCCTGTATGGTGGGAATGGCAAGATCTCTTTCTGGGCTTAAGTTTCTGAATTTGTAAAAGAACAATTAAAATAATACTTCCTCAGGATTGTTGTTAAGGTTCAGTGAGTTAACACATGAATTGCCTAAGATGTGGTAAACACTTACTAAATATTAGCCATTATTTTATTATGCACCTTCCAGTTGTGGAAATTAAAGCTTATTTTGAGCAACAACTTGCTAGTCACCAGTAAAGCCAAATTTTAGACTGTCTAAATTTTGTCCATGTCTAAATTGGCCGAGTCTCTGGAGTCTGAACTCCGCAACACTGGGTCTCCCTATCTCCCTTGCTCTATTTCCTACTTACTCGAATTCCACCACCCCCACCCCAGCTCTTCTGGTCATGGTCACTCTTTTATGTTCCTAAAATCTCCTTTGAAGACATCAGAATATGGAGCATAGTGCTCATTCACATAAGACCTATATAAAATTCTTTCCACCTTGGTTTCTATTGTATTAACATTTAGAGATGGACCTGTGCAAATGACATAATTTTCCATTTCTTACTTGTGCTGCAAGACCTCAAGACCTCTCTCAGGCTCAGTGACTCTAGGAAAACTCAGGGAACTCAGCTTAAAAGTCATAGTCATAACTAAGATTTATTATAGCAAAACGGTACAAAGCAAAATCAGCAAAGGGTATACAGGACAAACTCTGGAGGAAATCAGGCACAAACTTCGGAGAGTCCTCACCCGGGGGAGTCACACAGGATGTGCTGCATGCCTCTGGCAATGAGTTTTGGTTTTGTTTTGCTACAAAGTAGTTTCTCATTAGCTACCTATTTTATATGTGGTAGTGTGTATATGTCAATTACAATCTCCCCATTCATCCTCCCTTGGTAATCCTAAATTTGTTCTCTATATCTGTGACTCTATTTCTGCTTTGTAAATAAGTTCACCTGCACCATTTTTCGAGATTCCACATATAAGTGACATTATATGATATTTGTTTTTCTCTTTCTGACTTGCTTCACTCTGTATGACAATCTCCAGGTCCATCCGTGACTCTGCAAATGGCACTGTTTCCTTCCTTTTTATGTCTGAGTAATATTCTGTTGCACATATGTACCACATCCTCTTTATCTATTCCTCTGTTGATGGACATTTAGGTTGCTTCCATGTCCTGGCTATTGTAAATAGTCCTGCAGTGGACATCAGGGTGCATGTATCCTTTTGAATTCCGGTTTTCTCCTAATATATGCCTATGAGTGGCATCGCTAAGTCATATGGTAGCTCTATTTTTAGTTTTTTAAAAGAACTTCCATGCTGTTCTTCATAGTGGCTTAGATTAATTTATATTCCCAGCAATAGTATAGGAGGCTTCCCTTTTCTTCACACCCTCTCCAGCATTTATTGTTTATAGATTTTTTTGATGATGGCCATTCTGATTGGTGTGAGTTGATACCTCACTAAAGTTTTGATTTCCATTTCTCTAATTATTAGCATTGTTGAGCATCTCTTCATGTGTTTCTTGGCCATCTGTATGTCTTCTCTGGAGAAATGTCTATTTAAGTCTTCCCTGGCAATGAGTTTTGACAACCCATGAGGCTTGTTGTCTATCAAGGTTGCTCTTTAGAGACTCAGTGCCCAAGGCTTTTACTGGTGGCTGACCACATTCTCTGCTGAGCACATAATAAAATATCAGACCTTTTATATAACTGAGTACCTTTCCTTATTCCTCATGGGAATAATGAAAGCAGCTGCTCAGCATGAATTGTATTGCTTATCAGTTATGGAACCCTCCTGTGATGATTGACTTGATGTCAATTTGGAGGGTGCTTTAGAATTAGGATAACATTTTAATGTGTGAATTCTGAGTGAGCAGACTTTGTTTCATAATATGGGTGGACCTCATCCAATCAGTTGCAGGCCTACATAGGACAGAAAGATTGGTCTCCCCACCAGAAGGGAATCTTCAAGCAGACTGCCTTTGGATTTCAGATCATCTCTCCTGGATCACCAGCCTGCTGTCACACATTGCAGACTATAGACTTGCCAGTCTCCATGAGCCCCTATCCTTATAATAAATCTTTCTCTCTATTATACACACATATGTTTTTGGTTGTGTTTCTCTGGAGAAACCTGACTAATCCAAGTTCCCAGATGCCAGCTAATGGCCACCCTTGCAAACGGGACTCCTAAGGACAGCAGTCTCAGGGTAGCTCTGTTCTTCACATTACTAGCATTTGTAGCAGCAGAAGCCATGGACGGTAATATCATGGAGCAGCAGAGCTTATGAAAAATAAGAAACTATAAGGTAGAAAGAAGAACGTGTAGAGAAATTGGCTGGTGGTGGCAGAGAAGTGGAAGCACCAGACAGAGTGCTGGGGTGGAGGCTTCATATAACAGTGGAACATTCAAATAGGAAACAGGAGGTGTCTGTAGCTGGGGGAGCCGAAGGAGCAGGTAAAAGATACTTCTTTATCCCACGAGACCTGACTACATAATTGTGGTTTGTGGTGGGTTAAAGACAGCCAGAGTTTCTTTGCCACTCCTTATGTGAAGATGAAGAATCTGTTTCTTCTCTTCTTAAGTCTGGGCTGGAATGTGATATGCTTTAACCGGTGGAACACCGCAGAGTTGGCACTGTGACTATTCTAGGCATGAGCCTTAAGAAGGCCTGTTAGCTTCTGCTTTTGTGCCTTCGGGGGCCATGGGTCACCATGCCATGAAATTCATCTATTCTGCTTGGAGTAACTTGGAGAGAGAGAGAAATGCCCAGCCAGCTCCCAACTGCTCCAGCTATCCCAGCTGAGGTTGGTGCATGTAAATGATGTCACTCTGGATGTTCCAGCTCAGTTCGAGACTCCAGATGGTAGCACCTGCATACATGACCCCAGGTCGGACCAGCAGAAGAGTCACCCTGCTGAGCCCCACTCAAATGACAGGGTCATGAGCAAATAATAAAGTGTTATGACCCTAAACCGCAAACTGTTAGGATGTCTTATTTCATAGCAATAGATAAGTGATGTGGTGAAGCAGCTGAGATGGTCAAAGCACAGTGGCTTCACTGTAAGGCTAGGAGCCAGAGGAGAAAGCAAGAGATGTCTGTGGCTGGGCAGCAGGATGACTCCATGAGACTTGACACAGGCACTGTTTTCCAGTTTCCACTGTTTCACAACACGGACATGTGTCATTTCGCAAAGGAAACAGTCTGTACTCTTCTGAATTAAGCTTTACCCGGGAATCTTTTCCAGACCTTCCCAACCCTCAAACCGAAGTTTGTGAACAGTTGATTGAGATCCCATGTACCGTGAGTCATGTTTGTCTTCAGAATGCCTATTGCCTTAGTGGAGATCTTAGATCATCAAAAGTCCCATGCCCTGGAGCTCATTTCTTCATTCAGGAAGCCTACATACAATGTATAACTTCATCTCTGGCAAAGATTCTCAACATGTGCCTGAGCCTGTATATGCAGGATGCCAAATCAGTGAATCCAAAAATGTAATAGTTACCCCCTCAAAAAAAAACACACCAGTCTGACTGATATTATTGACAGATTTAATGGGTCATTTACTTGTGGCAGAAACTGGGCCTATGACCAATTGTTGCAAATATTTTCATCTCTCTTTTATGGATGAGGATACCAAGAGGGAGAGACACAGGGAGATTCCATGAATTACCAGAGCTACTCAACAAGTCAAAATTGAAGGCAAGGACATTATCCAGGGCTCCCAGATCTCTCTTCAGGGTTCTCTCCACTGTTGGCAGTGTTAGTTTTCATTGATGTGTTTGTATATTTCTCTGCTGCAGAGGGCATAGGTGCAGCCCAGCATTTTTTTTTTATTACCTTAAGCAAAACATATTTCCTTTTTGTGATATCACTGTTTCACCCTGGACACTTGATTACTTTCTTACAGGCAGTCTCAGCTATCTTTTGGAGGAAAAAAAGGATTCAGTAAGAAATAACCTCCCCAAGGACTTTGTGTTGAGAAAGAATGCATAAGCCTAGCCAACAGGGTGAGTGTGGAGAGGCTCTCCCTGCTGATAATCTTGGGAGAAAGTATTGCCTGACTTAGAAATATGACATTTTTCTAGGCCACCTCATTTCATCTGATAAAAAATGATCACTTTCCAATATGTTCTTATTAAAGAAAATAAATGAAAACATGGCCAGGAGGTGACCTAGAATGGTAAATCAGAGTGAGTAAAATCTACATGTCCATATCCAGTCAGTAGATACTCTGTTTTATTTATATCATATGGAGAATTCATTCACTCATCCATCCATCCATCCATCCATCCATGCATTCATTCATCCATCCATCCATTCACCAAATGTTGATTGAACACCTATCACAGCAAAGCCCTATGGAGACATATTGGATACAGACCATACCTCCTGATCCTGCATTTTACAGCCTCATAAAGGAGATAAGAGAACACATGAACACAAAGAACTATGATCCAGGTAATAAATGAGTAAGTACCATAGGAGAGAAAAATAAGGTGAGATGAAAGTTCAGAAAAAGGAGACATCACTTCTGGCCAAAGGAAACATAGAGTAGAATGATTTCTTAAAAGTATAATCTATCACCCTCCGACTCCTGGTTTAAAAGCTTCACACAGTTATTAGCTATATGACCTTGGGCAAATCATAAATTTTCTGTGTCTTAGTTTGCTTATCTTTTAAAAGGAAGGGTTGGACTAAATGATCTTGAGGGTCCTTTCCGCTCTAAAGTCCTAGGATACATAATTTTTCATGAGAAGGCCCAGCTTAATATGTGACAATCTATTCTTTATGCAACCAGAGTAACTCTTTAAACCTCAATAAGATCATGTTACCCATGGCTTAAAACCCTTTTGTGGCTGCATTTCAAAGAAAACCCAAACTCCTTTTGTTGGTGCGGAAGGTCCCACAGCATCTGGCCCTGCTCTTTTTCTAACCCCATCTCCCAGACCACCTCCTCTTGGTCCTTAATGCACCAACCAAGGCCTTCACACACACTGTTCCCTCTGTCAGGAATGCCTGTCCTTGCCATTTAGTCACTCAGTCATGTCCAACTCTTGTGACCCCATGGACTGTAGCCTGCTAGTCTGCTCTGTCCATGAGATTTCCCAGGCAAGAATACTGGAGTGAGTTGTCATTTCCTTCTCCAGGGGATCCTCCCAACCCAGGGATTAAACCCATGTCTCCTGCATTGGCGGGTAGATTCTTTACCACTAAGCACCAGGGGAGCCCCAGGAATGCCTTTCCTCTCCTGTTAAAAAAAATGCATATATGCGTGTGTCTACAATTTTTATGAAGAAAAGAAATATATAAATTTAAAATAGTCAAATGATATTATAAGGTTATAACCCAAACGCAGAGAGTTAGGAAGCTGGAAAGGGTAGAAATCATGTTCCATTATGTAGATTTGTGCTTAAAATCTTGTTTCCACGCATCTTGACCCTACTTCCTCTGGGCCTGGCATCCTGGGTATGAAGCCACTCAGATTTTCTATAGAATAAAAATCTTCTGGCATCCTCCAGGATGAGGGAAGGACCATTGCCCTGGATAAGGGGAACAGAGGAGAGAATCTGGGGGTCTGTGTGTGCTTTATTCTAAGTTTCAAACCATTCTTCTGATTTCTCACCAATACTTTCACCCCTTTATGCCACATATTATGTGCCTCCAATTCTCGAGACTTTTCTGGGGAGTTCATTTCCGTGACTAGGCTCTTTTAATAACAGCGTCCCCTCTGTAAGAGCCTGGTATTTTGTGTTCTTAGTTTTGCTAACTCTCCCTTCAACTTTTCATCTTCTGAAACTGTGATCATTCTTTGCAACCACGATATCTCTCTTCACTCATTCTCCTTGTCTTTCTGAGTTTCTATCCAATTTTGGATTCTGGTTTCCACCTCTTGGGTTTTCAAGATGTGCCATTTATTCCAGTAATTTATAAAGCATGTACCCTTGGGGTAGCCCTGAACAAAAGATTCCTCCTTGGGGATAACTTATGGTCGAGAGAATGGGGTGATGGATTAAAGGAAGGAGGTAACTGGATAAGCTTAAAAGAATAGAAGGCCTGGAAGAATGGGGTATGAGGGTGGAGAAAAGTGTTTGGGCATTAGGAAGGCTTTGGCTGAAATGCCAGCTTTAATTTACCAGCTCTGGGACCTTGAACAACTTGCTAGACTTCTTGGTGCCTCAGTTTCCTTGGTATCACAAATATGAGATGCTCCTGCTCATGCTTAGTCACTCAGTCATGTCCAACTCTTTGTGACCTCCTCTGTCCATGGGATTTTCCAGGCAAGAACACTGGAGTTGGTAGCTATTCCCTTCTCCAGGGGATCCTCCCAACCCAGGGATCAAACCCAGGTCTTCTACACTGCAGGCGGATTCTTTATCATCTGAGCCACCAGGGAAGCCCCAGTACATATAAAACTTAGATGAGTACCTGATAGAGACAAAAATACTCCAGTATTTAAATTATTTTCACTATGATTAGAATTAGTCTGGAGACCTGGGTTTTAATCCCATCTCTGAATCTGACTGGCCTTGTGGCCTTCAGTTTAGTTCAGTTCAGTTCAGTCTCTCAGTCGTGTCTGACTCTTTGTGACCCCAAGGACAGCAGCACGTCAGGCCTCCCTGTCCATCACCAACTCCCAGAGTTTATTCAAACTCATGTCCATTGAATCGGTGATGTCATCCAACCATCTCATCCTCTGTCACCCCCTTCTCCTCCCACCTTCAATCTTTCCCAGCATTAGGGTCTTTTCCAATGAGTCAGTTCTTCGCATCAGGTGGCTGAAGTATTGGAGTTTCAGCTTCACCCTCAGTGAATATTCAGGACTGATTTCCTTTAGGATGGACTGGTTGGATCTCCTTGCAGTCCAAGGGACTCTCAAGAGTCTTCTCCAACACCACAGTTCAAAAGCATCAATTCTTTGATGCTCAGCTTTCTTTATAGTCCAACTCTCACTTCCATACACGACCACTGGAAAAACCACAGCTTTGACTAGATGGACCTTTGCTGGCAAAGTAATGTCTCTGCTTTTTTAATATGCTATCTAGGTTGGTCGTAACTTTTATTCAAAGGAGCAAGCATCTTTTAATTTCATGGCTGCATTCACCATCTGTAGTGATTTTGGAGTCCCCCAAAATAAAGTCTGTCACTGTTTCCATTGTTTCCCCATCTATTTGCTGTGAAGTGGTGAGACCAGAGGCCATGATCTTCATTTTCTGAATGTTCAGTTTTAAGTCAACTTTTTCACTCTCCTCTTTCACGTTCATCAAGAGGTTCTTTAGTTCTTCTTCACTTTTTTCCCTAAGTGTGGTATCATCTGCATATCTGAGGTTATTGAAATTTCTCCTGGGAATCTTGATTCCAGTTTGTGCTTGTGGCTTTAGGGGATTCATTTTCTTTTTCTTTGTCCAAGGAGCTCATCTCTGAAACTAAGTCACCCTATTTCTTTGCAGTTTATGAGTCTGAATGCTGCCAGTGGCTACTTCTGAAGACTCCTTCCACCACCCCCTACCCATACACACATATAAATACACATGCTCACAAATTCCTGGGATCCTGGGCCTTTTCCAGCTCTTGACAGGACAGTATTTACAAATCCTGGTCTGCAGGTGCACAAAATTAACCTACATTAGAGCATGAAGAGTCAGGGGAAGCCAGGCTCCAAGAGGGTTCTCTTGAGCCCCATTTCCTGGTATTCACACCCTGTGCAATCCCTTCCCACAGTGAAGAGAACTGACTAATGTAACCAGTAGGTTATTATGTTTTTTTTATTTCATTTCATTTTTTAAAAATTGGGGTATAATTGCTTTTTAGTGTTATGTTAGTTTCTGCAGTACAATGAAGTGAATCAGCTATATGTATACACCTATCCCGTCCCTCTTAGACCTCCCTCCCACCCCACCCCACCCCCCAATTCCATCCATCTAGGTCACCAGAGAGCATCAAGCTGAGCTCCCTGTGCTATACAGCAGGTTGTCACTAGCTGTCTGTTACAGATGAATGGATAAAGAAGATGGGATACATGTGTACCATGGGATATTATTCAGCCATGAAGAGGATCGAAATGGGGTCATTTGTAGAGACATGGATGGACCTAGAGTCTGTCATACAGAATGAAATAAGTCAGAAAGAGAACAAATATTGTATATCAACACATGTATGTGTAATAGAAAAAAATGGTACAGATGAACCTATTTGAGGGCAGGAATAGGGATGCAGATGTAGAGAACAGATGTGTAGACATGGGACGAGTTGGGAGATTGAGACTGATGTACGTGCACTGCCAATAAGATTTTTAGACATGTCAGAGAGCGACACCAAGACTAGTTCATGAAAGATATTGAAGCTTTCCTGTTGTTCTTGGTGCTCTCATTCTGGAGGAAGCCAGCTGCCATGTCAGAAGGACACTCAAGAAGCCCTGTGGAGAGATGCACATGGTCAGAGCTGATGCTTCGGCTCAACAACCAGCACTGAATGGCCGAGCATGGTCCTCCAGTCTCAACGAAACCTGCACGTGACCCGCCCAGCCAACGTCATGACTACAACTTCATGGGCGCCTCCAGGCCAGGACCTCTCAGCTAAACACTCCCCGAACCCAAACCTCAGAAACTACGTGTGGTTATTCATGCTTCTTCTTGTCTCAAGTCTCTGTGTTTTGAATAATTTGTTATGCAGTGTAGGTAACCAATACAGGGCTCCCTAGAAACATGTATGGTTATGTACTATTGAGTTAGCTTACAAGTGCAGACCCACCATCTAATCTTCACAGGGGCTAAAACCCTATGAACCTTTCTAAAACCTCACTTATTTCTCTTCCTCCAGGTAGCAAACTTGTTTCATAGGGCTTAACACTTTGGATTATAGTTCATTTTTTTCTAAGTTTTCTTGTTCTTTGTTTGTTTTGCATATTGAGGCATTGTTCAGAGGTTTCTTGAATACCTACTCCAATGTCTGGCACATTTCAAAGTCCTTCATTTGCAGTTATATTTCAAGGCCCTAAGAGGGCCCTGTGCAATGTGGTCACACAGTCATGCGGATGATCAAATCTGTGAAGGAACAATAGTCAGTGACCGTCTGTGAGCCCATTCTCTTTCTGTTTCACCTTCCGCTCTGTCATGCCTCTCCTTGGGTTCTGTGGCATTCGAGTGGCCATGGGCATTTTTGGCATTCAGCTGAGGGAAAGTTGAGTTTAATTTGGATGTGGTAGGGTATGTTTTGTGGTTTACAGGCACTTCTGCATGGAGGTAAGCAATTTCTGGCTTTCTCAGTGTTGGAATGGCTTCCAGCAATATTCCTGGAAATACTGCTATCTAATACAAAGGGGCATGACCAGAAGCCCTATCACAGTGGTATGCCCTGCACCATGTCCTCTGGATGGGAGAGGAGGAATAAGGCTGGAAATACATGAGTCAGAAGTTAGCCTGTGAAAACTTCTTCCCATCTTCAGTTGTTTAAGATGGTAAGCCAGAAATTAACTAGTCAATGTCTAATCAAAAATACCAAAATTTAAGCAATTAATCATTTGACAGACTAACGACTGAATAATTTTTCTATTCACTCTGTAAAGAATTATTCTATAAAGTCATTTTCATAGGAAGAAATGGATAACCTAGAAGAAAATACAGCTAAAAAGTAATAATTAAGAAAACCTATATAGATATGTATCCAAGAGTACAATTCTTATATTTTTGGGGTTTCACAAAGTCTGAGGTATTTGCTTTTAAAAATGTGTAATGTGTTATGGCAACCCACTCCAGTTTTCTTGCCTGGAGAATCCATGGACAAAGGAGCCTGGCGGGCTACAGTCTCAGGGGTTGCAAAGAGTCGGACACGATAGAGGGACTGACATAATGCATTATGATTTCTCTTTCTAAATAAGTGCTCACTTTCAAACCTAAGTTGCTATTTACAATTTTATGTTCTTCTAAGGAAACTCCTGGAAATTGAATGTTGCTTCAGGCTCCACAAAACCTGGCCCTCATCCTGATCCTTCCCACCTAACTCCAGATTCTTATAGAAAGAGCTACTTTATTTCTGCAGCCCTGTCTCCCACTTGGCTCTGAGTTGAGTTGCTCTCCATTCTGCTTACCTGTTCTCAGTGGCCTTCATAAGGCTCTTCTTCCTTTTGGTTCAGATCCCTGTCTTTGCTGAGTGCCTTCTCCTCTCTCCACTGGCAAGTCTCCATTTCTTTCTCCTTGAAACCCAGTTTCCTCTAGAAGGCCCTGTGACAGGAGTTCACGGCAGCCTCAACTACTCCACTGACTAAGAACACTCTCCCAGGTCTTGTTACTTCCACCTGCCTCATGGGCACCATCACCTTCACCGTTAGCTCCGCGAGGTCAGGAACACACTGGAGTCACTCAGTGTGTGATGAATGCAAAACCGGGCACCGGAAAGGTTTGTAGAAGAGACAAACAGGCATAGAAAGTATATGGTATCTCTAGTGGCATAAACATGAATCTTCATTTAGGCAATCAATCTTCAAAAATGTTTAGTGCCAAGTAGGCAAATTGACCTAAAATCAATAAGCTTGTGGGGAAAGAGTATGTTTTTGCCACAGGGATATGCTCTTTGTTTTCCATTGTTGAGCCTTTATTCCTGAGTTTTCTTTTCCTTCCTCTTTTCTACCCTTTTCCCCTCACCTGTTACTTTCATCTAACACGTGTATGCATGTGTGTGTGCGCACGCACACACACACACACACATGCACACACACAAATACATACACTGGAGGAATTGATTGTGAATTACCTAAGGCTTGTGGTTAGAGTTCTTTTATTTAACACTTGAATGTGTTGCCCAGCTTGCTGTGAAATCTGGAGAGGGCGAGAAAAGGGGAAATCCTGTGGTCAGGAATCAGCCATGCCCTGTTCCAGCTGACAGTTTGCAGAGGATGAAGGACACGGATCTTAAAAGGAGCCTCAGGAGAGAAAACACAGGCCTAGGACTAAACCTCCTTTAGCTTCTCAGAGTTGACAGGAAGGATGCTTTATTTTTCCCAGCAATAATAGATTTCCTTCATTGAGATAAGTGACCTATAGCTTTATTTCCTTGCAAAGTAGATTATAACCCTCTAAAATGAAACACCTCACCCTATGATATTTTCATGGAATGGAGTGGACAGCTGTTGCATTAGCTTGTCCAGCATCCATTACCTGTGATTCCGATAACAGTCCACTGGGTTTAGGATGGTGGGGGCTCACTCCATGCCAGGATCCAGAATGTATCAGACATTCTTATCCCAGAAATTAAAATTTGAATAAACTGTCAGAAAATGAAAATTGTAGCCATTCTTTTATCTGAGCCTCAGAGGCCTGAAGAAAGTGTCCTTGTATTTCTGGCCCCAGATCCTCGAAGCTGTTCCAGTAACACCTAGTTCTTTTTTTAAAAATTGAAGTATAGTTGATTTACAATGTTTCAGGTGTACAGCAAAGTGATTCAGTTATATACTTATATATTTTTTCTGATTCTTTTCCGATTTAGGTTATTACAAGATATAGAATATAGTTCCCTGTGTTATATAGTAGGTCTTTGTTTTTCTTAATCTATTTTATATATAATAGTGTGTATCTATTAATCCCAAACTCCTGATTTGTCCCTGCCCCCCTTTTAACTTTGGTAACCATGTTTATTTTCTGTGTCTGTAGGTCTATCTCTGTTTTGTGTATAAGATATAGCTCTTTTATTTTCAGGGCTTCTCTGGTGGCTCAGACGGTAAAAAAAAATATGCCTGCAATGCAGGAGACCCAGGTTCGATCCCTGGGTGGGGAAGACCCCCCTGGAGAAGGGAATGGCTATCCACTCCAGTATTCTTGTCTGAAGAATTCCTTGGAGAGAGGACCCTGGGGGCCACAGTCCATGGAGTTGCAAGAAGTCAGACATGACTGAGTGACTAACACTTCTTTTATTTTCACTCTGGGCGCATTCTCTAACTTTTTGATTCTTTTCCTTCTTTTTTTTTTTTCTTAAGTGTTCCAGTGTGGGTTTCAGTAGCCTGCAGTTGAATTTAGCAGATACAGATAATTGAAGTGGGACCTAAGATGTCAAGAAGAACAAAATCTGGGGCCAGACTATTATAATTGTACAGTTGGAAAACACTTATATTTCTGACCCCCATTTCTTTTCCATTTTCACTTTGATGTGAAGCCCCAGATGTCCATCCCCACACCGTCACCTCTGCAACACTCGGTGCCATGATGCCTCTTCCAGTTTCTTCCTAATGTACTTCGTCTCTGCAAAGGCACGGACACCAGCTCTCTACTGTGTCAGAGCATCTACAGTATGTCAGGCACTTTTCCAGGTGCTTGTGATACAACAACAAACCTTCTGTTGCAATAGAAAACAGACATCAGGTAAACAGATAAATTAACAATATAATTGAACAGTGATAAATATTATAAAGGGTGACGAAAGAGAATGGCTGTGTGGTCTGGGAGTGAGCGCTTGAGTGCTTAGTTGCTCAGTCATGTCTGACTCTTTGCAACCCCATGGATTGTAGCCCACCAGGCTCCTCTGTCCATAGGATTTTCCCAGCAAGAATACTGGTGTGGGTTACCGTGCCCTCCTCCAGGGGATCTTCCTGACCCAGGGATTGAACCTGTGTCTCCTGCGTCTCCTGCATTGCAGATGGATTTTTTACTACTGATCCCCCAGGGAAGCTCTTCTCCAAAGATCAGTCATTACAGTGGAGCTGGGAGTCATTTGTGGGAACTAGTCACTTAAAAATATGGATGCAGGGAGCACAGTTATAAGGGCAAATGAACAGTTAGTATAGGGACAAACCTTGTGTAATGTGGTGGTCTGTGTGAGAGAGAGAAGTATAAGAAGTCAGGGATGTATGCTGGGGCCAGATCATCTTGGGTTTTGTAGACTCTGGTAAGAAGTTTTTATTTTATTCTCGTTGCAATGTAAACATTAGAGAGAGATGACATGATTTTTTAAAGATTTTTAAACATTTTTAAACGTGTTTTTAAAATTTTCTTATTTTTAAAAGATAACTGCTTTATGGATAATCAATTATAGAGAAGAGAATCCAGCTGGGAGGCCATCACAGTAATCAATGTAAGAAATAATAAGGCTTGGGCAGGAGTGGATACGGAGAGATGGGAGAGGATATTTCGGAAGTCGAGGGACAGGTGCTGGAAAAAGATGCCATTTGCTGAGATGACAACAGAGAAGGTAGCAGTGTGATGGAGATGTGAACTCAAGAGCTGTTTCAGCTGTGTTAAATGTTAGTTTGCCCATCAGACAGCCAACTGGAACTATCTAGGGTCCAGTGGAAGAGTCAAGGGTGATATAAAGCTGGCAGTTGTTAGGATAGGAGTGGTACTGAAGGCTGTGAGACTAGATGAAATATCTAAGGGGGCTATCACAAGAGAAGAGAAGAAGATCATGGGCCAGACCTTGGAGCTGTTGCCTACTGCAACATTGAGCCATCATTATTTATTTAATTAATAATCTTAATCAATATCTTCGATCTTTCCCAGCACCAGGGTCTTTTCAAATGAGTCAGTTCTTCACATCAGGTGGCCAAAGTATTGGAGCTTCAGCTTCAGCATCAGTCCTTCCAATGAATATTCAGGATTGGTTTCCTTTAGGATGGACTGGTTGGATCTCCTTGCAGTCCAAGGAGCTCTTAACATTTAAGTTTTCTCCAACACCACAGTTCAAAAGCATCAATTCTTGGGTGCTCAACTTTTTTTTATAGTCCAACTCTCACATCCACACATGACTACTGGGAAAACCATAGTCTTGACTAGATGGATCTTTGTTGGCAAAGTAATGTCTCTGCTTTTTGATATGCTGTCTAGGTTGGTCATAACTTTTCTTTCAAGGAGTAAGTGTATTTTAATTTCATGGCTGCATTCACCATCTGCAGTGATTTTGGAGCCCAGGAAAATAAAGTCTGTCACTGTTTCCATTGTTTCCCCATCTGTTTGCCATGAAGTGATGGGACCAGATATCATGATCTTCATTTTTTAAATGTTGAGTTTTAAGCCAACCTCTTCACTCTCCTCTTTCACTTTCTTCAAGAGGTTCTTTAGTTCTTTGCTTTCTGCCATAAGGGTGGTGTCATCTGCATATCTGAGGTTATTGAAATTTCTCCTGGCAATCTTGATTCCAGCTTGTGCTTTATCCAGCCGAGAGTTTCTCATGATGTACTCTGCGTATAAGTTAAATAAGCAGGGAGACAATGTACAGCCTTGATGTACTCCTTTTCCTATTTGGAACCAGTCTGTTGTTCCATGTCCAGTTCTAACTGTTGCTTCCTGACCTGCATACAGATTTCTCAGGAGGCAGGTCAAGTGGTCTGGTATTTCCATCTCTTTAAGAATTTTACACAGTTTGTTGTGATACACACAGTCAAAGGTTTTAGCATAGTCAACAAAGCAGAAGTAGATGTTTTTCTGGAACTGTCTTGCTTTTTCGATGATCCAGTGGATGTTGGATATTTGATCTCTTGTTCCTCTGCTTTTTCTAAATCCAGCTTGAACATCTGGAAGTTCATGGTTCCCATACTGTTGAACCCTGGCTTGGAGAATTTAGAAAGATTAAAAGGTGAGAGGAACAGGGGACAACAGAGGATGAGATGGTTGGATGGCATCGCCAACTCAATGGACCTGAGTTTGAGTAAACTCTGAGAGCTGGTGATGGACAGGGAGGTCTGGCGTGCTCCATTCCATAGGGTCTCAAAGAGTCGGACACAACTGAGTGACTGAACTGAACTGAACTGAATCAATATCTTAATCCACATCTTTGACCTTGATAAGTTTATAGTCGAATATAGTAGTCTTAAAGCATTTTTTTAAATGGCAGGATAGTCCTCAAAAGAAATCATGTAACTCAGTCTAAATCTAAAATTGACAGTGCTCTGGTTGTTGCTGGTTGGGAGCGGGGCTAGCCCCAAACCCTGTACTCTCAGTGTTCCCTCAGACACCCTTTCGCAACCCCACACTTTCACACAAAATGATCTCTGACGACTCACTGTGGAACTTAATGGATACATGGAGAACAGCAAAAAATCTCCCATCTTCAAGTCTCTGATCAAAGGTCACCTCTATGATAAGAGAATATAGAAAAATTACAGATTGTCCACATGCCTACCTTTAGTACTCCTCTGATACTTTTAGCCTATTCTTTATTTTTTCATTTTATTGTTTTTAAAGATTCTTTTATATGGAACATTTTGAAGGGGAAGCCTTGACCACTGGACACCCAGGGAAGTCCCCTACTCTTGATATAACTCACATGTACAACACTAACTGGAGATTTCTCTGGAGGTCCTGTAGTTAAGACCCTGAGTTCTCAACGCAGGGAACACGAGATCCCTAGTCAGAGAATCAAGATCCCGCATGCTGTATAGCACAGTCAAAAAAGAAAATGCTAACATATTATATGCTTTACTTATTTTTGTTGTATTTTGAATTGTCTCTCTTTGCTAGAGATAAGCTCCACAAAGCAGTCATTTTTTTTCCCCTTTATACTGATGTTTCCTACACACTTATAAGTAGTGACTGGCACATGGTAGCACTCAGTCAATGATCCTGAAATGGTTGAAAGAATGAATAAACTAATGTTACAAAAGACGCAATTCCTTAGTGAGCATATTAATTTTTTAATCTTTCAAATATTTAATGAATATCCAGATAATCTACTTTGTGCCCAATAATACAGGAAATGGAAAGGTATTTAGAAAATTAAATTTCAAATAAGGATTTGTCTTATTCTAGGTATCTTGGAGAACTTGGTGGTATAATTCCTGACTGTAGACAAAAGTAGTATTTCCTTTCTATTTTAAGTGGTAGATTGGAATGCTGGTCTCAGTTTTCCACTCCTCCACTAGAAAAGCATTCTGATTCCGTATCACTTGCCATATAACTTTGCAGTGCCTCTTTGTAGAGCAGGTGGGACATTCATCTCTGACTTGGGCTTTGCCATGTTACTTGCTTTGGCTGATGGAAAGTGACCAGATTTGCTTTGGGAGGAGGCTTTCATGGTGCTTTCATGATAGGGTTTGTCCTGGGCTTTTGCTGTCTGCTAGGAAATGAGCAAGGCCCAGTCAGCCACTGGTCCCAGAATGAGAGACCAGGAGAGCAAACCTGAATCCAACCCAAAGTCTGACACTGAGCCACCTGCCAATCCACAGACCCATGAGCAAAAAGTTAATATTTGTTGCTCTTATAAACCACTGAGATTTGGGGGTTATTTATTCCCCAGAATTAGCACTTAGAAATCTGACTAATCTAGTCACAAGTAAATATAATGAACTTAATAACAGTGGCTCTCCTTGATGGAATTTAAAATGGGAAAAAAATTATCCACCTTCCATTAAAACTGGAATTAGAAGGCATTTCCTGGATTTTCTTAAAACACTAATAGAGCAAAATCGAGGCCTATTTCCTAAGGGAAATGTGATTTAAGGTGTGATTCTAATGAAGGTAGAATGATTTGGCAAGAAAAAAGCAGAAAGTTGAGTCCTAGCAGATTATGTCCTTCCCATGTGTGAGACATAAGAAGTCTAGTAATTCCTGAATGGTTCTGCATCTAGAAAATGAAGGCAGCCAAATAGATGGTTGCTAAGGTAACATTCTCTCTAACATCAGATTCCCCATCCTTATGTAGAAGCAGAAGAAATGTTATTACGTGGTAATAGAAGTAAAGTACTCTATTGATGGATGGAAACAATTAAGAATTAAAAAGAAAATTCCATGCAATTGATTTATTTTATTGAGTTGGCCAAAAAGTAATTCTAGTTTTTTGATTTGTCTTACAGAAAAACACAAACAAACTTTGGGGTCAACCTAATACTATTGTAAATAGAACTTGAAAAGCAAATGGAAAGAAGAAAGTCAAAGTGAAGTCAGTCAGTAGTGTCCAACTCTTTGCAACCCCATGGACATAGTCCATGGAATTCTCCAAGCCAGAATACTGGAATGGGTACTCTTTCCCTTCTCCAGGGAATCTTCCCAACCCAGGGATCAAACCCAGGTCTCCCACAAAAGGGAAGCCCAAGAATACTGGAGTGGGTAGCCTATCCCTTCTCTAGGGGATCATCCCGACCCAGGAATTGAACCAGGGTCTCCTGCATTGCAGGCGGATTCTTTACCGACTGAGCTATCTGGGAAGAGGACAATCTCAAATCTTTTTTATTTATTTATTTATTTACTTTTAAAATTTTCTTTACTTTATTGTGTTGGTTTTGCCTTACATTGACATGAATCCACCATGGGTATACATATGTTCCCCCTCCAGAACCCCCCTCCCTCCTCCCTCCCGATTCCCTTCCCCTGGGTCATCTCGGTGCACCAGCCCCGAGCATCAACCCTGGGCTGGCGATTGATTTCACATATGATAATTAACAGACAACCTCAAATCAAATCACACTAAAAGGATCCAACTTCAGTCAGTAAAAAATGTTGTTCCACAGAAAGGCTCGTGGACATTTTTCTTTGATAAGAAAATAAGTAGAAAAGCACATTCAGTTTTCTCATAACTGTTTTGTTGTACTGATGTACTAGCTTGGCAGAGCCTCGCTCCAGGTTGTTGTCCAATGACTGGGGCAGAGGCAGAGCGGTCAAAATGGTATCCTCGGAAAGGCAAACTTTATGGGAGGAATTCCTTTTTAGCTGTCTCCCTGACCCTCTTCGACTCTTCTTTAAGAAAGATTATCTGCCTCAGTGAAAAGTCTTGTCTTTTCCTGATCCCTTTTTGCAGTCTGCCTGCACCCAGCAATCTGCTATGGCAATCTGCTTTGTTCCATCAGGAGCTCTGTCATCTCTCAAGGCAGAGAGAATCATCAATGGCATCTCACTTCAACAAATTAGCCACAATGTTTACACTGCAAGTCTTGGGGTTTGAGCTTTCTTGAGTCTCAAGAAATTCCCAGGATTCTAATGTTTTTCCAAGGGGGAGTGTTTGGAGCCAATGCATTTTACCTCTTTTGCTTAGCTATTATTCCATTATTCTTTGTGATCCTACTGAAGGCTTTAGGCTGAGATCTTGGGAATATTCCTCTCCCCCCACCACACACACATTCGTTAAGTGATGCAAATAAAGAAGCCAGTACAGTGCAAGGGAAAGAAACTGATGTGAGAGATAAGAAGCCCAGAGTCTTACATTCTAGTTCTCACTCAAGTTAAATACTCCTTCTGTGACTTTAGAATCATTTCTCCCTAATACTGTCTTTCTTCTACTGTCAAGTGGAGACTGATAGGGTTGGGCTAGATTATTCCAGCTCTAACATTCTATAACTTTAGACTTCTAACTGGTAGCTTGATAGGTATGACCTTTCTTAAGGCCAGACCACAGGAAACCATCATGAATCAGTTCAATGATCAGCTTTCGTCCCAAGCAGGAGGTGTGCTCATGATAGGGATATACTGAGAAGACAGCCCCGAGGGACCACCCGTCCTTGCCTCAATGCCTATATAAAGTCACTAACCCAGCTACAAAGCAGAGGTGTAACAAGGCTGTTGTGGTCAATGCTGGTCTTCATGTGAACCCAGCGTTCACAGAGCCTTGGAAGAGCTCATGTTATAGGGCCAAGGCTAAGGGAACAACATAGAAAAACATCCCAGTCAAAGGTGACCTAACTAACTTCCAGAGGTTCCTTTTAAGGCCCAGGGTCAATGTATGGAAGAATGGGCTTATTAATCAAAAATGCTGATCTGCTCAATGTCTAATTATACCTGTCACTTGTGTAGCCCACATCCCAGCCTGATGTGGTTTCCTTCTCTGAAGTCACATAGCTGTATTTGCAGACCAGTTTTTAGTTGCTCTGTGTATTTTCTGTGTGACATGTCTCTTCTACATGACAGTTCAAAATTGTCCAGAGAAACCAAACCTCCCTATAGAGCAACCCAGCAACCCGGACCACACAAACCCTCTCTCTCCTCCTCTGACTCCCCAGCCCCCAGCCTCCCGTTGAATTCCCAGCCATCTCTCAAGGCCAAGCCCAAATCCTTCCTCCTCCAAGAAGTCTTTCTTGATCCCCTCCCCACCAGACTTAATCCCTCCCTTCCTTCCACCCCCTAAGCACTTTGTGTTCTTATTATTCTAGCACTTACTTACCTGAGTCTGTCTTATATTAATGTTATTTTATGCATATGTCTTTCCCATGTCACTTTGAGCTTCTAGAGTTCAGAAATAAGTTTTTTTTTTTCTTTCCATTATTTGCAGTATACAGTAAAATGCTTTGCACCCAGTGGGCACTTAAAATTGTTCCATGGAGTGTGAGGGTAGAAAATGAGTGAAGTACAAGGCATGTCTTACCCATTATTTTCAATAGCAAAATGCTTTATATGTTGGGTCTTAAAATTGTTGGGTCACTTATAAATGCATTAAGCTACACAAAAATGCTAAGGTAGAAAGCCAATTAGTTTCATAATTTGTTCATATTGCATATTAAAATAAATTCAGTCTATGTAATCGATGTCAAGAATGAAATTTGCCAGTAATATTCATTTAGAAGTAAATGCTCCTTTCATTCACCCAATGAATTTATTTATAACGAGTCTCTACACACTTTAATTTGGAAGGAATGCATACTTTTAATGAAACACTCAGAGTATTTAATTAATCATTTACAACAAGCCATAAAAGACATGAAAAACCATCTTTCCATTTAAATGACTGTTTCCTAGTATAACAAACTTTTCCACTCCTACTCAAGGCAAGTACAGTCATTTCTGTTACAGCATTTTACATTTGTCAGTTTAGCCATCTCCTCATTCTTTTTGTTTTTTTTTTTTTTGCGCTTAATCCATTAAACTAAATCAAAGGCTATTAAAGTGATCTTGGTCTATCTCAGCCCCCTTCTGCGCCCCCCTCCACTTCACCTAATGTCATAACATCTTTCATATACACTTCTTAAAATTCTCGAAAGTATTCTCTGAAGTTTGAGCTTTATAGACTTGTAACAAAAATGCAGTATCTTGCCTAATTGCCATTTTTTCCACACCTCTTTTCCATACAGGGTTCTGTGCAGTTCACTAAAATCCAACTGTCTTTAGATAACTTGTGTTACTTGGGCAAAGTTAAGCAAGCCATGTGCTCATTGTCTGCGACAACTGTGCTTTGTCCCTCCCCACAATAATGCTATTATAAAATGGTGAAGTTTGGTGTAACCCAATGCTGAATCGAGTATAGAGCAGTTCCCTTGGAGGGGCTTCCATTTTGTTTTATACAAAAGACAGAGAAATATACTTCAAATTTTTCACAATGACCATTCATCCAAACAAACATTGGTTCCTTGGTTACTGAGCATCTGTTATGAGATAGGTGCTGTTCTAAAGGGGTTTTAGTCTTGTCAGGGAGATAGATTAGCATTAAACTTTTCAATGTAGCGCAGTCAGTGCTACAATAAAGTGCATGCTAGAGTCTCCCACGGGGAAACAGACCAAAGTTAAGATAATCGATAGAGTGTGACCAAGCAACTATACTGGGGTTTTATGGAAAATCAATACAAAGAGAAATTGGACCTTGAAAAGTGGAGACATGCTATATTTAAAATAGATAACCAACGAGGACCTACGGTATAGCACAGGGAACTCTACTCAATGTTATGTGGCAGCCTGGATGGGAGGGAAGTTTGGGGGAGAATGGATACATGTATATGTTTGACTGGATCTCTTTGCTGTGCACTCCAAACTATCACAGCATTGTTTATCAACTATACTCCAATAAAAAACAAAAAGTTAAAAAAAAAGTATAGAGTACAATATGAGAGTTAGGGCTTGTGCTTACATAGCAATTACATGATAGGGAACCTATTAGTATTAGAGGAAAGATATAGTCATGCTTTGTTAGGATCTTCCCTGGTGGTTCAGACGGTAAAGAATCGCCTGCAATGCAGGAGACCCAGTGAGGCCCCAGTCCCTGGTGTCTCCCCTCTGACCTTCTCATCTGCTACAAATTGTGACGAAACTTTCATCAGAGATCACTTTATTGTAATCCTCCTTAAGAGCCAGGGAATAAATGGGGAATGGCACCCCCTAAGTGATTTGCTCATTTTCTCATTTTCTTCCATAAACATACATCTCACATTGTTCATCATAATTAGTCAGCAAATGCACCAGGCAGGAACTCTGCTTCACAAAAGAATCTCTATGTTCTTGACGTCCACACTTTAAAAAAAGAAAAGAGAATTTTAGCACATTAGTACAGAGTCTGGGCTTTAGCTGCTGTGCCGATGATGGTGGCCACTAGCCGCAGGTGGCTATTTAAATGTCAACAAGGTTTAAATGAAATAAAATTAAAAATTCAGTTTCTTAATCACCCTAGCCACATTTCAAGTGTTCAGTAGCCACATAAAGCCAGGGACTATCCTGCTGGGCAGTGCCAATATACAATACTTCAGGCGTCACAGAAAGTTCTATTGGACAGTATTGCTTTAGAACCTGATGACCTTGGGCAAAGTCCTCTCTGCCTCAGTTTCCTCATCGGTTAATGGGATACTAAATAGTGCCTATTTCACAAAGATTAAATGAATTAATGTTTGTAAAGAACTCTGAACAGTTCACAGCACATGTCAAGCCCCGTCTAAGTGTATGTTAAACCAATAAAAACACACTTCACTTTTACATCTGAAATATGGCAACCACGTCCAAATAATGTGCAAGGCGAATAAAAGCTGGTGGGTGAGGAATCAATTCCTATTGTTTCCCACCAGCTGAGGTTCTCTTCCCACCTCTTCCCTTGGCCTCTACTCATGTTTGTTTTGTTCAGCTGGGAAGACCACCAAGCAGGAGTTCTTTTCTATTGCACAGTGAGTGCTTCATAAATATTTATACTAGAAATAATAATGATGTATATGGAAAAGAATCGTTCCATCATCTTGGAAACGTAGCCACTGCCAAAAAGTAGATGACTTCAAGCCCCCTCGGCTGTGCTCCATAGCAGATTAGGAGAGGAAGTGAAAAACTCAACTTGTTTGGGGATTTATGATGAGAAATAGTTCTGTTAACCAAAGTCTCTTGGATCCAACCCAGGCTGGTAATCCCACTTGGATATATATTTGGGTGTTTTATCATAAATATGAAAAAAGTGCCTGAGACACTCAAAGTGTGTGTTGTTGAATGAAATTCTTCCTCACTCCCCACTTCATGGGGATGATGGACAGATTGTGAAGAGAGAAACTGATGTCATCGGATATGTACCCAAACTGCAGGCATCAATTTCTCCTGGCCTGGGAAATTTTTATTCCTGTGCTTAACATAGTGTATGACAATGACTTGCATGGGCCTCATTATCAAAAATTTGCCTTTTCTCCTGCCATCTTTGTACCAGCTTTGCCCTCTGTCTCACCTCTTACTATCCAAATTCTCTTCATCCTCTAGGCCCTTATAAATATCCTCCCTCTAGGTGGCCTTCTCTGATCACCCCAGCTGGGCATGCTCATGTCCTCTTCTGAAATTTTTGTGTCATTAACAAATTGCTGCCATATGTGACATCTATGTGCTTACATGTTTATTTCCCCTGTTGATCGAATGTCTTTGCATCCTCTGCATTGAGCACTGTGTTTTCAACATAGCAACTGTTGCTTAGTGTCTCAGACTGCTAGCTGCCTTCTCCAACATCCTGTTCCCCCTTTTATGTAGAAAAAGAGCCCTGATTTTTAGCCAGGCTTCTCTCTCTATTTTTTAAAGAATTCAATATAAATTAAATAGCTAAAAATTTGCCGGACTCCCTGACGGATTAGTGTGGCCATTTGTCTAAGTGCCTGACCAATGAGATTGAAACAAAAGTATAATATAAAATGTCCATAAGTTTCCTTGAAAGGGAGGAAGCATGTCTTCGACTCTGCTTTCTCATTCTCTGCTTCTTGGAAGGCAGATGTAATGGCTGGAGCTTTGGCAACCATGTCAGGCCATGGGATAGTAGTTAACTGCTGGTGTGAGAGCCTCAGCAAAGCCAGAAGCCTTGATCTACAAAGTCTTTATGGTGTCACCACTCAAGCCCAGGACTGCCAACATCTATTCTTATTTTACATGAGAGAGAAATATTCTTTTATCTTTTCTAAGATTTTGTTGTTGTTTTCTGTCAGGTATAATCCTAAAACTTGCAGTCATTGTTGATCTCATGCTTTATTCATTTATAAATGGTTATTATAAAATTATACTTACTTCCTACTATATAATGATTGCAGTTTTTAAATTTATTTTCAATTTTAGATTTTATTTTTTAAAAATTGTGTTGGCTCACAGCAAAATTGAGCAGCAGGTACAGAGTTCCCACATAACCCCTACCACATACTCAAGCTCCTTGACCACTAGCATACTACACTCAGTTTTGTTACAGTCCTTGAAACAACATTGACACATCATTAGCAACAAAAATTTGCAGTTTATTATGGATGACTCTTTAATTGTGCATTAGTTACACTGTATGGCTTTTGACAAATGGATAATAATATATATTCGCCCTTACAGTATCATACAAAATAGTTTCACTACCTTAAAAAGCCCCCGTTCTTCACCTATTAATCTCTCCTTCCCTCCTCTGAAGCCCCTGACAGCCACTGATCTTTTTACTCCCTCCATAATACTGTCTTTTCCAGAATGTCATATAGTCAGAATCACACAATACACAGCCTTTTCAGATTAGCTACTTTCACTCAATATTATGCCCTTAAGGTTTCTCCATGTCTTCTCATGGCTTGATAGCTTATTTCTTTTTAGCATTGAATAATATCCCATTGTACATGTAATCAGAGAAGGAAATGGCAACCCACTCCAGTATTCTTGCCTGGAAAATTTCATGAACAGAGGAGCCTGGGGGGCTACAATCCATGGGGTCTCAAAGAGTCGGACACGACTGAGTGAATGAGCACATATGGGTAATACTTCAGTTTATCCATTCACCTACTGAGGGACATCTTGATTGGTTACAAGTTTTGACAGTTATGGATAAAGCTGCTATCAATATCCATGAACAGGCTTTTTTGTGCATGTAAGTTTTCAACTCCTTTAAATAAATACCAGGGTGCAGAATGCCTGGATGATATGGTAAGGATATGTTTAATGTTGTAAGGAACCATCAAATTGTCTTCCAAAGTGGTGGTACCATTTTGTATTTCCACCAGAAGTGAATGGGAGTTCCTGACATTTTGTTGTTTTAATTTGCCATTCCCTAATAACAATTGGTATTGAGCATATTTTTACAATTATTTTAAATAAAAATTTCTTCCTACAACATTGTGAGGAAAGGTTATATTGATACCACCTGTACTTAGTAGCAGAGGAGATAGACCCAGAAAACTTTCCGATTGTCAGTATAATCTTTATAGGGAAGGAATGAGGAATCGTGGTGAGAGTTCTGAGCAGTCCAGCTAATGGAGGCTTCATTGTTTAATCTCTGAGTGTTGCTCCCTCTGTTTAATGGGAGCCACGAAGATTTCTCTACACTTTGAGCAGTGGCTATGTTTGGCCATGCCTGCGTAATACAGAAGAAAGGAGATGCTCGGCAAACCAGCACCTGAAAAGAAAGGGCAGTCATTGACTAGCACATGCTGGGCTGCCAAGAGCATGTCATGCCAGGCAAAACCATGCTGGCTTCTTTTCAGGCAAGCCCCTCTTTCTTTCCTCTGAGAAACAAAAGCAAAAAAAAAGCCTTCAGACAAAACAAAACAAAAGCAACCAACAAAACCAAAAACACATAACATAAATCATATCAAGTCCCTCACACATGAAGCACCTTTTATAGGACCCAACAGGCTCACAGCATTTGCAAACAATACTTTTCTGGCAGGCTTTGATTTTCTCTTACACATTTCAGGTGGAATGCTAAATTTCTGAATCCCGCAAAAATTGAATTTCCTATGCATTACTTACTGAAATTTGAATGCCTTGGTTACTAATCAGCTCTGTCTGAACTTTGAGCTCAGGATGGTGTTAGTATTAATCAAGAATCCAATAGATGCAATAGAGAAAAGTGTTTATCTTCAAGTTAATTAAATTACAGAATATAGACACAGCATAATTCCCTGCTCATCTATAAGGAAAATCAAACTCCTTAAGAACAGAAATAAGGACAGGAACTTTTGAAACACAAAGTTTTGGATGAATATGTTCCCTAGAGCAGAATTTCTTCCAGGGCATTGGGTTATACTCTTTTGTAACAATAGTTTAGATTTTTAATTTACAGTATGCAGAGTGGAATATACTCCAGTCTGGCAAGTTACTTAGTTACTAGGACTAGAGGATATAAGAGTTGGGCAGTGATGGTGGTGAGGAGTGGGGAGACTGGGATTCCATTGGAGATTAACTAAATGTCTGCTTATTCAATAGAGCATGTCCTAACATTCCATATATCCATTTTTGGCACCGTTCTGAGTCAATCAGCCAGCTTTCTTTTTATTGCTTTACCATATTGAAGAAGTAAGTAACTTCAGAATTGACAAAATAAAAAAGTAGAAGTTGTTCTCTGAAATCAAAGTGAAAAACCAAGGAAAGGTAAGATTAAGGAAAATGAGAAAAGAGAAAAAGAAACATTGTGTGAAATAGGGGGAAAATCCTCCTTTCTTTTCTCATATGAATTGTAACATCAGTAATTCTTGCTTCCTTGGTAATAAGCAGAGTGTTCATGGCCTTAGGCTCTGCCAAGATTAGCCAGTGAATTCTCAGATCAGAGTCAAGCAAGTTCTGGTCTTCTACTTTGTCCAGGAGGAATTTGCCAAACTACATATATGAATACCAGAGATTCAAGATGACCAGAGGCTACAGATCACATTTTTTTTTTTCAAGGTTCTGTGCTCTATTGGAACATAAGGCCACCTTTTCACTGGATGTATTTAATTAGAAGACTTTGGATTTTAATATGATATCCATCTGAAAATGACTTCCACAAAAAATTGAGAGGTACCTGACACAGAATTGTAACAGTGACTCAGTGATCCAATCACTTCAGGTTGTTTCTGCCCTTTCATCTGGTCCATCCCACTGAGGTATCTTTGATCGTCAGGCTTGTCATGTCAGGATCACAAAATAGCAACATCGAATTCTTTCACAATTACATCAAAGAGAAAAAGAAGTGGCAGGGAGAGAAAAGCATAAAACAAACAAACAAAACTCTTCTCCCATTTCTCTCTCCTTTTATCAAAAAGGAAAAACATTTCCTAGAATTCTCTAAGCCAGAAATAGCCAGCCTTAAGTACATGATATAGCTGGAGCATTTTATGCCCATCTGGAACTTAATGTTTTTTATCATGGAAAAGAAGTTGTATAGACCAGGGGTCCCCAACCACCACCCTACCCCGCCTTGGCATGTGAACTGGGTCACACAGCAGGAGGTGAGCATCAGGTGAGGGAGAGAAGCTTCATCTGTATTTACAGCCACTCCCCATCACTCAAATTACCCTTGAGCTCAGAAAAACAAGCTCAGGGCCCCCACTGATTCTGCATTGTGGTGAGCTATAAAATTATTTCGTTATATATCATAGTTTAACAACAATAGAAGTAAAGTACACAATAAATGGGATGCTCTTGAATCATGCCCAAACCATCCCCTTCCTCCTCAGTCCATGGAAGAATTGTCTTCTACGAAAACAGTCCCCGGTGCCAGAAAGGCTGGAGACTGCTGGTGGAGACAACAGGGTCTGCCATTGCCATAAGTTTAGAAAGACGGCTGGGTATCCAGAGGAAATATCCCTCCTGACACAAAAGACAGAGCTCGTACCAGGATACAGGACTGTCACACAACCACATAATTCAGACTTGGGGGGAAATTGAACAAGGTCCGGCAGTGAAAATCTACCACCCCTCATCTGATTGATTCTGTATTGTAGCTTTAATCAAGAAAACCATAACACTGAGGAACTGACTGATTATAAGTGGAAAGACTAACTTTTGTACCATGTGACTGGTATGCTATTCCTCTGTTTCTTAATTCTTCTGGTCCCAGATGGGATTCACTCTATAAAAGTTAGCTTTCCCTGATTCCCTGGGGCCCAAATGTTTTTCATTGGACATTGGAGTTGAATATTTTCATGAAATTTCCCATAGAGAGATGATGAGTGAAAACCCGCCCAGCCCAATAAAATCTGCCATCTCCTCTTCCAGGACCTATAATCATGACCAAGCTCCAAATACTGCAGCTCAAAAACACATTTCATTTTCTTGCTTAAGATGAAAGGTCTGTTTTGAAATAGCCAGTACTTCAAGATTGGGTTCATCCCTACTCAAAAGTCTCAACTAATTAAGATGATCTCAACTTACCTTTCAGAAACCCTGCTATCCTTTTTATTTGCTTGAACACCGTGTTGGTTGGGAATTTTAAATTCTCCACACGCTAGGAGTGCAAATATTCTTAGCTCTCGTAAAATAATCTTCTTTTAATAAAAGAACAGAGAGATCACCCACAAAACAAAATACTTAGTCTGGGTTCAACTTGAAGAATCGAAAATATTTATGTTATCTTGATTTTCAATAGGAGTTGCCCTGTGGGATCAAATCGCTGTTTGTCAGGGCTAACATCCCCACGTCCTGTTTAGCCAGAATCAGATGTACTAGAGAAGAGGGAAAGGAAAATAAAAGGAAAGTCAAGATTATTGCGCCTGGCCCGTTGCGTAATATTCCCACCCTGGACTGCAAGGTGGGAATTCCTTCTTGCCCCTCCCTCCACATGTGATCAATTTACATCCTGGCACAGGAGACTTCATTTCCTTGTATCTTTTGTGTTCTCGCTCACAGACTTTTAAATGCTGGTCACCCCCATAAAATTACCTAATCCTTCCTCAAATCCTCCCCTCCCTCAGCAGCCCCCAGGGGTAGTGACTGTCACAGGCTGACTATGCTGGTGGGGTTGAATAGAAGTTGGTTGATTTGCATCTCTGTCTACTGTTTATTTGTATTTTTCTTTTTTTAAAATGTTCCTTTTCAATTCTCTTTTTGTTTTTTTAGCTAAAGTGGTGCGTCACTGCCGTGTGGGCTTCTCTCTAGTTGTGGCAAGTGGGGGCTGCTCCATAGCTGCGGTGCTCAGGCTTCTCGCTGGCGGCTCCCCTTGTTGCAGCACCCGGGCTGTAGGGCACTCCGGCTTCCGTAGTTGTGGCGCCCGGGCTCAGTCGTTGCGGCGCCCGGGCTCTAGAGCCCAGTTAGTGTCGTGCACAGGCTTAGCTGCTCTGCGGCGGGTGCGATCTTCCCAGGTCAGGGATCGAACCTGTGTCTCCTGCATTGGCAAGCAAAGTCTTTACCACTGAGCCACCAGGGAAGCGCTGCTTGTATTTTCTATCTTCAGGTTTCAATGAATGTGCCCTGTTCTTATTTGAAATAAACTAAAAAAAAAAAAAAAAAAAACCTTTAAAAAAATCCCCTCGGAGTTACCTTTGATCTTGGTTAAATGGGTTTATTCAAGAATTTTTGTTGTCCCCAACACTAACTAAGAAATAAACTCTGAGAGAAAGTGAACAGATGAAAGTGGAAGCAGGTGCAGTGGATAAACGGGGGATGTTTGGACACTCTCTACTCCTGCTGACTCCTGCACCACCAGAGTTCCACAGCCATACGTCAGGGGATACATGGCAGACAACCTCCGTATGAACCTCTGAATCATAAGTTAAAGACTCTGAGAGCTTGTCAGCAAATTGAACACTCTTGGTCACATTTATTTAACCCAGTGTTTCCCAAACTCATTTGTCCTTGAAACTCTATTTTTTGGGACACGTACTAATTTCTTACAGAACCAAAGTTTGAGAAATACTGCCCAAACAATTTAAGCAAAGTATCTTCTTTGCCATAAGTAATTAAATCATTAGTCACTGCTATGAACTCTAGCCGTGTTTATGCCATATGCAGTAGAGGAAAGGGCACAATATTTGAAATCAGAAAAATCTTGGTTTTTGCTTATGTCAAAGGATGAAGTTCAACTTCTTAAATCATAATACAAGGATAATTATATTACCACTCACCAAGATTTCTAAGACAACTGAAGAAAGGGTCTTATGGAAAAGAAAAGCTTCAGACAATTTCTTTAAAAAATAGCCTACTGTTTGACACCTAGAATATATTATCTTGAATTATTTACTATTTATATATGATTTTCTATTGTAAGTTGGGCTAGGGTTATTGCATAAACAAATGATCTTCAAATCTCATTGCTATTATATAATTAAGAATCGCATCTTTCTCCCCAACACTGTTCATTTCAGGTGTTTCTGTTCAGGTAGTTCTCTTGGGTAGTTTGCCTCTAAGCAGAAACTCAGGGACCCAGGTCCTTTCCATCTTGTGGCTCCATCATATTGTAGCGGAGGCCTGGTCTATCCAGCCTTCAAGGTCACCCTGGCACTGTCCAGCCAGCAGACAGCAGGGGAAGTAGGACTTCATGAAGAAATACACAGAATTATTTGGGGCCTGCAAGTATGTATCCCAGTTCCCTTCTCATTCTGTTGGTCAGAACTAGTCATGGCACCCCTTCCTCAATGCAATGGGCTTTGGGAACATTATATTTCTGTGCTTTGGGAGGAAATGAGATACCTGCATAAATATATAACATTGTCTCCAGACATAGGCCTGATTCCCAACTGGTCTATAAGCCCCTCCATTCCTCACACCTGGACCCCAGCTCCCAATAAATGTTAGTGCTAATAATGAAGCAATTTAAATGCTTGTTTTTCTCCCTGAATTATTTATAGTGACCTCAATTAGTTGGCATTTGGGACAAAGAGCTTCCAAATCACTGTGCACAATTACAAGGAAGATACTCTTGTGAAAATGCAGTCTGATGAGGGAGAGAGAACCCACATAAATATATCCAAGCACCAACCACAGACTCTGCCAAATACTTAAAACCAAATGCAGCTATGCAGAGGACACATAAATCTGTGGAGAGTGAGAAGGGCAGTCAAAGAAGGGGATGAGCTGGATGTCTGAATGAATTAGAACCAGGAGGAGATC
The DNA here is from genome assembly GCA_007570785.1 of Antilocapra americana. Classification (NCBI taxonomy): domain Eukaryota; kingdom Metazoa; phylum Chordata; class Mammalia; order Artiodactyla; family Antilocapridae; genus Antilocapra; species Antilocapra americana. Next base: position 7,646,114 of record ML663563.1, on the reverse strand, counting down.
ATTAGAGAGGGCTAAAATGTATACGGTATTTTTCAATAGCATTTAATTCTTCTAATTTAAAAGGTACAAAATTTAGAAAACACAGAAAAGTACAAAACGTTAAAAAAAATCCCCCATAATCCCAGTACTCACCCACACTTCAGATACATTATCTCTGTGGAGATGATTATAGTTTACTTTTCCATAGTCTTCCAATCTTTTTTCTAAGTATATCTAATTTTTTTCTAAGCATACATTCACCTCCAATACCATATTCCACAGGTTTTAAGTTTTGTTTTTTTTTTTTTTTTACTCACCATTATAGTCTGAATAGATCCCAGTATTCAGAACATGACTTCTGATTGTTTGCAAATTCAGCTAGTGCTAGTGTGAAGCCGCTTTAGTCACGTCTGACTCTTTGCGACACTATAGACAATAGCCAGCTAGGCTCCTCTGTCCATGGGATTCTCCAGGCAAGAATACTGGAGTGGGTTGCCATGCCTTCCTCCAGAGGATCTTCCTGACCCAGGGACTGACCTGCATCTTACATCTCCTGCATTGGCAGGTGGGTTCTTCACTTCTAGCACCACGTATTCAACTACGGTTGGGCAAAAATTGTTTTTAATTTTTTACTCTTGTAAAAATGTTGGGCCAAATGTCTCTTTGTATCCATCTCCAATTATTTTGCCCTCCAAAAGAATTGTCATAAATGGAAGCTAGCATTCATTGAATTTTTTGATGTTTACCCAGAATTAAGTTCTTTATAGGTAATATCTCATTCAACTCTCAGAACAACTGTTATGCCAGTACAAGAAGTACATCCTATTCATTTTACAGGTGAGAAAACAGTGACTTAGAAAGGCTCAATCACCTGCTCCAGGCTTCCTAGGTGGCTCAGCGGTAAAGAATCTGCTTGCTAATGTAGGTTGGGAAGATGCCCTGGAGGAGGAAATGGCAACTGACTCCAGTAATCTTGCCTAGGAAATCCCACAGACAGAGGAGCCTGGCAGGCTGCAGTCCATGGGGTTGCAAAGAGTCACACAACTTAGCGACTAAACCACCACCACAATCGCTTGCCCACATGGCACAGCTCGTACATGGCAGAACTGGGATTCGAATCTGCACTGGCTGATTCTGAGCATAGTCTGCCCCAGGAGTCCACTTAAATTCTCACTAGTAGATTAACCTCCATGGAAATTTGACAGTGTAATGAATATGACTTGAGAAGAGGCTTGTATAATCAGGAGGAATGGTTTCTGTGATGGCTTAGAGAAGAGAGAGAGAGGGTAAAGTTTTATGAGGGATAATAACTTTTGCCAGGTTGAAGTAAAAAAAAAATATGAGCTAGTATGTCTAGGGAGATAAATTCATTCAAAGGAAGATCTCCAAGCCAAAGTTCAGAAGTGTTGAAAAATTATTTAAAGAGACAATGGGAGTGTCTGTCTGGTATATACAAAGGGGAGTGATGTCAAAGCAATACTTGATAAAGATGTCCTTGGTTTTATTCTTTGATTTAGGAAACTGACTTTTGACCTGTGGAATGAGATAAAACCAAAGATTCAGAAGTCCTTTTGGAGACCTTTTGTCATAACTTTTTTTTTTCAAGTCTGACATGTTCTCTGTGGGAATGCAACTTTCTTCACAGTAGCTATAGAATTTTACCGGAGTCTAAAAGCCTGACCTTGGATGCCTCTTCCATCTCCAGCTTTTACACACAGCCACTTTTCTGAGTCATTCCAAAATCCAGATGGAATCAGGGCAGGAGCGAATGCCACAGAGAAATGAGAACGTTGACCAGAGGGGCAGAGGAGAGCATGGTGCTCATGAGTGTAAGCTCCATATTCTGACTGCTGCTGCTGCTGCTAATTTGCTTCAGGCGTGTCCAACTCTGTGCGACCCCATAGACGGCAGCCCACCAGGCTTCCCCGTCCCTGGGATTCTCCAGGCAAGAACACTGGAGTGGGTTGCCACTTCTCCAATGCATGAAAGTGAAAAGGGAAAGCCAACTTACTAACCATTTGACTGCGGGCTATTTACTTATCTTCTCTGCTTCTGTTTCTTTAACTGTAAAATGGGGTGATAATAATGCCTACTCTTTAGGGTCTTTGTGAAGATTGCATGAGTTTAAAAAACAAATCATAAATGTTAGCTATGATTAGCTCCACAAGGTAAAGGGTACAATAATTTCTGCAGTTGGTTCTCAGTCCTCAGTTCTTGGAACACTCAGATCCTCAGTAGATGTGGACGGATCCAAACTGGGAGGCCAGTTCTTCCGAAGTCAGATAATTCTTGCCCCTGAAGAATGAACATCTGTTTGCCAAATATCCTCAGCACCAGGGTGTACAATCACAGACTACCCCTAACATGGTCCTTTTCCATTCTGAACTTTCTGGACAGTTGCACAGAGGCCCAGGGCCAGCACTACCATTTTAAGAACAACACAGAAAACTCCCAGACCAATCTTCCCTTCCCTCCCCTGTCCTGTGTGTACTTTACTTCCTGATGGGACATCTCTCCTCGCTCACTGTTTAGGTACGTACCCTCTATGCACATTATATTAACCTCTCTTCTCCTTTCCTTCTTTCCCATTTCTTGTCCTGTTACCTTTGTGATGGTGGAAGTTGAATGGGGCCAGAGACCTTTCTGTTCCCCTCTCCCTTCTCCCCCCTCCAAAGTTTACTTTCATTTTTATCTTATATCTCTATTTTAAAACTTTTATTTACTTTTTTGGCCGCTGCTGCTGCCAAGTAGCTTCAGTCATGTTCTACTCTGTGCGACCCCATAGACGGCAGCCCACCAGGCTCCCCCGTCCCTGGGATTCTCCAGGCAAGAATCCTGGAGTGGGTTTCCATTTCCTTCTCCAATTTTGGCCGCACCCTGCAGCATGTGGGACCTTAGTTATCCTGACGAGGGATTGAACCTGTGCCTCCTGCACTGGAAGATGGAGACTTAACCACTGGACCAACAGGGAAGTCCCTTCCCCTTTTGTCATACATGATCAGATGGCATTAGGCAACTAGAGGTCTAGCATCATCTGTCTTTAGAGTTTTGAAGGTATCCCAAAGGCTTCTACAGGAATGTCTCAAAAGTCTCCATCTATTATCTCAAAAATCTAGAACTGAAACGAATCTTCCTAGATGTCAGCATTTAAACTAAGGTGTACGTCAATTACTTTTGTGCCAATTAATTGAGAATATTCAATTTCAAATGATCATTTAAAAATCTCCAACAGTCTGCTACACTATGAGTTAAAAAACATTCAGAGGGTAGTCTGGGAACTAACTCCTATGGGTGACATTGTTTCTATGGGAAAATGCACTCTGAATTCCAGACAACCCATTTACCCACTAAGTTTTGGGATATGACCCTTGAGTAAGTTGGAGACTGACTAAAAATACCAAATATTTTTATGTATTTTTTATCAATGCATTAAAAACACATTCTTTGGCTTTATCTTAATAGATTGAAGTGTATTCTAGACTCTTCCACAAGAGTTGCTTTCTTGACCTCTAAAGCACAATGAAGAGGGTTCGTGGATTTTCTGCAAAGAGCCTGGCTATTTTAATTAGCCTAATGTCTGTAAGATCAATTATTTTGAGACAGTAGACAAACAAAATCATTCATATTGTTGGCAGATTTGCACAAATGATTTCACAAGGGTAAATCACTTTCAGGTTACAAAGGACAGATTCACTCAGTCTACGTGAGAACGTTTGGAAAATATTTTTCAATTACTTTTTTTCAAAAGCACATGCTATGTGTGGAATTAACTGGAATCTGTTTCTTTATTTCTTTAGGACTCACACAATCATGATGGCTCCTACTTGCAGGGTAACGTGACATTTCTATGCTATCAAGTTTCCTGTCTTTTTGAGCATTTTCTAAAGGAGACAGCATTTTTCCTTTGCCTTTGGAAGTTGGGTCCCCTGTGAGTTTTCACACGGTAGAATGAGTTGAGGAAATACATGTATGGTGGATGGTCTGTTTCAAACTCATTTTAACTGAAACACAAACCACAGCCCATGGAACAGAACTATCAGAAGACCTGAGATTTGGCCCTGACTCCCGAGTTGAACAGCTCTGAGCAAGTCCCTCACCTCAGAGCCTCATTATCTTGACCTGCACCTTGAGGGGTTTACATCTAGGACTGGAGGTTCCTCTCTAGCCCTGTGTTCTGTTTCCATGGTGGGTAATGATGTAAGGATGCAGGGCACAAATTCTTCCAGAAGCTTGTCTCTCCACTCACATCACTTCAGTGGGGGAACAGAGAGGATACACTGATATTACAATATTTTTTTTCAGTTTACATGAACTGTATTTATGATTTTTTAATTTATATGTTTGACTGTGCTAGGTCTTAGTTTTGACATGTAGGATTGAACCGGGGACCCCTGCATTGGAAGCTCAGAGTCTTAGCCACCGGACCACCAGGGAAGTCCCCAGTTACAGTGACTTTAAAATATATTTTAACAAATAGCAAGTTAAGTGTATGTGAATAACAACGTCTCCAAAATTTTATTTCTTTCTTTCCTTATTTTTCTGCCCTGCCCCCTTCCCCCTTCTCTTCCTCCCACTCCCTCCCTCCCCGCTCTTTTTTTCTTCCTCTTTCTCCCTCCCTTTCTTTCTTTCTCTTTGCCTTTAAGAGGCAGACACAACAGCCTTGGCTTGGAAACACAGCTCTGCAGGTCAGGATCTAACAAAGGGAAATCCCCATGTGCTGGAACCTTGCAACTCCAGAAACGGGCCGTTTATGAAAGTGAAGTACCGCTGGGGTGAGCCAAGAAGCCACTTACGACTCCAGCCAATTGTCCCCAGTCCAGACCATTCAGAGGGAAGGGCTGTGCGGATCTCCTGCCAGCAGCTGTCCAAGTCCAGGAGGAGCGGCCTCTGCTTGGGAAAGCCACTGCGCCAGGGGAGACGACTGCAGGGCCGGGCACACTTTCTCTTCTATGTGGGCAAGGCTGCCTTTTCCTTAACTTGAAATATTCTTTCCCTGGATTTTGAAGGTCGGACTGTTTGAAGATGGCTTTCATATATTTAGTTTAATGCTTGCTAACTTTTGACACTCATGATGAATGAGAAGGAGGGAGGGTGGAGGATTGGGCGGGGTGGAAATAGGGTGGGTGGGGCGTGGGAGGGGGATGGAAGATAAGGGCAGGCTGATATGGGAAGGAAAAGGGTGGAGATAAAGGAATGGCTACATAAAAGACCTAATGAAAGACCAAGCAAAAAGCAGCAGGCAAATATGCAAACAAAAGGAGATATTTGTTTGAGTGCCTACAATCTGCCAGGTGTTGAGTTGGGTACCAGGGTACTAGCAATGAATAGTAATGAATAATGTAGCCAGGCCTCCACCCCCACCCCCACCCCCCGCCCCAACCACCACCACCATTAAAGGCAATTTATAGTCCAAAGAGGGAAGATATTAAACAAATAATTAATACTTTAATAGTTACAGTTGTAAAGAAGATATAAGGACCTCTCTCTAATCCAGGAGGTAAGAGGGGTGGTGTTGAACAAATTTGGATGTTTTCATACTGTCTTCCACAAATAGAAATCTATAAGTAAATTATATTACAAGATGGCATATGTTTTTTCTAAACTAAACTCAAGCACATGTCCTGCCCTGTCCTACTCTACACCCCTGAATATTATGGGGCTCTTACTCCAGTCTGCCAGCTCCTTCTTCCCCTCCCAGGCTTACTGTGGGGCGCCACCTAGAGTTTGAATGAGGTATTCCTATAGCTATAGAGTATTTTTTCAGTCACTAAGTCATGTCGGACTCTGCGATGCCATGATCTATAGCTAGGCAGGCTTCTCTGTACTCCACTATCTCCTGGAGTTTGCTTAAACTGACGTACATTGAGTCAGTGATATTATCTAACCATCTCATCCTCTGCCACCCCTTTCTCCTTTTACTGTCAATCTTTCCCACTATCAGAGTACATCAGAGTGATGTTTAAAAATCTAGGTATTTGCTGTTTTTTTGAAAACTTAGAATGAATAAATAATCAATTAAAAAAATTAAAGAATGAGCAAAGCAGCAGGAAAATACCCAAACAAGACAAAAATTTTCATTCACTGTCTTTGGCATCCAGACTGAATTAAAAGGACTTCCAAGTTTTCTAGGAAGAATGGCTTTCTCTAGGCGCTTTCCAAGATTTGTTTTGCAAAGCTGCCAGGGGGAATTATAGACAATGAATTGTAAGTAACAAGTCTCATGGTGACATCCAAAGTGTTTTAAATCCAAGCCTCAGAGTTAAAAGGCTTCAAGAAGATGCCTACAGTTTAATCTACTTTATTCTTATTAATAACTACTAGTCTGTATTATCGAAATACCTGTGGCATTAAGGCAGAACCAACTGTTGAGATTTATGGGGTGGGTTAATATTATAGCCATTAAGAAGAAGAAAAAACTGCATGAGGCTTGTCATTTTTAAATCATCTTAAGGCAAGATATCCAGTTCTGTTACCTCATTCCAGTTAGCCTGATAGGAACAACCAAACACATATTGAAAATGTTATCTCATATATAAAGATAAAGATGGAACTTACCTTTCTCCCTTGAACTAGGCATATACTTTCTCTCTTAAAAACTTGACCCCAATGAAAAACAAAAACAAGACAAATCCAGATAAAGAAAATTCACTTTCATTATCCATTCACTCATTTTATTTAAACATTTATTGAGCACCTATAGTGGTGATATAGAGATGGAGGAAGATTCTGTCCTCATGATCCACAATAAGTCCCCTACATATAGAACCAGTTCTGTTCTGAGAGCTCGTGCATATGTCCAATTTGTTCATAAACCCAACAAAGTTAGCCTAAGTATGCAACTAACACAATCACCTATAGGGTACTGTACTGTAATGGAGTTATAATATTTTTCACACAAATACTATGAAACAAACACAAAAAATAAAGAAAACATTTTTAATCTTATGGTACAATACCTTGAGAAATAGAGTAGAACAGTACAATAGCTGATGTTTAGGGGTACATTTGCATCTTTGAAAGTTCACAAGTTAAAGGTTTGTAGGTAACTTCAGGGTACTGTTGTTGGAGTAGGTTGATAGCAGATGCCAAGAAGGTAGTTATGACAAGAGTGAGCTATATCCAAATAGAAATAAGGAGAAGCACAGGGTATTGAGTGCACTGCTAAGGGGCTCCTACCAGTTTGGAGGGTGCTCTGTCTTTAAATACCAACTTCTTGGAAGGCTAAATTAAACACAGACTTGTTTATGAATTCAGAAAGGTGAAAGTGTCATATTTACTGAAAACATTTCCAAATGAAGAGCTTCCCTGATAGCTCAGTTAGTAAGGAATCTACCCGTAATGCAGGAGACCCCAGTTTGATTCCTGGGTCAGGAAGATCTTCTGCAGAAGGGATAGGCTACCCACTCCAATATTTTTGTGCTTCCCTTGTGGTTCAGCTGGTAAAGAATCTGCCTGCAATACAGGAGACCTGGGTTTGATCCCTGGGTCAGGAAGATCCCCTGGAGAAGGGAAAGGCCCACTCCAGAATGGGTCACAAAGAGTCGGACACTACTAAGCGACTTACACTTTTCCATATGAGAGTTATTGGGTCAAAAGAGAAAAACATAATGAAAATGAATATTAATAAAACACCAAAGGACCATTTTGAAATTCATTTTGACCTTTTCTACTCCTAATAGATCTATCACTTTCCAAAATGGCTAGCACATAATAGGCATTCAATAAACTTTGTTGAAAGCTGGATCAATGTTTAAGAGAATCCCTGTTATACAGGGGCAAAAAACATTGGTAAGTATATATTTCAGTCACCCACAGTTTAAGGCAAACTTGTTTATTGGCATGCTTTCTTAAAAGCCTTCGTTGGCTTTCTGTTCTCTGCCTCACTGAATTTCAATGTGTCTACCTATTTTTTTCTGCTTCACATAATTTCAGTGCTTCTACCTATTTTAATTTGCCTATCTTAATCCAATTCCTCCTCATTCGACAAATTTGTTTCCTCCTCCTGCTCTTTAACATGAACTGCCCTTGCCAGTCAGGTTGGTTTGTTTACAGTTCCAACACCACCAACTGCAAAAATTCTCACTATTCTTCAAGAACAATTTTGAAATCCCTGCACTTTCCCTGACCAATCCAGTTCCCATCTCTCTCTTTCCCTCCCTCTTTCAACTTCAATCTCATATAAACTCTACAGTCTATATCACACCAATGAATCTTATATAACCCCCTGACATCTTTCACTTTTATGGATGTTAGTCTTACCTTCTCAACTAGATGCTAGATGAATGGTTATGTTTCATGCCTCATTATTTATCTATATAAAATACCTGCTGGGCTGGGACAGAGATTCTGAATAATACAGGGGTGGAAGATAACAATGTAAGAAAAACTGGGTCCAAATCATGGAAAACCTTGAAAGCCATGTTAAAAGATTGACTTTAGCCTTTAGACAGCAGTCAGAGCACGTGTCACCATGTCCATCAGAGGAAAGGCAAGCATCCTCTTCTCCGTACATCACCATTACTAGCCAAGTGCCTACCAAATCATTCATTACACAGAAAAGCCCTGGAGAAGGAAAAACTTAAGGGATACTGTCTCTGATTCTTAACATCTTGATTTTCATTTCCCACAATTTTCTAAAAGCTATTATGTGTGTTAGGTGAGAAGTTAATTAGATATCCTGAGCTTGATTCTGCCTCTCTCTTTTATTGGAACAGATTGAATTTGGTGGTCTCCATGAGATTTCTAAGCAGCTATGTTCCACCCAGTTGAAATAGGTGATGATATTACTCTTGACTAAATTGGAAAAGCAGTCATCCAGAAGCATTTGGAAGAAACTTACGAAAGAATAAAAAAGTCAAGTATTACACTTGTAGAATCTTTTGTTTAATGAGCTCTTCTCCTTACAGGCAAAAATTTTTTAAAGTTAGTTAAAATTAAATTTAGAAACTCTGCAAATAAATGATCTTTGTAAAACTCCTCTTCTATATGAAACAATACTATAAACCAAGAGTTGTGCCTTTGGACTCAGAGAACTTAAATGAGCAAAAACTAAAGGAACGTATTTAGTCATAATTCGGTTTTTTTTTTTTAGTCACACATTTAGGCTGAAAGAACAATGTTCCATTTTTCTGCTGAAACGTAGTGTTTCTTTGCCTGGACTAGCTTAATAACTATGTCAGGAGGGAGTCAATCTCTACTATGCACAGATTTTGTAATTACAGACTTGCCAACTTGCTACAATTTATTTGTAACCCTAAAAATCTATATCAGAGCATTTGGCATTCATTCACCATCATAGACAGAAGGGCAAAAAGTTTGATTTGCTCAATACCCATATTCCCAGCTGAGGTTAAGTGAGACGACCCCTGAACCTTCTCTTTTGGCTCCATACTGTGGGGGTCCATGGTACAGTCACGGCCATGGGTTTGTGTGATTGTGCTTTTTGTTGGAAATTCTGCTTTTTAAAATGCCCCTCCCCGAAATGTAATGCTATCTATTGTTTCTAAATGCTGGCAAGCCATGAAATGTCTTATGGGGAAAAAGTGTATGTTAGATCAGTTTCACTCAGGAATAAGTTGCAGTGCTTTCGGCCAGGAGTTCAGTGTTAATGAATCAGTAGCATATACTAAATAAGGTATCTTTAAACAGAAGCACATAGAAACAAGATGATGTATAGGTCGGTTAACAAAAATGGTGTGACCAGAGACTCACACAAACCTGACCCTTAATTTCCTCTGGAAGCAGTGATTCAGGATCTGCTAATTTGGTGTTTGTGGTGACTTTATAGCATATGTGTATGTAGTGCGTGTTGAGTTGCTCAGTGGTGTCCAACTCTTTGCAAGGCTATGGACTGTAGCCTGCCAGGCTCCTCTGTCCACGGAATTTTTCAGGCAAGAATATTGGAGGGAGTTGCCATGCCCTCCTCCAAGGGATCTTCCTGACCTAGGGATCAAACTCATGTCACTTTATGTCTCCTGCACTGGCAAGTGGGTTCATTATTACCAGCACCACCTGAGACGCCCTTATAGCATATAACTGTAGTGAATAATTGTCGGCTTAACTGCACATGGATTAAGAAGCTCCATAAATCTTGAATCCCCACAATCAAGACTAAGCTCTTGACAGACTGTTAGTCCACACGAAAGGTAATATAGCATCTGCTTTGATGTCAGATGTATTTAGGGTTGAGACTCCGTCTACCTGTTAACTGAGTGACTTGATGCAACTCACTTTGCCTTTTTAAGGCTGCATTTCAAGGTTGTTAAGAGAATCCAGTGGGATGGTATACACAGAGCCCAGCACAGTTAGCACAGGGTAAGCTCCTCATACATTGTTACTATCAATTGTTCCAGTTTTTCTCTCAGTAATTCAATCACCATTTTAATGGCTCATGAAGTGATAAGGATGAAAATGACTTTCTGTGGACAGTATTCTTCACTCTGCAAAGGAGCTTATAAAATTCTACTTATGTAGACTTGTGTATTAAGAGCCAGATGAGTGCATTAGTCTCTCAGTCGTGCCTGACTCTGTGACCCCATGGACTGTGGCTCACCAGGGTCCTCTGTCCATGGGATTTTCCAGGCAAGGATACTGGAGCAGATTGCCATTGCCTTCTCCAAGGGATCTTCCTGACCCAGGGATCGAACCTGGGTCTCCTGCATTGCAGGCAGATTCTTTACCATTTGATCTACAGGGAAGTCCCTAGATAACTCATGAGAACCTACTATATGCTCTGCGGTGATCTAAGGGAAGGAAATCCAAAAAAGAGGGGATATATGTATATGTATAGCATATTCACTTTGCTCAACAGCAGAAACTAACACAACATTATGAAGCAAGTATACTCCAATAAAAATTAATAAAGATGATTAATAGGAAATAAAAGTACATTGTTTAGAAATAATAGGTCTAAAGTGAACAGAAGTCTCTACAACAAAAAATATATATATTTTTTTGTGGGGGGAGAAAGGCTTGAAATAGATCGGAAGACATTGTCACATTAATTGTTCTTTTCATATACTCCAGATTTGTATTAATGCCTTTTTCCTCAGCCCTACATACATTCAGCTCATTTAAGCATGTTGCTTTTTGTTGCTAAGTTGTGTCTGACTCTTTTGTGACCTCATGCACCGTAGCCTGCCAGCCTCCTCTGACAAACAACAGCAGAGCTCTCTCACGGTCAGCATCCAGTCTGCAAGCTGAGAATCCTGAAAATTGTTCAATCTGTCCTTCAGTTCAAATTTAAACATTCTGTCGCAAATCCCTCCAGGGTTCACAGCATTGGAGACTTAGGAGGGACTCCTCAGGATTATTCAGCTTGCCCCTTTGCTTTCTCCTTAAGTGGAAACCATTAGTCTTGGCCTCCAGAGAAACACCACCTGGCTGTGCCTTTGAGTATTAGAAAGGGCTCCTGAGACCTGGTCTCTCAGGTGGTTGCTCGTGTGACCATGGATAGTCATACCCAGATAGCTCCAAATTCACTCCTGGGTGGAGAGGTAGAAATGGACTTTAGGATTTGCTGAGGAACAGGAGGAGGGGCACAAATCCTTTCTGACACCTTTTTCACTGAGAAAATTAGCTTCCAGTTAGCATTTCTCCTTTACCTCCTCATTCTAAAAGGATAGATGGGTCCTTCTCAGCCTTGAGTTACGTTTCCAAAGTGCCTCCTCTCTCATCTTACCTTCAGAGGGGAGTTGCCAGGAAAGGGAAGGAAAACCTATTCCACCTTACTTGCTTTTCAGAAAGTTGCCATGTCTTCATTTTTTAAAAAATCTTGCTTTCCTCTCTCTAGCTCCCCTGATACAATGAAGTCTCTCCTCTTATTCAAAGGGAAAAAAAGAGAAATTGAACAGATCCTGAAAATAAGGAGAAATTGCACTTACAATCCCATAATCTCTACTGGTTGGACACTGCTGGGATGTTAATTATGAGGGCTTATTTTCCAAAAACATCAGAGCACATCTAGAAATTAAATAAGAATAATAGGAGGTTTTAAATAAATTGACATTTTCTAAAGAATTCTTCAAGACAATAAGATGGGAACACAAGGCACATGTAAACTTTGATTCTTCTCTACCTCAACAAGGATTTATCAATGGCATCAAAATTCACCTCAAATAGTTTGGTTTTCATTAACTGCTCTCTCTTGAGGGGTTTCACATGTAGAACTGAGATCTGCCTTCTTTGTTTCATTTGATTTGTTTGTGTCTAAACTGAATAAATGAGTAGCTATTTCTAAGTGGTCTTTTTGACCCTGCATAATTCCGACAGCATGAGTTACTCCAAGTCCTAAGGATGAAGGCTCTTTGCTGTGGGAGGTGAGGATCGGATGAACACATCTCTCCTGAGAAATACTCTGATTAGGTGACTCTCATCAAAGAGCCAAGGTCAAAATTAACTTTGTATTAGCCTCCCCCATGACAAAAGGGAAGCATTCATTCGGATACGATCGTCTTTGTTAGCAAGATGGTTGTTAGACAGTGCAAAGGAAGAGAAAGGAAGTGACTTCAACCTTCTCCTTATCTGTGAAACGCAGTGATTACTCCTTGTGGTTTGGTACAGCCAGCTTGTCAGGAATCATGGAGCTGGGCCAGCTGGAGGCAAGTGTGGGGAAAGAGCCAAGTCTGGTCTTTGCAATCCCGTCCCTTCCCCTCCTCTTCCTAGCTGTCTCTCCATCCTCCTTCTCCTTCAGGTACCCTGGAACCTCTTGCAAATCGCCAAATTCTCTGGGTCCCCCAACTCACTTTGAGTAATCTAACATAAGTGTTAGGAGTTGAATGTTGTTGTTTAGTTGCTAAGTCATGTCTGATTCTTTGTGACCCCATAAACTGTAGCCCACCAGGCTCCTCTGTCCATGGGATTTCCCAGGCAAGAATACTGGAGTGGGTTGCCATTTGCTTCTCCAGGGGATCTTCCTGACCCAGGTCTCAAATCACGTCTCCTGCATTGGTAGGTGGATTCTACTACTGAACCACCAGGGAAACCCTGTGAGTTGAATTCATATGATGAAATCCTAACACCTAGTACCTCAGAATGTGACCTTATTTTGGAGACAGGGTCTTTAGGGTGAGCCCAAATCCAATATGACTAGTGTCCTTATAAAAAGGGGACATTTGAAGACAGATCTGTATAGAGCGAGAACATCATGTAAACAAGAAGACAGTTGTCAACAAGCCAAGCAGATCTCTGCATCACAGCACTCAGAAGGAATCAACCCTGCTGACACCTTGATTCAGACTTCAGCCTCTGGAACTGTAAGACAGTACATCTCTGTTGTTTAAGCCACTCAATTTGTGGAGCTTTGTTATGGCAGCCTTGGCAATCTAAGATATTGGTTCACACTGTTCTTCTTGCTCTGTTTGGTTCCCAAAGTGTGAGCCTCCAACCTGAATGAGCCTTGCAATTCTTGCTAGAGACTGTAAGATTTATATAGTCATTTTTTTTTCTTACTTTAAAGCCAAGTAAACACATGTAGATTGCCCAGTGACTGTCCTTTGCATTCCTTTCTGGATTTAACTCTCATCACTTTCTCTCTCTCCTCACTCTATTCTAGCAGCACTGATCTACTCATTTCCTGCAGGGAAACCTGTTCTCTCACCTCAGAACCTTTGCACATACTGTTCTCTTTTCCTTAAAATACCCCACATTTACAGAAATCTGGACATGTGCCACTAATACATTAGTCTCGGCTGAGTTGCCACATCTTTGGGGAAGTCTTCCAAAATTGGATTGGATGCCTTCCTATGTGACCCCCATCGCACCTGCGCTCATGTCTCTTCTATCAGTAAACCAGGTCTTTGGGCATCACCTCTTGACTTGGTCACCTAGCCCATGAGACTATGGGAGAGGCTGCTTCACGCTCAATTTCATATTCACAGCAGCAAACGCAACAAGTGTCACAAAACTCATTTTTACATACTATAACAATATGTCAAAACGTTTTGTGAATTTTCTTAATCAGTGGATGAGAAGATTCTACACTGGGAGACTTCAGTTTTTCCTACATTGCAAAGTGGTCCTCATCTTCAAGTTTGGAAACTTTTGCTCTAATCCAGACATCCCATAACAGTGGCCCCAGGGCCTAATCCTGTCAGCAGATGGGATGGTTTGGCCAGCCCAGTGTTCCAAATATGGACACCTTTCCTTGGGGCTGGGCTCTCTGCAGTCACCCCAAGCAACCTGTTTCCACTGTCTGGCATTAACCGCTTTCCTCATTACAGTAAGTGCCCCCACGTAAGGACCTTCAAGTGGCGAGCTTGCAAAGATGGAATATGTTTTCCATCAACATCAGGCATGAGTGACATTGCAGCTTCCCCTCCATCTCCCATTGCTGATAATCCTTCAGCTCTGTCATCTCCCACCTCCTCTCCATCCTGTAGTCAGTAACTCTTCTTGCCTGTTCATTCAATGTCAATCTCCGTATGCCAGCTGTTGTACTGTCCTACTGTACTTTTCAAGGTGCTGTACTATAAGATTAAAAATGCTTTCTTGGTCTTCTGTGTTTGTTTTGCACTTATTATGTGTGTGAAAAGTGTTATAAACCTATTACAGTACAGTACTGTGTAGCCGATTGTGCTAGTTGGTTACCTAGGCTAACTTTATTGGACTTACAAACAAATTGGACTTAATGAAAGCACTATCGGAACAGAACTCCTTCATATGAAGGGGACTTACTACTGTATTGCTGGGCTTCCCAGGTGGCCCAGTGGTAAAGAACCCACTTGCCAATGCAGGAGACATTAGAGATGCCCTTTTGATCCATGGTTGGGAAGATCCCCTGGAGGAGGAAATGACAACCCACTCCAGTATTCTTGCCAGGAAAATCCCAAGGACAGAGGAGCCTGGCGGACTATAGTCCATGGGGCACAGAGAGTCGGACGCGACACACACACGCCATACTGTTACTTCTCTTCCTGCTGAGGCACTGGTTCCTAGAAAACGTTCCCCCCAGATTCTTCATCAAAATTTGCTTTTCTGATATTCCCCTGCCTCCAATGTATTAATGTAAGTAAAAACAGAGATCTAATAGGTTGTCTTCCTCTGGGAAAACCTGTTTATCCAGAAATGGTGAAGGGGATTATTGGGGGCATACGTGTGTACAGAGGTGTTTTTTTTTTTTTTTTTCCCCTGTAATCCTGCAAAGCAAAACACTCAAAGGAAGGTTGACAACTTTTCCCCTAGAGTTTCACCTTGTCTTGTAGAAAGTATACAGGGCCTAGAAACAAATTAATTTTGATCAACCTTGGTCTTGCTTTCTGGACCCTGCCAAAGACACTAACAAGCAGAGAAACAGCCAAATCAGGGGAAAGTTTGGAGGTGGATGGAGTGGAAAGGGCCTCATAATCCTCAGTCAAAATTGTGGCTCTCTAGGCAATGGAATATTAAATCACTGAAAGTGTAGTATAAAATGTTGTTTTATGAATTCTCTTACGTCTTTAAACAACTTCAGAAAGGGGAAAAGGTAGTTTCATTTTAGAATATATCTCGATTGCTCTGGGCTCGTGCTATGGTAAGTTTTAAATCAAGGAGAACTGCTTAGTGTATTTGTTTTGGATTCTCAAAAAAAAAAAAAAAAAGGAAGAAAGAAGTGTGCTACATAGCTCAAACTGACAATCAGAACGTGATAATACAGAGCTCTTCTAAGTGGAGGTAAAATCCCCACAAAAAAGACTGTGCTTGTGGCCCAGTTCTTTCTGGAGTTCCCACCCCCTACCCCACCCCAATTCCTTTTTACATAAATTTCTAGAGGGACATCTTCGGCATCCTGGGAAAGCCCTGTCCATCTGCCAAATACAGCTTCTCTTCTGATCTTTCTTATGATACTGTTTTCAAGGCTGACACATTTCTCCTAATAGTTACCCTTTCTTTCCTCCCCTTTTGCCAGTTTTTAGTCCAATATGCCAATTGTCTTGCACTTCCATGACTTCAGACCTTAAACATTTTCACCAACAGTGGAGAATTCTGTAGAGCACTTTCTGAAAAACTCAGTCTCTAATCTCCTTCCTCCCCTCAGCCAGCTCACAGGGGCAGTGATTTCCTCAAAGAATTTCAACAAATTAGTTCTCCACTACTTCCCTTCCTGAAATGATGTTAGCTGTCTTTAATCAAGCTTGCTGTTCCAACTGTTCTTGATTTGATACCTTCAAATCGTTACAGAGCCCTTCTCTCAAACTGAAGCTAAACTGACTGGCTTATCTTCTGATTTCCAGCATAGCCACAAACACTGATAATATTTCAGAGAGGGGGTGTGGGTGATGAAGAAGAAAAGGATTCATTACATCTTTTAACTTATCCTACTCTTTCCATAGACACTTTTTTTTAGTAAGTCCAAAAATAAGTGTTTAAAATCAGAATCCCAGAGAGAGGCATCTCAAAATCAGTCTTGGTGCTTTAAAAATGTTAGTATTCCTTTTACACATTTGAACAAATGTTTAAAGTAAGTCCACCTTCATTATCTGGTGCCAATGGCATGAATTTCCTACACTAATCATGGCTGGTATTTACTTGCTGTTTGTAGTGCCAAATTTCAACTTCTGAAGTCAAGAGGTTAAGTTATAAATACCCGCTGTTAGATAGCTGTAAAATATTTGCCTGAAGGCTTTGATAGTTTAAAGCTTTCCATTATATGTATATACAGATATGTATATTCTTGTAGCTATGTATATTTTAAGATACATATGTATCTACACCACACCTCATGTGTGGTCACGATATCCATCACATAAACTTCTGCATTTTCCAAACCCTGGGATACAGTTTCAAACCATATATAAACTGACTTTATACTGCCCATATGCACTGCATTGGACCCTACCACACGGATGGCATCATTATTTCCACACAGTCTGATTCACAGTCCAAACCCAGGAGAGGGTCTCAAGGGAAAGACGTTTTAGGACCAGGTTTCCAACTTGAAACTCTCCATGGGAATTTCCAGAATAGCTCTGATACATCAAGGAAGGAGAAAAAAGTGAAGAAGGACTGAAAACCAGAACCAAAACCAAACAAAAGGAGAAGCATTAAAAAGTTATGTGATGAAGTGGGATGCTATAAAGTTTTTATTATGACTTGTTTGGAAAGAGCTTGCTTAACAAATGCAGTCATCCTCTATTCAAATGCAAAGCAATAAAACATTTTATAGTCCACTATCACATGCCATAATATGTAGGGAATAGTTAAGCCCAATCAGATCTTAGAAAAGAATGCTGTGTTTGCTCTTCGAGGAAAGCTTGCCCTTTAAAAGAGAAGGGGGAAAAGTGAAGGAAGAAAGGGTTACAGAGATGGAGAATTGTCTGGAAATTATATCAACTGAGGAATGGGTGCAGAAAGAGGAGCTATCTTTTTACCTGGAAGAGAGAAAACTAGTGGGGGAAATGAGAGCTGTCTACACATATTTGAAGGGCAATTTTATAGATGTGTTATTAATTTTAGAGTTATGATGTTAAGTTATAAAGGACAGAACTAGATCCAATTGATAAACATTGGGGTGAAGGGAGGGGGATAGATTTGACTCAATAAATAATCTTCTGACATGATAGCTTTTCACAAAGGGGTGATCTGCCTTGGGAATTATTGAGTTCCCGGTGTGGAGAGGATCAAGCAGAGGCTCAGTTAGCATCCAATAGGGATGTTATACAGGTTCCTGCAGCAGATGGACTCTGGATGAGTTCACCTACATGGTACCTCCCCAGTCTAGATGTCTGTGATTCCAAGATGTGCATAGAATTCCAAATTGGTGGTTGGAGATATTTCATGTGCTTGCGTGTTCCTCCATAGATCTGAGCATGCATCGGAATAGGATTTTCATGAGAAAAAATTTAAAAGTATAAATTTGTTCTCATTGGTTAGTGTTGCCTATGAAAATAGGGGTTTCTTTTTTAAAGTGAGAAATGTCAGCAATAAAGTCTTTTCTGATCTCAGATTTGGAGTATGGAGTTCATTCATAACCCTTTTGTCAAATGTTTTCAAGCTGGGAAGCACGATATGTTGAAGGGCTGTGGGGAAATTCCAAAAGGTTTAAAGAAATCAGAGCTGTCAAATTCTGAACAGAAATTTGATGTAAAGTATATTAGTTGATTCTTTTCCTTCCACATTATCACCCTTATTCCTGTTTTTTTTTCCCCCCAAATCACACATCTGCCAAAAGCCCCCTTTCCTTTGGACTCACCATCCTTCATTTTCACCTCCTGTGTCCTCTTACATTCTGTTTTTGCCTCTCATAGCATATTTTCTTTCTGAGGTAAAACAAAGGAAACCTATTCCTTTAGCTCTCTCCTTAATAGGAGAGACCAAATGGGCTCTCAGAAGGAGTAGGGAATGAGAAGAAAGTCGGAGAATTGCTGAGCTAGTCTCATTGTCTCACTCCTTGTTTATCCTCAAACTTACCAGAATTGCCCAGGAACAGACTTCCTGCTCCATCATTTAAAATGACTCTCTCTCTCTTCTACTTTCTTGCCAAACTTACTTCGTGATACAAGAGACTGAGATGCAAGAGGGCAAGGTAATAAGCTATGGATGAATTTTATCCTTATTAAGTACCTTTCATTCCTCAGAATCCCCAAAGGCCTGACAATCTATATTTCATGCCCTTCAACCTCACCGCAGAAAGTTGGACTCTGCTGTGAAGGGCATGCACAATAAAAGCAGAGGTAAACCCTCTTCAAGTTCGATCATCACTTCCATTATTCATTAGCATTTCTGTGACACCCTGTGTTGGTCAACGTTATATTACTTAGTCTAGACAGGAGGGAAAGGGGTCTTCCTGTAAATGGCATTTCCACACATTTTCCTTCTCTTTACTTGCCTTCCTTCTCAGGTTCCCTCTTTGGGTGCTATATTTTCCCTCTCACAGAGAAGTCTTCTATTTAAATCCTTCAGAATACATCTGAAGTTGATGGGGGAAGCATTTACCTCACAAAGCAAGAGGCACAGAGTGAATGTTTTCTTTTTAAGTTTTTCGTTAAATAGAAACATGGTATGAAATAAAATATTAAATGTGAATAGCACGTGACCCTACCTTAAAGAAAAAGATAGCTCATTCACCAAGCAGAAGAAAGACAGTCTTAACCACACCAGTCTACCATTAGTTGGGAAAACATTAAAATAGCTGATCCATAAAGTGTGTGCTTAGTAGGTGTCACCTGTTTTACATTTACTATCTCATTTACTTCCCACAACAACCTTATGAGGTGACACTGTACTATTTTCATCATGAAAGAGAAAAATGAAGTTTGGAGTAATTAATCAAGATGTGTGTAAGGTCACGCCAGTTTTTTAAGGAATGTGGATCCATGGATTTCTGACTTCAAAATCTCTCCTCCAAACCACCATTTTCCATCCCGCCTCAGGCATTACTTCCAGGAGGAACAGGAAGACAGAGGCCATTTTCATTTTGACTGGATTTTCCTGCCTGCCTCCATCTTGACTTAGGGTCAATGCAGTCTTTCTTTCTTTGTGACTTTGGGGTGAACCCTGAGCACTGGGAGTTCTCCATTAGTGGGGAACTCCTGGTGGGTGGACTCTTCATTCAGATTTTCTTCCATTTTCTCTGTTCTTTCCCGTGCATTCCTCTCTCGAGAGTCTATGCTTGAACTTAAGGGGTGGGGGTGGGGTGGGCAGAGTGCAGTGCAAGCCTTTGCTTCTCATTGAAAGGGCAGCTGTCCACTGAGTTCACACAGTAACTTGAGTAGGTGTGTTACTTAATACGCCACGAGAAAATGCCCACCCCGAGAGTCTAAAATTGTGGATTTAATAGGCCTCCTGCTGCTGCTCGGCTGCCTTCCAAAGGCCCGCTGAATTGCTTCCTCTGCAAGCAAGACCTTCTGCCAGAGACGCTGGGGGAACCACGGTTGTTGATCTGTGGCAAGAGGTGACAGGTGGTCGCTCTGCAATTGTGGGATGTTAAAACTGATATTAAAATTTTTTTTCCAAAGGTTGAATGGAGACTGGGTAAAGAAAGAAAGGCTGTTTGATACTGCGCCCCCTTGTTTCTCTGCCTCTGGAGAAGGTGTGCTGGCTCCCAACCAGCTTTCCACACTCAGAGACTTAAATCCTCTAAAGACTCCTTCTGGGAAGGCCTTGGCACGAGGACACGGTGGGTACGCCCGAGCTGGGCCTTCACAGAGGTTCATTTCAACAAGACCCCTCACCCCACCACACTTCCTCACCAGTGTCGTGGAGGGGGCTCCGGGTGGGTAGAGCATAACTACTACTTTCATAGAAGCTGTTGTCCTCCCCCTCCCCCACTTTTTTCCGTAAGAATAGTGAGCAACTACTACAGATGGTCTAAGGCAGCAGTCCCCAACCTTGTTGGCACCAGGGACCAGTTTTGTGGAAGGCAGTTTTTCCACGGGGAAAGGTTTCAGGAGGATTCAAGTGCATTAGATTTATTGTATTTATGCATTATATTTATTATTGCAAAGTAAAAATAAAGTTAGAATAGAAACAAATATTTCTATTTTGTGACAATCTCGGGATATTCCAATCTTGACTTTAGGGTTAGGGTTCATGCTCCTAAGAGAATCTAATGCCACCACTGATGTGACAGGAGGCAAAGCTCAGGCGGTAATACTAGTGATGGGGAGCAGCTGTAAATACAGATGAAGCTTCTCTAGTTCACCAACTGGCTACTCACCTCCTGCTGTGTGGCCCAGTTCCTAACAGGCCATGAACTGGTAGCAGTCTGTGACCCTGGGAGTTAGGAACCCCTGGTCTAAGACATGACAATTCCAGAGGTGATAGGCCTTCTTCTCTTGACCTATGGAATAGCCAACTTCATGGAAGGACTAGGAGCTTTTTACAGCTCACCAAAGGAGTTTGTCACCCTCTTAGAACAGTGGAAGGCAAGAACTTCCTCAGCCCATCAGAAGTGCTCAGTTCATGAACTTGAGGACACCAAATGGCCTTTGGATAAAAATCACCTCCTCCTGGAGACAGTAGATGGGTCATTTCTGAAATATTGTTTTTTCGGAGGAAAAAAAAAAAAAGAGATGTTTGGATAGTTCAAATAAAATGTATCACATGCTTTATGTCAACGGTTCTCCTTTATTTGTGTTTCTATTGTTTAAACTCTCATGGAAATAGCTATACTGTATTGCTTTCTCCTTTTCTTTTCTGAAATTCTGAATATAGCTTTATTTAATGTTCAAAGAATTTTTTTTCTTTGATGGGGAGGCCTGGTGTGCTGCAGTCCATGGGGTCTCAAAGAGTTGGACATGGCTTATCAAGAGAACAACAATAACAATGTTCAAAGAAACAGCTTCAGTTTCTGAATTAAATATATCATTTGCAAATATTTTTAAGGCAATAAGAATTTAAATATATAGCACAAACATTTATTTATAACTGTGCATGCTAAGTTGCTTCTGTTGTGTCCAACTCTGTGTGACCCAATGGATTGTAGCCCCCTAGGCTCCTCTGTCCATGGGGACTCTCCAGGCAAGGATACTGGCGTGGGCAGCCATGCCCTCCTCCAGGGGATCTTTCTGACTCAGGGGTCGAACCTATGTCTCTTATGTCATCTGCACTAGCAGGTGGGTTCTTTACCTGCCTGGGAAGCCCAATTAATAAGTGTAATTATTATCATTTGTAAATCATTAGAGGTGTTGTTGTTCAGTCACTAAGTTTTGACTAACTCTTTGCAACCCCACAAACTGCAGCACGCCAGGCTTTCCTGTCCTTCACTATCTCCTGGAGTTTATAAATCCTAATAAGCAGCTAAATCTATAAGGTTCGGAAGTTTGAAGTAGTCTTCATGTGTGATGAATACTTTCTTTCTTTCTTTTTTTTTTAACTGAAACAGCAAATTTTAGAGTTGAAATTCTAAGGCATTTATCTATGTATGTACTTTCAAAGATCAGAAGTCAGACCCCTTACTCAAGTGTATTCCTGACACTGTTGTTATGTTTCAGGATGTTCCTGAGAGATTGCAACTGTTCCTGAGACCAAGAACTCATTTTGATGATTCTTTCTCTCAAAGAGTTTCTTAGGGAAGGAAGCCAGGCTGAACTTTCTGAATTTGGAGTTGGCAGCTGTTAGCACTTCTCCGTCACAGTGGACGTTTGTCATTCTTTTTGGTTGCCCAGCAAGTATTTAAACTCTTTACCCATCCTGGCAAACTTCCCCACCTTAACATTCTTGGTGGGAGGCCATGTTATGAAGCAGCAAAGAAACTAAGGAGGCTGTCTATTCATTGTTCCCCGGATTTCTCTACAGTGAGGGCCAAAATGTGTGACCCGGGCTTCTGCAATCGGACACATCCATCACAGACTGGGAATCTGAAATTCATGATGCAAGGAGCTTGGGCGGTGAGGAGGACTCTGGCAGCAGCAGTAGCTGCAGGGTGACCAAGGTGCTGGGCCAGCGGGGGTGGGAATGCCAGGGGCAGCGTCCAGTTCTCAGAGGTGGCAGCCTAAGGCGTGCCAGCTGCAGAGTCTGGGGGTCGCACATCACTGCACCGTCCTTCCTGGAGCAGTCCCACAGTTTGACTCTGGGCACTGTTTCTGGCTGTGGAGCTGAGAATCATGTACTCTAAGTTACCTAGCAAAGCCAGAAGCCAGTCTAAAGCCTTTTCATAAATTCTCCTCCTAGAATGGCTTTCCATTGGCTGCTTACCACGAAAACTCCTATCTTAAAATAATAGAAATAGATTTTGACTAGATAAAAGTTTTGATTTCTTAAAATAACAGAAAGATCATCTTAAAGTATAAAGCTGTACACTGGTATAGTTCAGAGCCCACTGAACTCTACAAGGTGTGCGTTATGAATATATTTACACATATTTACCTATTCATGCAAAGATATCTATACGGAGACATAAGCATATGTGTGTATGTGTATGCATGTGTGTGTGCATGCATATGTATGTGTGTGCATCCGAGTCACACAATTCAGTATGTCACATCTAGATGTGAAAGCCAATGGCATCCAATGCCAAACTTTAAAGTCCCTTCTGCAGTTAGTGTAAGACCACCCTCCTGCTCCTTAGTTGATCGCTTTCTGTTCGTTCCCTCTCTTTATTGAAAGAATGCATTTTATTTTTATCAAGCAGAACAGCATTCTCCTCCTTTTCCAACCAATTTCAGCTGCGTTAATCACTGACACAAAATGAACCAAGACCAGCATGGGATGCTCAGCCAGCACCAGTCTCAGGGTGGCATTCATTTTGAGGCAGAAACACTGAGCATTAAAGTGAAATGTGAAGTTGTTAAAAGGGGAGTGTGTACCATATACCCTCGGGAATGTGTGCTGTACTTGTTAAGGAAGTCTAGGGCTCCGAAATCCTGGTTCACAAAAGCACTAACATTTTTCTTTTTGCAACAAGAAATTAAATAATGCAGAAGAAACTGAAGCAAACTTCCCGGGAATCTCCACTAAACAAGCATTTTCCAAAGCTCCTAGCTAAAACAGCAATGTTTTCAAAGCTTGTTCCCCTCTGTAGGTTGTGTCACTGAATCCTTGCTTGCCACGACTGTGGGGACTAAACCAAGGTGAGTATATCTCTGTCTCACAGACGAGAAACCAAAGGCCAGGTCACCCAGATTGCTAATGGCTGAGCCAGTACTAAATCATGATCTTCTGGCTCCTAGTGCATAGCTTTCAACCATGGCTTTTCTTAATATCTCAGGGTTGGCTTTCTGGTTTCCTACTTTTGGATGGAGATACACACATACGCACATACATACACATGCATGCATATATATATGTATATACACATATTTATAGTATGTGTTTTTACATATTCATTAGAATATTAAAATTTACAAAATATATAAAATACCATATAACAAAATGACTTCCAGTCAAAGGAATACATCAGAAAATTGCTTATACATTCCTTGTCCAAAAATAGTAAGAGACTAGTCTTCAGGTAATCCAACCATGAGCTGAGCTGGTGGTCTCATCTTTGACATCTGTTTTCCCTCGTAATGACTGCTCTTGCTTCTCTTACCCATGATAATTCCTATCCACCCCCCATTGTCCAGCGTAAATATCCCTTCTTCTGGGATGCCTCCTCTGACCCCCTCAATTAGGTCAAGGTCCTTTTATTATATATGCTCCTAGTTTTGTATTCCTTTTTTCTCATTGTCATTCATTACATATGAATTAGTGTGTCAATTTCTTTAATACCTGTTTTTGTGTACTATTCTATCCCCAGAACCTAGCCCACTACCTGGCACAGTGTGAGTACTTAATCATCTTTCCGGAAGGCTGATAGGAGCACACAGGGAGAGGTGTGAATCAACAGTGAGTGGGGTTCCTCATTGTGGACAGCATGGTAGATAAGATGGGGTATGCAGTCATCATACTTTTGCTTGCAGCCTGGCTCTGTGTGACTGAGCAAGTTGCTTGGACTCTGCTCTTGAGTGGCTTCATCAACATTTTGTTGATCATACAGTTGCCTATCTCATACAGCTGCTCGAGCATTAATTGAGTTTATACCAGGAAAGTACTCAAGACACTTCCTGGTATGTGATAAATGCTTAATAAATATTGGTAGTGCTTTTTTTTTTTTAATTATTGTTTGTCTGCTCCATTGCTGAGTACAGGATTTCTCTAGGTGCAGTGCATGAGCTTCTCATTGAGGTGGTTTCTCTTCTTATGGTTCCTGGGCTCTAGAGCATGGACTCAGTGGTTGTGGCACATGGTACAGCAGTGGAGTCTTCCCGGATCAGGAGTCCAACTCGTGTCACCTACATTTATAGGCAGACCTTTATCCATTAGACCACCAGGGTAGTTCATCAGTGTTTAATTTTTATAGGGTGGAAAGAATGAGTGTGAATAAAAACAGGTTTCTACATATACATTACCATATGTAAACTATATAGCCAATGGGAATTTGCTGTGTGACTCAGGGAACTCAAACCAGGGCTCTGTAATAACCTAGAGGAGTGAGATGGGGAGGCAGGTGGGAGGGAGGGTCAAGAAAGAGGGGACATAAGTATACCTATGGCTGTTTTATGTTGATGTTGGCAAAAGCCAGCACAATATTGTCGAGCAATCATCCTTCAATTAAAAATAAATGCATTTTAAAAAATAATAAATAAATTTAATTATTAAAAGAGAGAGAGAGAGGGAAAAATTAGGTTTCTAGGTTCAATGATGTGAAATTAAAGAAGATCCATTATGAAGACTTCTAATTTCTGGGCAAGTGAGAAGAGGAGAGGTGGTATGAGTGCCAGAGATCAGAGGAAAGTGCCCCAAACTAACCCGCTGCCCAGAAATCCTGCCTGCATACGTTCTGTCGTGGGGACGGCCTTTCCCTTCTCTTCCAGGAATTCTATGTGGACATGCAAAGCCAGCTTGCCTCCCCCCAGGGCAAGCAATCAGAGTCATTTTACTAATTCTACTTCAGCAATGGAAAGGCCCTACACATCAAGGACCCCTGAGCAAACACCCAGACAGGAATACCAAAGCCAGAGAGCTGCATGTGAATGTGGAATGCACCAGATATACAATTAAAAAATAGCTTTTGCATTCTGCAAGAATCTGGCCTCTTTGCAGTTAGTTCTTATTTTCTTGAAGTTCTGAGATTTTATTGTTTCCTTAGGGTGATCAACTCTGTTTCTTAATGTGTGCAATTGCAGACATCCGTTCATTGGGGCAGACGAGCTAACCTGTCATTGGGTGATGGATGTTTTCCTATTGCTCTGCTGAAGAGCATTAAGTTAAGCCTTCACTCCAGCTCCACAGATAGCTGAGCCAACAGATGGCCTTTTTTTTTTCCCGCAATTCTAAAGAATTGCTGCCATAGGAGGTTCAGAAGAGCAGCTTCTATATGATGGCTTAAAATATACTTAGTAAATAAAGAACTATTATTGTTATACATGCCAAAGAATATAGTGGCCAATGAAGGTGGGGTTGGAAGAAAGGAAGGAAAACTTGGTCCAGTTGTCTTCCTGACCTTACAGGATGCAGTAAATTTAGGCTATGGGGAAGATGGAGGAAATCAGAGGAATTTTGAAGAAGTCAAGTCCTATCTATAATACTTGCAGATGTTGAATATCTTTTCTGAGGACACAAATGTCTTAAGTACAACTAGAAGACAGACAACACAAATCCAGTATCCAGAATGATTGGTATGCTTCAGTGAATATTTTAATATTCCATTCATTAAAAATACTTATAATCAAACCCTGGAGCCTATGCATTTTTTAAATGACAGTTTGGAGACATATGAACAAGCTTGATGTCATTTATCCTGGTTTCTGGAATTTCTATGACCGGGGAGGACTTTAAATTATCATGAAACAAAAATTGCTTCCCCTTCAATATATGCCTACTGCTTTTCTGATCATTTCTGGGATTCCAACATTTATCACAGTAAGAATTGTTCAGCTTCACATAAGACTAGGTTCTTTGATGAACTCAGGAGATTATTCTGGCTTCCCTGGTGGCTCAGATGGTAAAGAATCTGCCTGCAATGCAGGAGACCCAGGTTCAATCCCTGGGTCGGGAAGATCCCCTGGAGAATGAAATGGCAGCCCACTTCAGTATTCTTGCCTGGAGAATCCCCATGGAGGATCCTGGCCTGCTACTTTCTCTGAGGAACTCATGAGATTATTAGCAGTGAATCTACTACCTGAAAATCATCTTTGTTCAGAGCTATCAACCCCACAAAAGAAAATCAAAAGTCTGATTGGAGGGATGCAATTTATATTGCATGTTAAAAGCTTACTGCCATCTGAACACTGCATTTTAGGGGCTTCTTGGATGGAATGTCACAGGAATATCTCATTTGGTCTGAAGCAAATTGCACCCACTAATTGAATGGGATTTTATATTTGTAATGGTCTCACAAAAAACAATGAGACTACATGGTTACATGTATTAGACATTAAAGAGTCTGCTTCTATCAGAAATGCTCTCTATCACATGTAGTAGAGCATCTGCTAATTCTAAGGGCAAGAAATGCAAACTCTATAATATCTGCAGATCGTCCAGGCACACCACCCCTACTCAGGTGGCAGAGGATTATTCTACAGTCTGCTCACAGATCAAGGATGCAAAGTGTAAATGCTTTCAGCAGATGCTTGGAATCTTTTAGGCATATGTTGTTCATGCTTCTTTAAAAGAAATTGCCAAAACTGCTGTACTAGTTCAAATCGTCTGGCATTTGGGAACCTCAGTTACTTTCTTCATGTGAATGAAAACTAAGAGTTTGGTCATAAAAAGACAGTCCAGGGCAGTGTGGGTTGGCAGTTTATGCAACAGAACTTTAATTTCCTTAACATGAATGCAAGGTGAGGATAATGATTTGTGGGTGATACAGAGGAACAAAAGCTCAATGGCAAACTAACACATCATACTGCTTTTCAATGAAGAATTCAGCCTTCAGAGTGCAACACACTCACAGCAGCAATGCTGCTGGAAAGATAAACTGAATGCGCTCTTTGACTTTATGCCTAGAATGTGCTAGGCACTGTGATTGGCACTGGGGATACATAAAACCTCATAGAGCCAGAACCCCCTGCCCCAGACCCCACCAAATTTTTCCCATTATTATAGCCTGGATGTAGTAAATTGCAATATATGCCCCTAATGTAATCCCCAAAGAATTTGAGTTTCATAAGAGGAAACCATGGTCATTTCATCTAGATTTTGTTATTATATTCGTTCAACTGAAATCTAGAGATAGACCTTTTGCTCTAACTAGGGAAACAGAAAGATTGGAATATCTGATTTAAGGAGACATATCAGTTCAAGCTTTTGGTTGTAATGAACAGAATGAGATTCTGAGTAGAAAAGTGAATTTAATGGAAAGGTCTGGGGATGATCACTGGACAAAAGAAACTTGTAAACCAGGACTCAAAAAGGACAGAACCAGGGCAGTTTCAGCAGGAAGAAATGGAGCACCTGGGCAGGACACTTTCCTGGGGATGGATTTTTTTGTCCAACACTTTCAATACTTACTGGTAAAGCTGAGTATGGAGCACATTTTTAACACTGAAATTTTTGATGATTCATCACTACCATTTTTTTTTCCCTCTTATAAGTTATGTTGCATCTACTTAAACTATCTTTGCCTATGTTTTATACTTTTAGGCTTACATTTAAATCTATGATCTAAATTCTCTATAATTTGAGAATCATGTTTTCATATGGGTCTAGGTATGGTTTTCTTATGGTTCTAGGTATGGATCCAGGTTTTTATTTCCAGCATTATTTGCTGAAAAGACAAGTTTTCCTCCACTGAATTGCCTTCATGCCTATATTGGATATTCCTTGTCCACATGTGTTTTGTCCATATATCCATCAGTTGTTATATATTTGGATCTATTTTTGCCTTCTCTGATTTGTTTAATTGACCTATCTGTCTATATGTACAAAAATGCCACAGTGTCTTTGTTACTTTACAATAAGTCTATATAAAGTCTTTACAGTAAGTCTTTATAATAAAATAATATAAACCCTCTGACATTCTTTTTCAAAGATGTTTTGAGCTTTCAATGTTTTTTGCAATCCTGTATGAATTTTAGCATTGGTTTTCTAGTTTCTATCAATAGAAAAAAAGCTTGCTAAGATTTTTATTGGTATTGCATTGAATATGCAGATAAATTTAGGGAGAATCATCATCTTAATAATATTGAACCTTTAAGGCCTATGAATAAGTTATATCTCTCCAATTATTTAGGTCAAAGTTCATTTCCCAGAAATATTTTATAGGTTTTAGTGTACAAGCCTTGCCAATCCCTAAGAATCTTACATATTTAATGCTATTCCACATAGTATTTTTAAATTTCTGTTTCCAGTTGTTAATAGAGAAATAAAGAAATACAACTGATTTTGATATTGATTTTTATCCTTCAAACTTACTAAATTTGAAGTTCCAAGTGTTTTGCATATTTTATCAGATTTTCTACATAGACGATCATGCATTCTGAAATAGAAATAATTTTACCTTTTCCTTTCTAAAATACATGAAATTCTCTATTCCTAGTTTGCTGAAAGTTTTCATCAGAAATGGATGCTGGATTTTGTCAAATATTATCTCTGCATATATTCAGATGATATGGATTTTTTTTCAGTGTGTTAATATGATGAATTATACCAATTGATTTTTAATAGTAATCCAGACTTGCATTCTTGGAATGAATCTCACTTGATCATAATGTACCATGCCTTTCATGTATGCTTGGATTTGATTTTCTAAAATTTGGTTTCAAATTTTTACATGTATGTTCATATGGAATCCTGACCTGTAGTTTTCTTATTTCATTAATATCTTTGTTTGGTTTTGATATTAAGGTAATAATGGGCTCACAGAATAAGATGGGAAGTTATTTCCATCTCTTCAATTTTCAGGAAGAGTTTGTGTAGAATTAGTATCATTTATTCCCTAAATATTTGGGGGAGTTAATTAGTGATGCCATTTAAATCTGGAATGTTCTTTACAAGAAGATTTTTAACTACAAATTCAACTTTTTAAATATATATAATGCTAAGCAAGCTGTATATTTCTTCCTTTGTGAACTTTGATAATTTGTATCATTCAAGGAATTTATCCATTTCATCTATGTTGTTGATGATATTGACATAGAGTTGTTGGAAAAATTCCCATATCATCCATATTTGTACTAAGATTCCATTTCTTCCTTTGTAGCCTTTATGATATTGTTTTTATCCATTTTACTTATACATATGCCATAAACCCCATAACACATTACTGTAATTTTTGTTTAAATAATAAAATATTTTTAAGGAATTTAATAATAAAAAATAAATCATGTATTTTCTCATAGTTTCCATGTATGGTTCTCTTTATTCTTTTTAGTAAATCCAAATTTTCATCTGGTAACATTTTCCTTCTGTTTGAAGACCTTCCTTCAACATTTCTTATACTGAGAAGCTGCTGGCGATAAATTCCTTCAGCTTTTGTGTGATTGAAAAAGTCCCTCTTGGCAGTCACAAGTCTATTCTCTGTATTTGTGAGTCTATTTTTGTTTCATAGATACGTTCGTTTGTGTTGTATTTTAGACTCCACATGTAAGTGATATCATATGGTATTTTTCTTTCTCTTTCTGACTTACTTTGCTTAGTATAATAATCTCTAGGTCCACCCATGTTGCTGCAAATAGCAGTTATTTCATTCTTTTTAAAGGCTGAGTAGTATTCCATTGTGTATATATACCATATCGTCTTTATCCATTTATCTGTTGATGGACATTTAGGTTGTTTCCATGTCTTGGCCATTGTAAGTAGTGCTGCTATGAACACAGAGGTGCGTGTATCTTTTCCATTTATACTTTTTATCTGGATATATGCCAAGGAGTGGGATTCCTAGGTCATATGGCAACTTAATCTTTTGTTTTTTGAGGAACCTCCATACTGTTTTCCATAGTGATTGCACGAATATACATTCTCAACAATAGTGTAAGAGGGTTCCCTTTAAAAAAGGCTTTATTTCATTGGGTATAGACTTCTAGGATGATAGTTATTTCTCCTTCAGTATTTTGAAGATGTTTCTCCATTGTCATCTTGCTTGTAATGTGTCAGATAATTTGCTATCTTTCTTATTATTGTTCTTCTATGTGTAACATGTAGTTTTTCTGGAGCTGTTTTTAAGATTTTTCTACTTATCATTGCTTTTGAGAAATTTGATTACCATATGTCTTGGTATAGTTTTCTTTTTTAATTTATTTTTAATCGGAGGATAATTGCTTTACAATATTGTTACCAATACAATTGGTAACAAATTACAATACAACAACAAACTACAATACAAACCAATTACAATATTGGTTTCTACCACACATCAACATGAATCAGCCATAGATATACATATGTCCCCTCCCCCTTGAACCTCCCTCCCACCTCACACCCCACCCCTCTACATTGTCACAGAGCACCAGATTTGAGCTCCCTGCATCAATACAGCAAATTTCCACTGGCTGTCTATTTTACGTATGGTAATGCATGTGTTTCAATGCTACTCTCTCGACTCATCTCACCCTTTCCTTTCCCCGGGAAATGGTAAAGGACAGAGAAGCCTGGCATGCTACAGTACACGCGTTTGCAAAGAGTCGGTTACCACTGAGTGACTGAACAACAAGAACTCCTTCCCTCATTGTGTGTTTTCTTTGTTTCTTGTGCTTGAAGTTCATTGCAATTCTCAGATATGTAGTTTTCAGATGTCATCAAATTTGGAATTTTCCAGTCATTTCTTCAACTATATTTTTTCTCTCACCAGCCTCTCATTTAGGGACTCAGGTTACAGTATATTAGGATGTTAAAAGTTGTCTCAAAGCTACTGAAGCTCATCATTTTCATTTTGCATTTCATCTCATATTGCTCCTATTGCTGTGTTTACAAATTCACTAATTTTTTCATCTGTAATGTCTAATCTAATATTAATTCCACCCAGTGAATTATTTTAATCTCAGACATTGTAGCTTTTAGCTTGAGTTATTTGATTTTTTGTATTTGTTTTTCATATGTTCTATATCTCTATTTGGGGGCTTTCAGATTATAGGTATAATAATTCTTTTCATGTCTGTTTCTGCTAATTAAATATCTGTTTCAGTTCTATGTAGGTTTTCATTGATTATTATCCTTATTATAGGTCACATTTTTCTGCTTCTTAGGATAGTCTGTTATTCTTTTATTGGATGCCAGATATTGTGAATTTTACCTTGCTGGCTCCTGAATATTTCTGTATATCTATAAATATTCTCAAGCTTTGTTCTGGTATGCAATTGAATTTCTTGGAAAAATTTTGATCCTATTGGGCCTTGCTGTTTAAGACTTGTTAGCCTAGACTAGCGCTGCATTTAATCTGGGTAATATGTCCCTTAGTACTGAGGCAAGACTCTTCTAAATACTCTATGCCCAATACCTCATGAATTATGACATTTTACAGTCTGGCTGGTGGGAACAGACACTATTGCTGGTCCTTCGTGGGTGCTGAATGCTGTGCTTAGTTGCTCCGTCATGTCAGACTCTTTGTGACCCCATGAACTGTAGCCCGCCAGGCTCTGTCCATGGGATTCTCCTGGCAGGAATACTGGAGTGGGTTGCCAGGCCCTCCTCCAGGGGATCTTCCCCACCCAGGAATAGAACCAGAGACTCCTGCATTGCAGACAGATTCTTTATTGGCTGAGCTACCAGGAAAGCCCAAGTGTTGAATACTTTTTTGTTAATGTTTTCTCCAATCTTGGACAGTTTTCTTATATACGTAAGCAGACCAGTCTCTGCTAAATGGTCAAAAGGAACCCTCTGCACATCTTCAGAGGGTTTTTTTTTCATACTTTTTCAAAGTATGCATCTTTTCCCTCTGACCCAGGTATTTTGTCCTACAGACAAGCTGCCTTGGCAGTTGTTTAAGGCAAGAAGGTAAATTTGATCCCTGTTATTCCATCTTGGTCACAAATAAAAGTCAATGATTTATTTTTAAATTACCTCAAACATACAGAAAAATTTCAAGACTTGTATAGAGAACTCCCACATTCTTTTTACTCAGAGTTTCAAATTATTAATATTTTAGCACCTTTATTCCACTTCTCTCTTTACATGTGTGTGCATATATATATATATATATATATATATATATAATTTTATCATTATTCTTTTTTAAACCATTTAAGCAGTAACCGTAGAGCTGATGATTCATCGCTCACTTCCCTCAGTTTCTATCTTTCCAAAACAAACACAGTCTTCTACACAACCAAAGTACAACCAAGCTCAGAAAGCAATATCAACACAGCACTATCAATACAAAACAATCAATACTGCCATCCAGTTCATAGAACACTCTTAAGTTTTTCCAACTGTGCCAGTAATATTTCTTTTTCTATGGTCTGGTAGCCAAACCAAGATCATTTAATTGTCATAAATTTCCAATATCACTCAATCTGGAATAGTTTTTTTGTTTTAGTCTTTCCATCTTTTCAGTCTGTATGTATTTCTCCACCTAAGTTTGTTTCACATCCAGAATCAGGTCATGCTTTCTTTGCAGGAAAATGATATGATATGTTTTCTTGAGACTTCTCAGTTCAGTTCAGTCGCTCAGTCATGTCCGACTCTTTGCCACCCCATGGTCTGTAACACTCCAGGCTTCCCTGTCCATCATCAACTCCTAGAGCTGGCTCAAATTCATGTCCATTGAGTTGGTAATGCCACCCAACCATCTCATCCTCTGTCATCCCCTTCTCCTCCTGCCTTAAGTCTTTCCCAGCATCTTCTCAGGAAACATAAAATTCACCATTTTCCCACTTGTAAGTGATCAGCATTTTGTGGGAAAATATTTTGAGACTGCACCAATATTTAATTCTTAATCAAAATTTCACCCACCAGCCTTGACCGCCATGGATGGCTCATGCTGAATCCACAGAACCTGGTCTTAACATGTAATTCATTTGGTTTTCCAAAGGCATCAGCTACCCCAACAGAAGATCATATATTCCAACAGTAACATTTCTAATCTCTGTTGAAAACCAGTATCAAAAGGAAAACTATACCTACCTTAGAGAAGCAGTTCTATTCATTGAACAATCCATGCAACTGCCAATCAATATGTCACACATTCATTGCATTGAATGGGTATCGATAGTACTTTTACATGGTGCCAGGCTGTAGATATAAACAACAACAAAAAGCCCAAAACTGTAAGACACAGTGCTTATATCTAATAAGCTCCTGGTTTTCATAGGAAAATAATGTTAACAAATAATTACAATTCAGTGTGATTATAACACAAAATAATACTTAGTATTATTCCCTGTGACTCAGTGATAAAGAATCTGCCTGCCAATGCAGGAGATGTGGGTTCAGTCTCTGGGTTGGGAAGATCCCCTGGAGGAGGAAATGACAGCCCACTCCAGTATTCTTGCCAGAAAAACCCCATGGACAGAGGATCCTGGTGGGTTACAGTCCATGGGGTCACAAAAGAGTCAGAGATGACTGAGCAACTGAGTATGCATGCAGGTATAAAATACATGGAATACCAAAGGAAAATAAACTGTATTCACATATAAGAGAAGGTTTCCTAGAGAGGTGAATAGGAGCTTGGGAAATATTTGACAAGAACTGGAGTAAGTAGAATGTTCCAGTTAGAAGAAACAGCATGTGATAATGCAGTAAATCTCTACCTAGATAGGATTCTATTCTCTGCAGCAGAATTCTGGACACAGTCTCGCTGAGGTGCTAGTGAAGTTCTAGTCATGGAGACTTAGGACTTGCCTAAATCTTTACCTGTCAAACTTAATCTGGGTCCAGCCACAAAAATGAATGAAAGACAACTACATCTAGCAGCATGGGCCAATCAGAAACATAAAGTTGAATAAAAATAGCAAAACACATAAGCCTATATTTCTGTTTATACAAAATTTGGAAAATAGGCAACTTAAGCCACAATGCCTAGAGATCTGTATTTAAGGAATAGATCTATAGAAAAAGAGGTGTTTACCATAAAAATCAGATTGTTAGATAATCATTAAGGGTCATGGAGAGACTTCTGAGGTGCTGGCTATGTCCTATTTTTTACCTAAATGGTGATTTTGCATGTGTCTGACTTATGTACCTTTCGGTATGTAAATTATATTTGACATTCTCTCACACACATAAAAATTGGAACAATAGCAAAGATTTTCATTGTAATTCATGCAGTTTATGGTCATCCAGTCCATTCATACAATTTATGATCATCCAGTCCATCTACCCATCTGATGCTTGAATGCCCCCACAGCTTTTTCTATCCTCTGATTGACCCCTTCTGAAGAACTGGAGTCATGTAGTTGTCACTCATGAGAGAGATAACACACTCAAGCAAATAGCAGGTGAGCCTTCTAGCTTTATTGTCATGTTCCTGTGACTGTCCATTATTGTCCCTCAATTCCCAACTGCCAAGTCATTGAAGACCATATTTAAAGACTGCAAGAGGATCCTCATAACTAACATTGAATCTTAACACCCTCAGGATGTAACTGCCCTCTCTCTGACCCTTGGGTAAGGTAGCTTGTTTTATTGTAAGAACCAAGACAGCAATGATCAATACCATAGCAGAAAAAGAGATATATTACATATGGGTTACCTTGAAGTATGAGTTGCTTTCTTTCTCAAATGGGCTGTTAAGTTTTGGCAAGGAGGATTTGGGAGAGCAGAAATGACAGGTGAGACTGGAAAGAAAACTCCCCTGTAGCCTTATTTTATATTTTCTGGCTTTACAAGATGAACTGGTGAGTTGAGTAGGTATAAGTGTCTGGGATTGAAATGACCATCCAGTGAAGGAAAAGTCACAATATGAAGGTTTTCACTTCTCCAGTCTTCAAAAAGAGATATGGTATGTCTGGGATGCGGGGTAGGGGACAAATGTTGTTAGGATTAAATGTTAATACCTGAAATCTTTGTCATCAAAAGATGCCACGTTGATGTCAAAGAATACACATGGCTTACAAGTTGAACTCTCTGTTTTTAAAGAAACATGGCCTCTGTGGAAAACTTTTCCAAAAGTTTTTCATCTTTTCCTGGTGCTTCATAACACTTTAAAGATTGTTTAGCTAGTATGAGATTTCCAAACAAATGGGCATGATACATTAGGATGATATGTCCTCTTGTTTGTCCAGTAAATATTTGTTGCATTAGTCACAGCGAACAAATGAAAAGAAATTATAAAAGAATAAATCACTATTACAAGTTAGGTAGCTATTTTTGATACAAAGTTACCCATTTTCATGAGGATGACTTCTGAGAATTACAGGTAATGATTCTATTATGACAAAAATGTAGAGCTGCCTTTCTACTCTGTACAGGCAAAGGAAAGTTGAAAAGTAAAGCCATTATCTGGATAATTCAGACAAAAAACTAACTATTGAAGGAAAGGAGGCCCTTTTTTTCCTGGCCCAAATTCATTTGAGCCATCCAATAACATGACCCACTAGAGTGGAATTTGGCATTCAAGAGGCTTGTCTTGGCTCGTGTCCAGTGGGGTTTAGTTACTGAATTCTTTAAAGGACATTGTTCAAACATGGTCTCCCGTGTAACTGGGTTCTAAGGCATGAGCTGCAAGAACCTTGACCCTATCACATGACTCCAGAGTATTCATCCATTGGATCAAATTATGCAGAAAATCACTCTCATTCCAGTTCACCTTTCCGGGTTAGACAGAAGAAAAGTGGATTGCCCAAGATTTGCTCCACAATAGTTATACGCAAATACTTGAAAGCTCTGCCTGAAAAGTGTATTCATAAATACGATCCCCATTCCTAGACGGCGTCAATAGAAGCAAACGGGCCAAAGGTGGTGATGACTTGGCAGTTCCCCACTCCCTGCCTCTGCCTGCCGCATTCTCAGTTCTTCGGAAAGCACCTTTGATACTAAAAGAAATCACAACAGTTGAGCTGCACCCTTCCGACCTCTTTTCGTGACTCTAATGTGCTCCCTAAACATCTAGTTAACAACTGGAAAAAAAGGAAATATGAGGATGTCTCACAGAGAGTGACTATGTTGCAGAAACAGCAACTGTGACCTTTTGCTTGCTTTCCTTTGCTGGCCGTGCCTGAGCAAGGTTTTTTTGTAAGATGACCTGGGGTTGGGCACTCTGCCCATGTGCACACCTGGCAGCTCGAATCCTCCTATCCTTGGGAACTTGGATACATGCTGAGTTCCCATTTTCTTTGACTGCAAAACAGACAGGGACCAGCTGGTTGATGCTGACACGGCTCACATGACTGGCGGGAACACTACTTAAGTGTTCGGTGTTTGCTCACTATTTATCAGTGGGGAGATAGTTCTCTGAGAAAAGCATATCCTTTGTCTTCTGATGGAAAGTTTGTCCCTCCAATGGGGAATGATCTAGAAAGCAAACAAATTGATCATTCATTTCCCATATGTGAGTCCCATGTGTAAGTTTTCATTTTAAAGGTTCGAATCCAAATATAAGAAATGAATTGTGGCCCTAGAAATACCAGATACTTGACTTCTTTCTCATAGCAATATGATTTTTAATAGCTGAATATGCCATCTCTCCTTGAGCAGGTTACTTTTATCACCAGTTTAAAGTATAGATTATTGTTATAAATACTATTATTTGAAGATAATATCACCCTGGAAATAATTTTTAACATCCTCAGTCTCAAGGTATCAAATAATGCAATGCTGGGTTTAGTGCTTTCCTATGTGGCTACATTGACCTAGCTTGAGCCTGCAGACTCTGGGAGACAGGAAAGCGGAAAATCAGACACTAATAAAGTATAGAGAAGGGTCTTCTGATTTTCTAACATGTGGGGTAACATAAAAAATGTAATAATGGAATTTTTTTATACCTCTACCTAAAATTAAAAACGCCCAAGCTCTCCTGCTCCTCCTCTTCTTTTTCTTCTCTTTTCGTATTCTTTTTGGTTTTGTTAGATTGAATGTCAGGAGCTCTTTGAATTATTCATGTTACTCTGGTTAATGCTGGATTCATATTCATCCAGAGAAGCTTATTTTTGCTTAAGTTTTCCAACCATGAAACTAATAGAGCATAATGGAAATGTAACTGATACTTAGCTATTGTCCTGGAAATAGATCCCATTACAATTATATGTAAGAGATATTTTAAAATAACTGTAAAACAGGAGGAATATTTATGCTCTTCTGAAGATGAATAGACTTATTTATAGGTGGAGAGACATTCCATAAGATAAGCTAAAATTAATCATATTGCTGAAGTTTTCAAAGAGGTCAGAGTCCAAATTAAATATAGAAGGGCAAACCGGTTTCTTCCTCTTGCGTATTTTAATGAAGACTAGAGAGGCTGGAGAAATATTTATATTCTTTTATTCATATTTTCAGGATTGCCTCATGTCTCGATTTTTTTTTTCCAGATCTTTCATTTAAGTGACAGTACTTCAAAGTGAATATGGGTATTCTCAACTCATATCTTAAAAAAGAAAAAAAAGGGGGGCTAAGAATTAATGGGACTGGAAATTTTAAAACAACAGATGTACTAAAAGTGTGATTAGTGCCTGAGTTAGACATACGGGGGAGTGCCACCACTTTATGTAGCTTTGGCTGAGCGCTGATTGTATCGTAGAGGAACTGGAGCCCCAGAGTCACGCTGAGACCATCTCTAGGAAATGACTGCTGATTTCCCTTGGAGTGCAAGAGATAAGGAGCTGTTTCTCTCTAAACATAGCTCTCTGACTGCTCTGTGGTTAACTAGATGCACTGCTAAGAATTGTGGGAAATTCACTGAAGGATGAATATTGAAACATGCTATGTGGTGAGGAAGGGAATCTTGCTCCCAAACCCTGGCTGCATTACTCTGAAGGACTAGAGAAGTAGAGAGGGACCAGCTCTCTACATCCTTCACTAAGGGGCCGACACACGTGAGCTGGACTCCAGAATCCAAGGTCAGAAAGAGACTCCCAGTAGTACCACTTGGGCTAAAGTGACATTTCTTCCATCTGGCCCCAGATGATTTTTTTCCCTCCACAGAGCTACATACTTCAGTCATGACGCCTTAAGCAAGAAAACAACTTCTTCAGACAGTGGCTGAGATAAGAAAGACAAGGCAAAGCTTAGTCCCGAGTACAATGGTGTGCATGTTGATATCACTGAGTTATGAACTATTTCCTTTTAATCCAGTTTCAAAAGATAACTTCCTCCATATGCAATTAATTTCACATATAACTACAAGGAACTGCATATTTTCGAAAAGTTGTGTCATCATTATGAATGTTTAAAAAATCTCTGTGGTCTCTTTCCCACAAACTGATTTAACATGTATATAAAGAGGCTTTTGGAATGAGCACTTTACATTTGTTTCTCAAACTTCAGCGTCTGTTTTTAGTAAATACTAAAGATGAAACTTCCCCCATTCATGCCTGGAGCACTGGCCAATTGCAACTCAGGAATGCAGTTCTTGGGCTTTTCATGAATAAAATTCTCTGGTTGTGAACCTAGTCTTTCTCAGGCCGTGTCAACAGGACCAAAACTGAATGGATGTGGAATAAAGCACTCATGGCAGTTGGCTGAGCTGGCCACAGATAATCCTAATTAATATCAAGAGATTATGAGGCACACAAACCTGTTCAAGTCCTGACTCTGTGCTATCGGTGGGGGACTATGTAGCCCAGTGTGTCCATAGTGGTCCCAGTTCACTCTTAGTGCTCCAGTGTAACTAGAAATCATGGCCCTTTCAGAAACGTCCCAGTTCTGGACATTCCTAGTGGTCCAGTGGTTGGGAATCTGCCTGCTAGTGCAGGGAAGATGGGTTTGATCCCTAGTCTGGGAAGATCCCAGATGCCACAAGGTAACTAAGCCCTGCGTGGGCCACAGCTACAGAAGTCTGAATACCCTAGAGCCTGTGTTCCGAGAGAGAAGCCCCTGCAATGAGAAGCCTGCACAGCGCAACTAGAGGGTAACCCCTTCTCATCGCAACTAAGAAAGTCTGCACACAGCAACAAAGACATAAAAAAATGTCCAAGTTTAAGTTAGAATGTATATGATCACCCTACGATTGGCAACACCCACTTTAGGTCTCTGCGTTCTTGCTTTTCATGAGTGCAGCAATACATGTTGGGGTTTCCCAGGTGCTGGTGGTAAAGAATCTCCCTGCCAATGAGGAGACACAAGAGACGTGGGTTCTATCCCTGGGTCAGGAAGATCCACCAGAGTAGGAAATGGCAACCCCCTCCAGTATTCTTGCTTGGGAAATTCCATAAACAGAGGAACCTGGTGGCCTGCAGTCCATGGAGCCACAAAGAGTCGGACGTGACTGAGTGACTAAGCTCAATATGTGTTGGGTCCTGGAGACCCATTTTATTGGCCAAAATCATCAAAACTGATCATGAAAATTACATAGTTACTTAAAATACAACTATACATGTAACAATAATTTATTGACAGATTAAGATGTCATTTTTCTCCCCACATATTTGTTTTGTCTTTTCTCAAGTAGGAACCAGTCCCTCGCTTGCCTCGGGGATTTTTGCAGGATGGAAGACAGAAGCCCTTGAAAAGTCTGCGGTTCTTCCTGTTTTTTTGGAAATGCCTACGGCCATTGAGAAAATAACCATCCTCCAGACTCTAAGGAAGAAGAATGAAGCACTGGATGGCAGAGAGTCAGAGATAGAAGTTCTTAAGGTGGTAGAGGGAAACAGGGTGGCAGGCTGTGCTGAGGAGGTGAGCAGAGGAGGTGGTGACTTCAACCCACAGCAGGATCAGCTATGTAATTTGAGGGATCCAGTGCAAAATGAAACATGGCGGTCCTTGTCCAAATTTCAAGATGGCAACCACAGAACATTAAGACAAATTCAGAGCTCTCCTGAGTTCAGGGCCCTGTGAAATGACACAGTCACATGGCTACCATGCAGCTATCTCTGCCCAGAGGAGATGACTTCTTGATGTGCTTGGAGGGAGGTACCCGCTGCAAAGCCCCCTACTCAAAAATGGCACCACCAAAACCCAGGGCCCCAGTATGAGCATCACAGAGTGATGCCAGTGATACCTTAAAAGACTGGAGATCAGAGGCTCTTCCTCAATTGTCTTCACTGCAAGTAAACCCTCTGGTTTCTGGTGTGACTCTTGGAAGGAGATGGGGTTCCTGACAAGGATGAGATAGACATTCTTGCCGTCTTAGAGGAAGCATGGCAGTTGAGAGTCAGAAAACTAACCCGATTTAAAGAAATAAAGAAATTGATATGTTGTGCACACGTCAGTTTGTGTACTAAAATTTACTTTACATACGCCTTTACAAATATTTAAGTTTATAAAACCAAATGTTTAATATAAGATCCACATTGTAAATATTCCTTTGAAAGTTTTTTCTGCATGGACTAGAATGACTGGGCTTCTTAATATATTCATCCATAAAGTGGAGGAAGATGCCTACTTTCTTGATGAACCTCCCTGGAATACCCACAGGCTTCTTTCACCACAGCAAAGACCTTTGATCTGCATTTAAAATTCAGATTATTTGTCTCAAACATTTT
Organism: Antilocapra americana; assembly: GCA_007570785.1. Classification (NCBI taxonomy): domain Eukaryota; kingdom Metazoa; phylum Chordata; class Mammalia; order Artiodactyla; family Antilocapridae; genus Antilocapra; species Antilocapra americana. The sequence goes on along the minus strand of ML663563.1, from coordinate 7,605,228 downwards.
CCTTATCCATTTCATGTGCAAAAATGCTCTGAGTGTCACTGAAGGGTAGTTTCTATGGAATGAGAAGTTCATGATTTGGGTTCACTGATAGTATATGTGCACATCTTATATATGGCATTAAATTTTTTTTTGTAAAAAGTTGTGATTCTCTATAATAGTGTGTGATATTTGAGCAAGTTATTTAATCTGCTGTCCTTATCTGTAAAATGAAAATCATACCTCTTGGGATGCTGTCAGGACTCAAGTCAGATGACAGAGCCGGCACTCAACACTTATGAAATGCTAAACGGCTGCTGAATCTTGGACATGACTCTGCGATATTAATCACACCACAGTGACCCAGTTTCTAGTTTATGGGTTACCTCAAGCTTTTTGTTGTTGTTGTTTTTTCATGGTTGTAAATGACAGAACTTCTATCCACCATGAAGTTCTGGGAATTTTTGTTTTAACATTAAGATAATTGTCTTCTCCCGCAAAATACAAGTTAGCATCAGTCTCCTTGGATGCCCGTGGACCACAGAGTAGATAATTTCATGCCTCTGCCAGCTCCTTCTGGCCTCGGGCAGATATTGAATCACTGAGGATTAGAATCAAAAAGGACTAGAGATCATAGCCTTCAGTAGTGACTTACAAACTCCTGGGGGCGCCCAAGGGGCTCTCAAGTACATGTGGTCCCCGACACCTCCTCCCTACTTGCCAGAGGAAACTCCAAATGTATCTGTTTTATATATTGTCCATCTAAGTAAGAGTTTATTTAACAAAAGGGCACAGCTATAAAAATAAAAATAAAAAGACCCTTTGAAAATAGCAGATCTGGTCCAACCCCTGCAGTTTAGAGCTGATGGAATTTAGAACTAGAGGATTGTTTTAACCAATATCACCGAGCCAGTTTGTGGTAGAGCCAGGAGTACACCGAGGTCAGCTCCCAAGCCCATGCAGTTTTCATTCTAGCAGGCTGCCTCTTGAGGAAAGATGGAGCTGACACCACAGATGTTGTCGGGTCAAGATTTACATCTTACAAATCAGATGTACCAAAACAGTAGCTTATTTGTTGTCTATAACTGATTTAATCTTACTCTGAAGCTCTCAGTCCTACAGACAGCAGAAATAAACTTGCTGCACAGCCTCTTCCAGGGTGAAAAAAAGAAGCTGTGCTGAACTCACGCAGTTCAACCATTGAAATTCTGGATCAGAGCCAATTCTCTACCTTCTAAGCTTCTCCCTCTTTCGTTCTCAAGATGGCATCTGGATGAAGGAGAATTTTACGGGCCCTCATGGAGCCGAAGCAGGGATGTGTAACTTACAGTTTGTATTTCTCTGTAGGCTCCTGATACTCTACAGCTAAGGTGTGAGCCCTCTCAGTCTCCGGGCATCAGCCTCTTTGGGCATGTAACCCTCCTGCATGTGCTGTGTAAGTGTTTGCAGCTGGTGTAATTTGCGGTCTGCTCTCTCCGCATGGGCAGTCTATGGTGATAGCTCCTAGGGAGCTAGGCCATCTCTCCCTGGGAAAATTCTAACCAGGGTACCAGTGCCATGGGAAGGCCATCTTCCGAGAGGAACTGACTACTGTTCACGGAAGCTCTTCTTTATCAGACACCTAAACAACTGAAAATTAATAAGAGTTTTAAATACCTTTGTTTCTTAACTTTTTTGCTGAAGTAAAAAATTTAAAGCAGATACAAAATTACTTTTAAATCTTGGTCTTCTTGTTAAAGACAGCAGGGTAAAAAACACATTAGCCATTCCTCTTCCTAAAAATCCAATGAAAACAATAAATGGAACAAAAATAGAAGGAAAAAAATCTTCCTATCATGAATGAAGCAAGGAAACAGCTACAATCCCAAACCACAAACTATGAAGAACACCTGCCAAATATTATGGGCATGGATGGAGCCGAAGGAGGCCCTTAATGCTGACAAATGCCTCCTTGGATCTCAGACAGGATCTATATTTCTCTAAAATTAAGTGAGGCAGCCCTAAAAAGTCAAACCAATGATCCTTTGCTTAGAGGAAGTTAAAGATATGAATGAAAGGAGAAATGGGAATTACCCTGAAGAGACACTGAGTTTTCGAGGCTACAAATTTTTCGCTTCTTTGCACTGTTCTGAATTTGGGGGCAAATTTTTATAAGCAGTTCTGACCAAAACAATAGCCATTCTAACAGTAAGTAAAAGCTAAAAAGAAAACAAACAAACAAAAAACACACAATGCAACTGGTTATTGACTTTGTGTGAAAGGGTTCATGGATAATTAACAGCTACCTCAGAATTCTTCGGGTATAGTCTTTATTATATTATTTTAATAGGTTATTGAGTGTAAAAGATAAATCAGACCCAGAGTCTGGAAGAAGAGGAGAAAATAAAGTAAAGGCCAAATTGTTCTGCATTCAAATATGGGCATACTTAGTAGGGTCTGTTTGAGCCCATTACTCCTGAGAAGTAAGCAGGAAGAGAAGGAGTGAGAGACCCAAGAAACAATGGGAGGGGAGGAGGGAAATTAGTATCAGAACCTGAATTAGCTGAAACGGCCAAGTCTCTCTAGCCTTGAGAATGCTGAGGTTTTTAAGTTATTTACATTACTTTGAAAAAGCTATGGCTTCCCTCTGCCTACTGCTACACCCACAAAGGTCTTGGTTTTTATTAGATTGAGTCGGTTGGTTGGTTGGGTAGATATTAAGGGAACCAAAGGAATGAGACAGCTCTTCCATGTTGGAGGTGATCAGTAGAAGCAGAAGCTGTCAATCAGAGCTCATTAGGGAAACCACAAGCCCCTCCTACCTCTACCCCCAGCACATCCACTGTCTAGTTCAACTCCTTCCCCACAGCTTCAAAGGGGATTGAGCCACTTTCATATATACCTCAACCATCCTCTAAATTAACTATGCTGTGAGATTTGGGTTAGAAAGGAAAAGGATGGGGCCACTTTGATAGAGTTCAAGTAGGAGGGCATGATAAGAAAGCAGCAGAGAGGGGCAAACAGAACAGAGATCAACATGGTTTCTGTTCACAGGTGACTACTCCACATCTTGAATGGCCACTTGTATCCATGAGTGTGCATGCTCAGGCACTTCAGTTGTGTCCAACTCTTTGAGATCTTGTGGACTATAGATCGCCAGACTCCTCTGTCCATGGGATTCTCCAAACAAAAAAACCAGAGTAGATTGCCATGTCCTCCTCCAGGGGATCTTTCCAACCTGGACTGAACTCATGTCTCCTGCATTGGCAGGCAATTCTTTTACCCACTGAGCCACCTGGGAATCCTCATCTTATCTACAACCTAACCTAGTTCTTTCTAGACCACTTCTCTTCTCATCAACCACATGTTAAGCAAATCCAACAGATGCGAAAGAGGATAACACAATGATTCTTACCATTAATATATCTGGAGCCCCTTCAAGAACTCAATCCTTGTTAATACAACTGAACAATATTTTAAGTCCAGAACACATTCCTTCTCATTCTAGGGTCTTTCTTCCTCTGATGAACCTTCTATTTAAGATAGTAAGGGCTTCTAATAATACTTTTTAAAAAACTGTTATTTACTGAAAGCTGAAGTCTCAAAGAAAAGTCATCTCCCAACACACTTGTTTTACAATGGTGGAGAAGAGACAGGAAAACCAAGACTTATGAAACTTACAGTTCAAAAAATAGAAGAATAAGAGTTAATCAGTGGTCATTGCATGCATGCTCACTTGCTTCAGTCATTTCTGACTCTTGGCAACTGGGCTGTAGCCTGCCACATCCTCTGTCTATGGGATTATCGAGGCAAGAATACTGGAGTGGGTTGCCATGCCTCTCCAGGGGATCTTCCTGACCTAGGGATCAAAGCCACATCTCCAGCATCCTCTGCATCACAGGTGGATTCTTTACCACTGAGGCACCAGAGAAGACCTCAGTGGTCATTAAGCAATAGCAAATACCAGATCCTGCTGAACAGAGAGAGCAATGGCTCCCAGTCCAGGCACTTACTTGGTTGGTGATTCTAGAAGCTGCCCTCTAGGGTAATCTTTTTGAAAATTATCCCACATGAATTCATCCTGGGTAAATAATAAAGAGCTTCCCTAGTGGATCAGTGGTAAAGAATCCATCTGCCAATGCAGGAGACACAGGTTCAAACCCTGGGTTGGGAAGATCTCCCAAAGAAGGAAATGGCAATGCACTACAGTATTCTTGCCTGGGAAATCTCATGGACAGAGGAACCTGGCAGGCTATAGTCTGTGGGGTTGCAAAGAGTCAGACACGACTCAGCAACTGAACAGCAACAACAACAAGTAATAAAGAACATAGCTTTCATGGTGGGGGGCGGTGTATAGATTTCATAGCCTTCTTCCTGTTGGTGTGGTCCTAGAGATCTGGGATTTGTTTTCAAGATAAAATCATAGGTGTTTGTCAAGCAGTCTTGAAGCATCTTTGACAATGTGGTTTTCTAACTATCTCAGTTGGCTTCTTTTCTCCTTGTTTCTTGTCAGCGGCAAGTACATGTAGACAATGACCAAAGATCCGGTGTGAACAGTCTTTAAACTCGAAGATTTCTTCCTTTTCCTTCTGACATTAGTCATCTCTCCTTTCCTAGTCCTTCAATGCCCACTTCTTCAAAACAATTTGAAATCATAGCTTCCTATGGTGAGACATCCCCTGAACTGGAAATTTTCCAATGAGTTTGAACAAGATGTCTTACAGAAAGCTGTTAAATAATGGGAGAAAAAGCATGGGGTCTTGCAAAGGTGAGTCATGGTTTCTAATTGCTTGTTTGGGGCATGAAGAAGCACCTTTGAAAGCTGCAAGTCACAAGGCTCTATCTAGGTTGTGGTCACGGTCAGACGGCCCCCGCAGTATCAGCTAATCTCAGTCCTTGATGCATAACAAAGACACCTTGCTTCCTCTGCCGAATTGCACCCCCCACCCCTAAGCCCAATTCCACACTTTAGAGTCTGATAGATCCTGCTTTCATGGACCAATTTTTTAAAAATTAGTTTCCTTCATTCTTTTCTTTTGTTCTTTCTTTTTTAAGTTGCAAATTATAGAATCCATTCACACTGGTTTAAGCAGCATTTATTAAGAGTTGTTAGTAGCTAGGTGACTCATTGGGAGGTCTGGAGGAAAAGAAGCACAAGGCTAGGCTCCTCGGAACACAAAAGGGACCTGATGAGGATGCTCCTGCCGCCTCTGCTCCTTGTTGTCACTTTTACCTGCAGCATGGATGTGCATGATCAGAATCGACTCTTTCCTTCAGCGGCTGACATCCAAACCAGAGTTTAACACGGGTGCTCTTAATCAGGGAATCTCAGGTTGCATGCTTGCTCCCTAGCTATGAGAGATGCTGGGAATTTCTTTCCTGGGAAAGTAAGACTAAGATTGAGGGAAACTAGGAACACCATAGAGCAAGGGTTTAACAGAATGACAGGAACCTACAAAAGAAGACTTTTTCCTTGTTTGTGTTTTTTCGTGGCTGTGCTGGGTCTTCGTCGCTTCACTCTGGCTTTCTCTAGTTGCAGCTAATGGTGGCTGCTCTTTGTTGCAGTGCGTGGGCTTCTCATTGTGGTGGCTTCTCTTGTGGTGCACAGGCCCTAGAGCACTCAGGCTTCAGCAGCTGTGGTGCACGGGCTTAGTTTCCCTGTGGTATGTGGATCTTCCCAGAAAAGGCATCCAACCTCTGTCCCCTACACTGGCCCACAGATTCTTAACCAGTGGGCCACCAGAGAAGCCCCAAGAAGACTTTTTCCTAATGAGCAATTTGCTCCTAACAGTCCCTGAAAGAGTCAAGCTTCAGAGACACTACATACTATAGAAAGTGATGGTGGAGCCAGAGGCTGCAACAGGGTTTGGTTGAAGATCTGTAGAGGGTAGACCTCTGGGTTTCCTCATCCACGCCTATGCAGCCAGGCATTTATACTTCCAATTGTCCCTCCCTCCACTCTGCTTAGAGGACTAGAAGTTTCTTCTCTGTTGAAGCTTCAGACTCAGTATTCCAGGCCTCAGGGAGGGTAGGGACAAGGTGCTGGCTTAAAAAAAGAAATTAAATTCTGCTTGCTTTCTAAGTGTGGAAATAACCTGCTTTCAAAACCCCAAGTGATGTTTTCAATGATCTCTAACTATACCCCAGCAGCAGGCATTCTGGGATACTTCACTCAGTCCCAGGTATCTTTGTTCGGTCAGGAAAGGAGAATGGGTCATGCTGACCATCTATTTCCGTGCTCAGAACATTTTAGGAAGGTGGTACCATTCTCTTCTCTTCTCCCCAGAATCTTTTTGTTGTTGTTGTTAGTCCTGCTATTTCGCTCTCAGCATCCTAATGAGGTTCCCAAGAATGTCCTGGACAAGTTGAGGAACAGGGTGAGTCTTAATCATCTCTAGTTTAAGAAATGAGAGAGATGGTGTCTGAGTTATATTTGGTTTTGTTTCCACCACAGGTGATCTGGACATCATAGAAAGACACAGCTAGATGATCAAGCACAATATCTAATAGCTAAAACAAGCACATTTTTATTCCTAACTAAAATTTTGACTTTTATGGTAGAGAAAACATGGCTTTCCCAAGTTCAAGTGCCTGGGAGGCTGACACCACATGCCATCTGCTGGTGTTACGCTGCATCGCTCCACAGTGACTCCAGACACCAAGAAAGAACAAAGGGAGCCCTCGTCTCCTCTAGAGAGAGGGGCTCCCATGGGTCCCCTGCTACAGGCTTTAGACATGAACAAGTCCAGACCACAACCTTGAGAAGAACGAGGAAAATAAAGACTATTCTACTTTGGCACGTATCTCAAAATTATCATCACTCATGTAAAGTTCATAACCACAAAGACATTCCTGCTTATTTTCTCAGGTGTTGTGAAGCTTTGACATGGGATGAAAATATCACTCCTAGAGGCATAAACTAGACTGATTCGGAGTGCCCTGGTTGTCTCAACATCCCTCCTCTCAAAGATTATGGCATCTTCTTAAGGAATCCAGCCTCAGTCTCTGCACCAGCCCCAAGTATGGTAAGATTTCATCCCACTCGACCATCTTCCCTGGGCTCCAATCTCTGTTCACTGCCAGGGCTGAAGGAAGGCAGGATTCAACAGCTGCCAGACAGCAGATAACGCAACTCACACCTTGTTCCATAGAAAATATCACTAAGTAGTCTTAACCAACAGATGCCAATTTTACTTTTTCCCTTGTTCCTTGTATTAATCCAAGTTAGATTATTTGTATAACACAGGTCTGGCCATCTCCACGGTGTGCCTGGTATGGAGGCCCCCAGAAATGACCTTGAATGGTGACAGAAGATTTACTTTCAGGGTTTACTCCTCACCTTTTATAAACCAAAACCCACACAAGTTTCCCTCACAGGGAATGCATTCATATTTGAGGCAACAATTCAGTCAAATGAGTGGCAGGCAAATAACACAGTTATCCTTACATATTAAAATCATACTTAAGTGCAACCACTGTTTGAAAGTTGTAGCACCAAATAGTATTTTCATAGAGCCCATGACTCCAGAAGCCAGGTCCAAAAGCCTAGAAATGGAGGAAGTTTCTGAGTCTTACTTATCCAGGGCACTTTGACAGCACATGTGCACTGGCTGGTATAAAACTAAAATATCCAATGGATTCTTTCCCTGACATTTTGCACAGTGAATACAGCGAGCTATTGATTGATGACACAGTTGACTTGTGTAGGCCTTGACTGTTCCCTGAAAGGACAGGTAGGTCTAGATAACACCACCAGAAGGCTTGGGAGTTGGTGGAGAGGGTGGTGGAGTACAGGTGATAGTATATGGGTCATTGCCAATCCTCCTCAAGTCACTGATGGAACTTTCCACTGGCCAGCATCTTTGTTCCACCCTGAATATATGGCCACCCTAATGGCCAAGAAGTAGATCCCAAATTCTTAGGTCAGGTTTTACATTTACATTTCAGCCTCCAGGTACAGGGAGAAATTGATAGGTGGGGTGGAGAAGTCTTGGAATGAGTCTGGATATCCTGAAAGCTGAGTTCCAGACCCAGGGTTGCCAACCTTTGAAACCTTTGAAAGTCAATTTACCTTCCCAGGCTTCCATTTTCTCATCTTCCAATCCCTACTCTTACTTTCTTCTCATTTCTCCTGCCAACCCCTTTCCTCTTTATGAACTGGGTAAAGGAATAGGGAGCAGCAGCAGTTTTGTGAGCTCCCTCCTTGAGGGAGGGAGCCCTTAGCTCATATTCCGTGGAGCAACTTTGCAATACACATGCCTGGCCCTCCCCATCCCCAAGTGCTGGCCAGCCCATCATTTGTCCCCTCCTTTCTCATGGTTTTCCTTTCTGCCTTCCTTGTGTTCTTTCCTCTCCCTCTCTGTCTATATCAGCAATCTCCTTTTCCTAGTATCTAACCAATTTTCCAATTCCGTTTCACTTCATTGGCCTAAGAGGCTATGCTCCCCTGGCAATGTGTTATTTCTTTTAAAAAGTATTGTGAGTATTGGTAGCTGGACTTACTGCAGAAATTTTATAAGGTGTAGAAAAGCACATAATCATAATGATGACGAGGAGAAGGAAGACAGCTAAGTTCATGAGCACTTGCTCTTCACCAGGCAAAATTGTGTATTCATTCATTCATCTAGCACTTCATAAACTCTACTAGATAGGTACTATTATTATCTCCATTTTGCAGAAAAGGAAACAGTGGCACAGAGAAGGTAAGTGACATGAAAGAGAAAGCTAAGGGACTTCCCTTGTGGTCCAGTGATTAAGAATCTGCCCTGCAGTGCAGGGGACAAGGGTTCAATCCTTGGTCTGGGAACTACGATCCCACATGCCATGGAGCAACTAAGCCTGTGTCCTGCAACTACGGAGCCCACGCACCACAAGGGAAGTTCCCGCAACCAAACAAATAAATGTTTTAAAAAGAGAGAGAGAGAAAGCTAAAAATTACCAATAAGGTCATGCTGAGAATAATTATATATAACCAACATGGGATCCTAATTTCTGAATGAATGGAAGGCCACTTGCCTCATGCATGCATTTATTCTTTCAAACACCATTTTGCCACAAAGTGCTCTGGGGCCAGTGGTGGATTGAAGGATTTTTTTCTCGTAACTGCTTTTGAGGTATGGCCTTTTGTCAAGGAATGCAGGGGGAACTTCCGGCCAGTGGAAGAAGTAGGCTGAAATCCACCACCCATCCTACATCCTTATTCCCAGATCCAGCCATACCAGAGACAAAACTCCAAACAAGAACCTAAGGTTTTGTCAAGAGCTAGCTTTGGAAGTGAGAGTATTAAAAATAAACCCCCCCCAAACAGCCGCTGCTTCTGCTTGGAAGCAGTCATTTCAATGATTGACATATGTCCTAGAGGAACAAGTGTCATCTTACTAATGGGCTCTCATTAGTAGTGGCCGCAACTATAAAACACATACACACCATGCACGTTTAATGACATGGGAAAGTGCTCATGATGTATTAGAGGAGAAAAGAAAACCACAAAACAGAACGTGTGTGTGGTGTGATGGCAAACATTGTTCAAAAAAAAAAGGGCCCATATGCACTGAAAAAGTACAGGAAATTTTTTTTTGGAAAACAAACAACTTAGTAATCCTGCCTAAAGAAAGTTTATAGGAGATTTTCTTTTCTTTCAGTTCCCCAAATTTCCACAAAGAGCATGTATAGAAAAGAAAGTCAATAATATTTTCTTGAAGCTCTACAAGTAGATTAACAGCTGAAAGTCAACAAATTATATTCAGGTGTAACTCAAAGTTTAAAAAGAACTCTTTAAACTCTGAATTGTACTTTAAAAGAGAAGGAAAATAATATTTACTTGCTAAGCATTTTGTCCTACATTGCTTGGTGCAAGCTTCATAAGGCTTTGTAAAATCAGCAGTCTATTGTTTCGGGAACATTAAGTAAAGTGACCAAGGTCATGCCTTTTATGGGGTAGACTGTCTAACTTCAACTTACTCCCAAACTTGCACTATTCTCCACAACAATGGAGTTCCACCATCTCACTTTCTAACACAAGCATAATAACATCTGTAGCTCTTTGGAGAGTCAGAATAGGAAGGGAGGCAGGAGGTACATCTCAGAATATGCTGAAGGCTCCTAGGTGATTGGGATCTGTTCTTACTCCACCCTCTGTACTCCAAGAGTACAGTATTATGGGGTGGTGGTGGGGCACTGAGTCAGCAGTTTGATTACAGGATAGTGAGAAGGCCCATTACAGCAGCAGAATACCTCTCCAGAGACATCCTTTCGCTTAAGATTCTTTGTTCCTTTAACTAAAATGCAAATATCTCTGAGTACAAAATCACCTTACACCGTATCAATCCTGAGGATAAGTGGTTGTCCACTTCACTCCCAAGTGGACAAGAAGATGACTCTGAACACCCAGAGAAAGATACACAGAAGACAGGAAGGGCATAGAAAAACCACTAGAATCTCCATGCCCTGCTTCATGGTCCTGCCTGCCAATGGCTGGCCTTGATTATAATATTTAGGTTTCTGTGTTTATAGCCTGTCAAGGGAAAGTAGAATATCACATTCTATCAAGTCACTTGAAAAGAACCACTGATTTACAACTCCAAGGCACTAACAGAGTGTTTGATTTAAAGGAGTGTATCTATGTAACTGTAATAAACACACCACACTCCAGAAAGTCTGCAAATAGCTTTTCTCTGAGTAAATGGCAAAGAAGAACCAGAACTTGTATATATTTCTTCCCTTTCCTACGGGTTATCAGGGCCTTTTTCATCACCTTAGAGGAAAAACAAATGATCAAAAGATGGATGACCCCTCATCCCTTCGGTATCTCCTTCTTGGTATGTCAAAAAGCTTTCTAGCAAGTCACTGGCAAGCTAATTATTTTCCTCTAATCAATCAGTTATTTTAATGATGTGTGACACTCCTGATCTATCAGTACCATTAAGATAACGTCTGCTGTGTTGGTCTGCAGCTAGGTTATAGACGCTTCATTAGCCAGCGTGGACCCTCCAAAAATCCAAACTTGTGATGTTCTGGGTACTCACTCCAGGGCCTCAAGGAGGAAGAAAATCAGACCTGGACTCAATGTCTAGGAAGAACTGATTTGAGGAATTACTGAAATGCAAGGCCGCCCCCAAAGCCTACCACACAACTTGAAATTTCCACTGGATCCTCTTGAGTTTCTCCTTGGTTTTCAGAAGTCATTGTTAAAATTAAAAAAAAAAATACTTCCTTGACCACAGCTAGGTGTTGCCATCAGAAATCTTTTGTCAGGACAACTGTCTTTAGCAGAGAGCAAAGATGCAAACAGAAAGCTCTGGAATAGAGTCTGGCGTCCCAGCTCCACCGTGGAAGCGAGCCAAGAACAGACTGGGAGAACAGGAGGGTCCTTCGGAAGGGGGTGGGAGAGAGAGCATTAGAGGAAGCCGCTAAACCCTGACCTGAGTACGGGAGAACAAACTGAGTTTGGCTGCTCAGGAGGCGGCCGCGCAGGTACGAAGCAGGGGCGGCCCCTCACCCTCAAGGGCCCGAGTTCACAGCTGTGGGCCGAGCACAGGTCTCCCCGCGGCCGGCAGGGAGAGCGGGCAGGGGAAGAAGGAGCTGGCCGCGGCCTTCCCGACAGCCTCACCCCGGGCGGCCTCTCCTGCTTCCGAGGCTCCTCCGGCAGTCTCAAGGAATCAGACGGGGCAGTGGCTGGTCCCGGCCTCCGCAGCGGACGGTGGCCCCGGCCAGATGTGGCCCCGGAAGCCTTCACACCCCTCTCCCATTAGGCAGTGACGGCGCCCGGGCTGCAGGGGGAGGGGCGCCGGGCAGCCGGGCCCCAGCTGGCAAGCAGCTTTTGTTCTGGATGACTTCAGCTCGAAAATCTGCCTTAAGAATGCTCTCCTCTCAAAGGAAGGGGAAACCCTAGCGAGGCATGGACACAGGCTGCTTTCACCTCTGAATGGGGCCGGTTGGGGGTGGGGAGTGGGGGAGGGGTGTCCCATCCTCTCTGTTCATAGGCAGCCCTTTGTTCAGCCGGAGAAGCGGACTTCAGACACCACCACCAGCTCTGCCTATTGGCAGGAGCCACCCGGACTGGCCGGCTTTCCCCGCACCTCTTCTCTTTCTGTGGAGTGTATAAAAATCTGTAGGTTCCTCACACGTGTGTATCATGTGACTATGGCATTCCAGATGCTGGTGCTGGAGAGGCAAAGGGGAATAAACCCTGCTTCCTGTCCTCAGAGAGCTCACTCCGGGGGAGAGGGGTCTAGAAATATAAACCTGCAATCACAGGATGGTGTCATAAACACCAATAGAGATCTGTATGGGTAGCGAGGAGACGCAAGAGAGACAAGAGAGAGCATCACAGAAGAAGAAAGGGGGGTGTTGGGTCTTGAAGCAGAATAAGTAGGAGCTTAGAGATCAGGTGAGAGTGAAAGGCCGTCCTGACAAAAGGACCTGAGTGTGTGCAAAGGCCCTGGGGCCCAGGGAAATTGTGGCCTATATCATTGCCTGTGTGTTCAGTAAGAATTAAGAGGAAAAGAAATTTGAACACTAATTTATCCCTTTGATAGATATTTATTAGTTGCCATCGTATGTTTTCATATTTCCCAGGTGGCTCAGTGTTAAAGAGCCTGCCCACAAATGCAGGAGAGGCAAGAGAAGCAGGTTCAGTCCCTGAATGGGGAAGATCCCCTGGAGAAGGAAATGGCAACCTGCTTCAGTGTTCTTGCCTGAAAAATTCCATGGACAGAGGAGCCTGGTAGGCTGCAGTCCATGGGGTCACAAAGAATCACACATAACTTACAGACTGAGCACACACACATAGTATGTTTCAAGCACTAGCATATGGTGAGCAAACATAAACGAATTTGGTTCTCCTGGATTTTAAGGTTTAGTCATGCAAATAGACAACAAGCAAATAAGCAAGCACATAAATTACAAGCAGCTTTAAAGAAAGTAACTAGAGTTCTACAGGAGAGAAAAAGAAAGCAAGAGTAGGTTTGCTTTAAGTGGGGTGCTAGGGAGGACTCGTGGAGTTATGGGGGAGAATCATCCTGAGAATATGGGAAAGTCAACAAAGCCAGTGTGAACGAAAGGCAGGGACAGAAGGAAAGGGTGGAAGACAACTTTGACAAGATCTGAGGGCCCAGATCATGAAGGATCTTTTGGGTCAAAGCAAAGGGTTTGGGGTTTCTTCCTAGTGCAAGGAGAAGGCACAGAATAATGTTAAACAGGAGAGAGACATAATCTGAATTTAGCTGGGAAAAAAAATAACAAAACAAAATCAAGAATTAAAATTAGGAGGTCAATATAAAGTCTTTGCCCCTGGTCCAATAAGTGTCTGGGAGAAATGGATGAATTTATGATATTGATTTGTCGTTTTGGTCATCTTTCCTGTCTCACAATACTTCCTCTCTTGAATGGCGGAATTTAAGCACCTCCGGGTATAGTCTTAAATTCCATTTGCCTTTATTGTTCCATGTAACAAGTGTTTGACATATGTCCTTTATCTAGCGAAGAAAGAAGACTCTGGTCCAGTGGCCTTTCATCCTGGGAGCTTCTCTGGCCTCCTCTGTCCATTTTCCATGTCAAGTCCTGTCCAGAATACCTACCTCAGGCTGATTTTAGAGAACTGGGCCTGGAGAAGAGAAGCTGAGGCCAGTCTCCCTCCTCCCAAACACAAAATCTTCACTAAATCCTGTTCTACCATAGTGTTTTCTTGCTTCCTGGGGCCTGGGGAGAAGATGCTCTCACGGCCAGCCTGTAGCAGGTATTTCTGCAGGTGACACCCTTGGCATCTTTCTGGTCTATGTTACATTCCCTTGTTTCCATTTGTGACTTTGAGGTCTGTCAGGTTATACCACTACTGCGGCTCCAGGAGTGGAAGAGCATGTGCACAGGAAAAGATAAAAATGCCCAGGTTGGCTTATAGTTTAGAACCTGCCTCCTTCCAAAAATTCTTGAGAGAAGCCTAAGCCATACTCAGGATCCTTATTTAGTTTTTAAACAGTCTCTACATAGCCTCCCCTTTTTAGAAATATGAAGATTTTTACCAAACTTCATCAGGCTTTCACTATGCTTTGCAGTAACTGGAAGACAACTGGGCCGTGTGTGTGTGTGTGTGTGTGTGTGTGTGTGTGTGTGTGTGTGTGTGTGTGCATGCGTGCGTGCAATCTCCAATATGAAACAGTAGAATTTATAATGCACTTCCCCATGTATTTCTCAGTTAGTACTTACTGCAATCCCATTATACAGATGAAAAACTGAGTCTCAGAGAGGTCAAGCTGTTTGGTGAAGGGCATTCAACTTATAAATTGAAAGTAGAATCTGTGTCTGCACTGTTCTCCTTTAAGTATCCAGAACCTAACACAGTACCTGACAAAGGGTAGATTTTTAATAATTATTTGCTGAATTAATGATACCTTAACAAAGTTGAGATTAAAATTTGAAATTCCGGTGTCTCTATTCACTATGAATTGATTTCCTCTGATAACATATTGGGTTGATCTACAGAAATCTAAACAAACAAAAGCACTTACTCAACTTTGTCTTGCTGCTTAGATGCATTTTTGTGTAATACACATCGAAGTCCTGCCACATATGAGTCTACCCATTTGGTGTATTGTGGGCTGAATGAGGCCATGCAGCAAGAAATTCTTAGATTAGGGTTTCTCACTGTATATTGACTCTGTGACCCTCCGAGACTATTTGGTGGGCTTTTTATGCCAAAATGGAGGTTTAATGTATAGTAAGTGTCTCTGATTGGGCTTCCATGTGATGCTAGTAGTAAAGAATCTGCCTGTCAATGCAGGAAACATAAGAGATGTGGGTTTGATGCCTGGGTCAGGAAGATCCCCTAGAGGAGGGAATGGCAATCCACTCCACTATTCTTGTCTGGAGAATCCCATGGACAGAGAAGACTCCAGTCCATAAGGTTGCAAACAGTTGGACATGACTGAAGCGACTTTGCACACCAGCACAAGTATCTCTGATAAGGGCTTCCCAGGTGGCACTAGTGATAAAGAACCCACCTGCCAATGTAGGAGATGTAAGAGACATGAGTTACAACAAGGATTGGAAAGATCCTCTGGAGAAGGACATGGCAACCCTCTCCAGTATTCTTGCTTGGAGAATCCCATGGATAGAGGAGCCTGGTGGTCTATAGTCCATAGGGTTGCAAAGGTCAGACAGGACTGAAAGTGACTGAGTGCACATACACACACACACACACACACACACACACACACACACGCACACGCACACAAGTGTCTCTATGCCCCCACAGTCTACATGGCTTCCAAGGAAGAAAGGAAAGACAGAAGGTCACAAGAATTTGTGCTCCTCACTGCAGGGGAACAGCAAGAGCTTCCTAGAATTTCTAACTGGCTTGGAATGTTCACAGGAAAAGTTGGTCAAATAATTCTTTCAGATCCTTCTACTCGAGAAATCTCTGAGCAGCCTGCTGGTTAGTTGACTAGTTTTTCACTTATTTCTGAGGGATGAGAGAAGGTTGACTGTACAACTTTGCTGATGTGTGGCTGAGAGCTGTTGGACACATTGCATCCAAGTCTTGGCCATCAGCATAAATATGATCTGCTTCATGATTGAGTTGTCCTCAGAGAATTCTGAGTCCCAAGCCATCTTTTTGCCCCTTTCCCCCACTAATATTCTTGGTAAATACAAATAGAGTGGTTTTATAAACACTCTTTTAATAAACCAGAGAAATGGAGCCAAGACTAGCATCCACAATCCTGCTTTCGGGAACAGGCCCCCTTCCCTCAGATCATTATTCCTTGTGAAAATACCACAATCAGTTCAACAGACTTGCTGGTGTGGTCGAATAAAATGGTAAAATACAAAATAAAAAACCTTTTGTATGGAGGAATGAATGAAGTAAAATAATTCTTCTGCCAGCTCAAATACAACTAAACATCTCTAGAGTTCCATGACCTTCAAAATAAAGATGAATTTGTAAAGATCAGCAGTGACAGCCTTGAGAAGTAGAGAAGGATAGCAGAGCCCAGCCAAGCTTTTAATGAAGAAAAAAGAATTCAACCATTGAGAATTCAGGGGCCCCAAATCTTGTATATAGCAACTGAATATAATGTAAGTTTCCCATATTCTCTGGCTACTACTGTGCCCTCACTTTAGAAAGGCCAAGTTTATTCACGAGAATAAAAATCATATGCTAACTATGTAAATTGTGAAATAAAATATATGAACAAATAAATACACATGTAATGAAAAAGATATTTGCCAAGATAATATACAATAAAAATGTTAATGTATATGTATAATATACATATAATATATGTACAATAGTTAAGCAAGAGCTATTTTTTGAAAGCAAGAAATAATGATCATAAATGTAAATTTAACCCTTACCATGTGCCAGGCACTCCTCTCAGGATTTCATATATATTAACTCATTTGATGTTCACAAAAACTCTGTGAGGATACAATTATAATCTGCATTTTACAGTTGAAGAACTTAAGGCACAAAGAATTAAGTAACTTGCCCTGCAGCTAGTAAGTGGCAGAGCTATTTTAATTTCAAGTTGTCAGAATCTAGACTACTCAAAAAAAACCAGCTCAAAGTAGAAGTTGAAGACAGAATTTCCCATGGGTATCAGTTCAGTTCAGTTGCTCAGTTGTGTTCAACTCTTTGCAACCCCATGGACTGCAGCACACCAGGCTTCCCTGTCCATCAACAACTCCCAGAGCCTACCCAAACTCATGTCCATCGTGTCGGTGATGCCATCCAACCATCTCATCCTCTGCCATCCTTTTCTCCTCCCGTCTTCATTTTTTCCCAGCATCATGGTCTCTTCTAATGAGTCAGTTCTTCGCATCAGGTGGTCAAAGTATTGGAGTTTCAGCTTCAACATCAGTCCTTCCAATGAATATTCAGGACTGATTTCCTTTAGGGTTGACTGGTTGAATCTCCTTGGACTCTCAAGAGTCTTCTCCAACACCACAGTTCAAAAGCATCAGTTCTTTGGCACTGAGTTTTCTGTATACTCCAACTCTCACATCCATACATGACTACTGGAAAAACCAAAGCTTTGACTAGACGCACCTTTGTTGGTAAAGTAATGGGCATGTTGAGGGTGAAATATGCCAGGCCTTGGGTAGTATTGGTTCTATAGGACAAGTGTTGAAATCACCCACCCCTCCCTTTGTCCTATAAAGCTGAATCCAAAATCATGCCCACAGTCAGACACTCAGTGTCTGACTCTGGGCATGATTTTGGATTCAGCTTTGTAGGACGATAGGAAAATTCTGCTCACTGGCTAGAGATATGACACTAAAAAGGAGAGGGGCTTCCCAGGTGGTGCTAGAGGTAAAGACCCACCTGCCAATGCAGGAGACATGAGAGACTTGGGTTCGATGCCTGGGGTGGAAAGATCCCCTAGAGGAGGGCACGGCAACCCACTCCAATATTCTTGCCTGGAGAATCCCCAAGGATAAAGGAATCTGGTGTGCTACAGTCCATAGGGTTGCATAGAGTCAGGCACAACTGAAATGACTTAGCATGCATGCACACACTAAAGAGGGAAAAAGTCACCTGAAAGAAACAGACCCAGGACCACTCTGTTGAGGAGAGAGTTCTCAATTCACACTACTTGCATAAAATGGGAATGGGAAATTAACATAAAAACTGATCTGCAAGCAAACTTTGGGCCTCCCCAAAGAGATGCCTCACACAAGAGATAACTCTCCCTAAACGTAAGCTTAGAAGCACATGGGAAACAAACTCCCATGAAAGACAGTGAGCAGATCTATAAGAAAAGTGACAATTGAGCAAATCTGAAAGAGGTTTTCAACTAGAATTTTTTTCAAAATATTCAAGAGAACAGGAAAGAAACATGCAAAAAGAAATATTTTGGATAAAATAATGGGAGACTTTCTAAAAAGAGGTGAATGTGTATTTTAGTTATGAAACACAAAGTCCTTTTAAAAGCCTTGATACATGAATAAAACAGCAAAGTAGAGCTGAGAAGAAAATCAATAAGTTACAGATAGATGTGAGGAAATCACTCAGGACACAGATCAAAGAGATAAAGAGATGGAGCTCATAAAAGAAAAGATAAAAGATATGGAGATAGAATGAGAAGCCCCACATGTGGAGGAGAGGTATTAGAGGAAAAGATGGCAAAATGTTTTTGTACATAAAGAAAATTACGAATCCTTACATTGAAAAAGAATATGGAGTCCAAATACAATAATTAAATAAAAATTCATACTTACTGCATATTACTGAAATAACTTTACATAAAAATAAATTCTCCCTAGAGAAAAGACATATTGCCTTAAAAGAAATGATAATCAGTTTAACAGCTGAATTATCATCATCAATAATGGATTCCAGAAGACAATGGATTAATATCTTCTGGGTACTGATGGGACACAGTTGTTAATTTAGCTTTTTACAGTCTGTTCAGATATCACTCTTTAATGCTAATACTTCACTGAAAGAATTGCCAAAGGATATACTTTAGTAGGTAAAAAATTTTTGAGTAAGATGCAAGAAGATTGGTAAATAAAGAAATAAGCAAAACATATCACTAAATTTAAATAAGTATTTTCAGTGAGAATACATTGCTCTGGATCACTTTGGAATTAGGGAGTTCTGAGGTCTAATTCAGGGGAAAGATAAACGTTGATAAACTCTACACTTTGAAAACTGTTATAAATGCAACTGTATAAAGTATGCTAATTGAACAAGATAACATTTTCTAGTCAGTTTAGTAATTATTAAATCCCTTGAGATGTTTTTTAAAAGTACAGATTCTCAAGCTCCCTTCACAATTCTAGCAGTGTTTCTGGAGGGGAACCTTTGCTTCTGTATTTTTTCAAAGCTTCCCAGCTAATTTTGCTGGAAAATCATACTAACTAGCTCAGTAGGACACATCCTCTAGGTTCTTGCTCCTTAGATCTCCAAGACGGAGAGACAAGGTATGAGCCAGAACTCATTGGAAAAACCAAAGCACCATAAAAAGAAACCCCTGAAAATTGTCCTGGAATTATAATGGGAAAAGTCTCTTTATTCTCCCTGGCATGTAATGTTTTTCCAGGTGATTGGTTTAAGGAGGTAATTTAGTAGATCCTAGTAATTGGAAACAAATTATTTTGAAGTGATGATTTAAATTGTACATTGGCAGGAATTGACTATTTAGGCATAATGAGTTTAATTGAGTGTCAGGAAGTGTTTTTTACAATGATGTAATAACTGTCCACTTTCTGTTTGCAAAGCAGGGAGCTTTAAATGTTTGAGGTGATTGAACAGTGCCACTTGCAAGAAAGTGCCTTTTAAAAGTGTGTAAACATTATTAGCACCTTCTTTAGCCTGGTAAATTCTGGCTGTGACTGAAATAGGATCTCACCAAAATCCTTGATTTTTAGGTCTCATGATCTATTTCCCAGATGATGCAGTGGTAAAGAATTTGCCTGCCAATGCAGGAGATGCAGGAGACGTGGGTTCGATCCCTGGGTCAGGAAGATACCCTAGAGGAGAAAATGACAACCAACTCCAGAATTCTTCCCTGGAAAACTCTATGGACAGAGGAGCCTGGTGGGTTACAGTCCATGGGATTGCAAAGAGTTGAATACAACTGAGCACACACTACATAAGCATAATCTGTTTCTGAAGAATATTCATCAGTGGGGCTCAGTTCCACAAACTCAGCAATATGTATAAAAAGCCAAAGTCTAGGGAAATAAAAAGTCACTTCTTTTTCTAACATTTGCTATACTGAATTTGGGGGGTTAAAAAAAGTGGGTTGTGTGTTATATCAAAGCCCTCCCCCTTTGTTTGAAGTCTTTAGGGTATGAGAACAGTTGGAATTTAGAAATCATTACCTTTACCAATAGAGTTAGCACACCTGAGATTGAGTAGAATTCTCCCTCAGTTCTTCCCATTGACAGCAACCCTAAAAAGCATGATTCTGCATCTCAGTCATGTGGATTGCTGTCACTCCTCTGAGCCTCTTTCCTCTGTTAGCCTGTGAATGCCTCAAGAGCAAGGTCTGGTTAATCAGGCAATCTCCAGGTCTAGCCATGTGCCTAGCACAAATAAGTATGCAGTATATTTTTGTTTTTGATTGACTGACTGAATGAATAAAGGAAGTCCCTGAGGTTAAGGAACTTATCATTATCTTAGAAAAACATTTCCTCCCCTTTTCAGTGGCCCTCTGCCCCAGGTAACCTGGGCTAGCTGAGGACTTGGTTCACATAGGTCTGTACTTTCCAATATGGTAGCCACATGTGGCTATTTACATTTACAGTGATTCAAATTAGATTAGATTGCAGTTCCTCAGTCACACTAGCCACAGATTAAGTGCTCAATAGCTTTATATGGCTAAAAGATATCATCACGGACAGCACAGCTATAGTGCTATCTGTCACTGTAGAAAGTTGAGTCGGACAGAGTTGTATAGATAGACCCTTAGCTGGGGCCTCTGGAGCTCTATACCATCTCATATTTAACCAGTTAACAGTGTGAACTAGGCAAACCACTCAGATTCACATGAGCTCCCTACTCTCTTTGCTTGAAGCATTCTTCCCTTATGGGGTAGTCTAGTTAATTACTTCTCATCTTCCAGGTCTAATAGACCCAGCTAGGTCAAGGCCTCTCATGGTACTTGTGCAATTTCTCATCAAGGTTAACATTGTATTGTGTGTATATATATATATGTATATATATATATATATATATATATATTAGTGAAAAAGTAGTGAAAGTGTTAGTCACTCAATCATGTCTAACTCTTTTGATCCCATGGACTGTGGCCCACCATGCTCCTCTGTCCATGGATTTCTCCAGACAAGAATATTGGAATGGGTGGCATTCCCTTTTCCAGGGGATCTTCCTGACCCAAGGATCAAACCCAGGTCTCCCATATTACAGGCAGATTCTTTACTATCTGAGCCACCAGAGAAGCCCTATGTGTGTGTGTGTGTGTGTGTGTGTGTGTATAAAATATGGAATTAAATATATATATATATACATTTAATTCTTTTTATCACTTTAAAAACCAAAAACACTTATACATTTTTGTGATTTCCCACATTAATTAGTTAATACCTCTCACAACAAACTGTCAGCTCTAGGAGGACAGGAACAAGTCTGAGTTTGTTCAGCATTATACCCTCAGTGCCTAGCAAAGTGAGTGACACATAGTAAGCATGAGATGTTCTTTGAACAAATCAATGAATGAACCATCAGTTTCACCAAATGGTCGCTGCTCTGTTGGCCTGATACTCAGTTAAGAAGCACAGATATGGCCATATCTGTTTTTCACAGCCATCATCCCTTTGATGGTAAAGGATATCTATCCATTCTGGTTCATTGTTGGCTGGGCTAAATATTTTCATCATCACCTCTGGTATCTCGCCAGCACAATTTAGACTTTTGAGGGGAATATACTGTTCCAGTTGAATATCCACGAGCATTTCATTGAGGATTTGAGGCAGGCACTATCAACCTTTCTGTAGAAAAGCCACTCATTCCGTCTCTCCATCAAGTAAAAAAAAAACCTGACATTGAACCCCTGTACTGTTTTCTGGACAGTAACTCTTCTCTAGTAAAACTGCCACCTCCAGGGTTTAATATCCAGACCAACTCTCAGGATTATAGACGGGAAGTTAGAAAACACACGGGTCAAGGCTCCAAAATTTTAGCCACCTTTTCCTTAAGTGCGTCAGAGGTTTTCAACCGTCTGGAAGGTCCTGAGCACCACCCCAGAACTCTTTCATCCACTGAACTGTTTCTACGAAAACTTGAGGAAGTGGGGGCAGTTCCAGCTGAGTCTCCCCTGAAGTGGGTCAGGTCGGCACAGACCACAGCCATTGAGTAGAGGCAGACCAAAACAGCAACAAAAAGAGCCGCCCACTCGGGCTCCTGTGAGTCTTCACGTCTGAGTTCATGTGGCTTTCACTCAGAAACGGAAGTGGAAAACCAAATAAAGTCAACTCCATGGAGGTCCTGGGGACTTAACACTGAGCAGCCACACAAATACCAGAGTGATGCATCATGATTCATGTTCTTACAATAAATGCCTAAGAAAGTCATAAGGATTTGGCACTTACTATAAAGCACTGGCAAGACAGCTCAAAGTTTTCTGCCTGTTGTAAAGTGTAGCCTGGGACATTTTCTCCCATTGAGCAATATGCATTAGCAATGTTATCTCTAGTAGCCCAGGAGTTACTCATAAAGCTTTATTAAGTGATGTCAAGACTTTTTTTGTTCATGTTCTTTTCTGTTCTGGGAGAGGCTTTATAAAAGACACTAAGTCGTTGTTTTTCCCAATGAGTCCATACCAGCCCAATATTTGAAGATGAAACACATCCTAGAGGATTAACAATCAGGAATCATTGACTTAATACTGTTTATACTTACAGAATAGACTCTGCAGAAGAAACAAGTTAAAGCAAAGAGCATTCCTATAGAGTAAATTCCTATATTGTCATTTAGGAAATCATGAAAAGAAATGAAGAAAATAAAACCAGGTGGTTCTCTAGGCCCTCACAAGTCTGGGAAAGGGTGTGATGCTTCACCAGGATAGGGGCTTTTCCATTCAGAAAAAAATAATTAACAGCACTGCATCTCCATGGTGGCTCAGGCAGCTAGTGGCCCAGCCAACACATCCACTTGAGTCAGCAATAAGGTGGTCACTTCACTGCTGGCAAATCAATTATGTGATGATCTGTGTGGCTCATTAAGGCAGCTGAAATAGATAGGGAAGGTGCAGGCCATTTGTCTAGTACATCGAATGGATACCTCACTGGCGTGACAGTGGATAGAAGAGTAGGAAGGGACCTTGGGGAGAATTAGTCTCCTCCGCCCTCCTGTTTGATATGAGAGGCACCCAGACAACATTTCCAATAATTTTCTACACTAACAGTCTCAAGCAACATGAGTCAGAGAGGAGATCAAGGGGACATGGGACACACTGGCAGGGCAACAGCTGCCCACAGCTGTGGAAGGCCTTCCAGCATCTCTCCTTAGGCCCCTCTACTTCCTTGTGGTCTCTCTTGCCTTAGGTCCTTGCGCAAGTGGTTCCTTTTGCTTGGGACCCTCTCCCTCCCCATCTCTCATCAACCCACCTAGCTAACTCCTCCTTATCCTTGCAAGCACTTCCGTCTGCCAAGAAGCCCTCCCCGACTTGGCAAGTTTAGGTTACCTGCTCCACCTTTGGCTTGTCCCGCTAGGGTGACTGACCTCCACTGTTTTCCTGGGAGGTGTGACTTTTAGTGCTGAAGTCAAGACATTCACCCTGTCTCCCATGTTCCCTGTGCTTACCTTTCCCACAGTGGGGGGTATTCTACTATAACTGTTCGCTTACTTGTAGCACTAGATGCTGTTAGTTCCCTGAAGGCAGGTATAGGGCCGTTCATCTCTGTAATCCTGCAGCACACCCAGCACAGGTCTGGCACATGGCAAATATTAAAAACCATAATTGGAATAGGTGCATGCATGTGTGCTAAGTCACTTCAGTTGTGTCCAAGTCTTTTCAATGTCATGGACTGTAGCCACCAGGCTCCTCTGTCCATGGGATTCTCCAGGCAAGAATACTGGAGTCAGTTGCCCTTCCCTTCTCCAGGAGCTCTTCCCAACCCAGGGATGGAACCTGCGTCTCTTAGCTTTCCTGCCTTGCAGGTGGGCTGTTTACCACTGAGCCACTGGGGAAGCCCGAATGGAATAGGTACATAGTGCTGAATGAATGAATGTAAAATCGACATTCTTTTTCATCTGTTTCCTGCAGCCTTCTCAGCCTTTCCTTGAACCCACGTGCGGATCCTGAGATTTGCGCTGCTGCCTCGACTGCCAGCACCCAGAGCAGCTAATGTGTCTGGTGAAGGCTCCTGCATACAGATCAGGACACCCTTACTTCCTGCTCCGGTCACCATTTACCTTTAGTTACTGGCATAAAGGGGCTTCCCAGATGGCTCAGTGATAAAAGAATCTGCCTATCAGTGCAAGAGACCCAAGAGCCTTGGGTTCGATCCTTAAGTCCAGAAGATCCCCTGGAGTCAGTGTTCTTATCTGGAAATTCCCATGGACAGAGGAGCCTGGCAGGCCCCAGTCCACGGAGTCACAAAGGGTCAGACATGACTGAGTGACTGAACACGCATACACTGACATACAGAGCCTAAGGCCTAGGAAAGATATTTTTGTTATTGTTCATTTCATTGAGAGTGTATGTGTCAAGCACTATGCTTTGCTCTTTCATTCATTTTCAGAGTTAATATTCAAAATAGCCCTCAAGGTTTTAGCCCTACAAGCCCTACAATTGCCACCATTTCCCAAATGAGGGCCTTGAGATTCAGAGGAGTTAAGTAACTTGTCCCAAATGCCACAGCTGGTTACAAGTGACTTGAGGCTAGAACCCAAGTCAGGAGTTTTTGTTTTTAACCACTGCCTTATAGTGCCAGAAACTGTCTGCGGCATTGGAGGGAGGCAAGCTAGGGGACACCGCCATCAAGTTGGTAGCACAGCAAACTGTGGCCAGGGACACAGGGGGTTTCTGTCCCTTACCCACAACCCCCCCTGAGCCTGGACCTTCTGGAGGAAAGGAAGTGTATGTCACAGGATTTCAGGGAAGACTGATCCAGTGGTTTTATTAAAGAGCTGAAAATAACTGATAAAAAAAAGATGGCTTGCAAACCCTTTGTGTGATAAATGAAAAGCCAGGTTCAAGAGGGGCAGAACAATAGTTCAAGGTAACCCAGCCAGGCAGTGGCAACACCAGACCGGAAGCCTTAATCTCTGACTTCCTGTCCGTGTCGGCTTCCCACTTTCTTCCCCCATTCTGTGACTGTTAAAACACACAAGTCTCTCTTCACCACATTCCTTGGATTTTAAAGCCACGGATCCTGCTGTCGTCCCTGCCCAATCCTAATACTTTTTTCTTTCTTTCTTAACATTTGAGGAAGAAAGTGTTATGGTTAACAGCATTTGAATTCCACAATGTCACTGTAACATGTAATAAATACTTTTTATTATTTATTACCAAAATGCTTCAGGGCCATGGAAGACTGAAAGCTCTTCTATTCCTTCTGACGCAGCTCCAACAAGTTTGCTCCAGTCACTGGCTGGGGTGGGGGTGACGTGGCTAGACTTGGTGATTCAATCTTCTCAATGCCACAGGCTGTATCTGTACAATTATGCTAGAACTGTAGGTGACTGGAAGATTTATTTTAGCTCAATCTTTGCAGCCCTGAGAATGGCGGGTTCTTAGAAACATCTATGCAGCCACCCAGGACCACCTGAATGAACTAATGGGGAAACTATTCCAAGAGGCTGGGTCACCCCAGAGTCCACAGGAATCAGAGTTCTGTCCCAGGGTAAGGGCAGCAGAAAACACTATATTCAAAGCCAGTCTGGCAAACTAACTTTGGGGATATTTTAGGTACTTTAAAAAAACAGGCACAGAGTTGTTTTTTTTTTTTAAAAGACCAGAGACTGTAAGCCCTTCACACACCACCCCCACCGTCTTCCATACCTGCAACCCAGGAATTCTGCTTGCACTAAAAAGACATCTTCCAAGAGGACCTATGAACTTAAAACAAATGCTGTTTAATTTGCTCTTCATTAGGGGTGTATCTGGATTGATTTATTGTGCCCTTCTGACCCTACGTCTTTGGAACAGCATTCCTTCACGATTAAACAGGGAAAGGATTCAGGCAGGACTTTCAGGGATCAGTGTAGAAGGCTACAAGGATAGTTCAAATAGCTCCGTATCAGGTAACCCAAAGGAAACACTCTCGACCCAAGTCAGCATTGAATGCATGTGAGCCAGACAAGAGTTTGCAAGTTTTTGACCCAGGTTTCCCAAGCCTTTCCTAAGGGATGTGGCCAGCACAGACCACTATTATCCAGATTATGGGCTTTTGAGTACTTCCACATTCAGGATATTCTGAGATTGCCTAACCACATACAATTGATCACAGAAATTGCAATCCCTTTTGATCCCAAGGAAGTCAGCTCTTCCTGGTAACTACTTAGCAGCAGGGGAAAAAAAGGAGGGGGGGGGGGGGAAGAAGAAAGATAAAAAAGAGAGAGAGAAGGAAAAAGAAAAAATAAAGGGGAGGGGATGAAGGAGAGAGGGTGTCGTGCACCAGGAGAATAAATTTCTCCTGGCAGCTCAATAGGCCAGTGGTAATCAGAAAATGAGAAAAACCTTGTAAAGTGCTAAGAAGAGTGAGGCGACAGCAATTGCCCTTTAGAAATGAGATCAACAGTCTCTCTTGTGGGTGGCACAAGTATAATTACAGCAATTAAGAGGAAAGACTACAGTCCTTTTTGCTCTTAATGTGTAAACAAACGATTTAGGAACTTGTAAGCCAGAGAGAATTGGTACATAGCTTAATTTTATCTACTACTGTGGCTCTCCTGGCTTTAATTGGCTTCCAAGAAAATTTCAAGGGCTGAGGCCTTTGTGGTTGTGGTTTTAGTTAAATGCACACATTTACCTGGAGCTGGGGTGGAGGAAGACGGAGAGGAGAGCTTTCACCGGCTATGCAACTCCCTACTAACCCATGAACCCCCAGGCTACCCATCCAGAGTGTCCAGGATGTGTGAAGCGTGGAGAGAAAGAGATCCAGGCCAAGGGCATCCTGTGTTCTGGACTTTTTGGGAGGCCCTGAATACTGTGTGCTCCCCTCTGGAGCAGCCACAATGGCATCTGTTGGGTTGTCTAGCAAGCATCCTAATTCTGTTTTGAAGCCCAAGGGCCATAGAAGAAATAAAGAGTCTGGAGCAGTGGGTTGGGCTGGGAAGTGGCTCATTTTCTGTGGTTTGGGGGTGACCAGGAAGCCACAAAACCAGCCTCTTCAAGAAGGGGCTGACCTCCTACTATTTTGTGAGTAGCTGGCTTCCCTAAGGACTGCTTAGGATGGATTAATGCAGCTAAGTAAATGAATCTCTGGCCATTGACCATGGAACTCAGCTACAAGGAATCACTGCTGTGAAAAGCAACTTGATTACAAATCAAGTCCTGACAATTCTCTGGAGGATGACTGCCTGCCTCTCCCTAAAGAATCTGGTGCATGCTCCACAGTCTAACGGTAAGCCAGACCATCCTAAACATAGCCTCCAAATATAGTGACAATCTAGCCAGCTATTTTTTCATGATGCAATAATGGGCCAGCAGGCAGAAAATTAACTTTATTGATAGAGATTTATTTCTTTGATTTAAGAATTGCTCTTTTGAAATAAAAATGGTTTTTCTCCAAAATTTAGAATACATGCAAAATGAGAGGATCTTTTCTCAAGTTTGATATAGGAAATGTACTGGGAGAGTGGAGCCCTCCTGCGAGCTCTTGTGGGCTATTTGGCTCAAGAACCAGGAAGCTGCCTGCCTCTCACTATCTCACACATGTGGGTCAGAGCTCTTTTGTTGTTCTGGACTGCCTTCCATGATAGGCAACAGGAAGCTCTTACCCCTCCTTCATAACCTCACAAAGCCCACCTGATGTTCCTATTGATGATTTGAAAGGAACTAGAGTCAACCAGAGGAGAAGGCAATGGCACCCAATTCCAGCACTCTGCCTGGAAAATCCCATGGACGGAGGAGCCTGGTAGGCTGCAGTCCATGGGGTCACTGAGAGTTGAACTCAACTGAGTGACTTCACTTCACTTTTCACTTCCATGCATTGGAGAAGGAAATGGAAACCCACTCCAGTGTTCTTGCCTGGAGAATCCCAGGGATGGGGGAGCCTGGTGAGCTGCCGCCTATGAGGTTGCACAGAGTAGGACACGACTGAAGTGACTTAGCAGCAGTAGCAGCAGAGTCAACCCAGGACTTCCCTGGTGACTCAGTGGTAAAGAATCTGCCTGTAGTGCAGGAGACCTGGGTTCGATCCCTGGGTTAGGAAGATCCCCTGAAGTCAGGCAACCCACTCCAGTACTCTTGCCTAGAGAATCCCATGGACAGAGGAGTCTGGTGGGCTGCAGTCCATAAAGTTGCCCAGAGTTGAACGTAACCAAAGCACCTAAGCAGGAGCAGAGTCAATAGGAGAGCTGGTAGAAGCTGGAAGACAGCTTTCTGGATTGAGTTTAAGGCCAAGTCAGCAGAGCCCCCCAGAAGGTTCAGCAGAGTGGGTGTGACCATTTTGTCTCCACCATGGGACCATTTTTTACTGCTTCTGAAAGCCTAGGCCCAGGGTGAGGACGAGCAGCTCAGAGGAAAAAGACACCAGAGGCCCTGTAGGAACTAGGAGTCACCCATAACAAGAGCGTTATGTCTATGTGGTGGTTTTTCCCTCTGTCGCATCCATGAGTGCTCAGTTGTTTCTCTGACGGATCAGTTCATTATCATAGTTGTCACTCTCTGCCAGCAATGACTCTGTGTGGTGGTGGATGTGGTGGGAGATGTTGGAGGATATGGGCTTTGCATGCTCCTCACTGCCCCATCCTAAGCCCCCACCACTATCCCTTCTTTCTTTCCTGACTGGTATTACCCTCAGACTCTTGCCATTTAAGCCTTCATGGCTTCATATTCTTTGTCGCATTTATTCAGCATCATTCAGCTGAGAAGTCTTAATGTCTTTGAATGCTCAGTGTCCTTTCTGCATTGAAGCTTCTTAATTCTATGACCATGGAAATGCCCTTAACATCTCTCCACCTTTGTAAATGGTGTTAATTTACACCATGAGGATGCTAATAACCCTCGCTGGGTTATTGAGTGTTAGGTTAAAACTGAGGGTGTTAAAAGAAATAATGTATATAAAACACAAGTCAATACAAGTTTAGCACAAGAAAGCATTCACTGCATGGTGGCTACTAGAATTCATATTAATTCATACTCTACTTTCTGTCTGTTTCTTCTGAAAATAATACATTTGTGGGAAGATATCGGAATTACGATTGTCCCAAAAAGAGACCATCGTTTTCCTTAAAAGTTATCGAGCAGATCTGCCTTGATTTTTGTCAGGCATTTCCTCCAAGAGTCCTTTACATTTCTAACTGATTGAAGGCATTCACCTTGCACAAACTGTAACAAAGAAACAGAGCAGGAAGCGGGGAGGATATTTGTGAAAGGTCTCCACCAAGTGTTAGAAAGAAAAAGAGGTGGAACTAATAGAAGAAAGTTGGGTTGCTCAGTTGTGTTTGATTCTTTGAGAACCCATGGACTGTTGCCTACCAGGCTCCTCCATCCATGGGATTTTCCAGGCAAGAGTACTGGAAGGGGTTGCCATTTCCTTCTCCAGGGATCTTCCCAACCCAGGGATCAAACCCAGGTATCCCACATTGTAGGCAGACGCTTCACCATCTGAGCCACCAGGGAAGTGACAATAGAAGAAAAGCAGAAGAAAATTGCAGGTGTGGCTTAAAAGACATGTGGAGCCAAAGGGACTTTGAATGGAGAGCCTATATAGGGGTTGGGGATCTCAGAAACCATCGATACAACTTTTCTGTAGGATTGACCAGGATCCATGCCCAAGGTGTGCTCCCTGCCCAGGAATGGAGAGCCCAGTGGGAGGACTCTTGTCTTCAGAATTTACTCTGAGGCTTGGTGCAGAGCCAAGTTCCATGACCTCTGGAGCACATGATAAGCTTTTGGCTTTAGGTTGACCTGCGCTTCATCCAGCAGAGGAGTACTTAATACAAAGTGATGGGACAAAGCTATTTAGTGTCAGGCTTCTGCCAGATCTTTCCATTTTGAAGCATGGGTTTGAGACAGGGCCAGAAGAAAAAAATCGTTGTTGGGTGGGGCTCATGCGATGAGGGAGTGGGAACCCGGGCCGCAATTCTTAGTTCTACCACCAACTCTTTGTGGGAGAGTGAAACTCTCAGAGTCTCTATTTCTGATGGCAAAGCTAGAGAGAAAAATCTTTAGCAGCCATTAAAAGTCTGACCATTCCAAATGGTTTACGATGATTTTTCTGGGAAAATAATGTACAACCTAAATGACATGAGAGAATCAATGGGAAAATGCATAAGTACACAAGATTTCTATATCCCCAACACTGTATAATGTCACATCACATCACAGAGAAGAAAATAGAAAGAATAATGTGTCTCTGGAGAGTTTAACCACATCTCAAGCCTTTTTATCCCATGAATACAAATGTTTATCTTGTATAGTCAAAGTGCCATATTAGGAGATTACTTTTCTGCAAAGTTTTCTCAACTGGGTAATTGGCAAATTGGTCCAAAATGATAAGAAAAAAATTATTTCCATGGTTCCCTGAAATTTCCTTCTGCCTCTGGGTTCCAGTCTCCTTAATGTTCAGGCTGGATGGAGTATCTGAATAATGCTTATCCTTTATGGGAACACACTGGCAGGAGTAGCCATGGGACTAGCAATATCTGTGGCAGGTCTGGGCATAGCTTCCAACCTATCGGATGGAATGATCAAGCCACGTAGTTGGGGGACACACAGGGAAAAGCAGTCTCTTGACACTGGCTTAAATAAGTCATCCATCCATGAATTGGCCCCTGACTTAGGTCCTACTCAGTGACAAGCTCTACACAACATGCAGAATTTCCCAGTGAACATCTCAATGACCAGAAATTAAACAGGCTGTTCAGAGTCGATTAAGGAAAACCCTCCTCTGGGTCTGAACTATTTCCACTGTGCATCAGCTGCATCATCTCTGAGAAGTTACTAAGCCTCAGTTTCCCTATATGTAAAATAGACTATGGTACCTATCTCATCAAGTTACTTTAAAGATTGAATGAGTTAATAATCTTGAGAAAGAAGAATGGAACTGGCGGAATCAACCTACCTGACTCTAGGCTATACTACAAATCCACAGTCATTAAGACAGTATGGTACTGGCACAAAGACAGAAATATAGATCAATGGAACAGAATAAAAAGCCCAGAGATAAATCCATGCATCTATGGACACCTTATCTTTGACAAAGGAGGCAAGAATATACAATGGAGAAAAGACAACCTCTTTAACAAGTGGTGCTGAGAAAACTGGACAGCCACTTGTAAAAGAATGAAACTAGATCACTTTCTAACACCATACACAAAGACAAACTCAAAATGGATCAAAGATCTAAGCATAAGACCAGAAACTATAAAACTCCTAGAGGATAACATAGGCAAAACACTCTCTGCCATAACTCCATGACCCACCTCCCAGAATATTGGAAATAAAAACACGAATAAACAAATGGGACCTAATTAAAATTAAAAGCTTTTGCACAACAAAGGAAACTATAAGCAAGGTGAAAAGACAGCCTTCAGAATGGGA
>ML663563.1:7260946-7554092 GCA_007570785.1 Antilocapra americana | reverse complement strand
ATGGTTAGGAGAAGAGAGAAGAAAAAGCATAGGACTTCCCCGAGCTAGTGCTGAGGGGTAGGGCAGTCCCTCAGATCCGCAGATGCACACCACACGGTGGATCTCTGTGGCTCTCCCTTCTCAGGACCTCATTCTTCTCGTGCCCATAAGGCACTCAGTAAACTAAAGAATTCCCCTGAGAGGTGAATGCTGTCACCCAGAGTCCTCTCTCCTTAGCTGTGGCTTCTGCTGTTGCTCCCCTGAAGACCCCAGGGTCGCCCTCTGCCCTTTCAGCATCACTGCTTCTCACAGTGGGTGTAGATCCTCTCTGAGCTGCTTTCCTCAGCATGGATGAAGGTGGGGACACTTGTTCTATAACTTAGACCCCAAGTCTCTCCCGTCTTTCACCTTAGCTATTTGTACTACTCCTGCAAGTACTGGCCATATAGGAGTGGGGTAGAGGAGGCTCCATAAAAATTATGTTGGAAGAGAGAGAGGCGCAAGGTCATATGAGGTGCGCTGGCGACATTGGTTTCACCTCAGGGACACTGAGAAGGGGCATGTGCAGTTACGTGTGTATGTTGTGGGGAAAGATTTATGCTTAGTAACCTCACACATTTCTTTTAAAAAGCAAGTTTTATTTAGTTATATATTTTAAAATTTTTGGCTGCATGTGGCACGTGGGATTTTTGTTCCCCAACCAGGGATTGAACTTAAACTGCCCTGCACTGGAAGGCACAGTCTTCACCACTGGACCACTGGGGAAGTCCACCCCACACATTTCTGTTGTTTACATTAAAATGAAAAAGAAAACGTTTTAGCAGGAAATGTGCCTGTTCAGTATGTCAAAAAACACCAGGGTGAATAAACCAATTCCAAGAAATGTTTCACTTAAGGGAGATGGTTTGGGCAGTAAGATACCGCAGGCCCTGCCTTGGGCATTGCTTCGCTCCCAGCAGACATGGTTTGCTGTAATGTAGTATCTGTCATGGTCTGACTGGATTTGTCCCCAGGAAAGTGACTGCATCGTCACATCACACCTTGCAAGTTAAAATTACTCATGCTTCTTGCTTCTGACCCAGGGCCAGGGAAGCCTTCCTTTCCAGCAATGTCAAGATGTGAGTTTGAGGTATCATTCAGGCTTTTCTCACAAATTCCCATTTCAGATTTCTCAAGGGGTAAAACAAAGATTCCATGTAAGTTGCTGTTTAGGTCATAGTCCTTAAGCACATCCCTTTTCTGACCTCATTTTTCTTTCCTTTTGGACTGCAGTGCGACTGGTCTACCCTAATCCTTATCAGATGGCCTATCTTCATTTTCAGCTCCTGAGAAATAACTTGCCTCGTTCTCCAATAGCATTTGTGCCTTAAAATCAAAGGTGGAAAAGTGTATCTTTCCCAGCCTTTGCCTGAGGCTCCCGGGACTGAGGTTCTTTGGACAATTCTTCCTCATCTCACATGACCATCTCACCTTGTGGCAAGCCCAGCTTTCTGCTATCCCTCAGGCCTCACCTCCCCTGCTCTCTCACCCACACTCAGAGATTGATCCCCAGTTCTCTGGGAAAGAAAAATACCACCATTCCCTGCTCACCACTCTGTGCTAAGGCTGAGAGCAGAGTGGGCCTTGATCCTATCCCCAAGGAAGGCGGGAAGGAGTCGTGGCAATACTGTGCTCAGGCTGCCGTATGGAGTACCACAGGTTGGCCTTCACCAAGAGCAAGTTATCGTCTCACAGTTCTTGAGGCTAGGCATCCAAGATCAAGGAATGGGCAGGGCTGTTTCCTTGTGAGAGTCTCGATGGAAGGCTCTGCTCCAGACCTCTCTCCTTAGTGTAGAGATGGTCATCTTCCCCCAGGACTCTTCACGTTGTCTTTTCTCTTCCCATGTCTTTATATCTAATTTCCTCTTTTCATAAGGACATCAGTCATACTAGATTGGGTCCCACCCAGATGACCTGCCTTTTGCTTGATTTCCCCTGTAAAGGCCCTCCCTCCAAATAAAGTCACATTTTGAGGTACTAGGGTTTAGGACTTCAATGTATGAAGTTGGGGTGTTGGGGGAACACCATTCTGCCCATAGCAGATCCTCATTTGACCATGGAGACTGGATCTGGGGTCAGGCTGAGCCCAAGTAAGAATCGACACCACCTCCAGGGTGAGCAACTCGAGTGTGGGTCACTGCTCCCTGGTGGTCTCTCAGACTAGGCTCAAACTAGGCTTACCAGTCTGACAGTTGCCTTCCAGGATGGACAAGCTCAGGTCAGAGTGTCTCTTTCAGCTTGGCAAGGTGGAATATTTCTCAACTCTGTGGAGTATTACTACTACTTTACAGCCACTGTAAGAGGCAGTGAGAGAGGAGGGAGAAAACGCATGGAAGGATGTGATGCTCTACCTCTTATGGGCTCTTGTTCTCCCTACTCCTTGGGTCCCACCACAGATAAGGGTGAGAGCATGGAGTGTGTGTCTTTTGTCTGGGTTTAACTATCCTTTAATGAAGATTTCTTGTTGATCCCCATGCACTCCCACAACCTTGGCAGAATAAAGTACTTCCTCTCATGGATACCTGAATTTATTTGAATATTCACCATATTACTATGATTATTTGTGTATGTGTCTTTCAGCACACACTGTCAGCCCATTCAGGACTCTGTTACAAAAATCCCATAGACTGGATGGCTACAGAGCTTTATTTCTCACAGTTCTGGAAAATTGGCAACTTCAAGATCAAGCTGCCAAGAGAGTCCCTGTCTGGTGAGGACCCACTTCCTGGTTTGTAGAGGATCCACTTCCTGGTTTGTAGATGGCCTTCTTGTCACTGCGTTCTCACTTGCAAAAGAAGCAAGGAGCTCCCTGAGATCTCTCTCTTAAAAAAAAATATTTTTTTGCCTTTTTTCTTTGGTTTTGTTGGGTCTTAGTTGCAGCACATGGGAATCTTTGTTGTGTCACGTGGGTTACTTTGATGCAGCCCCTGCAGGCTCAGTGGTTGTGGTACACAGACCCAGTTGCCCTGAGGCATGTGGGATCTTAGCTCCCCCTGCCAGGGATAGAACCTGTGTCCCCTGCACTGCAAGGTAGATTCTTAACCCCTGGATCACCAGGCAAGCCGTCCCATGAGGTGGAGCCCTTTAACTGAGGGAGAAACAAACATTCAGTTTACAACACTCTGCCTATTTATTCAATGTTTTTAAGGTTAAGTGACAAAGTGAAAGTGTGAATAAATGTCCATAATCAAAGAAGTTGGCTTACTAGCAGCTCGTACTGTGATGCAGAGCTTTAAACATGTAACACATTACTGTAGTTACTGGAGGAAGTGTCTGTGGGAGAAAACAGGTTCAAGGGTGAGCAGAAAAGGCAGAGAGAACCTTCAGACCTAATGTGGGTCTGACCCCTGTGAGGAAGACCAGATGGGAGCATCTCAGGGAACAGCGCCGTTCCCAGGAAGACTGAGCCAGACTCAACTCCTGGGGCATCCTTGAGCTAAAGCTGCTGTTCAAGGAGTCCCAGGCCTCTCAAGAGGAGGCTGTACCAGCATCTCTGCTAGGCTCCAACAACAGCCTGGGGGACCTGGGGGACGTGTAGCCTTGGGGCCACCAAGGATTTAGACCTCTGCAGCCGTGACCGTCCACTGTGTATCCTTTTAACTTTCTGCCTATATTTGAACATATTGAAAAACCTCTTCTGACTGGAGAGAGACTGCTCCTCCAAGGGCTAGGCAAGTCTAAGAGATAGTAAAGATAGGCCCTGACCTAGACAGTCCTTTCCATCCTGTCTTCAGCCGCTTGACCAGAAACCAGCTGTCCCCTGGGGCACTTCATGGCCTGCAATAATTCCCTTTCTAGGACCTGCTTTTTTCTCTGGTGCCTCTTCTGAGTCCTACTGGGAGCTGCACCTGACTACGCATCACACGGGAGAATGCAGGACAGTCCATTGCTGTTGCAGGAGGTCTGAGAGGCACTGCTTCACGGCGGCCACAATACAGAATAATCATAATTACCACGTATCAGCGTGTGCTGTGTGCTCAGTTGAGTCCAAGTCTTTGCGACCCTGTGGGATTCTCCAGGCCAGAATACTGAAGCAGTTTGCCACTTCCTTCTCCAGTTGATCTTCCCGACCCAGGAATCAAGCCCAAGTCTATTGTGTCTCCTGCAGGAGACAGGCTCTTTACCACTGCATCACCTTGTCTGTGTTGTGCTGTGTTTTCTGTGCTCTATCCCATTACTGCTGACGACAAGGCTGTGAGGTAACCTCAGTGCACAGAGAAGGAGGTAGGGGCCTTAGAGTTGACATCTTCCCTCCACGCTTCCTCCACCGAGCTGGCCAGAACCCAGCTGGTATCCATGAGTCACTCACCTCCGGTACCAGGAACAAATACCCTACATAGAATTTCAGCGTCCCCCACAGCAGCAGCCCCAGCTCTGGACACACAGGATCCTTCAGCGGCTCAGTCTAGACCTGAGGGTGAGCACACATACCCTGCCGTGTCTGTGCACATTTGCTCTTTCCTTGGAACGAGCCTTCTGAAGTCTACCGACAGAGTGTGCGCCGCTGCCTGGGCTAACAGGATTTAGCTTTATGTGACAGGAAGACTAATATCGGCCCCGAGCCATGTGCTGCTGGCGACCGAGTGTGGATGCTCTTTGTTAAGCTCCCGGGGTCTGGAAGGAAGCAGCTATGCTCTTGTTTAATTCCATATGAGCAGCTTTTTTATTTTTACAAATAGTCCTCTTGCTGTTAGGGGGTGAGTGAGCGACATAAATCATCATCATGTCTCTGGCAGCCAGGATTTCTTGGGCATGGTCCTCATTAAAGTCTTTAGTTGCAGGGTTCCTGGAGACCTTCCTTTGATACCTAAAAACATCAAACTGAAAAAGCCATGGTGAGGAGGAGGAGGAAAGGGGGGTGGGAGGAGGACAGGGTGAAGCTCATGAGGACCCCAGAACTGCAGTTGGAAATGGCACAGACAAACTAGAGTGATTCTTATTCACAGCTACAAAAAAAAAAAAAAAAAAAAAGGCAGGAGCACGAGCAGCAAAAGCAATAAAACTTCCCTGCTGAACAGAATCCAATATACCCATACAAAGAAGGGAGACAGCTACACAGGCGGGAAGGGTGGCTTCTCCGAGGTGATTCATGAAAAAAAAAATAAATAAGGAAAGTTCTCTGAGCCTTTTCCTCCCCAGACCTCAGCCCAGCAGGCTGTGGCAATCAATGAACTAGCCTTTTCCTAAGGCCTTGTCTCCCTGCTGGGCGGGAATCCAATCCCCGGGCAAAGGTCACTGGGAATACCATCATGCTGTTGGCAGTGGCTGTTCATTCACAAAATGAGCTCCTTTGTGATAAAAGGAGGGAGAGCAGACCCGGGGTTTGTGTGCATTCCAAGCTGGTGGAGGAGAGCTGCCAACACGCTAGGTCAGTGGGAACCCAGCAGCACACGCATCTCAGTTTACACGATTGATGTGGCCCTGCAGAACCATGCACATGGAATTCCTATAAATCAAGTCCCATTTTAAATGCACTCGGGGAGCTGGCCGTTTAAAGGGACCCTGCAGTGCATCTCTGGGAAAAAGGAAAAATCACTGCTGAATGGCTCGATCTTGCCATGAGGTAACAAATATTTATTGAGTGCTTATCGTGTGCCAGGCCTAGCTCTAGATGCCATGAGGATTTCTTTCAATGGTGGTGGGTGGGGGTGTGAGTTGGGGATCCCTGAGCTAGAGGGTGGTTGTTGGTTTTGGTTAAACCAGTGTGAGCTGAGTACAGAAAGAGGAGGAGAGGTTGCAGCTGGAGCCACATCCTGTCCCTGCAAGAAGGCATCCACCAGGCAATCTCCCTTTGAGCGACTGGGCAATATCTCTCATTTGTGAAGACAAGGCGAGCTCATTGTCTGTCTAAGGCCCAAAGCAAGAGGCTATGGTCAGAGGCTCAATGAAAAGATCAGGGCTTCCTATTAGAAAATATAATCAGAAAATACAACAGAATAAAGTTTCCAAATCAATGTCTACCCATGTTAGAGGCAATTGTCTGTCTCTATGGTTCTTTGAAGGAAATTCAATGTCAAGTTTATTCATCTTAAGATCTTGTATATACCAAGTCTGATGTTAAATATATTTATATACAACCTGAGTCAAATCGTATCTCCAGGACATGCACGTAGGTTCTAGACTCTAACATTTGGGAAATATAATGTCCTTGCAAACAGAACCTAAAATAATTGAGGCTGGGGTGGGGGAGGGGGAACACTTGCAGGAATGCAGGTTTCACCTGGAGGCTAAAAAAGCCTAAATTCAGGTGTTAGACAGCCTGCACTAGAATCCCAGTTCTATCACATTGTTATATGACCTTGGGAAAGTCATTTATCCACTCTATGTTTTGGTTTGCTTCTCTGTGAAATGAGGATAAAAAATAGAGTCTACCTCACAGGATATCTGTGAGGATGGAGGGAAAAGTGACTTTACTGACTTCTCTGGTGGCACAGTAGATAAGAATGTACCTGGTGCTGCAGAAGACACAGGTTCAATCCCTGGTCTGGGAAGATCTCCCAGGCCCCAGACCAACTAAGCCCATGCACCACAACTGCTGAGCCTGTGTGCTGCAAACGCTGAAGCCTGCACACCTAGAACTTGTGCTCCACAGCAAGAGGAGCCACCACAGTGAGGAAACTGGGCATCACAACGAGGAGCAGCCCCAGCACACCGCAGCTAAAGAAAGCCTGCACAAAGCAACAGAGGCCCAAAGTAGTCAGAAATAAATTAATTAAATAGATAAATAAAAGGGATTTGCAAAAGAGAGAAACATTTAAAGAAAAGGGACTTTACATGTACAGGCTTAGAAGAATACGTAATATATAGTATATGCTCAATAAAGTTAGTTATTGTGATGGTGGAGTTCATTTAAAAAACAAATCCTGGACATATACTGCATGGTTTAAAAGATCCAACTTCTTGGCAGTAGCTGATTTTCAGTGGATGCAGCATCATTAAGAAGGGACAATACATGCTCTAAAGTCTTACCACTATTAGAAGCACACTGTTTGCCTCCAAAGGAAAAGGAACACTGAGCAAGCCATGTATGACCTTTGCAGACGTTATTATGAGAAGCATCCTTGGCATTTGGAATGGAAAGGGATCTTTGGGTCTAATTTCTAAATCTCTAAAAAGGAAAAGCAGAAAAAAAAAGAAAAAAAACCTCAGATGCAACAAGAGGATATACATCTTCTTGGCTTAAAAAAAAAGAGAGAGAGAGATAAAAATTTGACTCTCTGACCTTCCCATCTAGGATGCATGCTTCCCAGTGGCAGTTTGAAACTTCTTAGAGAGCTTCCAGGAGAAGGTGATGGCACCCCACTCCAGTACCTTTGCCTGGAGAATCCCATGGACCGAGGAGGCTGGTGGGCTGCAGCCCAGGGGGTCGTGAAGAGTTGAACACGACTGAGCGACTTCACTTTCACTTTTTATTTTCATGCATTGGAGAAGGAAATGGCAACCCACTCCAGTGTTCTTGCCTGGAGAATCCCAGGGACACCGGAGCCTGGTGGGCTGCCGTCTATGTGGTCACACAAAGTTGGACACGACTGACGTGACTTAGCAGCAGCAGCAGCAGCAGCAGAGAGCTTCCCAGGTGTAATCTATCGGCCCCCAGACTCTCAGAAGGCAGATAGAGACCAAAGAAAGAGACAGACCACTCCAGGTTTGTATGTGACAGGTTTAACAAGAAAAGGAACTTATGAGACTTGTCTCACATGGCTGCAAAATGAATAGATCTCTGCATCTGCCCACCAAAATCTTAAAAGTTTATATAGAGGCCTTAACTGGGCTCAGTCACATAGACCATCCAGATGGTCTCAAAACCACATATCTATGTCAAGGCTATGTCCTTGGGGCAGCTTCTGGGAATAGGGAAGGTAAGAAGTACACATATTCCAAGGACAGAGGAGGGATTGGGGAACCACCAGTTACCCACATTCAGCTTGTGGGTCAACCAGAGGTCATGTCTTCCCGATGACCTCCACCAATGTCCCATAAGAAAGGAATATTATCACCTTTCTTGTGGTAAGTAGCATGGGGGAGGTGGGAGGAGAATCATAGTATACTTTGTCCAAATAAAAAGAAAGGCAGATAAGCAACAATGAGGTTTAGTGAGAGGGCTCTTGTTTTTATGGGTAAAAGTTTGTTCCAAAGTTCTAAGGAGGAACAGTACCTGCTCTAAAGTCTTACCACTATTAGAAGCACATTATTTGCTTCCAAGGAGACAGTTGGCGGTAACCATGTCCTCATCTGACAAAAGCCACGAAGAATACAGTGAGAAGTGTGGGTGCTGCTGACACGGTGCTGGCCTTTCTCATGCCTGGAGGAAACTTGTCACTGGACAGACTTAGCTAACACTTGTGGCGGTTATACCATACCAGGGGATGGTAATTAGCATGGAAGAGAGATCCACTGTGGGACATGCCTGCAACAGCACACCAGCTCTGCTTGTGTGGACCATTACAGAGGTGGGATTGTTACAACTCAACTTGAGCCTCTTACCATGAGCAGGGAAGATTTAGGGGCAATAAATCCGCACTGGCCAAGCAGTTGTGGATTTACCATGAACAGAAAGAATTCTTTTTACCTATAGCAACTCTGTAGGCTGCACATGCTCCCCAGATGCCGTCTCCTTAACTGTTCTTTATTAAAACAGAATGTACTGAGATAATGTCTCTTGGAACCTCTCAGGCAGAGCACAGATCCCAGGGAGTTCCCAGAGACCTCCCCTTCCATCTGGGCAGGATCCATGCTGCCTCAAGGAATCTCCCTCTCAGGTCTTCTAAAACATGTCTTCCCCAGCTCTGAAGCAGAGACTGGACCTCACTCATTACCAATGGCAAAGTCATCTCTGTCCCAGGGCTCCTCCAGCATTTCTTCCAATCACGACCCCTCTTAATGTCCTCCCCCTCCAATGGCCTAGGAGCCACTGGTAAAGTACCCCAGCCACACGTAGCCACATTTGAAAGTTAAAGCCACAGCATTCAAGGTACAATAAGCAAAAAAGCTGTCTCAAGTGAAAATAGAAAACAAATGAATAAACAAGGCTTGGGCTACCTGATTCCAGAGTAAGATAAAATCAGAGTCCAGATGACAACATCAAGAATTGGATAGACAAAAGCACAGTGCAATTCAAAACTATATAAGGGATAAAACTTCAAAGGCAGTTGAAAATGCCACAGAAGGCAAGCAGGAAAGCAGGGAGCCTCCCCTTATGGGGACCACTAGGAGGTGGCCAGCATAACAGTGGAGACAGAGAGAGGGTAAACCATGTTGATTTCCCTCCGCCTGCAGAATGATCCATGTGGGGAAGCTTGAAAGGTGGAGAAGTACAGCCACATATCTGAAAGATGCACTGGGTCAGGGAGGTAGTTTGGCAGTGAAATGTGGCTTTGAAATTCTTTGGGTTGATATTCAAAGAATGAAAGTCAAAGGCCAAGCTGCGGGGTGGGTGTCAATCCTGACCTTCTTGTTAGCAAGAAGCAGGAGGGCTAAACTTCCCGAGGTGCCCAGAGGGACCCTAGCATTCTGCAGAAGCGTGGACATTGTGGATTGAATTCAAAGCTCCAAATTTCCTGGAAACCAATCTGAGTCCTGCACTAGAAGGCACATGGTCATTCTCTGGATTCTTGCCTTTATTTTCACTCTGCCTGGAGGAAAAGCAATGAGCCCACTGGCCTGGTGACAAGAGACTCAGTGCCTCTTCTCTCTGCATGGAGAAGAAATCCTAAGAAGGAGTTTGGATATCAAATGGGGTGGACTTGATGCAGGGAAGAAATACAAATGAGGTCTGGAAATAGCACTGGACTGCAAACTTTTGAAAAATAAGAGTGATGTCATTCTCATTTTTTATGCCCTTGCTGGGCTTGGCTTAGAGTTCATAT
Organism: Antilocapra americana; assembly: GCA_007570785.1. NCBI lineage: Eukaryota > Metazoa > Chordata > Mammalia > Artiodactyla > Antilocapridae > Antilocapra > Antilocapra americana. The sequence continues at coordinate 7,544,208 of ML663563.1, read as the reverse complement.
TCTGTGGGGAGCTATTGACTTGAATGGGTCTTAGAGACAGTCCCTCTAAGATTGGAGTCTATCTTTGCACTTACTCGTGGTTTAGGCAAGCTTGTTGGTATCTCTGAGCCTAAGCTTTCTCATCTTCAGAGTAACAACAATGATCACTGCACAGAGTTGCAATGAGGTTGATACAGAAAGAGTTTTTTCTGTAGTCTGGCACACAGAAAATTCAGCAAAAGGTAGCCTTCATTATCGTCGTCCTCTCCTAGTTCTCAGCTCAAGCCTGTCATGGATAGATCTGTAGGTAGTGACTGACATTTCTGTCCACCTGTCCCGTATGTAATAACAGCAGTGACTATCAAGCCCCACTCCATCTCCCCAGCTGAGTTCTAGAAAGGATTTCCTTTTCTCCCAGGCTGCTAATGTCTGAAACGTCCATGCCTTCTCCCTGTTCCTGTCTTGCCTTCCCTCTCCTCTGTGGACTGCAGAACTGCCTAGGAGTCCTGCTCCTTCAGCCCATACCCACTAGGGGGCAGGACTGGCTGCAAAGGGGAAGGGAGAGAGGAAAAGGGCTGGGAACCGTTAATCCTAGTCCAAGTCCCTCTTCCACACCTTCCACGTCGACGAGCTTCCAGAGTCTCCCAGGCCTGTGTGCTGGTTTCTCTCCCCTCCACGCCCACATGCCCACTCACTCCTATGAGGAAAAGCCCAGAAGTCAAGCCCGTCCGGGTTTTCCCCTCCCTAGCCCTGCACACCACTGCATGCCTTCACACCTCTAGAACCCACTGTGATTCCCCAGGTAGCTTTCCTCCTTCCTGAGGAAATCTGGGTGAAAAAGAGAAGAGAGTGGGCTTGAGGAAGGAGACCTCTTAAGCCTTGTCTTCTTCCTGTTTTTGTTACAAAGCGTACAGGCTTAGTCGCTTCAGTTGTATCTGACTCTTTGAGACCCCCTGGACTGTAGCCCACCAGACCCCTCTGTCCATGGGATTCTCCAGGCAAGAAGATTGGCATGCGTAGCCATTCTCTTCTCCAGAGGATTTTCCTGACTCAAGGATAGTACCTGTGTCTCTTATAAACTCTTACAAGAGCTCATCGGTGAGTAGCGTTGGCCTTGTCAGGGAGGAGAGTGAGAGAAAGCAGGACCCCAGCTTCTGTTTATCTTCGAGACAGAGTTGGTTGAGGGACGCCAAGGATATCCTACTAGAGCAGCAGCTGGGGACAAAACAAAGAGGAGCAGGGGGTTCGCTCCTTGTGATCTTGTTGTTGTTGCTGCTCAGTCGCTCAGTCGTGTCCAACTCTTTGTGACCCCATGGACTGCAACACACCAGGCTCCTCTGTCCTTCACCATCAGAGTTTCCTCAAACTCATGTTCATTGAGTTGATGATGCCATCCAACCATCTCATACTCTGTCATGATATTGAGGAGAAGAGAAAGCAGAAGATAAGGACTGAGAAGAACACTCACTTTGGCAGAATTCTCCTCCCCCCCCACCCCCACCACCGTCTTTGCCCCATTGGAGTTCCCCCAACCGAAGCCCTTAGATTCACCACTTGTGGCCTCTGAGCCAACAGTCCGCCACCTCACCATACAGTGAGATGCCTCAAGAAAGGAGAGAGAAAGCCTGCCCGTCTCATTGCCTGGCCAAGGTTGGGAGGCTGTAAGGGTAAAACATACGTTGCTCTCACCCAAGTTGAACTCAGGAACATATTTGCCAAGGAGTTATCTGGAGTCACAGTAATTGAGCTCAATGATTAGGATCCCAAGAGCCTAGAAACCTGAGCATGCTTGAAACAGTGTTTCTCTTAAGAACAAAGAAAGCCCAGAAATCTGTGCGATATCATATTTTCTGTTATTATAGTAACACTCACACGGAAAAGAAGATCTGTCTACCAAACTTAGGGTAAGACTGGAAAGAACAATGTCTTTCATAAGAACAGACACAAAAATAAGCTCAAAATGAACTAAAGACCTAAATGTGAGACTGGACACTTTCATCCCCTCATGTATGCAAAGTTATAACCAATCTTTCATTTACTCTGCACCAAGTACTCTGTGTTCTTTGTAAAACACTGTTGTGCTGAAAGGACTGAACAATGTAACCTGGGCCATCATCTGCTTCTGGATAAGACTTTTCTCAAGTCATTCCAGCAATAAATTTATTTAAATCTTGCTTTAAATAGAAATATTCGAGTGTGCTCAAGACTGTTGAAGATGCAATGAAGTATTTTAGGGTATGGAAATGGATTCAAATCTGAGCTTTGCCATATACCAGCTTTGTGATTGTGGGCAATTTAGTCACCCACTCTGTGCCTCAGTTTCCTCAGTTGTAAAATAAGGCTCTGGTGAGGATTTATTGTATGTCAAGTTCTTAGACTAGTGTCTGGCTTAGTGATGATTAATACTACTATCTTACTCTGCGTGTGTATATGTTAGCCACTCAGTCGTGTCTGACTCTTTGCGACCCCATGAACTGTAGCCCGCCAGGCTTCTCTGTCCTTGGAATTCCCAGGCATAAATACTGGAGTGGGTTGCTATTCTCTTTTCCAGGGGCTATTTTACTCTACCCTGAAGGAAATGTAGTAGTCTTAATATTTCCAGAAAGCAGTATGGCAATGTTTATCAAGAAACTTAAAGCTTACCATTTGTTACAATGATTCTAATTTCTAGAAATCCACCTTAAAAAAATAACTGGAGATGCAGGCACACACATAGATACAACGACAGCCACTGCAGTGAGAATTACCATACATAGCCAGATACCAGGAGTTGCTGTATGCCAAGACCAACACCAGGGAACCTGTTAAATAGACAGAAGTATATCAGTTGGATATGTTATTTGCATAGTTACTAAATCTCATGTTTTCAAAGAATACTTACTTAATGTCATGGGAAATAATGATGATTAAAAAAAGGAAAGTGCAAAATAAAAGATAGTCTTATTACATAACCTACAATGACAGACCTTGGTTATAGTTACCAGGCAAGGGCTAATGGCCATATGTTTGTCTGTTTGGACAGAGCTGAACTAACGACCAGTGGAGAATTCTTCACAGTATGTACATTCAGTCTAACAGAGTAGAGAGAGTATTGACAGATGACTACAAGGATCATACTAACATGCTCATGAGTCCTCAGCTAAGTCCATGCTCTTACACAACAAGTAGAAGGTGTAGAGAGATCATATGATGTCCTCAAAGTAACTCTGAGACTCTCCTGGCTCATAGGAAAACATGCTATGATCAACTAGTGAAGTCTGTCATCGACTCAGGAGGGTGTTCTGGCAGTGTGTGGAATATATACAATATTTGCCATTCCTGATACTGGTGATAAGGTGGCCAAGGAATCAAAGAATGATAATTTTATCCAAGAAAAATGTCAAAGAAGTTTCCAGATTCTTAATGAAATTATCCTAGAATCTTTAACTTGAAAATATATAACATGTCACACCAAAACATGGGCAGCAACCAGAAAGGCTTGGTTGAAAGAAAAACTGAAGAGACGAGCAGGTTAGACTGGAGATAGGAAGTGGAGGACTAGACCACATAATTCACTTCATTTGTTGGGAGGTTGTGAAAAGCCAGGGCCTGCGGTGATGTTGGTCAGGGCTCAGGAGGGTGCTGATACCAAGAGTCAAAGCAAGGATTATCAAGCATTCTTCAGCACTGGGAGCATTTAATCTTCCCAACTCCCTTATATGGGTAGAAACTGTGTTTCCTATTTTACCAATGAAGAAGTGAGGCTCAAAGATTTTTAAGGTCACCCAGGTAGTCACAGGTCTGTCAGATGCCAAGAACTAGGAGGTATATCCAAGCCCCTACCCCAGCTCTCTCTGACAAGAAGGTGAAAACTGCTATCTTGTGGATCATGGGAGGATCTTTCCATGGCATAAAAACCAAGGAAAAAGATCAAAGATCCAAAGATTCCCAGCTTGATTATTTCTCCAATTCACTCTCATGCTGTATTTCTTTAATTATTTTTTTTTTGGCTGGCTGGCTGGGTCTTTGTTGCTGTGCACAGACTTTCTCTAGTTGTGATGAGCAGGGGCTAATCGGCTGCAGTGCATGGGCTTCTCTTGTTGAGGAGCACGGGCTCTAGGTTTGCAGGCTCTGCTGGTTGCGGCTCTATAGCATGGGCCCAGTAGTCACGGCACACAATCATAGTTGCCCCTCAGCATGTGGTATCTTCCCAGACCAGGGATTGAATGCTTGTCCCCTGCACTGGCAGGTGGATTCTTAACCACTGGACCACCAAGGAAGTCTCTCACACTGTATTTCATTATCAATTATCTAATTTGGCTGAATCAATTAAATAATACATTTCAAATAGCCACACACTGATTTAAACAGTATTTAATCTTCAAAACCACCCGAGTAGGTATTACCATCCTGTCAATTTTGCAAATGAGGAAATCACATACAGTAGTCTTTTGCAAAAGGTATTGGGGTGCAATGATGGTGAAGAACATCCTGGAAGGGTTTAACCTCTAGGGTGGGAGGGGAAGTGTGTACTGAGAACATCAGGGTTGGGGGGAAGCCTTATGTGCTTGCAGGTGCTAAACAAGCCGAGGCTAGACCCGAGACCTGACCCAGCCCAAGGCTCTTCTCACCATGGACTCAGCAGCAGGGGCGCCAAAGGCCAAATCCAATTCAGTAAACACAGACTTCTGGTAAGCTAGTGTGCTTGCTTTCCTTCGGTGTCAGCTGGAGGTTGCATTTGCCTTGAGTACTAAAACGTTCTGCAGAGAGGCCAAGTGCAGAAATCTGTGTCTGAGATTTTCTACTTTTACAAGAAGAATGACCATGTGGGGCGCTCAGCCAAGGTCAACCTAGAATTGGAAGGCTGAGCCCAGGCTCAGCAGAGCCAGAGCCAAGGTGGAAAGCTCCAGGCGCTGGGAGGGCGGGGACGGAGCGGCTAGAGCAAAGGGCCAAGTGTGGGAATGTTTATTGACAAGAACGTGCTGGGGAGAACCCAGCCCTCACACCTCGGGGACGGGGGAGCTGGCCGTCTGGAGCGGGGAGCCCTGCCAGATAAGTTCAGCCATTTCCACTTCATAAAGTTCGTGGTACAAAAATGAATGGCAAACCCAGCCACGAATGTGATTTCTGAAAGGAGATTATTGAATAGATAGTTTCACTTTTTCAGATTTCTCTTCGGGTGGTCAGGAGCAGGGAAGTAGGGAGAAAATTTCCAGGACACTTGCTGACATCCCCATCCCATTCCAGAAACCATGAGGTCCTCACTGCAGGACAAGGGGGCACTACATCTTCCAAGGTTTCTCAAGAGAAGGAGAGGGCTAAACCCTGGGCAAAAATGAACCCATGAGTCTGGATCTGGTTGCCAGAAGACAGTGGGAAAATGGCAAGGGTGATCCTAAAATTATACGACCCCAGTTTGCCCTCCGGGTGATGGAACTTCAAGGCTTACATTAGACAGACAGCTCAAGGAAGAGATACACTGATTACATATCTAATTTGCTGTCACTATCCTCATGACATCACATATGTCACTGTGGCTTTTTCAGATTACTCTCGACCCCGAATACCCAAATCTATTTTCCTTGATGATTTGGTTTGAATTTTTTTCTTGGCACAGGTCTCATTTTCTTCCTTCCTGTCAGCCTCACTTCTTAGATCTTTGCTGGTGTTTTTGGCATCTCCGAAACTCCCAAATGTACAGGAACTTTTTCTAGACTGCAGTCTTCTGGACTTTCTCTCTCCTGATCACTCAGATGATATATCAAATGGTCTGGCATTGCTGCTTCTGGATATATATAGCTCAGCTTTTCGCCCCTTGATCTTTTTCACTGTGTTCAGGGCTAGGGTAAAGTGAAGTCATCACAATTGCTCTTTCAAGCTTAAGGAATTTGATAAATGAAGTCGTGTGGGGTCCTGGCAGGCAATGTGCTTAAGCAAAGTACAATGACCATCTGTGGACCAGTCTCCTTATCCCTTTATTATGGCACATACTCAAGTTCAAATTGCTTTGTTAAACTTCTCTGTGTGTCTCTCTCTTTTTGTATTTCAGCTTTATACAATTATTCCCAAATCTTGCAAACTGACAGTGAGGGAGAGTAATTTGAAAGGACTGCTCAATTTCAGTCTTTTGAAGATTTGCACCATAGATGCATTTTTCTAATTTCCTGGCATCTACTCTATTCTCTTGGACTTTTTAAAAAACAATTGTAAGAGAATGAATAAAGATAAGAATGCTTTCCACCAATACTCTCGAACCTTCCTTTGGATTTTCTATCTTTGGACATTTTAGATTTTAAAAATTCATACAACATCTAGCAATGTTTCCCAAAGAAAGACACACAAAGACCTAATGAAGAGCAAGTAACAGGTATAGATGCATATATTGTTTCTAAATATAGAGGCTAATGACTGGAGGAAAAAAGAAAGTTAGTAAATCAATTAATTATCATTATGTTTATAATTATAGAATTGATTTTGGCCGCTACATCAAGTTGGGTAACAAAATAAAGTCAAATATGAAAATTTTTGTTCCAAAGAAAATCTCCTGTCTTATTATCTATAGAGTATCCTTCTCCCCCCATCCCTGAGGCCTTTTCCCCTCTTGTGATAAATATAAAAACTGAGGATCAGTTCTGATCTTAATTGCTCCAGTGAAGTCTGTTTCAATCAGCAGAGGAGATATAGGTTCTAGAAGTGCAGAAGATATCCTACTGCCTCATGGCATGACTGATCACCAGCCGAGTTTGCTGCAGTGAGTGACTAAGACATGCATTGTCATCTCTGTGGACCTGTAGCTGAGGTATGCTCCTTTGAAGTGGCAGTTCTGCTACTATCCACAAAAGCTTTGTGGACTCAAGTGCTGTTTTTATAAACTGAAACATTTTCCCCTTTGCCAAGGAAAGCCAGAACTGCTTTTTGTTTTTGCTGGAATTTCTCTGAATTAACAAGTTAATCTGGGGAGAAGTAACATCTTTTCAATATTACCATGGAAGAATATGATATCATCTCAATTTATTTAAGGTTTCTAGTATATCCTTTGATAAAGTATTAAAATTTTCTTCACATAGGTTTTATGCACTTATTGTTAGATTTGTTCCTATGTACTTTGTTTTTGTTGCTTTTGTGACTATGATCTTTCTTTCCTTTATATTCTCTAAGTGAACATCACTGTACATCAGTTCTTTTATATCTGACTACCTTGCTGAGCTATTTTTTTTTTTTAGTTCTAATTGTTTTTCACTTGCACTACTCAGATTTTCTATATAGATAGTGTTCTCTTTATTTCCATCTTTCTACATTCTTTTTTCTTATCTTATTGCAATAGTTGGGTCCTTCACCACTGTGTGGCATCTTGCCTTATTTCTGCATCTAGGGGTCTACTTTAGTATTTCACCAGCAACCATATTTTTTGCTGTAGTTTTATGGTAGAAATTTTCTATGGGGTTTTTAAAAGCGAGAGATTTTCAATCCCAAGTTTGTTAGGATTTCTTACCAGGAAATATGTTGAGATTTATTAAATGCAAAGTCTCATGAAATACAGGGTTTTCATAACAATTGTTGATAATTCAGAATAAAGCTTACCTTACTACAGTTTTTTATGTTTTTACAACCTTTCCAAATTGATCAGTAATTGTAGCAAAATATCTATAAATTAATGTCCTTCTTGGGGAAAGTAGACCTTTTTAATCCTATTTTAGAGTTGTTGGCAGAGCATAATGAATAATATGAATCACTGTCTTATATGATGTCCATGAAAACAGGGTCATATTTTTAAAAATAGTTTAAATTGTGAATACTAAAATCTAAATTATAGGTATCATTTCATGTTCTGATGAAAACAATCTCAAATCCTATATTTAAAAATCTAATCAGTTTCTTCATTCTGAGTCTTAAAATTCTTTCTCCTTTCACAAAATATCTTGTCTCCCTCAAACTCTTAACTCCCCAATTCCAAGAAAAGGACCAGCTAGAAAGAAAATTTCAGTTTTCCTTTATACCTAAAAATCATACTTCACTTAAAACAAACAATTGGTAAAAATCCAGACCCAACGGGGATGGAACACTCAACAGCTTTGCCTTTCATGTGGAGAAGAGGGAAATAGGCTGTTATGGAATGGGGACCAATATTAGCCGATGTCTGGAAATGTCAAAACGATTAACATGAAATACTAAACTCATGTGAAATCAGTGCTCTAATGGTGTAACTCCTGAGTGCGCTCTGTACCATATTGCACACCAGGATTAAGAAAACAGTCCTCGAGTGTTTCACAATAGTGCCCTCTTCACAGCTGACCCCGTGTGCTTTCCAAAGTCCTTAATTCTGCCACTTTCAGCATCCCTGTCTCTGAGGATTTATGATGTGTTGCCAATATTATTACTTTCCCTGCTTCCACCCCTTCCACCCCAAATATTTCAGGCATTGTAAGTAACACATTTCCACATAAGGGCGCTGAAAAGTCAAGAAGCAGAATTTCTCAGCAAGAAGAGCTGTAGGTAAAGGGGCTCCCCCTTTTCATTCTAAGCTGGCATGCGGAAGGCGCTGTACACTATTGAGAAAGATGGAAGAGGGAACAAAGATATCCCAAGGAAAGGTAAGGATGCTTAAGAGAGGAAACTGGCCTTCATTTCCCAATATGGTGAACACCAGGCCAGCTCTGGGAGCAACAGACCTCCCCTAGCTTTACAGGGCCTATTTGATTCCCTTAGCAAGAACTGAATGTCTGTTCCTCTAGGCCTGTGGGATACTCAGAAGCATGCAAGCTTTATTCACAGACTCCCATCACTTTTGTAAGAAGTAAATGATTGACATTATGACATGGCTTTTCATGACAAATTCCTCTGATTCTCCTAGAATCGAATTACTATTATCATATTATCACTTATTTTCTCTCTGAATACACATGCACACACACACACACCCTCAAGCTCTTTTGTACCCTGTCCATATTAAACCAATGCTTGTCTGCTGACTGACTTGTGACTCCCTTGTTGATAATGCAAAGCAAAAGTAGATCAAATAATGGCTGCTGGGTAATACTTCACTCTCACCTGTTAGATAATTTCAGCCAGAAACCATTCTAGTCCCTGCATCAAACTGTGGCCTTTGTAGTGGATGCTCTGTTGCCATACCTAGACTATCATTGTTGTTCAGTTACAAAGTCATGTCCAACTCTTTGCAACCCCATAAACTGCAGCACACCAAGCTTCCCTGTTCTACACTATCTCCCAGAGTTTGCTCAAACTCATGTCCATTGAGTCAGTGATGCCATCCAACCATCTCATCCTCTGTCACCTCCTTCTCCTCCTTCCTCAATCTTTTCCAGCATTAGGGTCTTTTCCAATAAGTCGGCTCTTTGCATCAGGTGGTCAAAGTGTTGGAGCTTCAGCATCAGTCTTTCCAATGAATATTCAGGGTTGATTTCCTTTACAATTGATTGGGTTTGATCTCCTTGCTGTCCAAGAGACTCTCAGTCTATCAGACTATCATCTGTCCCCTTTAGGACCAAGCCTCTCAACCTCTCTGCTGCCACTTACAGCTGAGTGTCTCTCCAGGACCTGCATTCAGCTAAAGGGAGCTGCCTCACTCAAGATCACAATGCCTCTCTGAGGCCAGTGCATATCCAATGCCTGGTCAATGGGGTGGATACAAAGGTCTAGCTCCCTCGCCTCCATGGGAACAAGTCTGAGGGGCCAGCCCAGCTCCAGAGCTCCCAAGAGGCCTCCTGAGGTCTCTGCTGCAAGATGCTTTGCAACTCAGCTTTTCCCTTTGCCTCATTCTGTTTCTCTCACTTCCTCCAAGATATTGGTCCTACAAATAAATCTCCCCATCTCCATTTAAGGATCTGTGTTTCAAGAAACTAAGCCCCTTCCTCCATCTGTTGCTTGATTTCTAATTTTCTATCTGCTTTTTGCTTCTTTCTATAAGCAGATATCTCTATGATACATGTATATACTGTGTGTTTGTGTTGTAAGGGCACATAGATCCTTTTAACATTTAGTATGTATCTAGTTGAATCAGGGGGTTTCCCAGGTGGTGCTAGCAGTAAAGAACCCATCTGCCAATGCAGGAGACATAAGAGAGGCAGGTTCAACCCCTGGGTAGGGAGGACCCCTTAAAGGAGGGCATGGCAACCCACTCCAGTATTAATGCCTGGAGAATCCCATGAACAGAGAAGCCTGGTGGACTAGTCCATAGGGTTGCAAAGAGTTGGGCAGGACGGAAGTGACTTAGCCGCAGCAGTCAAATCAGCAACCAGTTACAATGACAAAAATCTGATCTGAGATGGCTTAAGCAAAAGAGGATTTTTTGGCTTACTGAATGGGTAAAGTTCCAGAAGTCACCTGGATCTAGGAACAGCTTGATCAAGGGTTTCAAATGATGTTACCAGGACTCACTGTATTTCTCTCACTGTGTCTTTCAGCCCTGTCACTGCCACGTTGGCCTCTCTGAAAGTCACTATTGGTTAACTAGTATCACAAGGATGCTGCTGCACAGGCAGCTACAAAATACCAGAGGCAGTCAGCGACGAGCGTTTCCTTCTCACACATCCACAGGTCAGCTGATGTCACCTGGGCTTGGTCATCCCCTTCACATGTCAGTTGAGTTAGATTCTAGAGGCTTTGCTTCACATGGAGTCCAGTTAAGCCTGGGTCCTCCATGCGGGCTGGAGGTGTATATTGAGGCTGGGTTGAGGGGGCAGCAGCTCCCTGGAAGATTCTTCTCGTGGGCCACAGTAGATGCACCAAGAGCCAGCACAACGTTCTAAGCCCATTTCAAGCCTCTGCTTGTGTTACCTCTGCTAACATCTCATTGGCCAAAGCAAGTCACATGGCTGAACCCAAATTCAAGGGCTGGTTACCCATCATGAGGCAAGTCACCTGGCCAACGTGGACATTACTGCTCTGAAGGAATATACTCTTCTCATCGAAGTGGGAGGGGGGTGCCTTAGTACAAGTTTGTGTGCTCAATGCACACTGAGGCCAAATAAATCAGAATGTCAGTGTCTGGAGCAGGAAAAGGTTTATTACAGGGCCATTCAAGGAGACGGGTGGCTCATGCGCTAAAAAACCCAGAGCTCTCTGAAGGGCTTTGGCAAAGCATTTTTAAATGCCAGGTGACGGAGGTGGGGTCCCACTGTATATAAGCAGCTCCTGCACAATTCTCTGGCTGATGGTGAGGGAGCAGGGTGTTGTCAATAGGAGTTAATATTATCAGTCCTTAGGCTCCAGTGAACATGGGGGCTGTGAGCGTATGGTCATCAAGTAGTTAACATCTTTCCATTTGGTGGGGTTTTTTCACATCTGTAAAACTACTCAGGAAATGTGCATCAGATACTGTTATCTAGGTACTTCAGAGAGGATATGGGGAAAGGCCTGTCCTGGGAAGGCCTGATAGGGTCCTGCTTGGTTACAGGAGGAGTGTAAATGTTTGAATAATAATCAAGCAGAGTCTCCTTCTGCCATCACAGTCCCAACATAAATGCAATCTCTTCAGTATCTTTCTTAAGTTTGGGTCCAAGGAGAAGAATGCCTCCCTCAAGTCCAACAAAAGTCTCCCCTTCTCACTGGCCCAGCTGCATCCTCACCCATCCCAGTTCCTGTGACAGATAGGATCACTTGCCTTGACTTGAGTTGGGAAGTGAATCACCTTGTTCAACTCACATGGGGTAAATTCTACAGCAAGAAACAAAGACACTGTTTTAAGAATGGGCATTAAAGGATCCTGGTCTGCAAGAAACTACATGTCCACTCTGAGGACCCTACTCCTCCCACCCCTCCCCACCCCCCAATTCTTTCTTCTTCTGCTCTTACTCTCAGTGTCGGGGCTTTTTCTCATGAGCTTGCATCCAGGACACTTCCTATTTCTCTCTCGGGTTTGCTTTGGCCTCTGGAGTGCTGGACTCAGTCTCCATCAAGCTTGCCTTCTTGGCTGCCCTCTATAAACACGTTCAAAATTGCCCTTCCTCCTAGGCTTTCTCCCTCAGAGGATCAGTCTCAGAACACCTATTTCTCTACAGGTGCCCCCTCTTGCTGCTGCCCCCCACAGCCCAGGATCAAAGACCTCATTGGCATCACCCTCCTCTCCTCGGGTCATGTTGACACCCCCTACCCTCACACCTCAGCCAGGGGATGCAACCTGCCAAGCCACAAGCTGGCCACCCTGCAGTCAAGTCACTGGACCTGATGGATCTCATGTGGCTGCCCTGGGGCCTCTCTCAGGTCTGTTCTACAGGGAAGAGATTTATTTCCCTGAAGTTTCAGGGCAGGAAAAGACTCACTTCCTGGAGGCATGCCAAGAAGGAGGCAATCCACCCAGGAAACAAACAAGACCCTTTTCTCTATAGTCTTTCCCTCTTCGCCTCGTCAAAACCTCCCTGCTCTCCATGAGTGAAAGGAGAGCTGTCAGGATCAAAGCCCCCGTCTTTGTGATGAACTGCTGCTGGCAGGACCCAGCACAGGAAGGACTGTCAGCGCTTTTAACTCCTTCTTACCCACTGTGTGCTGTGCTGGCTGCATTCACAAGACTTCTGGAGTCACGTTTCAGTCAATGAAACATCTCATGAACAGACAGCCATGCCAACTGGAAAGTTTGAAAGAATAATCAAGGACTCAAAAGGCAACGAAATCTGCCTTGGAGTATTTCTTGATCTCATCAATTGCTTTATAATAGATGATCTAACATATTTGCCCCAGGAGAGTATAAAGACTAAGAACATGGTTTTGGAGGCAGGCTGGTTGTGTTTTTTTCTCTCTTCCATCTCTCTCTAGCTGGAAGACCCTGAATAAGCCATTGAGCCTTTCTATACCTCAGTTTCCTTGTCTGTAAAACAGAGATAAGAATTACACAGATCTCATGATGTGGTTGGAAGGAATAAATTAGAATGCCTATGATTCACTTAATCTAGTGTCTAACATATAGTACAGGCATCAGGTGGCACAGTGGTAAAGAATCTGCCTACCAATGCAGGAGACGCAAGAGACATGGGTTTGATTCCTAGGTCAGGTGGATCCCCTGGGGTATAAAATGGCAACCCACTCCAGTATTCCTGCCTGGAAAATTCTATGCACAGAGGAGCCTGGTGGGCTACAGTCAATAGGGTTGCAAAGAGTCGGACACGACTAAGCATGCACACACACATACGCATCATTAACTTTCATTGTGGTTATCACTATTACTTATTTTTTTTATTCCAAAGGCAGAAAAGAGGCCACACTCACAGCTGTTGAGAATCAAGTGTCTTAAGTTACAAGACATGCTCTGCATAATTAAAAATCACACAGCCTCAGAGGCTCTGGATTTTCAGGTTCTATTAAATAAGCATGTCACAGAATCTTTGCCACACCTCCTAAGACAACAAAATGTGATCATTTTCCAAAGGAAAAGAAGCTACAGACTACAAGTATTGAGCAATCTTATGGGCAGAACTGGGAGCAAGATTGCATCATGAGGACTTCCCTAGTGGTCCAGTTGCTGAGACGTCACCTTCCAAAGCCAGGGGTGCAGGTCCAACTCCTGATCAGGAAGCTAATATCCCACATATTTTGCAGCCAGAAAACCAGAACATAAAACAGGAACAACATTGTAACAAATTCAATGAAGGCTTTAGAAAACAGTCCACATCATGGACCAGCCCCAGACCTTTTATTTTCTAAATACCTTCTAATACAACAGTGAATGATAGAGATTTGCAAACCCATGAAGGAAACCTTATCTATATGTCTAACTCTATGTCTGTGGTAAGTGCTCAAAAATATAACTAAAACACCCTGGAGACTTTTGCAACTCATTGCTTGCAAGACTGGGCTTCCCCGGTGGGTCAGTGGTAAAGAATCCTGCATGGACAGCGGAGGTTGGCAGTATACAGTTCATAGAGTCGCAAAGAGTCAGACAGGACTGAAGCAACTTCGTATGCACATACTTGCTAGACTCCATACTTCCCAATGGCTGCTTTAGGGTCTTCATTATGGAACCTGTCTTGGGTTGCTTCTAATGCATGGTGGAGTTAAGTTGTTGAGAAAGCATCCAGTGCTTTTGAGAGTCTAGATTATTCCAATGAATTTTAAATAAGAATGTGTCTGACTGATCTCATGCAGCTGCCCTGGGGACTTTGGTAGTTTGGTCCTGGTGATTTCTAAGACATTTCACTTCTGGTCAAATAAATTTTTATTATACTCAGCTGGGGTTCTATCCATGAACACTTCCTGATCCCTACCACCATCACCCAACCTGAATCTGGAGCCACTGTAAATCCCAACACCCCAACCAAGGATGGCCACAGTGCCTAAGGAAACCACAATGAAGCCAGTGTCATTTGTGGTTTATTTTCCTAGAGACATATTAAGGAGAAATAGGATGACTTCAAGAAATAAACTGTTCAATGTATAGAGTGAAAAAAACAAACACCTTAGTTTTAATTATAGTCTAGACTGCCTATCTTGGCAACCATCTCGCCCAATACAGAGTAATTTGTGGAAAAGTGGAGTCAGGAAGATGGCAACAAATGAGAAGTAGCCTGTCTTACTGCAGTGTAGGAAACCCATTTCCTCTCCAGTTGCTGAGTAAAGCCAGGTAGACAGAAAATTTAAATACTGAGATAAGACTCTTGTCTAAAAATCCAGTAGAAAGGGCAATAATAGTACTTCCATATTCTTTGTCCCTATGATATTTCTATGAAAGAGAGAACTTTCATCATTAGTGGACTTAAAATGCTATCAACTGGAATAATAATCTTTGTTGGTTTTGAGGAAACACCAGATAACTATACTCTAAGACCTTCCAATTCTTTTTGATGCAAATGAGTTTTAAAATGTTAGAGAATAAAAACAGTTGGCCTGTTTAAAGAATTTTGGTGGAAAGTCAGATTCAAAAAAATTTGTGATCTTTTAGGTTTGAGCCAAATTGGCATTGAGAAGAAGGACATGAGGAAAGTGAATGATACCAATGGTTATCAAGAAAAGTCTTCTCTCACTAAAATGAAGGAGGAAGATAAGGTGGGGGAGGGATGGGGAGGAGAGAGTACAAGAAGAAAAAGAGAAGAGAGAAGGGGTAGAGGAGGAGATAAGCAGCTTTCTTTCTCTGTCTGACTTCTCACTGGGCATAACCTCCTAAGGAACTACATGACTTTCTTCTTTCTTGTGGCTGAGATCTGTTGATCTGTCCCTGTCTTCTTCTATGTAACAGAAGACTTCCAAGAGATGGAAGTGCAAAGTCATCTGTGACTTGTGAGGCATTTTCTAAATCCCGAAGCAGGACCATCTCACCTGTGTATAAGAAAGGTTCAGTTCAAAAACATACATGGACCCCAGTGTTCATGGCAGCACTCTTCACAATAGCCAAGACACGGAAGCAACCTTAACGTCCATCGACAGATGAATGCATAAAATATATATATATTTTTATGGCTGAGTAATATTTCATTATATATGTAATGAAATATATGTATCGGATCAGAGCAGATCAGTCACTCAGTCATGTCCAACTCTTTGCGACCCCATGGACTGCAGCATGCCAGCCTTCCCTGTCCAATATATATATAGAAAATGGAATATTATTTTATAAAATATTACATACATTACTCTGTTATATATGTAACAGGATATACATATAATGGAATATTACTATAATTATATTTATAATGGAATATTACTCAGTCATAAAAAATTAAATAATGCTTACAGCAACATGGATGCACCTAGAGATTATCATACTGAGGAAGTAAACCAGACAGAGACAGATATCAAATGAAACAAATGAACTTTTATACAAAATAGAAACAGACCCAAATAGAAAACAAACTTATGGCTACCAAAATGGAAGGAGGGAGAGGGATACATTAGGAATTTAGAATTGACATTTACGAACTACTATATGTGAAATAGATAACCAACCAGGACCTACTTGTATGGCACAGAGAACGATAGCCAATATATAGTAATAATCTATAACTGAAAAGAATCTGAAAAAGAATCGCTTTGCTGTACACCTGGCACTATCACAATTTTAAACCAACTACATTTCAATAAAAGTTAAATTAAAGTTTTCAAAAAGGCTTAGTTGTGGTTTATCTTCAAGACAAAACAGAAGAAATTTGGGTTAGATTATAAAACTGTAAAGAATAGTACCAAAGCAACATGCTGTGTCCATCTTGCAATTCCTTAATCTTTGTTCTTCCTTGTGTATTTTTCTTCCTTCTTGTTTCCTAAGGTGAATGTGCGTGGGTACTAAGTCACTGCAGTTGTATTTGACTCTTTGGGATCCCATGGAGTGTAGCCTGCCAGTCTCCTCCGTCCATGGGGACTCTCCAGGCAGAATACTGGAGTGGGTTGCCATTTCCTCCTCCAGGGGATCGTCCCGACCCACAGGTAGAACCCACATCTGTTATGTCTCCTGCGTTGGCTGGTGGGCTCATCACAACCAGCACCACCTGGAAAGCCCCTCCTGCAACGAATAGCTAATATACGGAACAGTGGCCACTGGCATGAAACCCTGGGCCAGTCATTCCCCCCCTTTGTCATGTATAAACAGAGGCAAATGGGTTATATCTCCCTTAACATGATGTAGTTCTCAAGTTGCTATCTTCTTGCTTAAGGAGAAGGAGGCTTTAGTGTAGGGGAAAGAGCAAAGACTCTGGAAGCAGTGAGACCTGACTAGCTCTGGGACTTGGGACAAGGTACATAGTCTCTCTGGACCTCAGTTTCTTCACCTGTGAAATGAAGACAATTATGTTGGCCTTATAGGATAGTGTTCAGGGTAACATGAATGAATGCATATTATGTTCCCAGCAGAATGCCTTATGTACCAGAAATGTAGATTGCATAGAGCTAAACTCACATTTAATGAAAGCTAAAGGGAACATGCACATATGTGTCCATGCACATGTGTGCAAATGTATGTGCCTGCATGTGCACACTTACTGGAAAAAATCTAGGGTCTATAGCATGAGACCTGGGATGGGAAAAAATGAGGAGTGGATTGGAACACAGGGAGCCACAAAAGAAATTACTGATTTCTGAAATGCATTTGGTAATTGGAGAAAATTAATTTCTCTAGATTTAAAAAATAAAGGGGGGCATCTATTTTTGAAGCTATACTTTTTACTGAAGTGTAACATATGCATAGAAAAGCTAATGATTCATGCCTACGTGCATGCTCAGTTGCTCAGTTGTGTCCGACTTTCTGGGATCCCATGGACTCAGAGGAAGCCACCAGGTTCCTCTGCTCATGGGATTATCCCCGCAATAATACTGGAGTGCTGGTATTTTCCAACTGGGGGTTGCTGGTATTTTCCTCTCCAGGGGATCTTCCTGATCCAGGGATCAAATCCATGTCTCCTGCATTGCAGGCAAATTCTTTACCACTGAGCCACTGGGAAAACAATTCATAAATCCTTGGTTCAAACAATTTTCACAGACTGGGCATAACTATTTATGCAGCAAGCAACCAAGAAACAGCATTATTAGCACCCACAGAAGCTTCCTTGTAGTGGTTTAATCGTTAAATCGTGTCCAACTCTTTGTGACCCCACGGACTGTTGCCCGCCAGGCTCCTCTGTCCATAGGATTTTCCAGTCAAGAATACTGGAGTGGGCTGCCATTTCCTTCTCCAGGGCATCTTCCCAACCCAGGGATGAAACCTGGGTCTCTTATACTGTAGGCAGATTCTTTACCAACTGAACTCAAGCTCCTTTGTGACCCCCTCCTATCTGCTCACTACCCATCACCACACCCCCCACCAATGGGAACCTCTCGTGTGATTCCTAGCACGAAGATTACTTGGCCTGTTTTTGAACTTTATGTAAATGAAATTGTGTAGTAGGAACTCTTTCGTGTCTGGCTTGTTTCTCTGAATACTGTATTCGGAAGGTTCATCTCTGTTGCTGTGTGCAGTTATGATTTGTTCATTCTCAGTACTGTCTGATGTTTCAGTGTATGGATATTCTTCAGTTTCTCTACTCATTCCACTCTTGCTGCTAGGAATGTGCCAATCTTTCGGTGAACACCTCTGCCGGGGGTATAACTAAGAGTACAATAGCTGGGCCATAAGGTGTGCACCTGTTAAGCTCTTGTGTGTGCATGCTCAGTCCCTCAGCTGTATCTGACTCTTTGCCACCCCATGGCCTGTAGCCTGACAGGCTCCTCTGTCCATGGAATTTTCCAGGCAAGAATACTGGAGTGGGTTGCCATGTCCTCCTCTAGGGGATCCTCTTGACCCAGGGATCCAACCCGCATCTCCTATGTCTCCTGCACTGGCAAGGTGAATTCTTTACTACTGAGCCATCTGGGAAGCCCTCAGATCTTGTAGATACTGCCGGTTTCCTAAGGTGGCTATCACAATTCACTCTTCCACTCGCAGCATAGGAAAGTTCCAGCATCTAATTTTAAGATAAGAAAACTGAGAAAGACCCATACCTTGGCTTCTTGTGGTGTTGGGTTCGGTGAGGAATCACAAACAACTTCTCTTCCCATTCTCCACTTTGCTCGCTGTGCAATGTGATAACAGACAAAGACTTCACCACAGATCTTCCCACACCCTCTGGCGTACTCTCTGCCTGTAAATGTTTCTGACGTGTCCCTCTCTGCTTTCCTAACACTGAAAGCCCTTTTTGGCAACCGATGCAAGCTGATGATCCACGCTGACAATCAGGTTTAAAACACCTTATACATACACAGGGGATTCTCTCGTTGCTCAGTAGGTAAAGAATCTGAAGCCAAGCAGGAGACCCGGGTTTGATCTCTGGGTTGGGAAGATCCCCTGGAGAAGGAAATGGCAACCCACTCCAGTATTCTTGCCTGGGAAATGCCATGCACAGAGGAGCCTGGAGGGCTATAGTCCATTAGGTCACAAAATTTGGACACCGTTTAGCGACTTAACTACCACCACTATACATACACAGGGTGGAAATGACCTTGCACAAAGGAACTAGTTAATAAATCTTTGTGGAATAAAGGCATTTAAAGGACAATTTCACACCAAGTACAATGTACTTTACCAACGGAGAGTGAATTTTTGGTTCAAAGTCTCCCCTCCCTCAGCCACAATTTCTGTTTATATAGAGAATCATGGGCTTCACTATTACTGTAGTCTCCACGGAGCTCAAGCATGACCCCAAATCTACTCCTTGTTGGCTGTGTAGGAAGTGCTGAAGCAACCATCCATCCCTCCCCCATCAGATTCTAGCTCCTGGAGAAATAGTGACGCCAAAGCATGAAGCTGACACTGTCTAATTGTCTCCGAGCAGGGAAGTCTGAATGGTTCCATTTGAATCTCGCACTTTCAAGTGGCAATGGGAAAAGCAGGCCGTTCGCGCATGACGGATAGAGTGCAAGACTCGCTGTAAATGTTGTTTATATTGCCTGGGGCAGATCAAATGACTTGAAGGATTAACATATCAGAATAAAAAGACTCAGATGCATGAGGAAAAGCCAGAAAACCCCACTCCCCTCAACACTGAGTCATTTTTCGACAGATTCAACTAGGCAAAAAAAAAAAAAATTATGTTGGTATATAGTCCCTGCTCTGTTATAGGAGACTTTGGAAGCAAAACGTAAAAAGGCAACTGTGGCACAAACCCATTAACGCCCAGCTCTGATTCTCTCCCTCTATCTACTTTCTTTCAGAGATCTCCAAGCCAGAGAGGCTTTGCAGACAGAGTTGTGCCCAGAAGTATGTCTTCTCCCAGCCTGTTTCTTTCTTTCTTTTTTTTATGTTCTCAAGGAGCTAGGCACATAGAGCTAGTACCAAGTCCTTCTAATTATTAGCATCACATGCAGTGATGAATTCGTTACTGAGTAACTTATACATTCTTGCCCTTTACACATCCTCAGATAACTACTGGGAGAATGCAAGGATCACCTGAGTGGATCATTTCTGGAAAATCAGCTTTATTTTATATACTCCACTTGTCCGCCATACCCAAGCAGTCGGTCCCAAGTCTAGTATTTATGTTCTCTTTCACATCCCCGTGTCATATTACAAGTAGCACTAAATTCCTATTGCTGCCTTTCAGGGTGGGAGTTATAGTATTTTTCCAGCACTGTTTATTTTAAATTTCAAGTTATTATTGTTATTTCTTCTTGGTGGTTAGAAGTCCAGTTGGAAAGATTTTCCATGAGCCTGAGAATTCCTGAGAAACCCTGACAATATTCAGCATTCATGATTACCTAGACGGACATATTTTATGAAAATTGCATTGCCTTCCTGTGAATGAGCTCAAATGTTGGGATTCTGTTAGACTGGATTTCAGAACATATTTAACGTATTTCCATCTGGTAACCTTGGGATGTCTCTCAATAAAAGTGATTATGGAAGGATTGTTATTTGGTATAAAAACATTTGCTCAGTATGGACTAGGCTTCCTGAAAACATGGTACATCTTGATGGCTGACCAATTTTTGTTGTTCTGAATTAGGTGGGTTTTTTTTCACCACCACTTTGAAATATTTCACTGTAAAACTCTTCCTATCCTACCTCAAATAAAGCTGGCAATTTTCCCTCAGAATTTTAAGAACTCAAATCAAGTCACATCTACAAAAATATTTTTATTAGTGGGAAGCCCAATTTTCCCATACTCATACAAAATATAGTAATGCTTGTATAGTTTCTTATTTTTTAGGCTGGTGATCCAAGGAGCCAAAACTGGGAATATTCTTTAAAATTTAACTTTTTAATGATGGACTTCATCTTAAAAGGATATTAAGCTTTTTTTCTTTCAAGTGCCATGGAATTTCTTAAATAATTTTTGACAGTTACAGCAAAAAAGCACTTAGGAATAGGCAAAGAAAATAACACTAAGGATTCAATCTTTTGTGCAAGGGGAGAAGCATTCACATAAAGAAGTAAAGTCACATTCAAGGGCGAGACAGGCACAAAATCCTGGAGAGATAAGAACTTATAGAAGGCATCAATATTTATTCAAGGCAAATGTGAAAGTGTTTACCCACACATATCTCTTTAAAGATTAAAAAGAAAAAGAAAAGTCATGAAGACAGTAATTGTAGAATAATTCCCTGAAAGACTGATGTTTGTTCTGGCTTCCTTTCTGAAGCTTTGTCTCCATGGGTCATTAGAGGTGTCTAGGGTTGACTGCTGATCCAAAAGTCTAAAATCTAATCTATGAAATCCGAAACATCTCCTCTTATTTGACCAGCTACCTACCTCTCACTGGAAAGCATCCCAAAGTTGAAGATACTCTTTCAAAATATGAACTGTGTGGAAGTTACAATAATTCTTTTAAGCTCTGTGAGCAATCAGTTTTAAAGGGCTTTTAAGTTAAAGCAGAGTTTTGAAAATGGCAGAGTAATGCACGTTCCACCTCTTGTCTTAAAAATTGCTCTAAAAGAAAAAGAAAAACAGAGACTCCATCCTTGATTAAACTAGAAGACATATGCAACCATAAACCACAATATATGAAGACTGAAAGTAGATGGAGAAAAGTTAAATGACATAGTGAGTGGAAGAAAGTCAAGCTTAAGGATCCTCAGAAAGAGATACTGGTTAAAGTTGTCCTAAAAGAAAAGACACAGAAATTCAAAGTCCCAGGTACACCAGATGGGATTATTCTTCCTCACAAAGGAGAATGGGGTGACAGGGAAATTGGTTAAGAGACTAAGCAGGAAGAGATTTCTGCTTCTAGCAGTGTGGCAGACTTGATTATACAATACAGTTCCCGCCTGCCAAAATGCAATTAAAGCCTGGATAAACTACAACAAAGATCATTTCAACACATTTTGGGACTACTAAAAAGTAAGACAAATCTCCAGCTTCCTTCCCTGTACCTTCCTCTGAGGAAGAAATATAAAGGCTAGCTGAAATATGAGTACAGAACCACAAAAGTAAACTTCAGTAAGTTCATTCCTGAGTTGTCTGCCTGGGATCATGGGAGCAAAAGTGTCAACACCTGCTTTGGGGTTGGGAGACTCATCATGGCCCCGTGTGAAGATGGGAGGGATGAACATTAGGTCTCTCAGTTGACCCAGGACTGGGAAAGTACACACATGGCTCCAACTTAGTTTGTGTAAATTCTCTCTGAAACAAAGCATCCTGTAACTCCCAAAGAATAAATTCTGCAAAAGGTATGAGTGCACAGTCCAAAATTAACCAAATAGAAATGGAAAGAAGCCACTTATAAGAGATGACAACAGGACGCCCCTAGTGGTCCAGTGATAGAGAGTCCGCCTGCCAATGAAGGGGACACAGTTTCAACCCCTAGTTCAGGAGAATTCCACATGCTGAGGGGCAACCTAGCCCATGCACTGCAACTTCTGAAACCCCCATGCCGTAGAGCAGTGCTGCACAGGAGAAGGCCCTGCAAGGAGACGCTCTTGCACTGCAACTAGAGAGTAGCCCTTACTCACCGAAACTAAAGGAAGACCAAGCCCAGCAACAAAGATCCAGCGCAGCCAAATAAACAAATCAATAATTTTTAAAAAAGAGATGGCTGACTATGGAAAACAGTGTGGAGATTCCTTAAGAAACTGCAAATAGACCTGCCATTTGACCCAGCAATCCCACTGCTGGGCATATACACCGAGGAAACCAGAATTGAAAGAGTCACGTGCACCCCAATGTTCATCGCTGCATTGTTTACAATAGCCAGGACATGGAAGCAACCTAGATGCCCATCAACTGACAAATGGATAAGAAAGCTGTGGTACATATACACAATGGAATATTACTCAGCATTAAAAAAAAATTCATTTGAATCAGTTCTACTCAGGTGGATGGAACTGGAGCCTATTATCCAGAGTGAAGTAAGCCAGAAGGAAAAACAACAATACAGTATACTAACGCATATATATGGAATTTAGAAAGATGGTAACAAGAACCCAGCATGTGAGACAGCAAAGGGAACGCAGATGTATAGAACAGACTCGTGGACTCTGTGAAAGAGGGCAGGGGTGGGACGATATGGGAGAATGGCATTGAAACATGTTAATTATCATATGTGAAATCAATCGCCAGCCCAGCGTTGATGCTTGGGCTGATGCACCGAGATGTCCCAGGGGGAGGGAGTCGGGAAGGGGGAGGGAGGGGGGTTCTGGAGGGGGAGCATATGTAAACCCATGGCGGTTTCATGTCATTGTATGGCAAAACCAACACAATAAAGTAAAGAAAATTCAAAAAAAAATGCATTAAAGCAAATCTAGGTAGAACAGAGTTCAGAACAACAAAAAAAGAGATGGCTGAAGCAAACTCAGATTTAAGATCTGAGTTTGATCTAAGAATCTCAGATTTCAGAATTACCAGTTATTTCAACAAAATGTGAAAGATTTTGAATTTTTTTTTCTGACTGTTTTGAAAAAAGCCGAGGACAAGAGACTATCAAATATTGCTAACCATGTTTGAAGAGTGAGCAAAAGAACTCTTGGAATTGAAATATAGAATCATTGATATTTTAAACTAAGTGAATGAGTTTACCAACAAATGAGGCTCAACTAAGCAAAGAATCAGAGAATGGAAAGGTAAAGCTGAATCTATTACCCATAAGGCAGCACAGAGGCGAGGAATTAGAAAATATAAAAAGATAATTGAGAAATATGGAGAGTCAGAAAGACTTATATATGCATAATTGTAAACCAAGGTTAAAAAGGAATAGAGAAAATGGAAGCAAAGGAACATCTAAACAGATAAAAATGAGAATGTTCCAGAACTGATGGAAGAGCCCAATCCACAAATGTAACAAGAATAGTGTATAAGTAGGATTTGAAAAAAATGTAGTGGGGAAGAATTCTGAGGAAAAAAGAGACAATATTATGAGCACCCATAGGACTTAGAGATTATCACATTAAGTGAAGTCAGAAAGGGAAAGAGAAATGCCATCACATAGTGATGTCTACATATCACTTATATGTAGAATCTCAAATATGACACAAACGAACATAACTGCAAAACAAAAATAGACTCACAGATATAAGAACAGACTTGTGGTTGCCAAGGGGAAGGTTGGGTAGGGGAGGGATGGACTGGGAGTTTGGGGTTAGCCGATGCAAACTATTATTTATAGAACAGATGAACAACAAGGTCCTACTATATTATCACACAAGGAACCATATTCAATATCCTGGGATAAATCAAATGGAAAAGAAGGTTAAAAAGGATACATATATACATGTATAACGGAATCACTTTGCTCTACAACAGAAACTAATACAACATTGTAAATCAGCTACAATTAAAAAAAAAAGTTGGGCGAAGTGGGGAAGCACTCATAGAGAAGAGAGAGGCCATCTACAAAAGATTAAGAATTAGGACAGCTAGTAACTCTTACCCTTAAAGCCCTGTTGAATCTATACCATGGTATAGATTCAATCGTCCTGTTTCTTTGTATCCATGAATTTAATTAGGTGAAGCTTAGTAGGAAAGCTGATCATGGTTAAGGTCCAGGTTGTACTCTCTACTATATACTTACTGGAAACAAAACTGACCATTTGATGGTCCAAAAATAAGAATAATTAGGACAGCTATAAAAGGGAAAATGATATGTCCAAAGTGTTGAGAGAAAATAACTACTGAATTAAAATTGCGTACCAGACTTCCTGGTGGTACAGTGGATAAGAATCCACTCGCTAATGCAGCAGACCCGGGTTAGACTGCCGATGGGGGAAGGTCCTACATGCTGAGGAGCAACTAACGCTGTGCACCACAACTGCTGAGCACAAGCTCTAGAGCCCGTGAGACGCAGCTGCTGAGCCCATGCACCTCATCTGCTGAAGCTTGTGCACGCTAGAGCCCATGCTCACAATCAGAGAAGCAGCTGCAGTGAGAAGCCTGCTATAGTGCAGCAAGGAAGACCCAGCACAGCCAAAAATAAATAAATAAACAAATAAAATAATTTTTTAAAACTATGTATCAAGAAAAACAACTTTTAAAAAAAAGAGAAACAACTTTTGACAATGAGAATAACAGATTTTTTTTTCAGATAAACAACAACAAAATAGAGACAGGATTTATTTTCAAAAGATACCAACCAGAGAATCTTTTAAAGGATGAACTTCAGGAATTAGAAAAAAATTGGCTTGGAAGAAGGGTTGAGGAAATAAGAGAGAATTGTGAACAAAGAAATTTGTAAACATGTAGGCAAGTCATCATTACCTCTAGGTACAATCAGTAAGTCAGCATAAATAATGATACTGTGAGATGAACAAAGTGACAAAGCTAAAATTATGTATCAAGGATATCTAAGTTGAGAAGTGAACAATTAATGTCAGAGTAGACTAAAGTTGTTGAGTTATTCAGATACTAAAAAACTTAGATGCTGTTAAGTTAACTATTCATGGTAAATTTCAATGGTAACATTTTACAGAGAGAATTTATGACTTCCAAACCAATAGAAAAAGCAAGTGAAAACAGCAAACAAAAATCACTTTAAAGAGAAAAATAAAATCATAGAATAAGTAGGGAAAATAGCAAGCATCAGGTGGCATAAACAAATCCAAATGTAGCAATAATTTCAATCTTTGTGTGTGTGTGTGTGTATATATATATATATATGCACATATATGTTTATATATATACATACATGCTCACCAGTTCAAAGAGATTATAAGGTTGTATTTTAAAAAAGAAAATTCCACTATATATTGTTTAAAAGAGAACCACTGAAACATAAAGTAACAAGATGAATGCAAAAATGCACATTCAAAATATATATGCTAAACAACAAAAGTTGGAGATACTTTATTTTTTACCACCAAGCAAAATATATACTCATCAAAACCATTATTTGGGATAAAGAAGGTCACTACATACTGATAATATTTAATTCACATGGCATAAATAATTATTCCAAACTTGCATCACCAAAAATTATCAAAATAAACAAAATTCAAAAAGATTGAAGTACAGGGATATTGTCAAATCTGCAATTGCATTGGAGATTTCAAAGTATCTTTGTCCATTATTGTAGGTCAAGCAGACAAAAAACGTACTGAAAATATAGAAGAATTGAATGATTAATGAATAACTCTCACACAACAGAGCTAGCAGTTAGAAAGCACATGCTTTTTTCAGGCACATAGGAAACATTTATAAAAATTGGTCACATTCAAGGCTATAAGACACACCTCAGCAAATTTTAAAGAATAGTTATCATACAGGCTTTCTTTTCTGACCACAATAAAATTAAAATTAAAATATAAATGAGAAATAAATAATTCATAAATCAAAGAGGCAAACATAATAGAAATGTTTTAAATAGAAGTGAATGATAATAAATTTATCACACATAAAAAATTATAGGATTCAGGGAAAATACTATTTTGAGGGAAAATTATAATAGAAAGGAAGAAAGGAAATTAGTAAGTTAAGCATCCAATTTAAGAAGTTAGGAAAAAGCATCCATATAAAGCAGAATGAAAGAGATAATACAAAATAAGAGCAGGAATGTTGTAAACAGAAAAAAAAGATACAATAGAGAAGATCGCCAAAACCAAAACTTGGTTGTTTCAAAAAATAAAATAGACAAATCTTTGGTATTTCAGTCAAGAAAAAAAGGAAGCCAGAATTAAAATGCAATAGAAGTGAAAAGGAATACATAAATACAGACAAGGCAGACACTAAAAAGAATTAGTGAACATTATGAACAACTTGATACCTAAAAATTTAAACACATAGTTACAATGAACAGATTCTCAGAAAAATTAAGCCTAATAAAAATGGAATCAGGAAGTAGAAAGTCTGAAGGGTTCTATAACCACTGAAGAAAGAAAATCAGTAGTGAAAACAATTCCAC
Source organism: Antilocapra americana (assembly GCA_007570785.1). Taxonomy (NCBI): domain Eukaryota; kingdom Metazoa; phylum Chordata; class Mammalia; order Artiodactyla; family Antilocapridae; genus Antilocapra; species Antilocapra americana. Next base: position 7,517,521 of record ML663563.1, on the reverse strand, counting down.
AAAGAAAACATTAGGCCCAAATGTTATTACAGGTGAACTCTACCAAACTATCACAGAACAAATCATTCCAATCTATTACAAACTCTTCTGGAAAAAACTGAAAAGAATGGGAAATACCCTAACTAACTGTATAAAATCTGTATACTCTGTACACTGTAATGCCCAAAGCAGCTAAGGACAGAATAAACAGGGAAAGCTACAGGATACTTTCACCCAGTGGTCAAAAACCTTACCCAAGATACTGAGGAATTCTGTATTCTCAATTCTGTAAACTCAGTTCTGCCAAACTGAGTTTATCTTAGAAACAAAAGAATGGTTTAACATTGGAAGTCCTAAACATGTAAATTGCCAAAAGAGTATATTTAAAACTAAAAATGATACTATAATTTTAATAGATGCAGAAAAAGGACTGAATAAATTTCAGCACCAATTCATGATAAGAACTGGTACCAAACAGAATAGAAGAGAATATGCTTAACTTGATAATCACTAAAACCTACAACAGCAGCACTCTTAGAGGTGAAAAGTAGGAATCATTTACTTTTAAATCAGGATCAAGATGAAAAATTTCTCTAACACTATAAAGTTCAATTATGTACTTGGCATTCTTACCAATACAGTAAAGTAAGAGAGAAAAAAGAAAAAAAAAGTGGTGACATGGAAGAGAGACGGGCTACGGCCAGGCTCACAGCTGAACAATATCTCCTTTCAGCTTCAGAATGCAATAGCACACAAAGAAACTATAAGGAACTGAAAATAAATACCTGCGCGTGCAGTTGGGGCAAATTATGAATAACAAGACCAAAAAGGCCAAAACCCAGCCACCACTTCTCAGGAGCCAGGAGCAGGATACTGGGCGTGATCCCTGCACACAGCTCCACCAAGGGGGCAGGCAGACCGCCTAGGCCACCCCTCCTCGGGCCCAACCCACCAGGTGCCCCCGCTCACCCCATTTAAGGGAGCAACTTGCTCCCCGCAAGTTAGCTGTTACTTATTTTCGATCCCTCGTGCCTTGCCTGAATTTCTCATCTGGACTTTTATCAATTTCTACTAATTCAAGAGTCCAGGAACCAGGGTCTGTAACAGAAGAAAGGATTGAGACATCTGACTACATTAAAATTGATAATGACTGTCCATCAGAGAAAAATTATAAAATTCACCATGAAGAAGATGGAAAGATCCGCAACAAACTGGGAGGAAGACTGCCACACGTATAAGAAAGGTTAATATTCAAAGTGCAGAAAAATACAAGTAGAATTTAAAAAAAAATAGCCAAGGGAAAAATGACCAAACCTTGTGGCTGAGTGTTTCTGCTGGCAGAGGAACCCATGGCAATCACATCAGAAACAAGGCTCTGCACCATCATTAATGAGGAAGCTTAAAAACACACTAGATTGGCAAAAAGGAAGTTCAGTCACACAAGCATTTTGATAAGCATATTGACAAGCATTGACAAGAGGACAGGGATTTCTATATACTGCTAGTGGAAGTATACACTGGTATAACTATTTTGGAAAATTATTTTGCTGTCTTATAAAATTGAAAATGCACATACACTATGACTCAAAAGTTTCATTCCTAGGGATATGCCCTAGGGAAATTCTTGCATGCTGTGGTAGACAAAATAATGGTCCCTCTCCAAAGATATCCATCTCCTAATTTCCAAGACCTGTGAATATACTATCTTACATGGCAAACAGGACTTGGCAGATGTGATTAGGGTTAAGGATCTTGAGATGGAGAGATTATCTTGAATTATCTGGATGAGCCCAGTATAATGACACTGGGTTCTTTAGGAGCTGAGAGCCTTTCCCAGAAACTGTGGTCAAAGAAATGGCAGTATAAGAAATACATACAGAGCGGAGAAGTAAAGTATTTTGAAATTAGCATTGATTTTTGTTAGAAAAATGAGAAGATATTGCTTTAAATAAAAACAAACAAACAAGGAAAGGATACTATTTTTAAAAAACACAACCAAGAATAAGAGCTCTTGGAAATAAAATATATGAAAGGTAAAAATTTCAGTAAGGTGGTTGTAAAGAAATGTAAGAAAATTTCCTAGAAAGGAGAACAAAAATGATGGAAAAGAGAAGAAAAATAAATCAATCTAAGAAGTGCAACCTTTAGAGAGAAATTACAAAAGGGAAAGTGAAAAAATGAACACACAGACACAACAAAGGACACAAGCAAAGGAATGATGAGAAAATCTCTTAGCGTGCAAGGGCACACAGTTCTAGCCTAAAAAGACCCCCTCAAGTTCCCAGAAAGATGAATGGGAGAAGACTCCCTCTGGGGCATACTACCTTTTCAAACTCTAGAGGCAAAGCTCATATCCAAAAGATTAGAATCTCCATGGGATATCTCAACAGAAACCTTGGAATACAGATGTCAATAGAGCAACGTCTCCAAATACGAAGAGAAAGTGACTTTCACCCTGAAAGTCCAGACTCTGCCAAAATACTAATAAAGTGTGAGAGCAGAAGAGAGCTATTTTCAAAACATACCATGTCTCAAAAGTTTAATGTTTTCATAGGAATACAGAGAAGGTCTGCTGTACTGAAAGAAGGACACAAATGAAGGGATTCAATGACAAAGGATGCGGCATAAAGAAGGGGTGAAGGGAATCCTCAGGATGATGACAAAGTAAGGATCCAGGGCATCAGCAGTGCTGAAGATCGAGGGAGCAAGCAGTCCAAACTGGTACAGGGAATTCTAAAAGCGCATGTGCGTGCACTTTGAGTTTGGGTGTTTGTGTGTGTGGTGGACTCCAGTATTGATATTTCTAGGAGTAAAATGTAATATATATTATCTGACATTCTTGGGAAAGAGAAACATTATTTTGAAAGTTATTTTACAAAGCAGTTGGAAGACGTAGGAAGGCTTAACTAGAGTCTAAGTGAAAAAAGGAAATAAATGAACATGTGAACATAGGAGACAATGGTTAACTCCAAGGAAAACCAAGTCATACAGATAAAGAAATACGATAATAATATACTACTCGGCTCAACTTTAAATAATTATTTTCATTGTTATAATAAAGAAGACCCTAAATGGGCTATCACCAAAAATCTTGATAAAATTATGTTGGATGGATGAGGAGAGAGAAAAGAGGGAAGTAAGAGAGTTATAAATAAATAGATGATGCCTAGAATTAATTAATTAATTAATTAATGGCAGCATGGAATATTCCTGGAGGAGGGCATAAAAACCCACTCCAGTATTCTTGCCTGGAGAATCCCATGGACAGAGGAGCCTGACAGGCTATGGTCCATGAGGTCACAAAGAGTTGGCTACGACTGAAGAGACTTAGCACACACACATGCACAACATGGAATATTATTTCAAAATAGGGATACAATGTCAGGAGAAACAGCAAGCAGAATTAAAATTGACTGTGTCTGAGGAATAGGATCCAATGGGAGGAAGGGTCAGGGCTCTTTTTGCTATGTCTTTGGCACTGTTTCACTTTTTAAATTTGTGCATATATTTCTTTAATTTGAAAAACATTTAAAAAATATGTTATATAGAAGCTAAGTCACAACACAGTATAGACATACCTTGGAGATATTGTGGGTTTGGTTCTAGATTAACACAATAAAATGAATATGACAATAAAGTGAATCTCAAGAGTTTTTGGTTTCCTGGTACATATAAAACCTGTGTTTATACTATACTGTAGTCTATTAAGTGTGCAATAGCATTATGACCAGAAAAAGTAAATACCTTCAATAGGGTATTTAAAAATACCTTACTGCTAAAAAACGCCAACCAGCATCTGAGGCTTCAGTGAGTTATAGTCTTTCTGCTGGGAGAGGGCTTGAAATACTGCGAGAATCACCAAAATGTGGCATAGTCACACAAAGTGAGCAAATACTGTTGAAAAATGGCACGGATAGATTTTCTGTACACATGATTGCCAGAAACCTTCATTTTGTTGGGGGGGAAAATGCAGTATCTGCTAAGCATGACAAAGCAAAGCCAGATAAAATGAGGTATGCCTGTTATTAAGGTTCAGGGGTATTAAGCAACTTTCTTAAGATGATGGCCAGAGAACAGAATGGCCAGAACATACTGGGTCTTCTATTGGTCCTGACTGACTCCATTAGTGGCTGGAATTTTTCCTGTTTTCTTATATCCATTTCTTTTAGTAAGGCCTGCTCACACTGGTTCTAGCTGTGGTCATGTAACTTGCTTTTGCCAAAAGAATAGTAACAAATGACACAAGCGGAAGTTTGAAAAAGCACCTGCACATTTCTGCTTTTTCTCTTAAAGCTCTGTTACCACCAGCAGAACATGTCCAGGCCAACCAATTGGAGGGCCATGAGAGATGCATGCGGGAGAGCCAAGCTGCCCCAGGAAGGGCCAGATGAGAGCAGCCAGTCCTTAGCCAGCCCTCTAGTTGATCGTGAATATGTGGCATAAGACTCAGAAAAGATGCTGAGTCTTAAGTTAAACAAAAAGAAGGCAAGTGTTAACCAAACTACTCCAATTACTGAAAGTGAAACTTTTAGGGGCTTCCTAGATGGTGTTAATGGTAAAGAACCCATCCGCTAAGGCAGGAGACATAGAGAGGTAGGTTCGAAACCTGGGTCGAGAAGATCGCCTGGAGGAGGACATGGCAACCCACTCCAGTATCCTTGCCTGGAGAATCCCACGGACAGAGGAACCTGGTGGGCTACAGTCCAGAGGGTTGCAAAGAGTTGGACATGACTAAAGCGACTTAGCAGGCACATGCATGCATACTCGATAAATAGCTGTTTTACTTTTTTTTCTTTCTTTTCTAGACTTACAACAGACTGTAAAAGAGCTTTTAACATTTTAACCGAATTTTTTGAGAGTCGTGGAACAGTTGAAATTTTCCAATTATTTATTAGGATCGATTTGCATGGTTTCCACTTGTTCGGTGATTTCTGTGGCCTCACATTACCTCGGAAAGTAAGGACAACCTGACCAATGGAGGGACTGATGTTGATGTCCTCACTGGGTTCACAGGATCAATGGTCACGTGTCACACACAGTGTCAGAGGAAAGTGGGGGGATCTTCACCTCTAGAGTTCCTAGAGGCACACTCATGTGCTACTAGAAAATTTGTGGATAATCCATAGGTAAAGAAATGAACCCTTGGAGTACTGACAAGATAGTTTTCACAACTAAAGGGCAGACTGATGATAATAAAAATGTAACGGTCAAACGCACCACAAGTTAATGACAGAGACGCCAACTCTGATTGGAGCTCTGTGTCAGCCACATTCTGAGGTATAAGCAAAGAAGAGCTCTATCAAGAGGTCGGCAAAAACGAAAGGTGATGAGGCTGAGTATACGAAATATCAGTTTACACCCACTGTGGTTAACAGCGAACTTGCTTTAGGTAGATGTTGTGTCTTGAGATACTAGCAGCTGATAGTATGAGACCGTCACAGTGAGCTCGACATTAAATTCCCAAATGCTCAGAACAGGAAAGCAAGCTTTATGGGTTTTTTTTTCCCAGTGATGTTTAGCAGCACATAATACTCAATACACTATCAATCTTCCATAAATGTAATAATTCGTGTTAGTAAACTGTGAAAGGCCACACACCAATTGTTTTTCCTGCCTTGATGAAAGTACCCAAAGTAATATGAAAAGAAGATGGTAACAAACTAAAATATACTTACAGAAAGAAAAATGTCATTGGAGGATGCAGAGAAAATATGTTGAAGGTGCGAGGAAACAAAAATCATTAGACAAACTACCTAGCTTTTGTAGTTTACTTTGTAGTAAAAATAGAGTACTTTTACTGTGGTAAAAGTATCTGTCATGTCTCAGTTTATGGTATTTGCTGAATTTTATTTCATTAATGAAGAACGACTGTCTTGGGAGTCCATAAAGGAAAGACGGAAATAATTGATTTAATAAGCATAATGCTATGGCAGATTCTGTGAGTGTGACCATCACTGCCGAATCTGCTTTGAGTAGTGTACGGAGCACCAGGGAAAAGAACGGAGTCTACTAGGAGCTTCTCTGGAGGTCCAGTGGTTAAGACTCTTCGTGCTCCCAACGCTGGGGGACCCGGCCTTGATCCCTGGTCAAGGAACTAGAATTCACATGTTGCAACTAAAGATCCTGCCCTCAGCAACAAAGACCTGATGCAGCCAAACAAATTAATTAAAAAAAAAAAAGAATAGATTCCACGAGAAGATTCCAGAAAGAGTACCACATCTGAATGTCTTCCCCTTCACTATTTATGTACCAATAAACCTTCTCACGTGTGATTGAAGCCAGAAGTGCTATAGTATGTCACTGGTGTGGTTAACTTTATAAAAATAAATCCTGAAAGTAAAGGCAATCTTTAAAATGTCTTGCGGTGAGATAGGTAATAGTTCTGAAAATATTTTATACTTGCTGGCCATTCCATGGAAGGGCTATCCATCTTAAAGATGAGTTTTGTTTTTCTAAGTTCCAAAGTTTCCAACATTTTTTGTAATGACAAGTGCCTGTTAGTCGTATGCTATCCAACAATGATCTTTGAAAAATGTACTCAGTCCATTCCTTTCAGGTAAAAATGACATCTCAACAATGAATAACTGCTTTTTAAAAGAAATTCAGGTTCTGGAGGGAGCATTATAAAAATGGGTATTTGGAGCTATCTCCTTTTCTGGGTGATTTTTATTGCCAAAAAGGATGTGTGTCTTATCTTAAGTATCTTTTACATCTGAATGCTTATAAAACTTAGGATCAGAATTTTAAAACCTGCTTTCAACCTTGTACAATGGATTTTCACATTTGCTAAATATTTTTTAAAATTCATGAATAATTTGCAAGAACATCTTATTGACATCTGGGAATATGCAGATCCACTAACCAAAAGTCCACAGACATCTTTGTACACAAGTGGTTAGGATTTAAAAAATAAGTGTCATGACCCATAAGTGAGCCCACAATGTAACTTTCTTTTGGGATGTCACGGAATGTAGTTTTCAGTTACATCAACCACTTAAGCAAGTATTAAAATAAATTGAATTTAGATACAGACCCTCAAATGTTGTTTCAAAAACTGCTAAATCCATATTTAAAAAATAATGATGGATTCAAATCATGCTGCTATCCCTAAAAATTTTATCTAAAATCTTAATATTTTAGTAAAGGCAAAAATATTTTGGGTATCCTTAAAATAACATTTAAACTACTTTTAAACTTGAGTTTAAATTTTTTAAACTCATCTGTTACAATTTTCTATCTTTATATGTATTTTAGAATATGTGTACTATATTACTATAGTGATGGATATACATAATTTAAAAGTAAATGTAGAGACTTCCCTGGTGGTCTAGTGGTTAAGACTCTGTGCTCCCCATGCAGGGGGCTCAGGTTTGATCCCTGATCAGGGAACTAGATCCCACATGGTACAGCTAAGAGTTTGTATACCACAACTAAGACCCGTTGCAGCCAAATAAATAAATAATTTTTTTAAGTAAATGTATAAACTAGGTGTGAAAGCTCAAGGATCTTATTTGTAGCACTGTAGGATCAAAAAGTCTTCATTTAAGAGGATGAAATTTTGCAGTCAAATTGGGCTTCCCAGGTGGCCGTAGTGGTAAAGAACCCGCTTGCCAGTGCAGGAGATGTAAGAGACTCAGGTTCGATCTCTGGGTCAGGAAGATCCTCTAGAGGAGTATATGGCAACTCACTCCAGTATTCTTGCCTGGAAAATTCCAAGGGCAGAGGAGCCTGGTGGCCTACAGTCCATGGGGCACAGACCGGACATGACTGAAGCGACTTAGCGCACATGCACGGCCTTGTCTTTGCCCGAATGCCCTGATGCTTCCTAGATATATGATCACAGCGAAGTTATTTAACCTCCATTGCCTCAGTTTCCTCATTTGTAAAATAAAAATATTACCTACTTCAAGGCTCATAAATCAGACACCTACAGGAAATAGGCACTGTGTTGTGCTCAGCCACTCAGTCATGTCTGATTCTTTGTGACCCCAAGACTCTAGCCCACCAGGCTCCTCTGTCCATGGGATTTTCCAGGCAAGAATGCTGGAGTGGGTTGCCACTCCCTTCTCCAGACAGGAGATACGTAAGTGAAGACAAAATGTCATGTTGCCTGCATAGTCAATGTTTTATTTTCCTATTTGAAGGAGACAAGAGTTCAAAACACATTTGTCTATAAAACAGCATACACAGGACAATAAATGGGAGCTTGCAGGAAGTGGCAAGTTTTGCGGCAAACTGGAAATGCCAACCTTACTTCAAGTGCTCAGCTGAGACTGAGAACTATCTGAAAACTACCCAGAATTGCCATTTTGTCCCTCTATTCAAAAGCACAGTAAATGCTGGGTTTTTATGTGAGATCTCCTGATTTTTAAATATCGGTAAAGATACATTTTGGGGTTTTTTTTAAGGTGTTACCAAAGAAAACACACCTTCAGCCTCTCATCTGTGACTTCTCTCTTTCTCAAAAATTCAGATGAGATAGTGAATTTTAACACTAAGTCAACCTCTAATAAATTCTGGGAGGGTTAGGCAGTAGATGTTATTGGTCAGATTTAGCTCCTAGAAGGATCGTGATGGAAGAGGTTTGCTTGGGGACAGGAGTATTGCCCAGAAGACAAACCTAGGTGGAATGTTAGAAGAAAAGATGGGAAAAGGCAAAGAAATCAAAGAGAAGAGTGGAAAAGGAACTTAGCCATCTGTTTCACTTAGAGTGAGTCTAATGATCTTTTGTTCCAGGCATTGGAACTACTAAAATGATTTATCCAAAGCATCTGTCCTCTAGTGGAGCTCCAAGTCTAGTGGAGGGACAATTATTCAACGTGATGAACTCAAGAATCAAGACACAGACAAATGATAATGGGAATCCATTTGTGCTAATGGAGGAGAGGAAATTGGGAATGTACTTCATAAAAGAGATGCTATGCCTGGATTTGAAGGATGACTCAAGTCTACCACTCAGAAAAGGCAGGAAGGATTTCAGGCAGAAAATGAGTGCCACCCGAAAGTGGCAAGAAGTCGACAGTAGCTGTGGGTGGGAGTGAGGGAGGGGAGGTGAGAGAGGGCACGGAAGGGGCAGGCTGTAGCCATACTGTGAAGGGCTTTTTCAGGCGTCCCTACAGTGTGTTTGCACCACATTCTAGAGTGGATGCAGCCAGATGACCAGATTTATACTTTCAGATCACTGGCTGCATTGTGGCATCTGGATGGGAGGGAAAGAGCCTCAAGACAGGAAGCCACTTTGACAGCTGCTGCAGCAGTCCAGATGAGCTCGTGGCGGTCTGCCCTCAGGCGCAGGGGGTAGAACGGAGGGGGAAGCGGATACAAAGACTTTGCAGAGGCTGCTTCCTCTTGGGACGTGCTGGGCATGGAAATAGTATAAATGACAACCGAGACCTCTTTTAAGAACTCCTCCTCTTTAAAAAAGAATATTATTTGTATGCATTTATGTATGCGGCTGTGCTGGGTCTCAGTTGCAGCATGTGGGGTCTTTAGTGGCAGCATGTGAACTCTTGATTGTGGTATGTCGGGTCGAGTTCACTGATCACGGATGGAACCATGGCCCCCTACACTGGGAGCTCAGAGTATTAGCCACTGGACTGTTTTCTTCCTCTTCTTCTTCCTTATGGTTTTCTCTCCGTATATAAATATTATGTATACATTTGATACATGAGATAGATAAATGTACATTTCATGGTTGGATGACTTCACCAACTCAAAGCACATGAGTTTGAGCAAGCTCCAGGAGATGGTGAAGGACAGGGAAGTCTGGTGTGTTGCAGTCCATGGGGTCACAAAGAGTTGGACATGACTAAATGACTGGACAACAATACATATATATAACAAATATATCATATAGATCATATATCACTTATCGTGTATCATATATGTTATATATCATGTATGAGCATTTGGATATATGAATTTTTACTGACGATAAATGTTTTTAAAAGAAGAGGAGAGGTAAATGAAAAAGAATCATGACATGAAATAATCTTGGAAAACAACTACTCATCAATGGAAACAGAAGCTTGTATGAAAAAGTCAGAGCTCCCTAACTGACCTTGCTTTCTTCTCATCTATGTGAAATGCCACAGATTTTTCAAAACTCAGCTTACATTTCATGTCTAAATGAAGTCTTCCTTGACAGCCGCCGACCCTGTTAGATCTCTTTCAATGGCACAATTCATTCTTCTTCCAGCAGAGTTCTCACAGTGTTTAATTCACGCCTCCCCATAACCTTACGCAGCATTCCAGTATCATGTGTAATTAGCTGCATGTCTGTTTTTCTAACTAACTGCAAGCATCACATCTTACTCAGCTTTAGGTCTCCTGTGCCTCCCTGGCACAGGGCTTGGTACCCCAGCAAGTGCTCAATCAAACTGTGTTGAGTGAATGAATCCTGTACAAGGGGACAAGCAGGCAACAGTAAAAGAGTAAAGTTTTTTGTGATGATGTTACTTGGTAAGAGAGTCTGTAGAAAGTACCTAGTGGGGAAAAGATATCTGCAAAATTTTGACATGACCGGCAACTTCTGGGATTTGATACTAAGAAAAAAAGTCAGTGGGAGACTTGAAGAAATCTTTAAATTTTTTCCTTAAAATCTCCTTGCCTTTTCCCTCAGAGCATAAATAGAAACTTCGGGTATAGAGAACCAGGAACCCAACTGGCCATGTGTGGGGAAAAGGCCCCTCCTATGTAATTGGATGTTAAAAAGAGGAAAATTTCTTTTCGACAGGCACAGGATTTTGGCTGAAGTTCAGCCACATACCTATTCTAAGTTGAATTTGGGTATAGCCCTAATAATTACAGTTACTCTTTAGAAAAAGAGCCCAAGAGGTTTACCTGGAGATTTTTTCCAGATGTAAGCAGGTATGTGAGAAGCGCAATAATGAAGATATAAACCGGATGAGGCCATTTTGTGCCCCATAGTCTTCTCTCCAATCGCGCCAATGCTGAGAGATGTTCCCCAGCAATCACCAGGATGATGCAACGCAGCCATCTAACAAACACCAGATGCCTGACTCGCCTTACAAGCTGTGGTGTTAAAGCAAAGGTGGGGGGGGTGGCGAAACACCAAGTTTGAATGCCTTTGCAGTTATCAATCTGTCATGAACTGTAATCAAACAGAAACAAACCTCTTGTTTCAGTTAGTTCTTGGGACAGGTCCATCATATGCCCTGCAGACGTGCCCTGGGTGTGGTTAGAGCACTCAGGAATCTGTCCCCCTCCTTTAGTCTCCAACTGCAGAGTCTCACTGACTTAGCGACATCAGTGAGGACGTCCCATCTCCACTCCCCCATCCTGGGCTCCACATCTTTCTAGACGAGGAGAGATTAACTGGATCAATGATGCCAGAAATTAAATATTTTGATCAAATGCATCTTCAAAATCACCTGTATTCTTCTTTTTTTCTCATATGGATCCAAAGAGTGGTCTATTTATTTTTTCTGAGGTCATAAAAGATATGATTTGGACTATTGGTGGGGGGGGGAGAAATTTTCCATCACTGAAGTGTAAAAAAATTAAGGTGTACAATGTTGTTTAGCTCTCTCTGAGATAAGGCAGTCACACAGCAGAATATATTTTGGAAGGGCAAATTTTACAATTAATTTGAAATAAATAAGAAATGATAAAACCACAATTTTACCCTCCTGTAACACCTGCCTTATTGAACTGAACACTATCCAGGTGGCCAAGGTCTACAGTGGAGGCAGCTCAGTGCAGAGTAAGGAGCATAGCCTTGGAAGCTTTTGAACAAACTTGGACTTTAATTTGAGCTTGGGTGTGGTGCTAGTGGTAAAGAACCCGAGCTTGGATGTGTAACTTAGGGGCTTACATGGCTCTCTTGCCAATGCAGGAGACTCAAGAGACCTCAGTTTGATCCCTGGGTTGAGAAGATCTCCTGGAGGAGAGCATGGCAACCTACTCCAGTATTCTTGCATGGAGAATTCCATGACCAGAGGAGCCTGGCAGTCTACAGTCAATAGGGTCACAAAGAGTATTGGAGAAGAGTCTTGAGAGTCCCTTGGACTGCAAGGAGATCTAAACAGTCCATCCCAAAGGAGATCAGTCCTGAGTGTTCATTGGAAGGACTGATGCTGAAGCTGAAACTCCAGTACTTTGGCCACCTGATGTGAAGAACCGACTCATTGGAAAAGACTCTGATGCTGGGAAGGATTGAAGGTGGGAGAAGGGGCTGACAGAGGATGAGATGGTCAGATGGCATTACTGACTCGATGGACATGAGTTTGAGTAAACTCCGGGAGTTGGTGATGGACAGGGAGACCTGGCGTGCTGCAGTCCATGGAGTCACAAAGTCAGATACGACTGAGCAACTGAACTGAACTGAACTTACAGAGATTGCTTAATATCATTAAAGTAAAAAGAAGCCCCATGGTGAGATCAAAGGCCTTGGGAATAAAGCTTCAGGCAACCTCATCTTAACTCTTAAGACTCCCTTCTACCTCTCCGTAATGTAAACCCTAACAGTGGCTTTTCTTTTTCTAATGCAAGTGCTGACAGAAGCTTCAGCCACCAAGGCATCCAGTGTACTTGAAGGAAGGCTATCTCAAACAAACGCAGGGCAGCCACACGAGGAGTCAGGACACATGCACCTCCCTAATCCCCATCAGGAAGCACCTTTGTTTTAGACATCCTGGTGGATTTCGATAACTGGCCACTTGGGTCACTTCTTCTTTTTCTCTTTTTCCACGCTTTAAATTCCAGTTGTTATGCTTTAAACTTGCCAATAAAGAGTGAGCCCATCAAACACTAAGGTTCCACCCTCAATCCCAAGAAAACCAGAATCCCAGGCCATGCTCTCTCTCTCTCTCTACCTTCAGCCCCAGTGCGCATAAGTGTCCTCCACGCCTCAAGACCGAGGGGAGCTAAGGAGGGTGGTTGGGTAACAAGGCTACGGTCACGGCCCAGAAAGAAGCGCTAGACTAAAGGCAGGAGGGAAGGATTTCAGTAAGTAAGGAGGACAGAAGACCTCTTCCTGCAATCACTGAGTCAGTGGGTTGTTTCCAGATTGTCCTAACCCAGGAGACTGAAACAGTCTTGCAACTGGAAACCAATGGCAAAATACTACAGAGGCCTATGGTCTCTGTGCCCCTGCTTTACTCGCTGCTGTAATTTTTTGTCCCCCGACCCAGTGGGATATCATGGTCCTTGATGCCATATTGCTAAAAAATTAAATGGACAAATACAAGTGTTGTGAACATCTAGGGCCACACCTTCTAAGAACCCTGAGGCAGTACACCAGCTCCTTGAAAAAATGCAAAAACCCCATGGAAGCCTTGTGAGTGTTGCTCAGTGCTGGGGCACACCAACATGCTAAGACTCCAGAGGCCTAAAAGACTCTGTGTATGTTGTACTAGTGGATACAGATTCAATCCTCGTGAAGAGTGGCCACCTACAAAGAGGTAGACTCCTATGAAAGTGGAAGTCTCTCAGTTGTGTCTGACTCTTTGCAACTCCATGGACTATACAGTTCATGGAATTCTCTGGTGAGAATACTGGAGTGGGTAGCCATTCCCTTCTCCAGGGGATCTTCCCAACCCAGTGATTGAACCCAGGTCTCCCACATTACAGGCAGATTCTTTACCAGCTGAGCCACCAGGTTTCTGGTACCAACACATAAGATTAAGGTGATGGGAGAAAACCAAGAAATGGAAGCTAGAATCAGAAATTCTACCTCAAATGAAATGCAAACTTTTCTTCAAACAATAGGAAGGAGAGAGGGGAACTAATTGGCTGCTGTGGGTTTTCTTATTCGTTTGCAATGGGTTCTGCATTGTTTGCTACTCATGGGTGCTGACAAAGGTCCACATAATCAAAGCTATGGGTTTTCTAGTAGTCGTGTACAGATGTGAGAGTTGGACCATAAAGAAGGCTGAGCGTTGAAGAATTGATGCTTTGAAACTATGGTGCTAGAGAAGACTCTTGAGAGTCCCTTGGAAAGCAAGGAGATCAGTCCTAAAGGAAATCTCCTGAATATTCATTGGAAGAACTGATGCTGAAGCTAAAGCTCCAATCCTTTGGCCACCTGACGTGAAGAGCCAACTCATTAGAAAAGACCCTGATGCTGTGAAAGATTGAAGGCAGGAGGAGAAGGGGGTGACAGAGGATGAAATGTTGGATGGCATCATTGACTCTTTGAACACGAGTTTGAGAAAACTCGGGGAGATGGTGAAAGACAAGGAAGCCTGGCGTGCTGCAGTCCATGGGGCTGCAAAGAGTCAAACACAACTGAGCGAGTGAACAACAACAATAGGCCTTGGTACCCCCACTACCCACCTGCTTCTAAATGGGCATGTGCCCCCTGACACCTCTGCACCCTCACTCACAACAACTGCCTGCCAAGCAGCCTGCTCCTGGCTATAATCACTGTCAATGTCACCCTGAAAAGCAGGCTGGGGACTCACCTTCCTCTTCCAACACAGCTCAGTTTCCACAGCAGAAGCAGACTCTTCAGTGCCACACTTTGAAGAACAGACTGAGAAGAGGAAAAACCTTGGTCAGAAAGACACCCTGCAGCTTCCCTGGAGTCCATTGGTGAAGACTTCTCCTTCCAATGCAGGGGGTAAGGGTTCCATTCCTGGTTGGGGGACTAAGATCCCACATGCCTGGTGGCCAAAAAACCAAAACATAAAACCAAAGCCATATGGCAACAAATTCAATAAAAGACTTTAAAAAGATCCACACATATAAAAAAAAATCTTAAAAAAAAAAAAGCAGGGAAGGGCACCCAGAGTGCAGAAAGGGACTCTCCAGCTCTGAGCTGGAGCAGCCGAGGCCTCAGGGGCTCTGCCCTCTGCTCTGGAATATCCTGGAAAGCTGCTGGGGAGGCAAGGAGGCCACACTCTGGCTCATCAGAGGGCATGGTCACCACACTGCACACGCAGCCTCCCCAAGAAACCAAGGATCTGCATTGCTGCCTCATCAACGGTGACTTTTCTAAGGAGCCCCACTGGTGGCACCTGTTCACTGCATGTTTTCACATAAAATACCTGAACAAGCTGTCCAGATGGTTCCAGAGCTCCCAGTCAAGCTAACACTCACAAAGGAGTTTGTAAAGGTCTCTGTGAGCTTTTCTCCACTCTTCCCTGGTTCTCCACTCCTCGCCCAGGTGCCTCATGAGACGCGGGGAGGAGGTTGAAGTAGAAGTCAGGGCTCATGAGGTGTCCCTGTGCCTGCGGAGAAGCTGACAGGACTATCGAGGCCTCTGGTGAGAAGGAGGAGGGACATGACAAGGCCAAGGCCCTACAGCCATGATATCTGTGTCAGGGTCTTTCCTCTCCTCACTGGGATATTTAGTGCCTAGGGCCAGGGCCACCCTTGCATCAGTGATCATTGTTAAAGCTCACAGTTAATGGAAAACATTAAGACTCAGTGCAAAGTTGGCATGAGCCGTTGGGTTCACTGGGCTTCCTTTAGGGCTCAGTGGTAGAGAATCCACCTGTAATGCAGGAGACACTGGTTTCATCTCTAGGTAGGGAACCTCTCCTGGAGAAAGGCACAGGCAGCCCATTCCAGTATTCTTGCCTGGAGAACCCCATGGACAGAGGAGCCTGGCGGGCTACAGTCCACGGGGCTGCAAAGAGCCAGATGTGACTGAAGCGACAGCACCCACTCACCATGGGTTCATCATTTTCTTGGCCATACTGACCCAAATGGTTCCCTCTTCATTTCCGGTCTTGCTTGGGTCCCCCTTGACCTTGAGTCCAGAGAATTGCTATTACAGAGGACTCTCTAATTACAGGGCAACAGTTGCTATATTTTATTGGGACTGCCATAACCATCCAAAAGGCACTAAAACTCCTAGGAGAAAATTTATGATCTTTGTCTCTTGAAGACATATAGCTTACTGTGTCTTTGAAATGTAAACACCCCAGGAGGCGACTGCAACTCTGCCCACGATCACCTAGACTGGAGCAAGGTGGACTAGATTTGGTGCAAGAAGTAATCAGGCATTTAAAATACAAAATGCTGTAAAAGCTCTGTCCCAAATGTAGTCCACAGCCTCAAGATCACTTTTCAAGGACATGTATAAATCTTAAAAATCTTTTCCACAAATATTAGTAAAAGCTTTAGCCATTGAAGCAGGTAACCTTAAATTGTTCTGCCAATTTGGATTCAAATAATAATAATAATAAATTCAATAATAATTTATGAGCTAGTGAGTTTTATGTTGTTATACCTGATTCATGGCTGAAATCTTGGAACAGAAGTTACAGGGTCTCTGTATCTGTCTGCATGTTTATGTATGTCTACAGATGTATGTTATGTTTATATGATTTTTTCTCTTTCTACCTGCAGATGACATTGCCAAAATTAATTTATAAAAGTCCGTGTGTATGTGTGTGTGTGTGCTCAGTCATGTCCAGCTCTTTGAGACTCTTTGGACTCAGCCCACCAGGCTCCTCTGCCCACAGGATTCTGCAGGCAGGAATACTCAAGTGGGTTGCCATTTCCTCCTCCAGGGGATCTACCCCACCAAGGGATCAAACCCACACATGTCTCCTGTGTCTCCTGCACTGACAGACAGATTCTTTACCACTGTGCCACCTGGGAAGCCCATAATTTGTAAAACAGCTCTACTTAATTGGCTTAAAAATAGGCATTTATGAATTGAGTATTCCTAAAACTCAGTAATGCAGAAACAAACCAAAATGTTTTTCAAATTCACCTGATCTGGAGTAATCTTTGATAAATAATTCTAGTTTATATTTGCTCTAATTAAAAAAAATAGGTGTATCTTTAGAGTTATCAACTTTAAATATAATTTGGATAAATAACTTTTGTCCTACCAGGGTTTACCATTCAAACTAATTTATGTCAATGCTCATTTCTTGTCAGCAAGAAGCATAGCTGGGTATAATGGCCATCTGTCTAATGAAAGTTCCTTAATAGTCTAAACATCATTGTTGGAAAAAAATAATTTAGATGTATGTAATTGAAATAAAAATGTAGGTCAACTTTTTAGCAATAATCATGTCTTATGGGATTTCTACTTAAAAATAACTTCCCAAATCTCTTTGGTAACTTGAAACTTCAGAGTTTTGCTAAATTAAACTAAATGATGGGAATTCATTGAATGTCTTGATAATTTCCAAATAAGAGAAAATACTGAAACAATGTTAATTACTAACCAAGTCTAAGGTTTACCTGCTTTTAACCTCTTACTACAGTGGAACCAAAGATATTTGAGTCTGTTTGTAAACTTGGCTTTCACCACATTTAAAAATTGTTCTATGAGATAATGTATGCTTTTAGAGGGGCTTCCCTGGTAGCTCATATGAAAAAGAATCTGCTTGCAATGCAGGAGATCTGGGTTCGATTCCTAGGTTGAGAAGATCCCCTGGAGAAGGGAATGGCTACCCACTCCAGGATTCTTACCTGGAAGATTCCATGGACAGAGGAGCCTGACCTATTCTCAGGACTCAGAGAACTGGTTCAATGAGATATGGAGCAACCTACCAACTCAGGGCTTCCCTCATAGCTCAGTTGGTAAAGAATCCACCTGCAATGCAGAAGACCCCAGTTCAATTCCTGGGTCAAGAAGATCTGCTGGAGAAGACCTAGGCTACCCACTCTAGTATTCTGGCCTGGAGAATTCTAGGGACTGTACTCCATGGGATTGCAAAGAGTCAGACATGTCTGAGCGACTTTCACTTTCACCAACTCAGGACAGGCTCAAACTTTTTTACACTAGATGGCCCAAGATGTTAAAATATTCCACAATCTTACCAAATATTTGAACAGATTTCCTGAGATCCCTGATCTATTTTCAGGACTGGACCTTTCAAGTTTAGGGCAGCGGGTACCTACAGGATTTCACTCTACTGCCTGTATAATTATTATAGTTTTTGCTACTATAATCCAATTTACATGTGCAATTTCTATTTACAATATGCCCTACACCTGACTTTTAGCATATCAGCTACCTAGGCCTTTGACTAGAATGCCTGGAATCACAGGGTAGATTGTAATATAAGCCCTGACAGGCGGCTCTTCTTTTGCAATGTAAATGTCTGCTTTAGAGACATTACTTTGTCAATAAAGGTCTGTCTAGTTAAGGCTATAGTTTCTCTAGTAGTCATATATGGATGTGAGAGTTGGACTATAAAGAAAGCTGAGTGCTGAAGAATTGATGCTTTTGAACTGTGGTGTTGGAGAAGACTCTTGAGAGTCCCTTGGACTGCAAGGAGATCCAACCAGTCCATCCTAAAGGCGATCAGTCCTGAATATTCATTGGAAGGACTGATGCCGAAGCTGAAACTCCAATACTCCAAAACTCCAATATTTTGGCCACCTGATGCAAAGAGCTGACCCATTTGAAAAAACCCTGATGCTGGGAAAGATTGAGGGCAGGAAGTGAAGGGGACGACAGAGAATGAGATGGTTGGATGGCATCACCGACTCAATGGACATGAGTTTGGGTGGACTCCAGGAGTGGGTGATGGACAGGGAGGCCTGGCATGCTGCGGTTCATAGGGTCACAAAAAGTCGGACATGACTGAGCGACTGAACTGAACTGAAAGCTTCCATTGCCAAGGCATCCACTTCAAAGAGAGCTGAGTTGAATAAACATTTTGCCAGTCACAAGACTGCAGAGTCAGGACAGGGGAACTCTCCCTCCCTACCCCTTCCACCACCCCCCTCCCCTTGCCCCGACTCAGACCCCTTTGCTCTAGAGATCCTAATTGATTTAGATAACTGGCCACTTGTTTTTCTTTTTTTCTCCATGCTTTAAATTCTAGCTCTCACATTTTAAACTCATCAGTAAAGAGTGAGCCCATGAAGTCCTAGGGTTCCACCCTCAATCCAATATAAAAGCAGAACCCCAGGCGGTGCTCACTCATTCTTTCTCTACCTACAATTCCACTGTGTGTCCCGGGGCATGCCTGGTATTCTCCAGGCCTCATAAATAATACACTTTTTGCTTCAAAGGTTCCAGGTGGTTATCGCTGAGGGCGTCTTATAACCATAATAAGAACCACAAGGGTCTGGCCAGGTTTGTAAAAGGAAGATGTCTGTGGGAAACTTACTAGGGCCCAGGTGAGTGACTCTAGGCATTTCCAGCCAATAGGATTATCATTGATAGGCCTGCCTTCGCAACATTCTCTTACTGTGCTTTCTAGTTATTCTGACACTTTTCTACTCCCTTACCTTGTCAGAACAGTGCTGAGGTAAGTACTTAAAAATTACTGACTTGTCCTGCTGTTCACTCCTGAAAATCTGTCTGGTTCCTGACCAGCCTGGATAATAAGAGTGTGTGTTTGTTGGGAATGGTGGTGGTGGTGACCCTGCAGGGAGGGGAATTGGAAACCTTGAAATATAAATGAGGTTCTCTAGCATCCAGAATTTGACAACGGTGTGATTCTGTAACCAATCTAAAAATTAGGGTAAGTCTCAGGTAGGCCTGAGGATCTGACTTGGTTCCTAAATCTCCAGTCTCCTTATCCTATCATGGTTCCATAAGAGCCCCTAACTTGCATGATGAATTTATAGAGTTGCTTGGTTTAGTACCTATAATCACCTTTGGCCAATCCCTTTCCAGGTTGGCCCAGGACAAGGCTAGCCTCTGGGAGATATTGGATAGGAAGAGTTCTTTCCAGACTTCTTTTATGGCATGTCGCATTTCTTCAGGTCTCACATTAAAATGGTTAACTTCCTATCAATTATGTAATACACAATAAACACTGTGTAAGAAGTCATTACAGGATGCTTATAAGCCTGTCCCAAGACTTTTTTTTTTTAATACCAGAATCTTCTAGAAGTCATTTCATTGTTAAGATCTGGGTAACAGCAGCAGTTTTCTGATAAAAAGGAGTCACGATTTGGGTATATGACCCTTTTGTAAAAATCTCCTCTAATGGATTAAAAAAGTGATGATGAAAGAAATGGGAAAGGTCATTATGTAAATTTATGCAGTGCCATCTGTCCTCTAGTTCTGGGAATTGCTGAGATGAACTCTGCCATGTTCTGAAGAGGTAGTGGAGAGCACCACTGGGCAGTCTAAGGTTAACTCAGGTATGTGAACAAGAGCTAAGGTGGTGCTGATTGATGAGAACCAGTTAGTCTTCTAGAACAAGACAAATGAGCCATGAAGAACAGGAATAGCAGAAAGACATGAAGTTTTGGGAAAACCGTTTGACCCCACTTCTACAGAGAGATAACCAGTGATGACACAATAAGCCATTTTGGAGGGTCAGATAGAAATGCCTTTAGAATTAATGCTAAATGATATTTTTTTCATGGGAAGTTCCAAGGCAGTGGTTCTCAAACTTGAACAACTCCAGAATAACAAGGGCAGCTGCTAAAACATAGATTGATAAGGCCCTACCCCAGAATTTCTGATGCAGTGAGCAAGGGAGGCCTGAAAAGTCAGATTTGTAGCAAGTTCCCAGGTGATACTGATGCTGTCTTCTGGGGACCACACTCTAGAAGCGCTCTTCTTAGGTACACTACATAAAATTGCTGGCCTATGAATTTTAGGATCCAAGGAGTATGACTCTTAAAGAATTGGCTGAAAAACAAAGTCCTCATCACCTCAATTCTCCTCTCAAAATGAACAAATCAACACAATGAACCAAAAAATTAAACTAAAAAATGTTAATAACAAAGAATACTATATTAAAACTCTTCTGTTAGAGATATTTAAAGGTGAATCATCCGTGAGCGGTGGGGAAATGCCCCTAACATATCTCCCTGGAAACCAGTCCTTGACAACAGTGTAAGCCTCCTGTCAATTTCTTTAACAGAAGCCCAGGCATCAACATGGTATCATTCCTGCATTTTCAGCTATAGAGTTATCATGATGCAACTTGCCAGAGTCCATGTCTTAAACACAAAAATACATACAAGCTGCTGAAGATTCTGTGGAGGTGAGGTAAAGGCAGAATAATCCTGTAAATCCTGTAAATGTTTCCCTTCTCTCCCACCTTTTGGATCCCAGGAAGCCTCTCTTGGGGCCTGAGGCATGGAGAGCAGACTAGACCCTACTCTCAGAGTCCCGCTTATGAAGGTCACACCAGGTAAAGGCCCTCTCAACAAAGAGACACATTAGCTGGTTAAGCAGGTAAACAGAGCAGCCTGTGGCAAGCTCCAATGGATGGTCTATGCATCTGTGATAAAAATAAGAGAAGTCTTTAGGAATCAGAGAGGAAAACATTTTTATAAAGAAATTTTATTGAATAATTTCCATATACAATAAACATAGGAAAATGGTCTTTAATGAAAATTTCATGTCATTTTTCAAAAGTCTTGAATTGCTTAGAGAAATATTATTACAAAGCTGTCTAAGGCAAAAGTAGTATTTGACTTTCAGAAAAAACGCTAATCCCTTTCATCATACTCCACATTTTAAAGCAAGGCATATTCAATTCAATGAACATGGAGACTTTCAAATCGCTATGTCATTTGCATTAAGAGTTTAAATTTATCTATAAAATGAAAAGTTTGAACACATAGAAACGTCCCCTAGTACAACATGAATTGCTCCCTTCTTCAGATTCATTCTACCCAAGTGTATGGACATAACTTTTTTACACATCGGCAAAGAAACCTGCATCTCCTAATGGTATAGGGAGGGCCTGAGTGCAGAGAGGGAAAGTCCCATGCATTTCCTATGTTAAATGGTATAACTCCCACAGATCACATACACCTCACCATATTGACTCAGTTCATTGCACTCCATATCCTGCAAAAATAAATCTAGAGCTCGACAGCTGACATTATTGCTCACTTACATTTTAGTAATATATTTCTTTAACATAATACAGAAATATACTGAAATTCAATGCCACTTAAACTCAAAAGCAACCTGAAATTAAACCACATGCATACACCCCACTTTCTTTTTGCGATGGAGGTTGCATTTTTCTTAAAGTTGATGCTGGAAAATGTGGTAGAAGAAAACTGGCTTTTCTTGAAACAAAGACCAAGCATTAGAAGATGAGCTTTTTGAGGGGAACATTAAGCCCTACAATAAAACGAGAGGAACAATGAAAATCCAGAGTCTCTGTGGAGAGGGAGAAGCCCCTCGTTTATCTTCCTTGTCTACCCCAACACTGTGGCTTGTGTCTGGCAGACCCCAGGGCAGGCCACCCCGTAAGGCAGGGAGCCACTCAAGAAGTGCTGTGTGAGCCTCCAAAGGATGGACCACACGAGGGACGGAAATATTTTGGGAGACCTGTTTCTTTATGGATTCTTGGGTTGCTGGGAAATGCTGGGACTCCTTCTGTGAGGTCAGAAAAGATTTCCAAGAGTCTAGACGCTGAGGCTTCAATGGTTTTAAATACATTGTCTCAGGGGAGTGAAACCTGTGAACTCCAGAGTGACCCCAGGACCTGAGGTGACACATCTGGGAGCCAAGGGAGGAAGAGCACAATGTACCCGGAATGGCAAAGGTGTGGCCCATGTGACAGTGAAAATCACCAGGAGGTCAGGGCCTCCCCAGGTAGTGTGTGGAGAGAGACAGGAGGATGTGGACATAACACTTGGATTGATCACAACTTTTCATTTTAGTTCCTCGGTACTTCTTTAAGATTGTCACATGTTCCTCTTTCTTATTTTTGATCTTGGTGCTGATATGGAAAGATGTCAGTTTTCATAAGCTTTCAAAAATTTACAAAATATTATTTTTTAAAAGCTACACTTTGGGCTTAGCACTCAAGGCTACAAACACAATATTTATCAGTCATACACTGTACCTTCACACCTGGCAGCAATACCAATGCATATCACCATTGCTCAGAGCCATAAAAACCTTACTGTGCTCAATGACATCCATCCCACCAGACTAAATGTTATACAGGAACCGAGCCGGGCCAAGCTTCTTGGAGTAAAACCAGCCATCTTGCTACAAAGAAAAATTTCTGGCTCTTGGCCCAACTGTTTCCATACCAATCAGCTGAGTCAACCCCCTCTCTGCTTCTTTCCATTTCAAATGCCTGGGCTTCGGCCTTTGAGGCAATTAGAACCAGATCAGTTTAATTTTACAACACTGATCTTAATTGTACAGCAATACAGTAATTTTCCCCTGAGAGTGTCAATTATTTTACAAATATTCTAAGTCCGCATTTATACATAAAGAATAGGCACAGAGAGGCTGAACAAACAGCTTGTCCCTTGTCACACAGCAGATCAGTGTCCAGGGTGGGACGTGAGCTCCTGGCCATTTCTATTTTAAGCCCCAGCATCCTCTAGGAGGTCACCTAGCCCTGTGCGCCAGGCCCCCCCGACCCCCAGGCTCCGCTGGTGACTTGTGGTCAGCTCTCCTGCAGGGCTCTGGACATCTAGCCCCCAGGCTTCCTCCTCAGCCTCCTCTGCTTTCTCTTTTTCTGTTGCCTTAATGAAGTGTGTTGTTCCCAGTATTTTATTTTACATGGGGAATTCACCAAATGCCCTTCCAGCTGCAGCCAGTATTAGGTGTGGAGGGACAGATTTACAAAAGGCAATGGCAGGTATTCTTCTTTTGTGAACTTTGGACAAAACGGGGCTCAACACTTTACAGTTATCTTACATCCCGATGTTTTCAAGGAAAAAATAAAAATAAAGGCCTAACCATGAGGTAATGTTTACTTCTCTGCCACAACACTCAGGGCGCCCCCTCAGATCTGGCAACAATTTAACATAAGGAAAGACTTTAGACCTTCACACCCTTTTAGTGAGAATAAACGACCTTAGCTCAAACTTTCCACAGAGCTGAGAAGTCTCGTAAGACATCCCTCCATCCTTATCTTCGGTGGATCTGCACAAATGCCTCCAGGCCAGGTGTCTCACAGGTCTCAACATCCCCACCATCCCCCAGCCCTGGTCTCAGCTTTGCAGAGCAGACCCTGATTTTCTTGTCTGAACACTGAGCACCTTCTGCCTCTTAAGCAAGGCGGGGGGGCGAGGGGGGGAATAAAAGAAAGCAAAGGAAGCTATGCGGGTGAAGAAAATAATGCCAAATGCTATGTAAGTGGCTTGTAAAGAAATTTCACCAAGCAATCTCTGAGTTCACTCAAGATCTGCAGTTCCCCATCTAGTCAACAGCAAAATGCATGGATGGCAAGGGCCTCTGTTTAAGCAAGAAGAAAAATATCAATAGCATAAAACTGCCCTTCTAATTTTGAAAAAATAGATCTGAGATAAACGCTATGGGGTTCGCTTTAATAAGCTGTGCATTAAGTACGCTTCTTTCTTCTGTCTCTGCCTCTGGCCGCTTCTCTACAGCTCCGTCTTGTCACTGGGGGCCGGGCTGCCCCCCGTGCTGCCCCCCTGGGCGCCACTGCTCTCTGCAGGGGTGAAAGACAAGGATGCCGAGTTTATGCAGTATCTTTTGCCGGTTGGACGAGGTCCGTCGTCGAAAATGTGCCCGAGGTGAGCACCACACTGCAAGAGAAGAGCAAACTGCAGGTCAGCAGTATGTACAGAGCAGGCTTTGAGGGAGGCTCACAGTCCACGGTTTAAACGGATGACCGGCCTGCAGAGAAATGATGGGAACCATCGTGGATGATTTCTAATCTGCCTGTCAGTAGCTACAAAGATGGTTTCTGGCAGGCTTTGCACCACATGCTGAGAATAAAAAACACTAGAATTGTGCATATCAGAAATCATTTAGGAGCCACTGTATTTTTTGATCTGTGAAGCCGCTCAGCCAGCTGAAAAATGACCACAGTAATTTTATGAATTGAGTTGACCCTTGATCTCCCCTTGTAAGAAACATGGCAGAATAAAATCTCCACCCCCTCTGACCCCACCCCCGACCCCGGCATTGCCTTTGGCTTTGGATGGGTGAGTTTCAGATATGCAGAAGTCCACTGTAACAGATACTGTGCAACTGGCCATGGTGGAGGTGTTGTTTGCTTTCATGGGTGGTAAAACTTAACATCAGAAAAGCATTGGATGTTCTTGGAGCCCAGCAAAGCGATGGCAGGGTGCAACAGACTTATGTTACGGTCACCAGGACTGCAGCGTGGCAAATGGAAATGTCACTAGTCCACACGATCCTTTTTTCTGGCCTCGGATAGGTGGGCACCAGGCGGGTTGCTTTCCTGCGCAAACAGGATCATGTGGAGAAGGAACAAGCTGTCGAGCTCAATCCATGCTACTGACTATCCAAAAAGCTGGGGAAGGAGAAGAGGCGGAGAATCCAGACAGAGGCAGAAGGAGGGATGGTTGGTTATGATGGTGTTTAGGAGAAATCCAGCCCAGAGAAGGTGTCTCCAAATAGGCTGGCTCCCCAGTCTGCTGCTGAGTGCGGCTCCAGGAGATAAGCGCACGGGTCACACTTACTACCCCACTCCCTTCTCAGCAGGGACAGGGTGAAGGGTATGGAGACACAGCTGCTGCTGCTAAGTCGCTTCAGTCGTGTCTGACTCTGTGCGACCCCACAGACTGCAGCCCACCAGGACATTAGCACATTTCAAACAGGCTGCGAAAACATATCGTTTCTTTGTCATGTAACAAAGAAATCAAAGCCTGGGGCAAATGACCCCCACTTATTCATTCCACAAATATTTATGGAGCACCCACTTTATGCCAGGTACTGTCCCAGGCTCCAGAGGTACAAGCAGTGGCCTCATGGGACTTACGTGACTGGTAGAGACAAAAAACACAAAGGTAATAAGGAACTATAAGCATAGTAGGTGGAAATAAACACTAAGGAGCCAAACAAACAAACAAACCCACAAAAACTAAAACAGAGAGAAAGTGATACAGATTGTCAGATTGGGAGCTGACATTCAGGTAAGGTGGTCAAGAGTAGTTCTCTCAGGGTAACCTTGGGATAAGAACCTGGAGGAAGTGAAGGAGCAGCTATCTAGGGGGAATATTTCAAGCAGATGGAGGAGTCAAGATTTAGGGAAGAATATGCAAGAAAAGGCATGGAGATGATTTATTAATTCTTCTCACTGTGCTCATTTGGTGTATAAAACACTTATAAACTGCAGGGAAAGAAAGTAGGACTTGACAGGAGAATGGAGTTTTCTGTCCCTCCATACCAAACGGAGATGATGAGAGAGAAGTGAAGGACGGTGCTTATTACAATGGAAAGGACTAGAATCTCAGTTTCCCCACTGAACGTTCTAAGCTCCATTCTCGAGGGGTCTCTATTATTAATAAATAGCACAAACAGCAACTTCGACTATATGGCACTTCCATGTTAAAAGTGCATTTATTTTACTGCCAACATACTGTGTCAGCTTATTAAAGAACTAAAAATGAACCCTGAACTGATTTGATCTATTGCCTGGAAAATATGAAACAGGCCTCAAAAACAAATCTTGCATTATTTTTCCACATTTTATGCAGGTTTAGGTAATATCAAGGCTGACAGCTCAGATTGCTTTTCCTTTCTATAAACAATTGAGGCCACATTTTCAGGCATCAGCAGCTAAGATGCACCAGTGAAAATACATCTGCTCACCCAGTAGACACAGGAAAGCACCTGTTTCTGCCAAAGCAGTCAGCGTGCGGGCCGACAGGAACTGGCGCTCCCGGTGACCAGTATGTGTGCGCAATCACTGATCTCACGTGCAGCTCCAGCGCTTTGATCACCTGGCATCTGAGAGACGGAGCTTTCACATGAAAGCCTCAGATAGATTTTTTTTTTTTAATGAGAGACTACAGTTATCTGGGCAAAAATAAATGATAAATGGCAACCCACTCCAGTACTCTCGCCTGGAAAATCCCACGCATGGAGAAGCCTGGTAGGCTACAATCCATGGGGTCACAAAGAGTTGGACATGACTGAGTGACTTCACTTTCACTTTTCACTTTATTAAGCATCTCAAGCATATTTAGCAAATGGTTCGATTTATCTTAATTAAAAAATAAAGCATAGCAACGGTATAGGTATACTTAAAGCCATTCTATAGTATTTAGTGCCCAGATCATTCATTCCCCAAATCATTTTTTAAAAATCCAAATTAGAGTAATTTAATCTGTTGGAATTGAGTTTGGTTATCAGCCTGCAGTTTCAGTTGCTAAATCTGACACTAGTTTTTTGGTGAAACAGTAAGAAAAACACAGATTCTGGATGTCCCTAATCCAGGCAAGAGAAAATGGGAGGGAGATGAGGAGGGGAAATTATAGTCGGGAAAAGGCAACAAAAATCATTTGCAAACAACTGTATGTGTTGGCAATGGGATGGGGTAGAGAAATCCTAAGGAAAGATGTGGGTTCCCTAAAAACAAGAGTGATTGCTTCATCATGCCTGCACAAGTTGTTCTGGAAGACTCACACCAGGCTCACATAAGTGAGGGAGGAGCAGTACAGTACAGTGTTAGTCACTCAGTCCTGTCCGAATATTGAGAAGCCATGGACTACAGCCTGCCAGGCTCCTCTATCCATGGGATTCTCCAGGCAAGAATACTGGAGTGGGTCACCATTTCCCTCTCCAGGGGATCTTCCCAACCCAGGGGTTGAACCCAGATCTCCTGTACCCCAGGCAGATTCTTTATGGTTTGAGCCAGCTGGAGGGAAGAGCAAGGTGTTCATTTATATCTGTGCCACCACATACATGAGCCTCCTGAGTTTCTAAAGACTCTGCCTGCAATGCAGGAAACCTGGGTTCGATCCCTGGGTAGGGAAGATCCCCTGGAGAAGGAAATGACAACCCACTCCAGTATTCTTGCCTGGGAAAATCCTATGGACAGAGGAGCGTGGGGGGCTACAGTCCATGGGGTCATAAGAGCTGGACATGACTTAGAAACTGAACTACCACCGCCACCACATACATGCCCATCTGGCTGCCTGTAAAGTTGTAAGACCATTTGTCTGGAGGAAGCCTAACCACATGGTACATTTCTGCTTCCTCCCAGGAACACCCAGTTTCCCATAATAGTTCAGCTCAGTTCAGTTGCTCAGTCGTGTCCAACTCTTTGTGACCCCATGGACTACAGCACTCCAGGCCTCCCTGTCCATCACCAACTCCCGGAGCTTATTCAAACTCATGTCCATTGAGTCAGTGATGTCATCCAACCATCTCGTCCTCTGTCATCCCCTTTTCCTTCTGCCTTCAGTCTTTCCCAGCATCAGGGTCTTCTCCAATGAGTCAGCTCTTCACATCAGGTGGCCAAAGTATTGGGGCATCAGCTTCAGCATCAGTCCTTCCAATGAATATTCTGAACTGATTTCCTATAGGATTGACTGGTTTGATCTCCTTGCCATCCAAAAGACCAGTACTCAATTTCTTTTAAAAGTGCACAAACCCTGAAGGCTCCTCCCTGAGGGGAACGCACATGGAGCCCATTCTTCCCACCTTCTACCCCTGGCACAAGGCTGGGATGATGAATGAAAGTTGTCAGTGACGCATGGTTTCTTTAGCCGCCTGCGAGCTCTGCCTCCCCTGCCCCAGCCAACTGGCAATGTGTTGGGCTCTCTCAGCACACCTGGCTGTAACTGAAACAAACTGGTTGCCCAATGAAGAAATCTCTGAAACCTGCTGTTAATGATTTATTTCAGGGTAGAATCTTCGGTGTGCATTTTGAAAGTTGTTTTAAGATGGCTATGTATTTCTTTCTTTTATAGGTAAACTACAAACTATGACAGAATATTCTAGCTCTCATTCTGAGGAAGCATGAGATAAGCATTGTTCAAAAGAAAAATTTTAAATTCCCACAGGAATCCTTTATCACCTAAGCCTCTCACTCAGAAAAACTGGCAACTAAAGAACCTGCAGAGAACAAAAGGAAAGGACACCCACCCCCCACATCCAAGAAAAGTGATTGGGCATCAAATTTAACATAATTCCTCCTAAAAACTGACTGCAATTCTCAATTGTGTGCACAAGAAACACAAATAGTGCATTCAACCCAGTTACATACTTCTGCACTGATGTATTTCCAACTGTCTTAGAAGGTTTTCTCCCAGCTATTCCTAGGATGTTTTAGGCTTTATTGTTGTCATTTTCTCTTAAGTGTTTGATCTACAAGATGAAGTGGTTTCAAAGCGGGGCTTTTACACTTGGGCGCATGGGGCAGGATGGGAAGGAGAAAAGAGTTTTAAGAAGAAAAGCAATTGACTTTGCCAGTAGTATCCTGTTTTCTCCCACCGTTATTGAAGACACTTGTGCGTAAGTAGGGCTCTTTTCCTCTGTGCTTGTGATATTAATCTTTTGCCAAGGAAAGGATTGTGAAGTCACCAGTTTAGTATTATGATTTTACTGAAAGATCAAGAAGAAGAGAGAGGGGGCTGTGAGTCTGAAACCCTATTGTAACACATGGGTATCTTTAATCATCAGCAATATATGAGTTGTCATCTGCAAAAGATTAATAAGGTTTGGGGTTTTACCCAAAACTGCTCAACTCTTGAAAAATACTTTGTGTTGGTGGATATTTACCTTTCTGTTGATTTGGCTGACTTAGAACAAATTAATAATGATCTAAAACAAACTAAGGGACTCTACCATAGATTCAAACAGTAATAGCTGCAGTCATAAACAGAGTCCAGCTTGGGTAAACTCAGGGTTCTGGTGGTTTCCTCAAAGATTATTACAAAATGTTCAGTGATTTATTGGTCTCCCATTTGCTGCAGATGTAGAAATTTGATCTAAAGAAGGAAGAATTCCCCAAGTACTTCCAGGAGGGACTTATCTTGCTGAACTACAGCTTATATCATGCAAATCTTACCTCTTTCCACTGAATTTAAATTCCTGACAATGTTGCTCAACAGGCTGGGGTTGGAGGTTTAGAGAGAAGCTGTCAAGCAATTACTGATAGTCATCAGTGAAACTGGATTAGAAGCAAGATATTTTTTATCACTAACTAAAAATTAAGTTATATAAAATTGAGGAAAATTCTCTATAACTGAGAATCGTTAGGAAATTGTTACAGCCAGGGGGAATATACTGACCTATGCTCACCCCAAAATGGGCAGATTTAAGATAAAGTTCCACTTTGGAAGAGATAAGTGGAGTATAATTCCTTAACTTAGTAGATAGAATGATAAAAGAAAACAAGTATAGTTGCAATGAACATCAGAATATAAAGGATAACCAGTTTCCTTCAGAAGCAGGAATCCTGATGAAGGAAGCAAAGAAGCTCTACTATCCTTGCTTATTTTCTGTGTTGTTAACTTAAAGATCAGTTCAGTCGCTCAGTCATGTCTGACTCTTTGCGACCCCATGAACTGCAGCACACAAGGCCTCCCTGTCCATCACCAGCTCCCAGAGTCCACCCAAACACATGTCCATTGAGTCGGTGATGTCATCCAAACTTTCCATCCTCTGTCGTCCCCTTCTCCTCCTGCTCTCAATCCTTCCCAGCATTAGGGTCTTTTCAAATGAGTCAGCTCTTCGCATCAGGTGGCCAAAGTATTGGAGTTTCAGCTTCAGCATCAGTCCTACCAATGAACACCCAGGACTGATCTCCTTTAGGATGGACTGGTTGGATCTTCTTGGAGTCCAAGGGTCTCTCAAGAGTCTTCTCTAACACCACAGTTCAAAGCATCAATTCTTCAGCACTCAGCTTTCTTTATAGTCCAACTCTCACATCCATACATGACCACTGGAAAAACCATAGACTTGACTAGACGGACATTTGTTGGTAAAGTAATGTCTCTGCTTTTTAATATGCTGTCTAGGTTGGTCATAACTTTCCTTCCAAGGAGCAAGCATCTTTTAATTTCATGACTGCAATCACCATCTGCAGTGATTTTGGAGCCCCCCCCCCAAATAAAGTCAGTCACTGTTTCCCCATCTATTTGCCATGAAGTGATGAGACCAGATGCCATGATCTTAGTTTTCTGAATGTTGAGTTTTAAGCCAACTTTTTCACTCTCCTCTTTCATTTTCATCAAGAGGCTCTTTAGTCCTTCTTCACTTTCTGCCATAAGGGTGGTATTATCTGCATATCTGAGGTTATTTGTATTTCTCCCGGCAATCTTGATTCCAGCTTGTGCTTCCTCCAGCCCAGCGTTTCTCATGATGTACTCTTCATATAAGTTGAATAAGCAGGGTGACAATATACAGCCTTGACGTACTCCTTTTCCTATATGGAAACAATCTATTGTTCCATGTCCAGTTCTAACTGTTGCTTCCTGACCTGCATACAGGTTTCTCAAGAGGCAGGTCAGGTGGTCTGGTATTCCCATCTCTTTCACAATTTTCCACAGTTTATTGTGATCCACACAGTCAAAGGCTTTAGTATAGTCAGTAAAGCAGAAGTACATGTTTTTCTGGAACTCTCTTGCTTTTTCGATGATCCAGTGGATGTTGGCAATTTGATCTCTGGTTCCTCTGCCTTTTCTAAAACCAGCTTGAACATCTGGAAGTTCACGGTTCATATATTGCTGAAGCTTGGCTTGGAGAATTTTGAGCATTACATTACTAGCGTGTGAGATGAGTGCAATTGTGCAGTAGTTTGAACATTCTTTGGCATTGCCTTTCTTTGGGATTGGAATGAAAACTGATCTTTTCCAGTCCTGTGGCCACTGCTGAGTTTTCCAAATTTGCTGGCATATTGAGTGCAGCACTTTCACAGCATGATCTTTCAGGATTTGAAATAGCTCAACTGGAATTCCATCACCTCCACTAGGTTTGTTCATAGTGATGCTTCCTAAGGCCCACTTGACTTCACATTCTAGGATGTCTGGCTCTAGGTGAGTGATCACACTATCATGATTATCTGGGTCATGAAGATCTTTTTTGTATAGTTCTTTTGTGTATTCTTGCCACCTCTTCTTAATATCTTCTGCTTCTGTTAGGTCCCTACAATTTCTGTCCTTTATTGAGCCCATCTTTGCATGAAATGTTCCCTTGGTATCTCTAATTTTCTTGAAGAGATCTCTAGTCTTTTCCATTCTATTGTTTGCCTCTCTTTCTTTGCATTGATTACTGAGGAAGACTTTCTTATCTCTCCTTGCTATTCTTTGGAACTCTGCATTCAAATGGGTATATTTTTCCTTTTCTCCTTTGCTTTTCGCTTTCCTTCTTTTCACAGCGCCGAAGTGCAGCGGCTGCGATGGAGGAGCTACCCCTCATCCAAGGTCAGGGGTGGCAGCCGAGAAGAGCTTTCTGAAGTTATTTCTCCACTGATCACCAGTAGCATATTGGGCACCTACTGACTGTGGCTCAGATCATGAACTCCTTATTGCCAAATTCAGACTGAAATTGAGGAACGTGGAGAAAACGTAAAGATTAGGTCCTTCTAAAAGAAACTCTGTGCTTCAGTGATTCTTTTAGAAAATCCTGACTTTAATATTTCTCTGGAAAGTAATTACAGTACTGAATAAATCTTAACTTTCTCAATAAAAATTTTACTAAAATATTACAACCTAAAATGTCACTGGACACATGAAAAAACTACAGTGTAGTATAAAGAGGCGGTAGGCGTGGCTCTCAATGTGTTTCTCATTTCTACCCAAATATGGAGCTTCGCTGATGGCTCAGACAGTAAAGAATCTACCTGTAATTCAGGAGACCCGGGTTCAAATCCCTGGGTCAGGAAGATTCCCCTGGAGACGAGTGCAGCAACCCACTCTAGTTTTCTTGGTTGGAGAATCCCAAGAACAGAGGGGCCTGGCAGGCTACAGTATATAGGGTCGCCAAGAGTCAGACACAACTAATGTGACTTAACATGCATGCATGCACCCAAATATGAGGCCTAACTGCATGGTGTGATTCATACAACAATGAAGAAGGAACAGGGGAGGAAGAAAAGGGGAATGGGGGAGGGGAAAAAAGGAGAAGTGGAAGAAGAAGAATTCTAAGTACTAAAGCAAGAATTAGAGACCCATAGACCAAAAAAAAATCACCCTATTGCCTTGCAGGCAAGTTGAGTCTACTGGTTTTATCCACAGAAGCTCAGTTTATTGGTGTTAAGTTGGCAGTAAAAGGGTCTTCTTGTTTAGATGCTCCATCTTTACCATAAAGCAAGAAGCATTCCACATAACATGTCCAACTGACAATGTCTCTGAGATACTGAAAACAACTAACAGATTCATCATAACACAAACTCCCTTGATGCAATTCAGTCCAGAGAAATGACAAGCCATGTAAACTCAAAACACAAGAGTTTTATTAACAGGAGAAGCAAATTAGATAAGTTACCATGTCAACATCCAAAAGTTAAAAAAAAAAAATGATGGGATAAGTTGCAAGTAGAAGACTACATAAACTGAAAGAATAAAAGGTAAAAGAAGATAAACTGATAGTGAAAAACAGTATTAAGGATGAGAAACCAGGAAGTAAGATACAAGCAGTTTCCCTAGTATGGAAACCATTAAATCAATTCCCCCAACCCCCATGTCAAGATAAAAAGGATGAATGAGAAAATGGAAAAGAGAAAACTAAAGAAAAATGTAAACCAAAAGAAAAATAAATTTCTGTGTCAAGCACAAATTAAAAGACAAAGAAACCGAAAGGCAAGATGCACACTTTTGGCTTAGTGAGCTATCAGCCCAAAGTGGGGCCGACAGGCCCACTCTGTCCACAGGGGTAAGATTTCAGCAAACATATTCTTTGAGGCTGCAACCTAATTATTTTCTATGTGTCACTTACTTCCCAAAGCATGCACTTTTGCATATGTATTAATGGAACAAATTTCCCTCCTTTTCTCTCTACATTTAAGAAAGAAACGGAACAACTATCCCCTTGCTCTTTTCTGTAAATTTAAGACTTTTATTTGAGAAAGGGTCAAGCACTTTCTGGGCTTTTCAGGTGGCTGAGTGGTAAAGAATCCACTTGCCAATGCAGGAGACAAAAGAAACATGAGTTCGATCCCTGGGTCTGGAAGATCCCCAGGAGGAGGAAATAGTAACCCACTCCAGTATTCTTGCCTGAGACAATCCCATGGACAGAGGAGTCTGGCTACCATCTATGGGGCTGTAAAGAGTCGGACACGACTGACCACACACACATCACACACTGTCAGCATGATGCACTTTCTTACGTGAGAAATAAAGGTGGTGGAAAAAGAGGCTGAGAAGGAGTATTAGTGCTTTACCCAACTGTACCCAAAGAACAGTAACAGTACTAGGCCTTTAACCAAGGGCTGAGAGCTATGCCCGGGTTAGTGTGGTGTCTGTTATGAGTGTTGTCTAATTTGGGCACAGTTTGTGGTTCTGTTTCTCTTTGGTCCCTGCAGGACACCTTCCTAACGGTCTTATCTTGACTCCTACTGATGTCACCTCAGTGGCTGGCACAGAGAAAGGAGGAAACGTATTCCAACTGTGAATTTTAAGAATTAGTCACAAAGACTTCACAGAGTAGGTAGGCCCTGAAGGAAAGTTACTATCTTATGCCCCACTTTTTCTGTCCCTTTTCATATGATTTTCATAGAACTCAATGTTTGAAAATAGGTTCTGAGTGAAAAGAAAAGGAGCAGTCATACAACAGCCTTTAAGGCAGCTTAAAAAAAAGGGGGGGAAAAACTCCCACAACCATTAGCCTTACGGGAGGTTTAGTAAACAGTATGTACCTAAGTTATAAATGACTATGTACCATTCTATCTCACTTTTTTGTCAAATATTTTAGATTCCAGGGTAGATATTCGCAATTTGCTTTTGTGGAAGTTATGAAAAATAAACATTCAGTTGAATCCAGAACTGAATTGAGTTAAACTAACTGCTGGGGGATCACAGGATTTGTTTTTGTTTTTGTCTTATTTCAACATGACTTATTATGATGCTTGTATCTATCTACTTACCTGTCCATTTGAGCATCATAAAAAGCTCTGGAGCTAAATGCCCACACTCAAGTCTCAGTTCAATTTATGAATATTTATACAAATGTAACTACACTTCTTGTACCTCAGTTTCCTCCACTGTAAGATGAGACAGAATAACATTATCTACTCAGAAGGTTACTGTGAGCATTTACCTGGGGAGTTTTTAAGAACGTTGATGTTCAGACTTCACCCAGACCAATTAAATTAGAAATCTCTGAGGGCGAGACCCAGGATCAAAAAGAACCACTTTCTCGCTTAGACTCAGATCTGAGAAATGAGGATGAATTGAAAATGTGACTTAGATAAGATATAAAGCCTACTTTTTCAAGGGAGAGAGTGGTCCTCATACTTAGAAGACAGTTCACTTGCCAGCTTTACTTAAAAATAAAATAAAATAGAAATTCATCAGATGGTTAGGTTCAAACCAATCTTCCTCCCTACTTGGTAGTAAATATGCCACCTCCTCCCTAAAACTCCTGTGGCTGATGAACAGGGTTAAAGGGCAGGTGGAAGAATGCTGAGGGAGGCTCACGTGGCAATCGCTCTGCTCTCACAGCCGCCTGAGGTGCCCCTCCGCTTCTAATCTGTACAAGAGACAGCCCCCAGCGACGCACTCTAGCACCAGTGAGTTTCGGTGCCATGGCACTCAGACTTTACGTTTCACTTATTTCATCCTGCAAAGCAGAGCAGGATGACCTACTCTGGACTAGAATGTGCAGTTGCTCTAGTTCTATATACAAGAAGGTTCTGGCCATGTCTCTGGGTTTAAGTCCAACTTTCTTGATTGGGATGACAGATTAACTACATTTTTGTCTCCTCCTCAACACATGTTCATTTCCCCCTTAGATCCGGCACTGATTCAGTCAGAGGAGAGTGAAGGGAACATCCTTAGAAATGAGGAGAGGCCTATTTCTAGGAGACCTATAGAAGGAATTATTTTCTCACACGTTCTCCCTCTGCCCTCGCACAGGCTGCCACTAAACTTCCTCTTCCTTCTGCTGTTCTCCAACCTCCCTCCTCACATCAATCCAAGGAGAGACGTTGCTGGGGTCTTTGTTGACCGTGTTGGGATCATTACCATTAGCGGTATGATGACTGAACAATGAGTGCACGGAACCACATGGAGAGTAAACGTCAGATCATGTGAAGCCATGTAATGAAATCTTCAGTCAGTTCCCCACTGTAATGAGTCCAAGAGGAGAATTTTCCCTACCAATGATTTTGTTTACTAGTGTTGAAGCCAATGACTGACATTTAATAGGACTTGTTAAACTCCTCAAGACTGAGATATCATTAGGACTGACAGAGACCTCACTGTGCTTGCCTATCCCTTTTGTGATGGGTCAATCGGCCTTAGTTACTCTATTTAGCCCAACCAGGAGTCTTGGAAGTGTTTGCAAAGCAGAATGAGCAACATTTTGGGTTTTTAGGTGGGGTACACTGACCTGAGAGCAGCTCGTCTCCACCCTGTGCATCCCATAGGAAAAGTCATCTGTGAATGTGACCGCATCAGAATTGATCACGTCGTGGAATGAAGGCCAACCTGGGGCAGATCACACACAAGAACCAAAACAGAGAGAGATACAAGCATGGGTTAGAATGCAATTCTAAAAGGAATATTAAGCACAGAAAGGAAATCCTTAGTCCATGAATCATGCTTAACCTGAAAAAAGAAAGGCTGAAGACTGAAGGTTAAAGTATTTTGAAAAAATGCAACTATTTTTTAAGAATAACATTTTCCTTGCATCCAGATTATAGTTGCATTGAGATTTGTTTCGTGAGATTCTCTTAGAACACCCAGTAGTTTTGAGCACATCCCTAAACTTACAAAGCTCTCTTTCACCATTTCTGCTTCTTGTTCTTATCTTCAGAGTTACTGGACATAGTTTGGAAGCACTATGAGTTTTACAGTGTGTGGTTTTTTTTTTTTTTTCAAAAACACAATCCAACTGGTCTGGCTGTTAACTTTAACTATTCCATACTTCTTTAGGAACCATACTTTTTTAGTACTTAGTTTGGATAGTTAAGGGTTTCCCTGGTGACTCAGATGGTAAAGAAACTGCCTGCAACGCAGGAGACCTAGGTTCGATCCCTGGGTCAGGAAGATCCCCTGGAGAAGGGAATGGCTTAACCACTCCAGTATTCTTGCCTGGAGAATTTCATGAACAGAAGAGCCTGGTGGGCTACAATCCATGGGGTCACAAAGAGTCAGACACAACTGAGCGACTAACACTTGGATAGTTAAATATATATATATATACATATATATATATATTTTAATTCTGTTTCCATCTTAATCTAATTTCTCAGGAGAAGACTCTTGAGCATCCCTTGGACAGCAAGAAGACCAAACCAGTCAATCCTAAAGGAAATCAACCCTGAATAATCACTGAAAGGACTGATGCTGAAGCTGAAGCTTTGAAGCCAATCCTTTGGCTACCTGATGCGAAGATCTAACTCATTGGAAAAGACTGAGAAATACAGAGGGCAGGAGGAGAAGGGGGGGACAGAGGATGAGATGGTTGGATGGCATCACCGGCTCAATGGACATGAGTTTCAGCAAATTCTAGGAGGAAAGTGAAGCACAGGGAAGCCTGGCATCCTGCAGTCCATGGGTTCGAAAAGAGTCAGACATGACTTAGCAACTGAACAACCACAGGACGTTGTCTGGAAAGCACGGATGCTACCTATTGATGGGCAAGAGGCACGCTCACATCACAGGGCAGTTACAGAGCAGAATTCCTCAGGAATCTCCAGGTAGCACCTTCTCTCAAACAGCATCTTGTTTCAATTTTCATTTATTCTAGTGACTTTTAAAATATGCACACAGCTTTAAAAAAACTCAGTGGTAAGTAGACCCTAAGACTGTACACATGTTTATGGGTGTACCCAGGTTTTACATTCAGTACTTATGGGCTTGTTTTTACATGTTTCCAGAAAATATGTCTGGAGTTACTGAGCTGAAGTCTGTATGCCTAAAATGATGAAAGAGGTGTAATGTTGCTGAATTGCTTGTGCAATTCTTTTTCAGAAGCTAAATTTTTCCTCTAGAAAGGAGGAAGCCCTTTAAAAGCAGAGTACTTTGTGTTAATACACCTACTGAAAGAAAACAGAATGCAAATTTCAACAATATGATTTCCAGTTTCAAACAAAACAAATAGCTCAAACCAGGTTTTTATACTAAATTCCCCCAAGCTCCCCGCCCCGCACTCCCCTCATGCAACAATACAGCTTTCATAGTGCTAGATTTAACACCCGGAGTTTAAACACTTTCCAATTCCTTGACTTTAATTCAAAATTGCTACAAATCAAACTAAGAAAACCTTAACTTAGTAGATATAGGATAATAATCCACAAAACCTAATTATGCTAAGAAACATCAGTATCCTTAAGAAAACTCATTTCTCCCCATTTTCTAAATTCCAGAGAGACTCTCAACATATTCTGGGCTACACTATTTGGTTTTTAATGATTACTTGACACATTTCAGTGCTCTTCTTTGTTTAATGACAGAAGTACCAATCAGTTCAGTTCAGTAGCTAAGTCATGTCCGACGCTTTGTGACCCCATGTAGTACAGCACAGCAGGCTACCAATACTAAAGAGAAGTTTAGAGGTGATGTTTTAAAGTGAAAGTCAAGTTGTGTCCAACTCTTTGCAACCCTATGGGCTGTAGCCCGCCAGGCTCCTCTGTCCATGGGATTTTCCAGGCAAGAATACTGGAGTGGGTTGCCATTTCCTTCTCCAGGGGATCATCCTGACCCAGGGATCAAACTCAGGTCTCCAACATTGCAGGCAGACTCAACCATCTTAACCACCAGGGACTCCCGATGTTTTAAGACATTGAAAAAGAATTTATCTATGAAAAGAGAGAGAACATTCTGGTTTTTTTCTGAAAACCTTCCATGTCTTAACTCATTTGGTTACAGTTTATAGCAACTAATATTATGAGGAGACATATTTGATTCAGCAGTAAACAGGTAAAGAGTCAGGAGGTTTTGTTTTTTAAAAAAATTTACCATAAAGCTATCTCCCTCCCCAACATACACATTTTCCTATTTCTAGAATTTAAAATAGATCCAGAGAAATATATATGTATTTCCCATGCTACCCCTATGTTTTGTCTACACTTCTCTTGTTCTACTCATCACACTAGATTTGTGATTTATTTTCATGCTTTCTCCCTGCTTAGGTGGTAAGCATTTTGAAGGTAATTGACTTCAGTATATTCAGAGCTTCCCATGATATACAGCACAGAGGTACAGTTGAGATGTTTATTAAACTGATTTTCAACTTGGCTTATAGAAGAAAGTGGAATGAATATTTACAGTACATCATAGAGTCCATAGGAGGAGAGAACATAATCACACTCCTTTACAAAACCAGATTAAGGAATATCAGTTCTAATTTCTCACTGGACTATCCACTTTGGCTCAATTTCTATAATTAAGCCTATCTAGGTGAAATATCCTTATTATTTACTTAAGGTGGTAAAAACACATAACAATCATCTAGGTTACTCACTTTACTGGGTTGTGCAGGGAGAGCGTCCGGGAGCAGAAGGAATAGTTATTTGCCAACCTTATTCAGGCAGGAAGTGGCAAAGCCAAAACTAGAATCTGTCTTAATCTACAAGTGATTTAGTCTAGGCACTCTACTTACATTCCACTTTCTTCCTTGGTGAAGGGCTGAGAGATCAATCATTTAAACACTCTAGCAGGAAGGAAGTTGTAGGTTTTAAGAATTATGTGTACCAGTCTGGATTAGTTAATAGATACACTGTTGCTGCTAGGTGGAAGGGGATAGTGAATGGGTACCCTAGACAATACCAATTCCCGCACCTTCTAAAGACCAAATTGTTTAAAGGGAAAGTCCAAGAGTAATGATGTAAATGATGTCATCTAGTTTGGGATATAGAAAAGATTTTTATTCATTTATCTAAAACAGCCAGGAGGACTTAAAAGCTCACCTTTCGGCAATACTATTGAGAAAACTACCTGCTCTGTTTGGGGTTTCTTCATTCTAATTCTTCTCTAATAATTGCGAATCACTGCCTACTACAGATTTTGGGGAGGGGAGAGAACTACTTTCAAATGAGCTTTGAAACCATACAGCCAAACAGTTTGCTTCCATGAATTAAACATGTATAGAATTTTCCAAAAGACTGTTTAAGAGTTGAGCAGGGTGATCTGGAGTGACATGGAATACAGGGTCTCAAAAGACTTCTATGTTTCTGGGAACATTGTTGACACGTGAATAGTTTTTGTTATTTACCATCGTGCTATCTAAACATTGGAAGAGACACTAAACATCCCCAAATTCACAGCGTCCCTTTGCACTGTAGAAGAAATACAGCTTTCAAGCAGGAATATTGGACATGTCACGCACCTCTTAATTGGTGAAGACTGACACAGAGAGCCCCGTTGAAGTCAATAACTGTATGTGACGGAACATATTTCAAAAGAGAATCACTGGTCAACCTCATCAGTAAGGTGAACAAAAGAGCATGTTGAGCCCTTTTGCTGTGTCTCTCAGAATAGGAAAGCTCTATAGAAAGAGAATCCATCAGAAAGGTAAGTCCTATTGACAATCAAACTAAGAAGGACCTTCACCCAAGAATAAATCGCCTTATGGCAGAGAAGCCACAGTGATGACAGCACTTTGAAAGCGGAATTCCCTCATCATGTGAAAGTATTTAAAGGAGGAACTCTTCACTGCTGTAAAAATCCTCAAAGGAAACCCTGCCCCCACTCCTAATAATAAGGAAAGTGCTTCAAAGGGTGATAGGCAAAGACTGAAGCAATCTGGGTCTTGTTGAGAAAATTATCTTGAGCAAAAGGGGGGGGATGTGTTTTTGTCAGTTTTGACATTAAAGAAAGATCATCCATCCTCCTTTCTCTAGGATTTCCCTTTTGGTCTTCTCATCTAACAAAACAGTATTTGTTTTGGATGCATTCCATATACTTTTTAAAAGAAAAGTCATGTGAAAACCTGTATAAACAGAGTTGACTCACCCTTTCCCCAGTACATCCTTTTGTTTCTATTCAAAGAGTTTGGATATGGGCTGATTATCATTTTATTTCCAAGACCATAAACTGTACCTTTTAGATATTAGCCTGTTAATATCAAGAACAACTTATATTCAATAAATAATTCTCCTTTCTAAGAATTTTCCTCTCTCAATAGCAAATAACTACAAGTACTACACTTCATACTGACAAATTGGAATATGGCAGTTCTGCTTCAATTTTATCCAAATATCAGGCCAAATTAACCTGCAGACATAACTTGGTATCTATGGTATATGTTGGTATAATGTGACGCAAATCCAGGGTATGTCCATTTACATCTTGAATGTAAGAGTAAGTGATGTAGTTTATTAACAGTAAGTCTTTGGTGCTTGCTACCACCTACACTAGAATGGATTTTTTTTAATTAATTAATTTATTTTTTTCCTTTACATTATTGTGTAAGAATGGATTCTTTTTAGATTGCAGTAGGAAGCATGATTCCTGCTGACTCATAATGTAACTTAACAAAGCTGCTTTAAGTCTACTTGAACCCAGAATTTTATAGTGATACAGCTCTCCAAAAGTAGTATACTGTTGAGATTTAAAAATGTTTCATTCCAACTGCCCCCAAGAAAAACTTACTTAGCTCTCTCTTCCAACCTTTTCCTCCTTCCTCTCAAATGTCTTCAAAACAAGTTGTTAAAACTAGCAACAGATTATAAACAAGCTGAAGCCAATTCCATCTGTACCATGTCTAGAAAAAGTGGCCCTCATTCCTTTACTCTTAATTTAACAAGGATGGCTATACAGCTTCCTCTTCCTCTCTCCCCTCCCTCAACCCCCAGATAAGATTAGAAACCGTAGTAAATTAGCTACATGACCCATCAGTAGAACAGAGCAGAAACTACCCATGACCAAGAATACATTGAATTGAAATGTAATGACAAGTATTTTGTTATCTTCAAATGCAAAAATAAGGCCACTTGGGCTTGAGTGATGGTTTAATAATGATGATATATATTTGAGCATGGTTTTGGTGAGACAAGTTGGAGATCTGCAGATATAATTTTCTGCGGAGAGCAGTTCTCATAGCTCTCTAATTCTAGGACCGTATTTCAAAATTTGTAGCCTTCTAAAACCAGAAACTATTAACCTCACTGACCAATACTTACCTTATTAGCTATCTCAAGCCAAATAATAAAACTCTCTATGGAGACCTCCTAATAACAAAAATTGTTTGAAGCTTAGAGCTCTGATTCTTGCCCAGTTATTCACTTCAGTTGATACTTCAGGTATAACTTGAATAACATTTTTAAAAGGATGGTTCTCTATTCCCCCTCAAAGATCCAAAAGTTTAATCAACCAAATACATGCATGTAGCAGAAAATCAAACACTGCAAGATGATTCAGTGAAATGTTCCCTTTCAATTCTCCCCACCTTGTAGACAGTCATGTTTAATAGGCTTTCTATTTATTTCTACAAAATATGCATATGCTACCTGATCCCTTCATTTTAAATCTATGCTGTCCAATACAGTAGCAACCAGGAACATGTCACAAGTCAGATTAAAATTAATTAAAATTAAATAAAATTTAAATTTCAGTTCCTTTGTCACACTAACCACAGTTCCAGTTCTCAACAATTACATGTAGTTAATGGTGATGACACTGGACAACACAGATACAGATATAGCATATTTCCACCATTATTTTCCACAAATAGAAAACATTTCACTATTGAATAGTGCTGTTTGTGAACTATAAATTGATTCTTGTGAATTATGATTTAGTATTCATATTTACACTATCTCCCCTTCTTTCCCCTTCTAATTTTTACAGTTACATTCCTTTTATTGATAATTTTTTTCAAACTTTGGCAATGTCTGCTTCTTGAACTAGAATGTAAGTTGAATAAAGGCAGGGAGTTTGTTCACGTCTGTATTGCTAATTGGGCTTCCCAGCTGGCACTAGTGGCAAAGAACCTGCCTGCCAGTGCAGGAGACACAGGTTTGATCCCTGTGTCGAGAAGATCCCTTGGAGAAGGGCACAGCAACCTGCTTCTAGTATTCTTGCCTGAAGAATTCCATGGACAGAGGAGCCTGGTGGCCTACAGTCCAAAGAGTCGGACACAACTGAAGTGACTTAGTACATATTGCCAATTACTTAAAATAGTGCCCTCAACATAAGGATGTTATTTAAAAACTATGTAACGATTGAATGAATGCATGATTATCCTATAACTTAATACTGCTCGGCTCTCCTTAGTGCTCTGATCCTCCCTCCACCTACTCTTTCCTGCTGTTCCAGTGCCTAATCTTAATTAAGTCTTCTATACTTTTATAGATTAATCCTAAGAGTTGAAAATGAGCAAGCAGCCTGTATATTATTATGACTATACATGTATTGCTTACTGCAGAGCTGAAGTGTTCTGGGATTATCTTTTCTTCTGGATGGTCCAATTGTCATAACCTCAGAATGCTTACAATCAAATATTTTCCTGTTTTTACACTGCATCACATGTTAAAAGGCATGTCACGTTTTCTTTTGTTTTTCTTTTAGACCGTGATTTTCATTATACGATTGTACAAAATTTTTCTGTAATTCAGTATTTCAATTTTTGAACTTTTAATTACAAATATTTAAAACATATGCAAAAGTTTACAGAATATAATAGGTATCCATGATTTAACAGATATTATCCAGATTTGACAGATAATAATTTTAAAAAATATTTGCTTCAACTTTCTCTTTTTCTAACACAAAGAAATGTTACAATTACAGCCAGATCTGCCTCCAACCTTCTTCTCTACTCCTATATATCCTGGTACCACAAAGACAATCCTTTATGTACCACTTCCAACATGTGTGGAGAAGGAAATGGCAACCCACTCCAGTATTCTTGCCTGGAGAATCCTATGGACAGAGGGGCCTGGCAGGTACAGTCCATGGGGTTGCAAAGAGTCGGACACGACTGAGCCACTGAGCACCCCCCAACATGTGTTCTGATTCATTTTCTGCAATGTAACGTCCATAAACAATATATAATGTTCTAAATGTTTAATGATTTATATAAATAACATCAAATCATAGGTACCTACTGGCAGATTATTTTTTCGCATTATTCCTGGCCTCCAGTTATTTTGTTTTTTAAATTTTGTGGATTTGTTTTTAACAGCATCATCTTATTTTTATATATGAAGTATTTCAAATATCCCTGATAATACAAATTAGTGGGTTGTTTTATTTTAGCTTTTCTATTATTCTCTAAAATATCTCTACTTTCCCTAGGGTAATTCTTCTCTCCATCTTGGATTTTGTCTTTCATGCTCTTGGTTTTCTTGGTATATTGATGGTGATCTTTGGCCCGTTCTCTATGAGAATGGAGGTCTGGGTCAGTTATCTTCTGCAGCTATACTATGCAAGGTCCTCTGCTTCCAGGTACAGTACAGCTTTGTTTGCTTACTAGTCTTAACTCTGAATAGAAAAGCTGACTGTGAGCTCTGTGAACACAGCTATCATTTGTTGATGCCCAAGACTTTGTTAGTCCTAGGGTTCCCCTGAATAGCTGACTGAAAAATGATTCATTTTGGAGCACAACATCGCAACAGCACCAATTCCCCCAGACAGGCTGTTTAATATCTGAAGAAAGCAGTCTTCCGGGTTGTTTTCTTTTTCCGTGTGACTAACTGATAATCTGTCAGTCTAAATATGAAAGTGGGGAAGGTGTGAAGCTGGTCCAGCTGTTCTTTAGACTTTCAATTCAACACCTTGCTGACAGTCAGTCTCCTGTTTGCCTCTTGATAATTCTGCTGGGCATCTCAAAACAACGCTAGCACATATTCTGGGCTGTGTGTTCCTTTAATCAA
Source organism: Antilocapra americana (assembly GCA_007570785.1). Classification (NCBI taxonomy): domain Eukaryota; kingdom Metazoa; phylum Chordata; class Mammalia; order Artiodactyla; family Antilocapridae; genus Antilocapra; species Antilocapra americana. Next base: position 7,473,005 of record ML663563.1, on the reverse strand, counting down.
TCATACCCATTAATAGCATTTCCTCCCATTATTTTTTGCCCTTGGGAAAATTGGTTACAATTTCTTGTCAGCTCAATATCAGCTATTCAGGATAACCCTAGGACTACCAAATTCTTAGGCATCAGCAAATGATAGCTGTGTTCACAGAACTCCCAGTCAGCTTTTCTATTCAGAGTTAAGACTAGTAAGGAAACAAACCTGTACTGTACCTGAAACCTGGCATGCTACAGTCCATGGGGTAGGAAAGAGTCGGACATGACTTAGCGACTGAGTAACAAATGCTCAGTCTATCAACAAGAAGCTGAGATTCTTTTTAATAGACTGCAGATTTTAGTGTCTTGACCTAACAGTTTATGGAAAGAAGCAACAGATTTCAGGCATTATAATTTTTTCCACTAATCACAATTATATTATTTTTTACCTTACTGAAAAAAAATTAATGTAAGGTTTAGCAGCTTTACCTTGGAGAAGGAAATGGCAACCCATTCCAGTATTCTTGCCTGGAGAATTCCATGGAGGGAGGAACCTGACAGGCTACACAGTCCACAGGGTTGCAAAGAGTCAGAGTGAGCGACTTCACTTTCACTTTCACTTAGCAGCTTTAACTGGTTCAGATTTGACTCTGGCTAAAACATGATTATGGGCTAACTAGATGAGATTAGCACTTTCTTCTTGACCTCTGCAGTGCCCTCTGGGTTTAGAATCAGGCAGGCAGGATAGTCTCCTCCCTGACCAGTTCAGTGGAAAGAAATTTCTTAGACTATTTTTCAACTTTATATTTGCTTAATGTGGTTTGAGAATTTCTTGTGTTTTGGCCCTCCTGCCATAGCAAATATAAGGACAAGCATCCCCAATATGCTGATGACACGATTTCATTACTGTAAACAAGCAATAGTCTCAAGAGGCAAACTCTCAAGTGGCAAACTCTCGAGTAAATGGTTTTAACAGTAAGTATGACAAAAATAAAACCATTGATTTTGGCAAACATTTTTCTATGCTTCATTCAGCTTTAATGAGTGGTACCTCAAGCAAAAATGATACTTAAAGCAAGGAGTTTAGAATATATATAAAATTAGAATCAATCTATAGATACTAAAAATCAGTGAAGATAATGATAAATAAAAATGCAAGTGTTAGTCACTTAGTCGTGTCTGGCTCATTGTGACCCCAGGGACTGTAGCCTGCCAGGCTCCTCTGTCCATGGGGTTCTCCAGGTAAGAACACTAGAGTGGGTAACCATTTCCTTCTCCAGGGGATCTTCCTAACCTAGGGATCAAACCCAGGTCTCCGGCATTGTTAGCAGATTCTTTATCGTCTGAGCCACTGGGGAAGCCCATGAAGATAAATAACGCTAATAAAATGTAAACACAATGTACTATAGCTCAGCTGGTAAAGAACCCACCTGCCAAGAGACATGAGTTTGATCCCTGGGTCAGGAAGCTGCCCTGGAGAAGGAAATGGCAACTTATACCAGTATACTTTTCTGGAAAATTCCATGGACAGAGGAGGCTGGCAGGCTGTAGTCCATGGGGTCACAAAGAGTCAGACAAGACTGAGTATGCTTGCACACATGCACACAAAGTACTGTTCAAACATGAACTTTATTTTGGTTACTAGTCACCTTGCTTTTCTGTCTTGTTGTCAAGTAACCCAGTAGCTCTCAATGGCAGTGGCACTGTTGCTGGGACATTTTGAATGCCATGATGATGGGGAATCACAGAAAGACTACATGATCAGATCTGTGTTTTAGGGTGATGGCTCCGAAAGAAGGCTGGAGGGTGACGGATAAAAGGGAAGACAAAAGCAGGTCTACCAGATGAAGACCATGTACAGGAATAGAAGTTCTAAATGAAGATGATTGCAATGCGGTTGGGGATCAGGAGAGAGATTACAGAGAGGCTGAGAAAGCACAGTTCCGATTGTGGTGACTGGGGTACCTGAGGGGGAGTGAAGGAGAAGGGCAGGGTCAGATTATGATTAGATTTACACAAGCTTCTATGACTAGTTGGATCATGCCCACCATGCATGCTTTCAGGGAAAATAACAAAGTCAGTCTAGTGTGAAAATACCTAGGAGGCAGAGAAATGTGTGGGCTCAGAAGTGAGACCCTGGCTAAAGATACAGATGTGAAAGTCTGCAGAGCGCAGAAGACAGTAAGACTAGAACGAGGTTTGGAAGAAGGAGAATAGGGTGGCAATGGAGAATCATACAGGTATTTAAATGATGAGCTGAAGAATGAGTTGGCAAAGGAAAATAGAAGAGGTGTTCCAGAAAATAGGGTACCAAGACAGTTAGATAATCAAGTGAAAACTGTTCAAAGCTGGAGGGCAGACAGTAGTGACAGAATCTACAGAAAGGACCGGTCAAGTAAAATCTGAGAGGAGATTGCTGAATTCAATAATTAGGACATCTGAGGAACTTTAGAAGAAGACATTTCAATGTGATGATGACAGAAGCTGAACTCCGTTGGGTTGAATAGCATATGTGAAGTGGAGAAAGTGAACAAAGACTGCTCTTTACAAAGCCTGGCAGGGAAGGAAAGTAAGCCAGGTTGATGGCTAGTGGAGAGCATAATGACGTTTGTGCTAAAATATTTGAGTTCTTGGGGTCTCTCCTACTGATTCCACCTTTCTGTTTTTCTAAGGTGTTTAATATCTTATACTATTACTTTTCTATGGAATTTTTGTAATAAAATGAGTGATATGAGAAATATTTAGACATGCTAAAAAAATCTTAAGCATTACTCAAATGCTCCTTAGCTTTCTGAACAGAAGTTGTATTTGAAGAAAGGCTAAAAAACTAAAATAGAATTCCATCCCCAGAATCGTTTTATCTTTAGTTTATTTTCAAGTTGTCTGTAGTTGTCTTGCTCCTAATATCTTCTGGTCTACCAAACTGAAAGTTATGAGCTTGAGTTTTAAATGACTGTGGAAATCTGTCCTGTTTTTTTGGCACAGTAGTAGGTGCTCACTAAATATGGATGAATAAATGAACCCAGAGCTTTAATTCTAGGTCAAGTTTCACTGTCAAACATGTTCACAGCACCCAGTACTTTTTTTCAAAGCATGTATCATGCATTGTGACTATTTATTTTTATGTGGGTAATTTTTGATTACTGTTTACTTCTTCTACTAAGCTCCATGTGAATATGACTGCTTTCTTTACTATTATATCCTCAACACATAGCTCATAGAAATATCTGTTGAATGAATTGATTAATAAAGAAAATATCAGTACAAATTCTTTATTTAACAACAAAATTAGACTGAAATAAAGGGTTATCACTTAGTGTGGACCTGCCTATCACTATGCTGATCAGAAAAAAAAAAGATGAAGAGTTTCTACTAATTTGTTTTAGGCAATTTTTTACAAATATAAAACTTAACATAATATGATAATTTTCCTGCCTATCAAAAATAGTGCATTTCCTCAAACTGATTGCTAATAATCTCATATGTAGAAGCCACACAGCCTTGTCACCTGTAAGGATTTCAGGCACTGGCATCTGTGAAAGGACAACATGACCAAAACCTGTCAAGAACACTGAGGTGTCCTTTGGACTGCACGAACATCTGGTATCTATTCTCTTTGGAGGTTAATAATGTAGCTGCACTGCAGCAGCCTTCGCTAATTCCTTTGAGCCCCACACAGCATTTTTAAATGGTTCCAAACACACAAGGTCTCTAATTGGTATGGATTTCATCCACAGTTCCCTTACAGTCACAAAACATCTCAGAAACTCCTAAGCAGGAACTGACAGAGGAAAGCTTCCCTGTGCCCCTTTGTGAAGGCAGCTCTTAATAATTTTTTTCAGGTTCAATAAAATTACTGAGCTCAAACCATTTCAACCAAAAAACTGGGGAGAGGGACTTTTATTTTCCCTGGCCTGAACACTGTCTCTTGCTACTTTAAATCACAGTTAATGTTTTAAAAAATATATCTTACATATAAGTCAGTCGTAGACCTTTAGCATCAAAGGCTCTGAGCAACATGGCATGTAGCGGCCTGACCTTCAGCCATAATTTCTAAGTGCCATTAAAAAATGTCTCTCAAACTAGTTTTAAATTTAGTGTTGACCTAGTAACCTTGATCCCCAAACATTCAACTTTAGATGATTATTTTATTTTGTTCCAAAAGCTCTTCAGTCCAGTGAAGGCATCCATTAGGAAGCTTCACAAAGAGTTTCAAGTTTGCTTAGAATTTACTAGCTACATCGAACAGGAAGATGGTGATTTGGGTTGCTTGCTGAGTGAAGATTATTTACTGTGCTTAACTGACCTTAAGAATTCCAGGAGGGATACAGAATGGGGAAATTCAAAGAAATACAGATTCTATTCTCAGCAACAGGCAATCCAGACGAACAGTGAAATAATGTTCCATTCAACTGCAGTCCTGAATTGGGTCTATTCACTATATAGCATCTTTGGGGACTGTCAGACTATCACTTACATTCTTCAGTTGGGTACCTATCCAAAATTTTAGACTATTTCCTCTAAATATATGTGCCTGATAAAAATGTAAGATTACTTCTAAGAGGAGATTAGGTCTTGAACTTATTTTTCTTTTCTAAATTTTCTCCTGCTGCTTTTCTCTAACTAAACTCTCTCTAAGCTTCTGAATAGGCTTTAGATCTTTATTCTATTATTACTTTTAGTAACCACAATATGAAATAAAATATTTCCTTGTTTTCATAAATCTATGATCCTTTGCTGCTCTATATCACCTTTTTATGACATGTCAAAACTCAGTTCACCTACCACAATTTAAATTTCTGACAACCCATCTTGAAAGACTACTTTGAAACAGAACAGACTACTCAGAAAAGCTATTAAAGACAAATAATCCAGAACAAAATGATTACTTAGAGTTGTTTACATGACAAAAGATGTTTTTTCCTTTGTAGCAGACACATGGCAAAATTGAAGCAATTTATCGAACACTGTATATTCCCTAACATATTAAAATTTTAAAATAAATAGCATCAAAAAGACATGAAGCAAAATACATCAAATCAAGACATACTCTGATAACTATTCATTCTTTTAAAAATCCTTTAAGGAAATCTTTTGCCAATACCAAATCCCCATTACCTAGCTTTTCCTTTTCTTATATTTAGTCATGTTCCAAAAAAACTATATAACTTACTGTTTATAATAGTTTTTGTTATGTTTTGTTTTTTCTTGTCTGTATTCAGTGAGCTAGAATGTAAGCTCCCTATGTGTAAAGATAACTGTTTTGTTCCCAATGCATTCAAAGCTCCTAGAAGAATGCCTGAGATTTAAAAAATTTTGGTTTAATGAACTTTGTATATATATTCTTGTTACTCTGAAAATCTGAAATTTAAAAATAATTCTTGCTATGGTTTTAAAATATACAGCCACTGATGTCTTTGTTATAGAATTAGTTATAGGGCTTCCCCAGTAGCTCAGCAGGTAAAGAATCTGCCTGCAATGCAGGAGACACAGGTTCAATCCCTGGGTTGGGAAAATCCTCTAGAGGAGGAAATGGCTACCCACTCTTCCCTGAAAAATCTCATGGACAGGGGAACCTGGTGGGCTACAGTCAAAAGAGTCACAAAGAGTCAAACACTCCTGAGTACATACACAATACAAATACATAGAATCTCTAGGTCACTGGATATGAGCCACAGTCAGCTCCTGGTCTTGTTTTGGCGGACTATATAGATCTTCTCCATCTTTGGCTGCAAAGAATATAATCAATCTGATTTTGATGTTGACCATCTGGCGATGTCCATGTGTAGAGTCTCTCTTGTGTTTGCTATGACCAGTGTGTTTTCTTGGCAAAACTCTATTAGCCTTTGCTATGCTTCATTCTGTACTCCAAGGCCAAATTTGCCTGTTACTCCAGGTGTTTCTTTTTTTTTTTCCAGGTGTTTCTTGACTTCCTATTTTTGCATTCCAGTCCCCTATAATGAAAAGGACATCTTTTTTGGGTGTTAGTTCTAAAAGATCTTATAGGTCTTCATAGAATCGTTCAACTCCAGCTTCTTCGGCATTAGTGGTTGGGGCATAGACTTGGATTACTGTGATACTGAATGATTTGCCTTGGAAACAAACAGAGATTATTCTGTCATTTTTGAGATTGCACCCAAGTACTGTATTTTGGACTCTTTTGTGGACTATGATGGCTACTCCATTTCTTGTAAGGGATTCTTGCCCACAGTAGTAGATATAATGTTCATATGAATTAAATTCGCCCATTCCAGTCCATTTTAGTTCACTGATTCCTAAAATGTCGATGTTCACTCTTGCCATCTCCTATTTGACCACTTCCAATTTACCTTGATTCACAGACCTAACATTCCAGGTTCCTGTGCAATACTGTTCTTTACAGCATCGGACTTCACTTCCATCACCAGTCCTATCCACAAATGGGCATTGTTTCACTTTGGCTCCATGTCTTCATTCTTTCTGGAGTTATATCTCCACTGATCTCCAGTAGCATATTGGGCACCTACTGACCTGAGGAGTTATCTTTCAGTGTCATATCTTTTTGCCTTTTCATACTGTTCATAGGGTTCTGAAGGCAAGAGTACTGAAGTAGTTTGCCATTCCCTAGTAGACCATGTGTTTGTTTTTTGTTTTTTTTCCAGAACTCTCCACCATAACCCATCAGTCTCGGGTGGGTTGAGCCTATATGCCATGGCTCATAGTTTCATTGAGTTCATTCATTCTCCTTATTGCAAAATTCAGACTTAAACTGAAGACAGTATGGAAAACCACCAGACCACTCAGGTATAACCTAAATCAAATCCTTTACGATTACACAGTGGAAGTGATGAATAGATTCAAGGCATTAGATCTGATAGAGTGCCTGAAGAACTATCAACAGAGGTTCATGACATTGTACAGGAGGCAGAGATCAAGAACATCCTCAAGAAAAACAAATGCAAAAAGGCAAAATGGTTGTCTGAGGAGGCCTTACAAATATCTGAGAAAAGAAGAGATGCAAAAGGCAAAGAAGAAAAGGAAAGATACCCATCTGAATGCAGAGTTCTGAAGAATAGCAAGGAGACATAAAAATGCCTTCCTCAGCAAAATAGAGGAAAATAAGAAATGAGAAAGACTATAGATCTCTTCAAGAGAATTAGAGATACCAAGGGAAAATTTCATGCAAAGATGGGCACAATAAAGGACAGAAACAGTATTAACAAAACAGAAATAGAAGATATTAAGGCAAGGTGCCAAGATTACACAGAAGAACTATACAAAAAAGACCGTAATGACCCCAATAACCACAGTGGTATGATCACTCACCTAGAGCCAGACATCCTGAAAAGTGAAGTCAAGTGGGCCTTAGGAAGCATCACTATGAACAAAACTAGTGGAGGTGATGGAATTCCAGCTGAGCTATTTCAAATCCTAAAAGATGATGCTGTGAAAGTACTGCACTCAATATGCCAGCAAATCTGGAAAACTCACCAATGGCCACAGGACTGGAAAAGGTCAGTTTTCATTCCAATCCCAAAGAAAGGCAATGCCAAAGAATGCTCAAACTACCACACAATTCCACTCATCTCACATGCTAGTAATGTAATGCTCAAAACTCTCCAAGCCAGGCTTCAACAGTATGTGAATTGAGAACTTTCAGATGTTCAAGCTGGATTTAGAAAAGGCAGAGAGGAACCAGAGATCAAATTGTCAACATGCGCTGGATCACAGAAAAAGCAAAAGAGTTCCAGAAAAACATCTGCTTCTGCTTTACTGACTATACCAAAGCCTTTGACTGCATGGATCACAGCAAACTGTCGAAAATTCTTCAAGAGATGGGAATATCAGACCACCTTTCCTGTCTCCTGAGAAATCTGTATGCAGGTCAAGAAGCAGCAGTTAGAATAAGACATGGAGCAACGGACTGATTTCTAATTAGGAAAGAAGTATATCAAGGCTGTATATTGTCACCCTGCTTATTTAACTTGTATGCCGAGTACATCATGAGAAACGCTAGGCTGGATGAAGCACAAGCTGGAATCAATAATGCTAGAAGAAATATCAATAACATCATAGATGCAGATGACACCACCCTTATGGCAGAAACTGAAGAGGAACTGAAGAACCTCTTGATGAAAGTGAAAGAGCAGAGTGAAAAAGTTGGCTTAAAACTCAACATTCAAAAAGCGAAGATCATGGCATCAAGTCCCATCACTTTGTGCTGAATAGATAGGGAAACAATGGAAACAGTGACACACTTTATTTTCTTGGGCTCCAAAATCACTGCAGATGGTGAATGCAGCCATGAAATTAGAAGATTCTTGCTTCTTGGAAGGAAGACTATGACCAACCTAGACAGCCTATTAAAAAGCAGAGACATTACTTTGCTGACAAGGGTCCATCTAGTCAAAGCTATGGTTTTTCTAGTAGTCATGTATGGATGTGAGATTTGGACTATAAAAAAAGCTGAATGCCAAAGAATTGATACTTTTGAACTGTGGTGATGGTGCATACTCTTGAGAGTCCCTTGGACAGCAAGGAGATCAAATCAGTCAATCCTAAAGGAAATCAGTCCTGAATATTCTTTGGAAAGACTGATGCTGAAGCTGAAGCTCCAATACTTTGGCTACCTGATGTGAAGAACTGACTCACTGGAAAAGACCCTGATGCTGGGAAAGACTGAAGGCGGGAAAAGGGACGACAGTGGATGCAATGGTTGGACGGCATCACTGACTTAATGGACGTGAGTTTGAGCAAGCTCCTAGAGTTGGTGATGTAAGGGGAGCCCTGGCATGCTGCAATCCACAGGGTCACAAAGAGTTGGACATGACTGAGTGACTAAACTGAACTGCACTAGGTCACTTACTAATGTTTATTGAAGATTTTGATATCTGGCTGACAGTTTTCTCTCCATTCCAAACTGCTACCTACATTCTAGTGACCTCAATGAAGGCAACCCACCTAATAGTCCTCATATTAACAGCACTTTAGTATCTCAGAAAGATGAAACTAGTCCATGGAGCCAAGATCCTATATTCAGCATGAGCCATGGGTACAAATTTAAAACCTTCAGTGGCTTTGATTCTGACCACTGACAGGTTAATGCATTAAAAAATCAGAAGTCATCATATGAAGAAAATTGAACTTCAGATACATGAATTTGGCTAGAAAGGACTGTGGTACTGCACACATATTTTAATTTGGTACTGGATCATCCTGACCAAAAAAAAAATGGGGAAAACTCCATAGATACAAGCACATCCACAGTATGTTCCAAGGGCTATAGGTTGATACAGCATTCTGTCAGCTGTGTGTGCAATAATATTTAAGCCCTTCCTCTCTAAACCAGTTGTAAATGATGCAAAGTGCAGTTGCAAAAGTTGGCTACTTCGTACTGAACAAACATTACATAAATATTTGTTGAATAAGTGAACCAAATTGAAGATGAATAAAGTATTAACAAAACTGTGAAAATGATATCACGCTAAATCAATGTATATATTTATGACATTTTGATAAAGGTCACCTCTCACTTGTTTATTGTTGCTTACATCCATAGACCAGAGTATAGCATTCCATGCATTACTATCTCGTGAGAGTATGTCATGGGCACCTACATAGTTTCTTTTGATTTTTTTCCTGTTTGGGTAGCATAATATTTTAGAAGGTGTGGTCAGCATCCAAAGACATAAAGCACTCAAACATGTACTACTAAAGTCTCAACCATGTATTATTAAATAATCACCAAAATTAGGGTCTTAAAGGCTGCATAAAAATAAATTTTAATTGGATTTCCTGTATTAGAAAGCTCCCTTGGGAAATTTCACCAAGGACTGGTGCTATATAAAAGGTCTTTTAAAATCACCTCCTTTGATTTAGGGAGGTGATTTTAAAAGACCTTTTATATAGCACCAGTATTTAAGGTATAAATCAAGAACCAGTATAACAGCTCTTTGATAATTAATAGTTTTTATTTTTGTACTTTATTATTTGTAATAGCTCTCCTACACAAATAATTTTTACCTCTCAATTTCAACTCTTTGCTTAATTCCAGGTATTGCCCTGGGTCTCCACTCTCTAAGATATCTTAATGTTATTACTATTTAATGCTTTGTTGCTTGGCTCCTATTACTTTTCTATTTTAATTTTTTTTTTTGCAGTATAGTTGATTGACAATGTCATGCTAGTTTCAGGTGTTCAGCAAAGTGAATCAGTTATACATACACCGAGATCCACTCTTGTTCAGACTCTTTTACCACACAGGCCAGTCAGAGTATTGAGGAGCGTCCCCTGTGCTACCCAGTAGGTCCTGACTGCCTATCTATTTTAAACCTAGTAGTGTGTCCTACTGGGGCTTCCCAGGTGGGACGGTGGTAGAGAATCACCTGTGAATGCAGGAGACGTAGGAGATGCGGGTTTGATCCCTCGGTTGGGAAGATTCCCTGGAGTGGGAGAATTCCATAGACAGAGGTGCCTAGAGAGCTACAGTCTGCAGGGTTGCAGAGTCAGACACGACTGAGTGACTGAGCATGCACATAGTGTGTCCTATTACTTTTTAAATATGTCGTGCATACATTTATTAACCATATACAAATGCAAAAATGTGAATATATCCTACATTTAAGTGCAACCTTTTCCCCTCTATTTTCTTGGTTCCTTTCCTCATCCTGCAGGAAATCTATGTTAACAACCTAATAAGGATTGTGGCACAGTTTTGTCCATGTTCTTATAGCTTCACAAAATCATATCTACACACACATAAACAGAAATGATCTAGTAGCTTCATCATATTCCACTTTACAACCAGCCTGCAAATGAAAAGAATGACTTTGCTTCCCACAAAGTCTACACCGAACTGTCTCTGAGGCAGCCCAGAGAGTTGTCAAGTTGAGACAATCTGTGGCAGAATATAACTAGTGATGAAAAGAAATAAAATAGTAAGAAGCTACAAACATTTCCTGAAAGCCAAATAGTCCACATTCTACCAGATGATTAATGATTTTTGTAAATATTCTTTTCAATAAGAAATGTTATATGTGTGAAATCTGGAGCTGCATATCTCATGTACAATGCACTTTAAAAAAATAAAAATAAAAACTTTGGAAATGATAATGTAACACCCAAAGCAGGGGTTCTTAAACTTTTTTTTTTTTTTTGGTCCCATGGGCTTTTTGGAAGTCTGGTGAAGCCTATGGACCATTCAGGATAATGTTTTTAAATGCATGAGAGGGAATACATGGGATTACAGAGAAGAAATAACCTTTAAATAGAAATTATCAAAATACTAGGAAAACCCCCAAATTTCTGATTTAGTAATAAACGTATCTTTTCATTAACAAATAGAATTTTTTTCCTTTCACTTGAAGTATAGTTGATTTATAATATTGTATTCGTTTCAGGTTGTACAGCAAAATGATAGAATAGACTCATTTTGACTAAGTAGGATGTACTAAGTAGAAAGAGCATGGAATTTGATGTTTAATTTACACACACATACACACCACTGGGTTCGATCCCAGCTCTTTGTTTAACTATCTGTGGAATCTCTGATAAGTAAATACAGCCTCACTGAGCCCTATTTTCTTCTTCTATAATTTGAAATAGGAATATACTTCCTGAGATTTACTGGGGATTATTGAATAATGAATGAAATATCTGGATCCCTCTAGAAAACTATTAATCTAAATGTACATACCAAAGCTTCAGGATTTCACAGACCTTGAGTTACTAACCATGCTTTATCTTTTACTGCCACCTTAATAAATTACTTTCTTATCAGAGACCTTTACCTTTTAGAGAAGGAATCTTGCCTGAAAGCCCATCAACACTTTCCTCGAAACTTTCACAAATGTTACCAAAATCTTCCAAAGCGTATTGCAGGAAACATAATGACCTGAACCTGGCTCATCATGTAGTGTAACACTCTACTTCTATGAATGAACTAGTGTAGACATTCGAAGAAACTTGATGTACTCTTCCTTATTCAAAATCGATATTGTTCAGGCTGTAACTATAATGAAGTAGTATGACCAAATATGAGTTTACCATCCAGAGAAAGATGTGGATAAATGAAAAAGATTCAGAAGATAGTCACAAATACAAAAAAGAGTTCTTAAAAATGGCCTGTACAAATGGTTAAAGAAGCAATACCTGGATTATGTTGTCTGGCAAAGAGAAAGCTAAAGAATAAACACAAAATAGTCATGAAATATGTAAAAAACATTTTAAAATAAAGATTCGGTCTTGACAGAAAGATGAAGAAAAAACAACAAAAATTTTAAACAGGAAAGTACAAAGAGTCAGAAAGAGATCCTTACCTTATTTTATAAAATGAAAGTAACTGTATTTAAATAACAAATCAGAGGCTTGACTTACACAGGCTTTCCCGCCTCTGAGGATGGTATCACCATTGTTGTGCTCCCACATCTACTTAGTCATTAATGACTATGATTACTATGATCTTTAATTTCCATCCCTTCTTCTCCACCCCTCATTCACTATCAAAATATCTATTTTCTATCTAGATAACATTTAATTGGACTACCAGATAGAAGACTCTTCCTGCCCAAATCACTTCCCAACTCTATTTGTTGTTCCTCTATTTACTATCTCATTTATGGGAAAGATGAGTATTTTCATGATTGCATCAATACACCCAAGCTCATTACCACATTCTTCTTTCATTCATATGTTTTCACTTAACTGGAATTTTGCTATCGCTAAATCCCAACCATTTGCTAAAACCTTGTTGAAGTCCTATATGTTCCCTGAAGGGTTCTATAATTATTCTCCACTATTTCTGAACGTCTACAGTATTAGACAACCTGAAACCTACTCAATGACACTTTAAATTACTATCTATTGTTTTGTCATGTTTAGGCTTATCTTCCCAACCAGACATCAAGCTACTTGCAGAGTAGGCTTCCTTGGTGGCTCAGATGGTAAAGAATCTGCCTGCAATGTGGGAGACCCAGGCTTGATACTCAAGTTGGGATGATTCTCTGGAGAAGGGAATGGCAACCCACTCCAGTATTCTTGCCTGGAGAATTCCATGGACAGAGGAGCCTGGCAGTCCTCTGCCCATGGAGTTGCACAGAGTTGGACATGACTGACAGGCTAACACACACACACACACAGCAGACTACATTTTAAGTTTTCTGAATATTGGACAGAGGTTGTTCTAAAGAATATACTAGAATAGAGTGAGGAGGGAAGATCCAAGCCAAATCCTAGAGAAGATTCCCAGAGTCAGGATAGAAAGATCATAGTAGGAATGCCAATTTCAAAGAAGCAGGACGGAAGTCAGAGGATAGGTCCAGCTCACAGGTGTAGGTAGAGTAGACAATAAGGATCCATTTGTCCCATCTTCAGAAAAGAAGAGTGGACCCCACACACTGTAAATAAGTAGCCTTCAAACCAAAGAAGGTTCCACATAAGACTGGGCTGCAAGGTTAATTTGACCATACTTAGAAAAGTTAACACCTTAAAGAGCAATGATTCTCCACTACTGAAGATTTTCAGAAGAATATGTCAGACCTTGAAAGGAAAGGAGGGAAATGATCAAGTTTCTCCCTGCAGATAAAGTAACCCAGAAAGCCTGAGATGCGGCATCTAGCTAGGCACCAGGGCAATACACGTGGAGTGGATCTGCTGTTGGGCTGCAGTGTATGGATCCAAGAGAATATCTGATAGAGACACAAAAGGAAAGGCCACAAAGTAGACTCTGGGAAAGGAAGCGGCATAGCGGCAGAAAAAGATTTCCTTCTGTAGAAATCCAATTAAATAAGTTTATGAAAGAACAAAGAGTATTTTTTCAGTCAGGAAAACTATCAGCATCATACCACAACCTTTGAGAAGCGTTATCAGTAAAGCAACAGCGTGACAACATTCAGAAATGCCTTCCAAAACACCCCAGAGACAGCGCCCAGGTCTGCAGGCTGTGTGTGAGGGGTGGAAGTGTGCAGCCAGGATCTCATTCGGCATACAATGGGTAAGGAAAAGACCGACACCAGAACTACTGAAGTTTGACCTTAAAGACTTCTGCTGAGGGTAACTGCGACTCAGAGGCCCATTCTGTTCTAGGCCAGTAATCCAGTACACTGAGGGAAACAGGAGGAACAGGTGTTACAGGTTGTCCTCACTGGGGACATTTGACTCCACATACCTTTCCCTGTGTTTGGCAAACGCCAAGGAGTATCTTTTCCACATGTAATTTAATCTTCGTCCTGGCCTCCTTTCCAAGTATATGATGAAAAAATGTCTGGTGTCCATCTGGTTACTATCTACCACCTGGCCCTGCAAAGACAAATCTAAATCCTGACCTATGTTGTATGATGATAACTGCCTTTAGATTTCTCGACTCAGTTGCTTCTCAATATAGATAGTTGTTCCATAGTGGTGACAGGATTTCCAAAATGGAAAGCTCCCCAACCGTGCCCAGCACTAGCCTGGCCTCTAAGCTCTAGACTCTCTAATGTCTGAAGTATTATTTGGGTTCTGACAGGATCACCCTAACTTACAACTATACCACTTTCTCATGAGGGAGAATGACAAACCCTCCCTTAACAGTGTCCATAGTCACATCCTAATCTTTCTTTTCTGGTAGTAATTCTCAGTGTTTAAAAATTTTTTTCACATTGCTTTGGTTATTTTAATTAGACTTTAATAGAGTATATGAGGAATGGATGTCTTTTCTTCTTGCCACTGTACCTTAAAGTCTAACTTTCTCCTCTTTAATCTATAGTTATGATGGTTTGAAGAAAATTCTTGTATAGGACTTTGAAAAATAACTACTATTAAATAAAAGTTATAGCAAATTGCATGAGATAATATGTGTTTATATATTGTGATTTATAATAGTATAAATAACAAACCCATGTCTCCTATGTCTCCTTCATTGCCACTGAGCCATCGTGGAAGCTCGAGGTGTTAGTTGCTCTGTTGTGTCTGACTCTTTGCAACCCCATGGACTGTCACCCTCCAGGCTACTCTGTCCAAGGAATTCTCCAGGCAAGAATACTAGAGTGGGTAGACATTCCCTTTTGCAGGAGATCGTCCCAACCCAGAGATCAAACGCAGGTGTCCTGCATTGCAGGCAGATTCTTTACCATCTGAGCCACCAGGGAGGCCCTATTAATATTTATAGTAATATAAATATACAAACCTATGTGGCCTCTCCCTGCAACACATTTACATATGCTGTAATGGTAGACTAGATAATTATTAATTGTACAATGGGATTCTAGCAATGTGTCAGTACCTTTTGACTTTTATAATCGTTTTGCTGTAAGGGGTCACTACATGAAGCGGGGGTTAGACTGTGATATTGTGAATTATAATAAGAAATATATACTTGGTCTTTGTTCCATTCCTGGCAAACCTAAAACCCTTGGAATTTCCTAAGTGATCAGAGCAACAAAGGTGTCTTTTGTCATTCCTAACAAGCAACCACCCCTGAGTTTATGTTAATACCCGTGACTTTTTAAAACTGTGGGTTGGTTGCCAATGGAAATCAACCACTTGATGAGAGGATTAGCCTCCTTCCCCAACCTCCTGGGGCTTCCCTGGTGGCTCAGATGGTAAAAGAATCTTCCTGTAAGGCAGGAGACACTGGTTCGAACCTTGGGTCGGGTAGATCCCCTGGAGGAGGGCATAACAGCCTACTCCAGTATTCTTGCCTGGAGAATCCCATGGACAGAGGAGTCTGGCAAGCTACAGTCCACAGGGACGCAGAGTCAGACACAACTAAAGCAACTCTGCATGCACACATGCATGCACCCCAACCTCCTGGGTGAAAAGAGGGGTTGAAGACTGAGCTCCATAAAAACCCAAAAGGATGGGATCAGAGAACTTACAATTGATTAACAGGTGGAATTGCTAGGAGAGTGGTGTTTAAGGAGAAGGCATGGAAACCCTGCACCAACTTCCCACATAAATTCCCTGTGCATCTCCTCCATCTAGCTGGACCTGAGTTATATCCTTTCATAGCAAACTGATAATCTACTCAGTAAATGGCTTTTCTGAACTGTGTGAGCTGTCCTGGCATATTAACCAAACCTGAGCGAGGAGTCTTGGGAACTTTTGATTTATAGTCATAGGTCAGTCATCAGTACAAATAACAACCTGGCCTTGCAACTGGTCTCTGAAGTAGAAGGTGGAGGCTTGTCTTGTGGGGCTGAGCCCTCAATGGGCCTGTGGGCTCTGCCACTGTGTGTGTGTGTGTGTGTGTGTGTGACTGTGTGTGTGCGTTAAGATGCTTCAGTCCTGTCTGACTATTTGCAACCCCATTAACTGTAGCCCACCAGGCTCCTCTGTCCATGGGATTCTTTAGGCAAGAATATTTGGAGTGGATTGCCATGTCCCTCCAATCCAGGGATCAAAAATATGCTTCTTATATTTCCTGCATTGGCAGGCAGTTCTTTACCACTAGTGCCACCTGGAAAGCCCAACCTCTGACACTACCTCCTGGTAAACATTGTTAGAATTGAGTTAAACTGTAGGACACCCAGCTGGTGTTTCAGAATTGCTTGATGTGTGGAAAACCCACACGCCTGGCGTCAGAATTGAAGTAGTACTATAATAGAGTATTAAGAGTAGGAGTGTGTGTGTCCTCTACATTTATTTTGTTGTTCAGTCGCTCGGTCGTGTCTGACACTTTGCAAGTCCATGTGTTGCAGCAGGCCAGGCTTCCCTGTCCTTTTCTATCTCCCAGAGTTTGCTCAAACTCATGTCCATTGAGTCAGTGATGTCATCTGACTGTCTCATCCTCTGTCACCCCCTTCTCCTCCTGCCCTCAGTCTTTCCCAACATCAAGGTCTTTTCCAGTGAGTCAGCTCGGTGCATCAGGTGGCCAAAGGACTGGTGCTTCCGCTTCATCATCAGTCCTTCTAATGAATATTCAGGGTTAATTTCCTTTAGGACTGACTGGTTTGATCTCCTTGCTATCCAAGGGACGTTCAAGAGTCTTCTCCAGCACCACAGTTTCAAAGCATCAGTTCTTTGGTGCTCAGCCTTCTTCATGGTCCAACTCTCACATCCATACATGACTACCAGAAAAACAAAAGCTTTGACTATACGGACTGTTGTCAGCAATGTGATGTCTCTGCTTTTTAATATGCTGTCTAGATTTGTCAGAGCTTTCCTTCCAAGGAGCAAGGGTCTTATAATTTCATAGCTGCCATGACCATATGCAGTGATTTTGGAACCCAAGAAAATAATATTTTATATTTTATATGCATTTATATACACACATAATTATTGGGATAAAATATACATAATATGAAATTTACCACTTTAATCATTTTTAGGTGTACATTTCAGTGCCACTAAATATATCCACATTGTTGAGCAACTTTCACCACTGTCTGTCTCCTAGAACTTTTCCACTTCTGAGACTGAAACTCTGTACCGCTTAAACAACTCCCCTCTCTCTCTGCCTGCCAGTCTGTTAACCACCATTCTTTCTGTCTCTGTGACTCT
This sequence comes from Antilocapra americana, assembly GCA_007570785.1. Taxonomy (NCBI): domain Eukaryota; kingdom Metazoa; phylum Chordata; class Mammalia; order Artiodactyla; family Antilocapridae; genus Antilocapra; species Antilocapra americana. The sequence continues at coordinate 7,455,576 of ML663563.1, read as the reverse complement.
AGGTCTTTGTGAATTTGACTATTCTAGGTACCTCATATATGTGTAACCATCTGTTTGTTCTTTTATGTCTGCCTATAATGTACTCAAGATTTATCCATACTGTAGCATGTATCAGATTTCAGTCCTCTTTAAGACTAAGATTCCAATTTGGGTATATACCATGTTTTGTATATCCATTCTTCCTTCAGTGGACATTTGAGTTGTTTCCCCCTTTTGGCTATTGTGAATAATGCTGCTATGAACATGGATGTGCAAGCATCTGTTCAATTCTCTGTTTTCAATTCTTTTGAGTATATGCCCAGAAGTGGAATTGCTATATTTAATCTTTGAGGAACTTCCATACAGTTTTCTACACTGGCTGCACCACTTCACATTCTCATCAACAATGTTCAGGCATTCTAACTTCTCCACATCCTCTCCAACACTTGCTATTTTCTTTTTTTTTTTTCTTTAAATAATGGCCATCTTAATGGGCTCCAAACAGATTTTTTACTGAGTCATTCTCATATTCACCAATCTCCTTATCCCAAATTTATTTAAGAAAAGGTGAGGTGAGCAATAAATGTTTGGACAAAGGCCTTTTTCACAGTATGAAAATACCCACACTGGCCATCAAACATGTAGTCCTAGCATCGTTAGTAAAATACAACAGTTAAGCCAGCAAGCTCCAACTGAGGCATCACTAAGTGGCACAGATCTGCCTCTAACTGTTAGTGAAAATAGCTATTAGAGAAAGGCCACACAAGGGGATGGGGCAAGGGCTACAGTGCCAGACATCTTTGTTCCTACCTCTACCTGCTAAGAAAGGTGTGAGTTAGTTCATTTACCTAAATCAGGGTCAGAAGAGCCAGAGGAAAATACAAATGAAGAAAGGAATTAACTGTTTTAAATGTCAGTTTGTGTTAACATACATCTCTAAAACCCCCATTTCAGTTCTCTTATTTTACTGTGGAAACATCAAGCTTTTAACAAAAATTTTTTTTTTTTTGGAATCCATTCATCTTTCCTTACCACAAAACTGTCCTGTGCCAGAATCTGGTTCTTTTCTCATGGGTCTAACATTTCAGCTTGTTATAAACAGCATATGGATATAGATTATGCAATGATAATGTGTGCTACATTCCAAGGACTTATATTTTCACATATAGTGAACAGAAAGTAATTACTGCATTGACTTTTTTCTCTGCTCTAAAAATAAGTAATATACTAATCAACCAAGTAAAACATTTATCTGATATGTATATTCTTTAATCTTCTTTTATTTATTAAAATTTTTAAGCCCTTTGCTGAAAAAGGAGAAAGTAGCCAGAAAGCAAATATTATATAAGGTCCTAGCTTTTTGGATAAAATTCTAGATTTGTTTTAATGACACCAAACATACTGATATCCAATAAAAGACTTCCCAGTGATCAACTACTGAATAATTTATTTGTTAGAGTGGATGTTCTACTAGCCTTCCACTTTTTGTTTGTCCTAGGCTAGATGAATCTTGCCAAATAGCATATCCAGACAGACTTCAGTCTCCTCTGTGCTTGTTCAGCTGCCATTTATTATCAGAATGCAGTTAGGCATTATCTTCTAGAACACACAAAGACATGTGCATGCAGATGAAGCTCTTCACATAAGTGAAGTGTGTATTGACAATAATCACTAAGAATTTCTGAAACTCACATGTCAAAAAGCATCACCTTCACTTCCCTGGACCTTTTAAATGGGAACGCACAAGGGTTCTGGCTTTCCACTATAACCTCACTTTCACCTTCTTCAAAAAGAGCTAAAGAAAAAAAAAAAGGAGGAAAAGGGATATCCAAAGGCATTTCTCATCAATTGCTAAATGGTCCTATATATTTGTAACTCTATCTCCTTTTCCTTTACACCAAGTGAGTGATGAAAACCTGATGGGACAGGCCAGCAACGCACTAATATCCAGTCACTGGAGGATATTCACAGAAAGAAACAAAAACAGGCCTACGTGGGCATAAAAGGCTAATGCTGGGAACCGACTGCATAAGCAGCAAGTGAAAATACCTCCATCGTGAGAGGAAGAAGTTAAAAAGTTTAAGGAAATTTCTGAATAAAATCACCAGAACTAAGGCAGTGAAAGGGATTCATTTTTCAATTTTCTTGAAAAACAGGACTCAATCTGCGACCCGGCCCCCCAGGTATTACATACAGACCTCAAGAATACAGTCATTTAGAAAGTAACTGCTTCAAGGAGTCCCGCTAAAACTACAAAGACGTGAAATTCCAGGCAGACACAGGAAATTCTTTGGGGAATAAAAGAATTTTATGACTCATAAGATTAAAATCTCCTGAATACTCACTGAAGTAATCTAATGATGTACTGTCACCAGGAAAGAAGTTTGATAAATTTATGTGTTGTGCATGGAAATCTTAAGCAAGACAGAAAAGTGAACAAATTTGAACTTATATTCATTTATAATTTTTCCTTTCAGGGTAAAACTACTAATAAGTTCAAGGATACCAGAATTTCTTATAGGGTCTAACATTTTATAGAATGCCACATTTTTAACCACTGGGATTTTTAAGCAAAATTTTATACCCTTTAAAAAAAAAATCCATATCTTGCTCAAGCCAGCCCAGAAGTAGGCCAAGGATTCAAATGTGGGTCATTTGGAAGGTTCTTTGTCTTCAAATTTAACACAATTTGAAAGAAGTTATAAGAGTTGAAGGTAAAGGCATGGGCCAGATGCCAATGGGGAGAGAAAGAAGGAGGTTGCGTTTTTCCTGGGGAGATCAATACCAACAAAAACCAGACATGGCGTTATTTTCCTGACTCTAGACAATGCTCAAGCACAGAAGAAACTCAGCTTCAAGGAGCCTATTCTTACCTTAAAACATTTTCCATTTTTTCCTAACTTTTTTCTAACTCAAAATTTTGCCTGTTCTATAGGAAATCCCCTTCTGGTAACAGGTTGTAAAAATAAAGCAAGCAATGAAAGCCCTCTGTTTAATCTTTCCCAGGGACAAACACAGTATAATGTACAATATGTAGCTATGACTTAGATTGCAAATTACTTTTATTTAATTTAGTCTCGTGTTTAGCTTCACCTCTGAAATATCAGTCTGCATCCTTCTATTTTGGTTTGATTCTACAGTCCACTTTAAGCAGTAAATGTTTACATTAAAAGGACAAGAGAATGTGTGATGTATTTTAACTGTCAAGAGTGTTGTGAACAGCGGCAGCTGGAAGAATGTGTAGTCCACTTCACTACTATCTTGAAGCCTTTTAGAGACTTCAGATCAGCAGTTACTTCCTTCATTGCTCATTAATATGAGCAATTGTTTTAATAAAACAAAAACAATTCCATTGCCATCTCTAAAAAGCGTATTAAGATTTCTAGAGTTCACTTGTGATCTCTGCACTGGGTTCTACACTAACTTTCTCCTAGGGTGGAGAGTGAACTGGTTACGGAGTTTTTCTTTCCTTTTTCATGTTGCTGGTTCAGATGAAGATAAAAGCCAGGAACAAATGCAAGGATTCCCATCCTTGGTATTACTTAGAAGTCTCTGACCCGTGCTTGGTCCTGTTCCTCTGTAATCACTGTTAACATCATCCTGAATTCATTGTGATATGACTCCCGTCAAAGGCCAGCTCAGAAGACGAAACATTGGAGCCAACTTTCCAGATCTGGTGAAATTCCATAAATAAAACCAAGGAGGGATATGTTTAACATGCTTATAGCAGTGATTTTGGGCCTGGTGGGAACAGTACTGGGGAGAACTGGATCCTAAGGCTATGTTGGAAGATGAAGACAACCAATACAGTCGTTGTATAGTCGCTAAGTCGTGTCCAACTTTTTGCAACCCCATGGACTGCAACACGCCAGCCTTCCCTCTCCTCCACTATCTCCTGGAGTTTGCTCAAATTCAAGTCCATCTGTTGATGCTATCTAACCATCTCATCCTCTGCTGACCCCTTCTCCAATACAGTGCCCATGCATAATTAGGCCAGACCTGACACATCCAACTAGAAATATTTCAAGGTAGACAAAAGTGTACATTATCCAACTCCCACCCACCTCTCTCTTCTTTTGGCCGCACTGCACAGCTTATAGGAAGCATTGAAGGCCCAGATTCCTCACCACTATGCCACCAGGGAACTCCAAACACATCTTGAACCACTCTCCACATTGTGTTCCAACCACATTGGTCTTTTTTCAGTTTCCCTAACATATCACATTCAGTTGCTTATCAGAGAACACTATATTTGCTTTCTCCTCTGCTTAGAACATTCCCTTAAACTCTTTGTTTGGATTCTCATACTTCAGACCTTAGCTCAAATATCTCCTCTTCAGTGAGGCTTTCCTAGAAATCCTATCTAAATTAGTGCCTCCTTCCCTGCATCACCATTCCCTAACATGTGATCCTTTCTATTTCCTCTGCTCTTCTTATCAGATGTCATCATGTTTATTGGTTTACTGGTTTAGTGCCAGACACACATACACACTAGAATGTACATACCTTAAGATCAGGAGCCCTGCCTGTCTGTTTACCACTCTTCCTCTTGTTGCTAAAGCAGTAAATATTTAGTGAATGGATGTGTTTACCACTCTACCAGAGGCTGAGGGTAAAGTACCATGAAAAGATGTAGATTCATCCTCAAAAACCTTATAAAGAGAATGGAAACTGGCAAGTAATCATAATAAAGTAAGATATTGCTTTTACAGAGGCACCAAAGTCTAGTAGAAAGAGCCTTCCTTCATAGGCCTATCTTACTGGGAAATAAAAGGTCTATTAGGCCCAGAAGCAGCCATGTGCATGCGTGCATGCTAAGTCCCTTCAGCTGTGTCTGACTCTTTACAACCCTGTGGACCAAAGCCTGCCAGGTTACTCTGCCCATAGGATTCTCCAGACGTGAATACTGCCCTCCTCCAGGGGATCTTCCTGACCCAGGGATCGAAACTGTATCTCTTACATCTCCTGCATTGGCAGGAGGGTTCTTTACCACTAGCATCACCTGGGAAGCCCAGAAACTGCCACAACAGCACATGATTCCATTCTGTGGGAATCAGTTCAGGTTTTATAAAATGTAAATTGTTAGGGGTGAGAGTGGAGAGAGAAGGATGTCACCTTGGACAGAGAGGGATCCAGGCCATGAAAGACCTTCCTTGTTATGCAAAGGGAGAGAGATTTCATTCTACATCCAGTGGAAAGCCATTGAATACTGTGGGCAGAGGGGTGACATGGCAGATTTACATTTTAGAAAAAAAATCTGATAACAGATTTAGGTGATTTAGAAAATCAAATTACAGACAGATAGCAAAGGGATAGCCAATAGAGTTCCACAATAAATAGGTATCAGAAATAGGAAGAGGGATTCAATAGCAGGAAAAGCTGAGACAAATCTTGCCGAATACATAGCTTGTCTCTGAGTGGCTTTATAGCTGTGACATTCACCCATGGAGCAGCCCTCAGTGCAGGTTCTGGATAATAGTGTCTATCTTAAGAAGGGTTATAGGGACTTAGCTGGACACTGGATAGGAAGCTCTTCTTTCATTTTCAGGTATTTAATGGTCCCAGACTTTCTCTCTCCTGAATACCAGCAGGATATAGAGGTAGAATGCTGCTATCGAACAAGGAACTGTGTTTCATGGCTGTGTGGACATTCCTCATCTTTTAGACCCCAATTCTCTAGCTCCAGTGCCAGTGGGAATAGTGCGGCTACACAGTGCGTTCAGGTAGACTGCAAAGCATAATGCGTACAGGGTCTAAATGAGAGGCAAGAGGACTGGAAGCATTCCTAGGCCAAGCACAGGAAAACCAGTGAGACACAGGCTATGGCAGTGGCTTCAGATTCCCTGGTGGCTCAGATGGTAAAGCGTCCGCCCGCCGTGTGGGAGACCAGGGTTCAATCCCCAGATCAGGACGATCCCCTGGAGAAGGAAATGGCAGCCCACTCCAGTACTCTCGCCTAGAAAATTCCATGGATGGAGGAGCCTGATGGGCTACAGTCCATGGAGTCACAAAGAGTCGGACACGACTAAACGACTTCACTCTCGCTTTTCACTTCATGTACTGGAGAAGGAAATGGCAGCCCACTCCAGTGTTCTTGCCTGGAGAATCCCAGGGACGGGGGAGCCTGGTGGGCTGCCGTCTATGGGGCCGCACAGAGTCGGACACGACTGAAGCGGCTTAGCAGCAGCAGCAGGACCTTCACTGAGTCTCATTCTATTTCTTGGGAATATTCTCATTCAAGCCTCCCCCTTCCTTGCCTTCATCTCTCCTACTCTTCCTCTAGGTTTCAATTTAAAGCCAGAGACCTGCTTTGACCTGTTACCCTGAGTTTGCCTTAAATATGGACAGAGAGAGGGCGAGGTCATGAAAGCCCTTACATTTTATGCAAAGATGGAATGAGATGTCACCTTGTAGCCAAAGGGAAGCCACTGAGAACCTCTGGGTAAAAGAGTGACACGATCAGATTTGCTAGTTCCAAAAATCTTATATCTCCTCTTTGTAATCATATTTAAAGAACCCATCCAGTTAGACCAGGACCTGAGTCAATGTTCCACCATACATATTAAGGGCCCAGTCCGTTAGAACATTTGATGTTTAAAAGAAAGAATTAATGCATAAATAAAGCATGGTCTGATATTTGAACAAATGTGCCTAGTCTGGAAGGTAGAGAAAAGGGCATTTTAGAAATTTAAAGAGACATTTGTTGTTGCTTCATCACGAAGTCACGTCCGACTCTTTGCAACCCCATGGACTGTAGCCTACCAGGTCCTCTGTTCATGAGATCTTCCAAAGCAAGACTACTGGACTGGGTTGTCATTTTCTTCTCCAAAAGAGACATCAATAGATGAGAAACTGTCAGGTGCTACTTAGCAGATACAGAGCAATAAATTCCTCAAAAGGAGTGGGTACCAGCATCAGTATAATTAAACAGAGCTAGCTGTACTTTTAATAATGTTGTTTAATGAAAAGGCACAGCCACTGAAACATCATTCTCAATCCCATTAAGCCTATCCAGTTAATTAGGATGGTCTTGGGCTACTTGGGGGCTTCCCTTGTGGCTCAGCTTGTCAAGAATCCGTCTGCAATGCAGGAGACCCAGGTTCGATTCCTGGGTCGGGAAGATCTGCTGGAGAAGGGAAAGGCTACCCACTCCAGTATTCTTGCTTGGAGAATTCTATGAACTGTATAGTCCATGGGGCCGCAAAGAGTCAGACAGGACTGAGTGACTTTCACTTTCACTTTGGGCTACTTAGAAACCTTTGAACGCGGCATACAATTTCAAAGCCCACAATAAGCAGAACGAAGAACACAGGTAAAAGCAAAATCAAGTAACCACTTAATCTTCTACTGAGGCTGCAAGATGACAAAATACATAACATATTGTAGGTACTAGGGAGGCTATTGAACATTTTCAGTGAGAGGAAACTGGCTATTTTTTTTTTTTCTTATTAGCTTCAGTGATATCTCATCAGCCTGCTCCTAAATTGATGACACTTGTTTAAAGGAAATCTGCCAAATTATTGGATAGGAATAAATGGAAAGGGCTGAGCCTCTCTCTCTCACACACACACGCATACACACACACTACTAATAATGACTACTTTAAAATCAAAAGGCTTTGGAATTGAGTGAAAATATGACTACAGTAATGGTATCATGAACACAGCCCCAAATTCTTGACTAGGTTCTTCCACATGAGATCTTGGGGAATTTGCCTGCTGCCTTTCTAAGTTTGTATCATTTTTAAATGAGTGTTGGATTACACCATCTTTAATGTTCTTTTTTCAGATGCTAACACTCTGTTCTTATAAAATCAAATCATGACAAATTATATCTTCTGTTTTATATATATGTATATGCCCTGGTGGCTCAGATGGTAAAGAATCCCACCTGCAATTCTGGAGACCTGGGTTCGATCCCTGGGTTGGGAAGATCCCCTGGAGAAGGGAAGGGCTACTCACTCCAGTATTCTTGCCTGGAGAATCCCCATGGACAGAGGAGCCTGGCGGGCTACATAAAGTTCATGGGGTCCCAGAGAGTCAGACACAACTGAGCTACTTTCACTCACTCATATGCATACATGTATTATATATTACATATGTTATATATTTAGTATATATTAAACATAAATGTGGGGCTTCCCAGGTGGCGCTAGTGGTAAAGAATTCACCTGCCAAAGCAGGTGACACAAGAGACTCAGGTTCAATCCCTGGGTCGGGAAGTTCCCCTGGAGAAGGAAATGGCAACCCACTCCAGTATCCTTGCCTGGGAAGTTCCACGGACACAGGAGCTTGGTGGGCTACAGACCATGGGGCTGCAAAGAATCGGACACAACTGAGTAAGTGAACACACACAAATAATAAACACACATGTAGACACAGAATATATATTATAAATAATCTAGTTTACAATGACATAAGCAATAGATTGTGGTGTAGCAATAATTCTTTCTTCCCTTTCATTAATAACCATATACATATATTTTGTCTTTCTAAAAGGCATGTATGTTTGAATATTTGAAAACTAAAAATAGCTAAATGTCTTTCAAGGGGAATTTTGTGAGAAGTTAAGCATTTGCTAATCTAATGATCAAAAGGATATAGTGATCCTCACAAATTTTTCAAAGGTAAAAGAGTACAAAATTTGCATTCTTTTGTGCATGTGGGATTTTAAGAAGGAGATCTGAGAATCATGGGTAGCATGTGTACAAAGGTTACACGTAACCACAGAGAGGACATACTTTATTCAACCACAGAAGAGACAGTTATATAAAGCTTATATAAAAAGAAACAATACAAGTAAGACTTCCCTGTGGAAAGCTCACGTTCCCGTTCCTCCAAGCGTTTGGGAGAGATTTTTTTTAAAGTCACTAATAAAAAAGAATTAAAGCCTCCATGGCATATCCAGAGCTAGGAACACTCGTTTGTTCACTAGATATATCTTTTACTTGTACAAATGCCATTATTAGGTAAGTAGGAAAAACAGACTTAAATGTATCTGAAAACAGTACTCTGCGGCTGAACTGTATTTATTTGAAAAGCCCAGTTAATTGAAAACCTACACAATGAGTACCCAAAAAACTCCCAAGTTGTTGAAAAAAAATGAGAATGAGATCTGAATATCAAATATGCCACAAAAGGGAGGGGAGGGTACAATGGCAGTAGTTCTAACAAACAGGACCCAAACGCCACAGTGTAAAAAGGTCTCCAGCAAGTTCACCTGTGGGAAAGGTTAAAACCAGACAGGGCAGCAAATACAACTCCTGCATTCATTCATTCAAAGTTAATCTCTTTATCTCTACTTAGCTCATTTGTTAAAAAGGACACAAATAGTAACAGCTAGAAATGATCAGTGTTTAGTAAATTATGACAAGTATTAGCTAAGCTCTTTAGGTAATTTAACTCGCTCAACAATCCCATGAAGCTGACACTTTTGTTTTACATCCGTTTTAGCAGGAGTTAAGAGAGATTGGGCTTCCCTGGTGGCTCAGACTGTAAAGGATCTGACTGTAATGTGGGAGACCTGAGGAAGATGCCCTGGAGAAGGGATGGCTACTGGCTCTGGTATTCTTGCCTGGAGATTTACATGGACAGAGGAGCCTGGTGGGCTACCAGCCATGGGGTTGCAAAGAGTCTGACATGACTGAGCAACAAGCATAAATGACAAGAGATTAAGACTCTCTCAAGGTTATACAAGGAACAAGTCCCTGAGCTGTGATTTTGTGCTCTTAACCATCTTCCTAATGAAATTTCCACAACTTTTGGTCTGGTGACAACCACAGAACATACTAAATAAAATATCAACTGTGTGAATTATTTGTATCATACATATATGATGATATCCTTATTATAAAAAGAGAACTTACAGAACAAGAAAAATATAAAATACTCAATTAAAAATGGGCAAATAATATAAACCAGTTAAACATAAAAGAAAAAAGTTTAATAATTGTATTTAAAAATATAAACACAAAGAATGCAAATTGAAACATTAATGAGATACTAGGTTTCAAACATGACATACATTATCAGGTATTAAATAGGATGAAAATATTCAATACTAAAGAAAGAGAGCAGGGAGAAATGGAAATGCCCACAGAATCCACCTAGAAGTTAAATCACCACAAGTTTTCTGGAAAACAATTTAGCAAAAACTACCAAAATCCTTTGAAGTGCTCATAACAAGACAAGGAAACAGAACATATATCATTCCTGTTGTGGTTCTAAACAATCTGTTCTTTAAACACTAGAAAATAAAGCTCAAGACCAGGTGAGACTTACTACATAAGAAACACCTATCATAAGCAAAACTTGCAAAAGTTATTTTAAATCTAAATCAATATAGCCATTGATAATGTGATTTAAAGTAAAAGGTAGCATATAAAAGGATTTTATAAATGGATGAGGCATTTCCTAAGAAAAAAATTACTGATAATCTGAAACCCAAATGCCCGATTATTTCAATGAACCTATAAAAGTGAAAGAGAGGAAAAAGGGAAAATTACACACACACACACCCAGTCACTCTGCGAGGGGCTTAGTCTTTCAGTCATGTCCAACTCTTTGCAACCCCATGGACTGTAGCCCGCCAGGCTCCTCTATCCATGGTGATTCTCCAGGCAAGAATACTGGAGTGGGTTGCCATGTCCTCCTCCAGGGGATCTTCCCAACCAAGGGATCGAACCCAGGTCTCTCACATTGCAGGCAGATTCTTTATCATCTGAGCCACCAGGGAAGCTGAGCAGTCACTCTGTTTCCCCCTAGATCCTCTAGCGCTAGGCAACTACTAATCTATATTCTGTCTCTATAGATTTGACTTGTCTGGATATTTCATATCAGCGAAATCATATAATATGTCCTCTTTCATCACTTTTTTCACATCATGTTTTCAGTGTTCATCATGTTATAGCATGCATCAGTATTTCATCTGTTTTTACGGCTGAGCAATATTCCACTATATGGATTTGCCACACATTCTATTTATCCATTCATTACTTGATGGACATTTAAATCATTTACATCTTTTGGCTCTTATGAAAAAATCCTGCTATGAATATTTGTGTACAAGTTATGTAGACATATGTTTTCAATTCTCTTGGCTATATCCTAGCAGCGGTATATGCCAGAGGATCATATGCTAATTTTGTTTAACATTTGAAGAGCTGCCAGACTGTTTTCCAAAGAGGTTATACCATTTACATTCCCTCCAGGAATGCAGGAGGGTTTCAATTTTTCTACATCCTTGCCAACATTTGTTATTGTCTGTCTTTTTTTATTATAACCACCCTATTGTGTGAGAAGTGGTATCTCATTGTGGTTTTCACTAGCATTTTCAAAATGGCTTATTTTTTGCATTTTTTTTCAAAAGTGCATATTAGCCATCTGTATACCTTCCTTGGAGAATTGTTATATTTAAATTCATTGACCTTACTTTTTCTTCTGGTCAATAAATGAACTATATTTTTCTAAATGCATAAAAATCAAGCTAAGTTTGTACAATTTCTGAAATTTTGTTTAAATCTAAATTATTTTGTAAAGCAGATACAAAGTGAAGAGCTAAAAGAAATTCTTTTTGAAATATATTTTCTGTATTATCCTTTTTCAAAACTAATAATAATGATTTAATAAACCAATAAGTTCAGTAGCACTTTAAATGAGTACTAACGAGCAATTTCTGAGCTATCACTATTTACAGTAAGAGACACAAATCTAATTTTAAAATGTATAGTCAAATGATTCCACACACATATACTTTGTGAATCAAGTTAGTTAACACATTCATCACCATTCACAGCTGACCTTTTTTTCATTCTAGTGAAAACATGTAAGGTCTATTCTTAGAATGTTTCAAGTACAAACATAGTATTATTATCTATGGCATCACCACATTGTACAGGAGATTCCCCAGAGCTTTTTCATCTTACAACTGAAGGCTTGTATCCTTTGACCAGTACCTCCCTATCTTCCCCATCTCCTAACTTCTGGTAACCACCATTCTACTTTCTATAAATTAGACTTTTTCTTTTAGACTATAAATATAAGTGAGATCATACAGGTTTTGGTTTACTCTAATTGAACTTAGGGTAATTTTCAACCATGTTGTTGCAAGTGGAATGATTTCCTTCTTTCTTATGGATGAATAATATCCCATTGTATATATGTACACCACATCTTCCTTATCCATTCTTCCATCAACACTAAGGTTGTTTCTATATCTTGGCTATTGTGGATGATGCTGCAATGAACATGGGAGTGCAGATATCTCATTTCCTTCAGATATATGCCAGAAGTATGATTGCTGGGTCATACAGTAGTTCTATATTTAAATTTTTGAGAAACCTCCACAATGTTTTTCCTAGTGGCTATACTAATTTACACTCCCAGCAATGCACCAGCATTCCCTTTTCTCCACATCCTCATCAGCAGTTGTGGTCGCTTGTTTTTTTTGATAGAAGCCATTATAACAGATGTGAGCCAATATCCCACTGTGGTTTTGATCTGCATTTCCTTAATGATTAGAAATAATAAGCATCTTTTCATGTGCTTGTTGGCCATTTGTATGTTCTCTTTGTAAAAATATCTATTCAAGTCCATTGCTGATTTTTAATCAGATTGTTTGTTTTTTGGCTATTGAGCTGTTGGCTTCAGAGTAAATAAGTGATAAACTAACATTCTATAAGCAGAGTTGACGGGATTACTAGCAGAAAGAGCATCTCTCTCTCCCATCAATTACATAGGAAAGAATGTAAGTGAGGAGAGAGATGTTTATAGTTATAGGAAGAAAAGCGAAAGTGAAGTCGCTCAGTCATGTCCGATTCTTTGCGACCCCATGGACTGTAGCCTATCAGGCTCCTAGGTCTATGGGATTTTCCAGGCAAGAATACTGGAGTGGGTTGCCATTTCCTTCTCCAGGAGATCTTCCCAACCCAAGGATTGAACCTGGGTCTCCTGCATGGTAGGCAGGTGCTTTACCATCTGAGCCACCAGGGAAGTCCCAATAGGAAGAAAAAGTTGAAAGAATTCAAGTTTTGTAGCCTCAAATTTCTCTATGAAATAGGAAGCAGGATTATTACTGAGACCCAAAAAGAAGGGGGCAGGGTAGTAGAAAAAGCGATTTGAGAGAAGTGGTAAAGATGTAGAACAGTGCCAAGAAGTGATCTGAAATCAAAGACCATAAATCTCTTGTGGCAACTATCCAATAATTATACTCTTCCCTTTAATAAGGCCATGCATCCTGGTCTATTAATCCAGACTTCAGAGGGTACTAGCAAAAATGACAAAATGATCACCACAGAGTCTAGGATGGATAGAGAAGAAAGTATAACAATGAGGATCATAACAGATGGAAGAAAAGGAAGGGGCCAGAACACTGAGGTCAAAGAAGCCTCCTGGTTGGTTGGATTGTCCACATGGTCACTGAAAAGGCCCATGAGGATGGCAAGGATTAGAGTGGAGGTCCAAAATCGTGACAAAATGAAGGGCATTACGAAGGGGCTAGTAGATCACAAGAATGATGAAAGGCGGTGTGTGGTTGAACAAGATGTGTACGTGCATGCTCTTGGAGGGCACAGACAGAACCTTGTGTGCACCAGGACCCAGGAGAAAGGAGCAGTGACCCCATAAGAGACTGACCCAGACTTGCCCTGGAGTGTCCATCAGTCTCCAGTGGAGGTGTGGGTCGGTGGTGGTCTGCTGCAGGGTTGGGGGCACCGAGTGGAGCAGTGCATTCTTGGGACTTTTTGAAGGAGGTCACCATTATGTTCATCACCTCCACCATAGTTTGGCCCCAGGTAAATAACAGGGAGGGAACACAGCTCCACCCATCAACAGAAAATTGAATTAAAGAGTTACTGTGCATGGTCCCACCCATCAGGATAAGACCCAGTTTCCCCCTCAGTCAGTCTCTCCTATCAGGAAGCTTCCATAAGCCTCTTATCCTTCTCCATCAGAGGACAGACAGACTGGAAACCACAATCACAGAAAACTAACCAATCTGATTACATAGACCACAGCTTTGTCTAACTCAGTGAAACTATGAGCCATGACCCAAGATGGATGGGTCATGGTGGAGAGTTCTGAAAAAATGTGGTCCACTGGAGAAGGGAATGGCAAACCATTTCAGTATTCTTGCCTGGAGAACCCCATGAACAGTATGAAAAAGGAAAAAGATAGGACATTGAAAGATGAACTCCCTGGGTTGGTAGGTGCCAAATATGCTATTGGAGATCAGGGGAAAAATAACTCCAGAAAGAATGAAGAGATGGAGCCAAAGCCAAAACAACACCCAGCTGAGGATGTAACTGGTGATAGAAGCAAATTCCAATTGCTATAACGAGAGCAATATTGCTGTTTAGGCCCATGAATCAAGGCAAATTGGAAGTGGTCAAACAGGAGATGACAAGAGTGAACATCGACATTGTAGGAATCAGCGAAGTAAAATGGACTGGAATGGGTGAATTTAACTCAGATGACCGTTATATCTACTACTGTGGGCAGGAATCCCTTAGAAGAAATGGAGTAGCCATCATGGTCAACAAAAGAATCCGAAATGCAGTACTTGGATGCAATCTCAAAAACGACAGAATGATCTCTGTTCATTTCCAAGGCAAACCATTCAATATCAGAGTAATCCAAGTCTATACCCCGACTAGTAATGCTGAAGAAGCTCAAGTTGAACAATTCTATGAAGACCTACAAGACCTTCTAGAACTAACACCCAAATAAGATGTCCTTTTCATTATAGGGGACTGGAATGGAAAAGTAGGAAGTCAAACACCTGGAGTAACAGTCAAATTTGGCCTTGGAGTACAGAATGAAGCAGGGCAAAGGCTAATAGAGTTTTCTCAAGAGGACGCACTGGTCATAACAAATGCCCTCTTCCAACAATACAAGAGAAGACTCTACACATGGACATTACCAGATGATCAACACCAAAATCAGACTGATTATATTCTTGGCAGCCAAAGATGGAGAAGCTCTACACAGTCGGCAAAAACAAGACTGGGAACTGACTGTGGCTCAGATCATGAACTCCTTATTGTCAAATTCAGACTTAAATTGAAGAAAGTAGAGAAAACCACTAGACCATTCAGGTATGACCTAAATCAAATCCCTTATGGTAATACAGTGGAAGTGAGAAATAGATTTAAGGTATGAGATCTGATAGAGTGCCTGAAGAACTATGGACAGAGGTTCATGATATTGTTCAAGAGGTAGGGATCAAGACCATCCCCAAGAAGAAGAAATGCAAAAGGGCAAAATGGTTTTCTGAGGAGGCCTTACAAATAATAGCTGTGAAAAGAAGAGAAGTGAAAGGCAAAGGAGAAAAGGAAAGATATACCCATTTGAATGCAGAATTCCAAAGAACAGTAAAAAGAGATAAGAAAGCCTTCCTCAGAGATCAATGCAAAGAACTAGAGGAAAACAGTAGAATGGAAAAGACTAGAGATCTTTTCAAGAAAATTAGAGATACCAAGGAAACATTTCATGCAAAGATGGGCACAATAAAGGACAAAGTAACAGAAGCAAAAGATATTAAGAACAGGTGAATTGGCAAGAATACACAGAAGAACTATACAAAAAAGATCTTCACAACCCAGATAATCAACAATGGTATGCTCACTCACCTAGAACCAGACATCCTGGAATGTAAAGTCAAGTGGGCCTTAGGAAGCATCACTATGAACAAAGCTAATGAGGTGATGGAATTCCAGCTGAGCTATTTCAAATCCTAAAAGATGATGCTGTGAAAGTGCTGCACTCAATATCCCAGCAAATTTAGAAAACTCAGCAGTGGCCATGGGACTGGCAAAGGTCCGTTTTCATTCCAATCTCAAAGAAAGGCAATGCCAAAGGATGTTCAAACTACCACACAATTCCACTCATCTCACATGCTAGTAACGTAACACTCAAAATCCACCAAGCCAGGCTTCAACAGTACATGAACCAAAAACTTCCAGATGTTCAAACTGGTTTTAGAAAAGGTAGAGGAACCAGAGATCAAACTGCCAACAATGGTTGGGTCACTGAAAAAGCAATAGAGCTCCAGAAAAACATCTATTTCTGCTTTATTGACTATGCTAAAGCCTTTGACTGTGTGGATCACAACAAATTGTGGAAAATTCTTCAAGAGATGGGAATACCAGACCACCTGACCTGCCTCTTGAGAAATCTGTATGCAGGTCAGGAAGCAACAGTTAGAACTGGACATGGAACAACAGACTGGTTCCAAATTGAGAAAGGAGTATGTCAAGGCTGTATCTTGTCACCCTGCTTATTTAATTTATATGCATCATGAGAAACACTGGGCTGGATGAAGCATAAACTGGAATCAAGATTGCCGAGAAAAATAACAATAAACTCAGATATGCTGACGACACCACCCTTATGGCAGAAAGTGAAGAAGTGCTAAAGAGCCTCTTGATGAAAGTGAAAGAGGAGAGTCAAAAAGTTGTCTTAAAACTCCACATTCAGAAAACGAAGATCATGGCATCTGGTCTCATCACTTCATGGCAAATAGATGGGGAAACAATGGAAACAGTGACAGACTGTTTTCAGGAGCTCCAAAATCACTGCAGATGGTGCCTGCAACCATGAAATTAAAAGGAGCTTGCTCCTTGGAAGAAAAGTTATGACCAATCTAGACAGCATATTAAAAAGCAGAGACATTACTTTGCCAGCAAAGTCCATCTAGTCAAGACTATGGTTTTTCCATTAGTCATGTATGGATGTGAGAGTTGGACTATAAAGAAAGCTGAGCACTGAAGAATTGATGCTTTTGAACTATAGTGTTGGAGAAGACTCTTGAGAGTCCCTTGGACTGTAAGGAGATCCAACCAGTCCATCCTAAAGGAAATCAGTCCTGAGTGTTCATTGGAAAGACTGATGTTGAAGCTGAAACTCCAATACTTTGACCACCTAATGCGAAGAACTGACTCATTTGAAAAAGACCCTGATACTGGGAAAGACTGAAGGTGGTAGGAGAAGGGGACAACAGAGGATGAGATGCTTAGATGGCATCACCAATTCAATGGACATGAGTTTGAGTAAACTCTGGAAGTTGGTGATGGAGAGGGAGGCCTGGCGTGCTGCAGTCTATGGGGTCACAAAGAGTCGGACATGACTGAGTGACTGAATTGAACTGAACTGTGTGTGCTAAGTCACTGAATAAGATGGCAAACCTCAAAAGAGGAGCTCTTAACATGAGAAAGAAAAACTGAGGCTTTGAAGAAGGTAATGAGGATTGTTACTGACATTGCCTTGAGGGGTGGGGGAAAAACTGCAGTTGCAGGAAGAACCTTGGGACAGAGCCAAATCTCAAAGCAAGAAAATGAAGAAGACATTTTCTGAACAGACTTGAAGATAAATTAGTATGTATTCATAGTGGAATGAGAGTTCCAAAGAACAAAGTAAAAATGGCTACAAGGTTTGCATAAAAGAATCATGAGTAATAGGCTACAGAAGAACATATACGTAACAGAGGAGCACCATGGGATGATTAAGCATAGTGAGAGGGTGAGACTTTCGCAAAGCACATTTTGCTGGAGATGCAACATCATACCTATCAATTTTCCCGTAACAAGAAAAACATTCAAAAAGACATGGCCTCAGATGGGTCATTAACAACACTCTTCACTGGGAGGAAGAAATCAACCCTTAACACTGAATTAATACTCAGGGTAGAAGAATAGAGGGCTGTATGCTTTGTGCTACTGTTCTCTTATTTTTTGCCGGCAATATTCAAATAAAAAGGTTTTTCTTGTTTTTATAAAAGTACCAGTATAAAAAAATTATTCTATCCAATTGAATTATGCAAGTGGTTTTAGCTAAATCAGTCATTAACTCCTCAAAATTAATCTGATTTCATTCATCTGAGCCATTTTATGATAACAAAGAAACAGAGGCCATCAGATAATGTGGTATAATCTGGGCAGTGCAAAAGGAATCTGGTGGAGGAGTCATGTGGAAACTCCAGCTCATGCTTCCCTCTCTCTCAAGCCTGTGTACTCACACTGACCCTGAAAAGTCACTCAGCTACAGTGGAGTAGAGGGTGGAGAAGGGGGTTTTAAATAATTCATTGGCCTAAGAACAGCACAATTTTCTAATGGACACAAAGGTATTGTATAAAGTAGGCCCTTCCTAAATATACAAATAATCCAGGGGAATGTATTGTCAAAGTCTTTTAAAAAGATAAAAACTAATAATAATTTGTTAAATATGTGAATTA
Source organism: Antilocapra americana (assembly GCA_007570785.1). Taxonomy (NCBI): domain Eukaryota; kingdom Metazoa; phylum Chordata; class Mammalia; order Artiodactyla; family Antilocapridae; genus Antilocapra; species Antilocapra americana. The sequence goes on along the minus strand of ML663563.1, from coordinate 7,437,371 downwards.
ATGTTTTCTGAATTTTTTCAACAAGAGTAAAAGCTAACATTTCTCCCAAAGAAATGAAAAATCATATTATCAGTCTACCTTCTTAGTCTGAGTCACTAAAATTAATTATTCAATTTATAGCTCAGCCACATTCAAAAATACTTCCATCATATTTTTATAGCATAGGGTGTGAAGAACAATTTTCTTAACATAATCCCAATGTAAACATTATAAAATAAAAGATTTTTTCTGTAGAAAAAAAAATCTTAAACATCAAGCAATCAATTGGGAAAAATATTAAATGCATTATCCTTTTAATAATCAGAAATAGCATCACTAATGTGTACCTAACACTTGATAAGGGATTTAACTATATATTATTTTATTTAGTCTTCATAATATTGACACAGGTATTATAAGTATTCTTGTTTTATTTACAAATGAAGAAACTAGGCTCAGAGAGATTACATTACTTGCCCCAAAATACACAAAGCTTAAAAAACAGAGCCAGGGTATAAATGATGGCCTGTCTGACTCGAGCCCTGCTCTTACTTCCAGCCATACACACACACACACACACACACACACACAAAGTTAATAAACAATTCAGAAGAGTATTACAAATGACAAATAATACATAAGAAGAAGAATGTTCACTGTCTCTAGTCATTAGAAATGTAAATTAAAACAATGAGATCCTACTTTTCACCTATCGGATTAGTAAAGAAAATAGGAAGATGGTAATACTCAAGAGTAGGCCAGTGTACCAGAAAAAGATAATACTTTATACAACTGGTGAGAGTATAAACTGGTACAGTTTTTCTGGAAGGCTAATTTGTTGGAAAACTAAGTCTTTAAAATGTGCAGACTATTCAGCCTTTTTTTCATTTATTTATTTTTGTTTATTCACACTGCCAAATTTTTCCTCTACTTCCCTTTGTTCTTTGCCCTTCATTTTCAAACTATATTCTTTGTTGTATCAAACTAACTCCCTGAATGCTTTCAAACTGAGATACCAACGTTGTACTATAATCCTGTCATCCATTAGCTCTACAATAGTCTTACACAAATAAACAAACCCAAAAGTAGAAATAATGAGATAAGACTGAAAAATATCAGAAAATACAGTCTACATTAAAATCACATATATCTGCAAAATAGATAGTTCCTTCATTTACAACAAAAGTGACGTGAAAGGTCTTTGCCATGTTAATCTTTGTGAAGTAAAGAAAGCAAAGTGAAACCCTCTCATCTCTTGAATTGCCATAACATGTTGTTAACTTAGCTAAGTGCCCAAAAATAGACAATGGCATTTAAAAATTTGTACAACTTGTACTCCAATATGATTAAAGATGATAACAACAGATCTTTAAATTTTATTTTACATTTATTTAATTTTAAAATATTCTTAAAACAAAACTCCAGAATTATAAAGGCCAAACTTAAACTATAACATGAAAAAATGCATATTTTAACACATTTTTACCAAATATTGTATGTAGTATGTTCCTTGTGGAACATACTGGGTATTTGTTGGAAACATACTGGGTATCAATATTGTGCATTTGTTGCACAGAAAAGATGCTTTTAACTATTTATTGAAGTACATATTTTTAACTGTATGATATGTAACAAGTTCTTTTTTCCCTCCAAGAGAAAAATTCTTAGCAAATAAGTTATAATTAATTTTAAATCATACCTGTAAAAACATTTAGCATATAAAAGAAAAAATAAAAATTCTACTCTTAATGGAAGCACCGCAAAGATCTTAGAACTACGTACGTTCTCATCAACTTCCTAACTTGAAAAACCGCACAATGCATTCTCTGCCTTGAATCCTTTTTGATATCAGGAGATGTGTGAATAAATAATCTACATATAAAGTATCTCACATAATTTGCTATCTAGAACCATTTCTGAAAGAATACCTAAAGAAGTACTATAGCAAAATGAAAACAGATCTGAGAAGGATCAGGTCACAAGAAATAGTAATGAGTAAATAAACAGGTAAAATTAAATAGTAAATTCTAAAGACCAGTTCACAACATGGCTGTAATACTTCATAAAATCCTTAAGACATGGTTTTAAAGAAAGTAGAGACTTAATGAAAAATATTACAAAAATTCCAGATTGAAGGCAGCTTAAGGGCACAGGTGTGTGTGTTTGTGTGTTAGTCACTTAGTCATGTCCAGTTCTTTGTGATCCCATGAGTCGATAGCCATTCCCTTCTCCAGGGGATCTTCCTGAAACAGGGATCGAACCCGGGTTTCCCACATTGCAGGCAGATTCTTTACCATCTGAGCCACCAGGGAAGCTCCTAAGGGCACAGAGGTCAGAGACAAATCAAAAGTACTAAAGTTCTTATACTGGGAGGACCAGATGGAGGTTTTAGATTTTAACATATTCCCTTTGTTAACAAAGAACACAAAATCAAATAGACTTCTTAAAGTTAACTGGTAGACAGATAAATACAAACTTACATTTAACTTATAACTGGAAGTTTTTTAAAAGGAGTACAAATTTAATTAATCCAACCAAAGAGGGAAAGGAGGGAAAAGGACAAGGACAATGATGTAATAAAAAGAAGACAAGATGTCAGCAACAATACCAAATATATTGGTTTTCAAAACAAATGTGGTCAACCAAATATAAGCAATTAAAGACTAATCATTTGGCATTAGTTTAGTAGACATTTATTCAGTCATCACTTATGACCTAATTGTGATTTGTAAGGGGTATAAATAGAATTAAACAGGGCTTCTAACCCCAAAGACATTATAGGATAGGAAGTTAAAAATTATTATATTCCATTTTGTGGAATTCCAAATTAGAAATAATTAAAATAAATTAACATATTATTTCCTATGTGGAATTATAAATTCATATACATGGTTTTCAAAAAATTGTACTATTATATCTGATTAAAAATTAGCTTCAGATTTGATCAGAAATCAATGTATGTTTTTATAAAAATGGTATACCAGTGGTGACAGAAATAAACACAGAAACAGTGTAGGGATGGGGGTGGCATGATTGCCTTACGTAGACACAATCAGAAAAATTTATCCAGTTTTTAAGAGGATTTAATACTGGTTCATATAGTTTGCAACATATTTTTGCTTTGGTCTTATCCATCCTCATCCTTTTCCCACCAAACACAATTTGTATCACTCTGCTTTCAAAAGACAGACTGATGTGTTTGTTTAACATGTATGGTATCTTTAGACCAAACAGACTTTTTTCCATTTGCCATTTTATGTAGTATTTACACATAACTTTGGTGAAGAAGCAAAATGAGGGATTAAAAAGACTTCCTCTAGGTAAATATGACAGAGGCTGAATACACACCATTATCTCTGGATAAAAAAGACAAAACAACTACAATCAATGGGCAAAACTCCAAAATTAATAGTTATATTTGCCACCTATTTATATACATAGAAAACACTTATCGTTAAACTCTCTAAAATGACTTATTTGCAAATGATGAAGGTCTGCCTAGTTGTAAAAGTAAATGCAAAAATTACATATTGACTGAAATGCTACCCTGCCTAACTGAAAATAATAATCCTTGTTCTTTTATGCTGAACTCAACCTAATAAATATTAACACTTCAAAGGATGTATAAAGAGTAGCACAAAAGCTATATTTTAGTTGAAATTTCTTTTTAATTTATGCTGTTTGGGCTAAAAAGCAAGTACAATTTGATAAGGTAAAACACAACTTCCAGTGGATTATATTATGAATGATATACTTTTCCTGTAATATTTGACTGGTTATAAATTTTAGAGTAGAAGCTTAAGATAGTGGTCATTAAAAATAGAATGTGAAAATATTTTAATCATTTTCAGTCATTAATCATGTCATTTTTACCAGATTTCCCTGCTAAGTTATTTGAAACAGATTAAAACATTTGCTAAACCATAGCTTTCCTGTTTCTGAACATCCCATATACATCCATTCTGTTAACTTAGTGAGAAATGCAGGTAACAGATAAATGCAGATGCTTTCATTTTTGGTTACGTAGACCCATGACTTGTTTGGTGACACAACATATATATCAAAATTCATATGAATTGGGAAAATATCTTCTTGAAAAATCATGCCAAAAAGGAAAGATTATTAAATCGAGCAGTAAGAAGAATAAATCATAAGAGAAAGTTACTATCAATCATTTGATAAAAGTAAGACATGGTATCTTTCAGATTTCTAATAGATAAATCTGAAATATTTTGAAAGAATAGAAAAATTACTTTTTAATAAACTGGTTACAAGATAGAGATGAGAATTAGTCTAACTGCTTTTCAAACTGGGGACTTTCTAAAAGGTTAAAAAAATAATAGCTAAGATATAATACACTCTGGATTTCTAAAAAACAAATTAGTCTTTTGAAAAACCATAAAAATATTTCCTTTAAAATTGGTTATAAAATAGAGAGCAGAATTAACCACGTGAAAATACACATGGTTGTCTTTAAATGTTGTCTTGAAACGTTTTCCTCAAATCTATAGTCATGCTATTAAGTAATAAACTATTAAGCTGCATATCTTTAAATTTAAAATAAGCCTACTAACAAAGCATCTTTGTTCATTTATATAATTTCCTACTTCAGGAAAACACATACATTTATCATTACTTTGTTGTCACCCTTACCACTGAGAAGTTTACAAATATTAAAACATTATGATCAGTAACTAGCTGTTGAATTAATAGTTAAATCAGCCACATAATTAAACTGACATTGGGATCTGTGATTATTTTTTCCTTATGTATGTGCAGGCACACAAACACAAAATAATCAAAAGCCTCTCCCCCTTGGCCTTATTAACTATAAAACAGGTAGCAGAGAGAGGTGACTGTTGCCTGTTTATCATAGTCATGTAAGAATATCCTAACAGTAGTTTATAGTTAATTTCTACACTGAAAGTTGTTTCTGTTAGATACTAAATTATCTTAAAATAATTTACAGATAGCTTGCTTAAGGCAACATGAAAGCTTTATCTGAGTGTAATCAACAATTTTGGAATTGAGTGTGGTTACATTGAACTTCCAAGGGAGGCTTCCCAGGTGGCGCTAGTGGTCAAGAATCCGCCTGCCAATGCGGGAGAAGTAAGAGAGAGACAGGCGTTAGATCCCTGGGTCAGAGAGAACCCCTGGAGCGGGGCATGGCAACCCACTCCAGAGAATCTCTGTGGACAGAGGAGCCTGGCGGGCTACAGTTCAGAGGGTCACAAAGAGCCAGACACGACTGAAGCAACGCACGCACATTAAATTTCCAAACTGATGAAATGGTATTCACATGACACTAAAATTTCCCTTTTTATTCATTCATTGATTTACAAAAAAATATGAATCATTTTAACAAAACATCATAGTATGTAGCTCTATGAAATTTCTGTATTTTGACATGACTGTATTCTCATAAAATAATCCCCAGGTTACATAAAATGCATGCTAATTACCCAGAAAATTTGGGAAAGGGGAATTGTATTTCATCATGGATGAATTTCACATAATTTTAAAACTAGATTTGCAGGGAAGTTTTAAATTCTTGTATATAGTAATGCACATACTTGAAACTAAAGGCAATTTTAAGTTGTAGTATGAAGTATTCTTCTACAATCTTAAAAAACATAAAATCATACAGCTAGAAAAATAAATATATTAATGCATTGCTTAGAATTTAAAAACCAACAAATGTCTCAATGAATAAATCAGCAAAAGACACATATCTAGACAATATTTTAAGAAGTACTGCTAACTAAGAAACAAGGCACGATAAAAAAATAAATTGAGTACATTTTCATATAGTATAATTTAAAAGGCAAAAATATAGATAAAAATTAGTATAAAGCAAGCCACAAAATGTGACAAATTTGAAGAAATTCCTACGAAGACAACTCTAATGTATCACATTTGAATGAGTTTCAATGCCCCTTTCATTGGTAGAGTAAAAGTATATTTTACTTTAGTATACAGCAACACAGGGGGAAACTGAATTCATTTTAATAAAATTTTGTAGCATAGAAATGAATTTAAATCCAATATGTTACCAGGATAATACCTCAAACTCTATTTTTGATTGATTAGGAAGCCTGAGGCTTAGTAATTTGATAAACTCTAACATTGCTGTTTTGTGTTGCTATGTTCTGTTGTTAAATATATTAGTTGCTAGCAAATATTTTTGTTATTTATATCTCTCACCTTCTATATAATGGCCTTCCATCAATATCATGAATGATTTGGATGCAAGGTAGTTTATAGGTACATTTTTTGAAGAAAAATATGATTTTTATAAGTGGTAAATATTCTACATTATTTTGTAAGTGGCAAAAATACTTTTCTTTGCAAAACTCAACATTATTCCATTTATCATTCATTCATTCATCACTTATTCAACAAATTTTACCCCATATATCCTTAGTGTATATCAATTAAATGTCTTTAACTTCAACAAAGGCCTCTCTGGTGATTCAGATGGTAAAGATTCAGCCTGCAATGTGGGAGACCTGGGTTTGATCCTTGGGTTGGGAAGGTCCCCTGGAGGAGGGCATGGCAACCCACTCCAGTATTCTTGTCTGGAGAATCCCCATGGACAGAGGAGCCTGGCAGGTTATAGTCCATGGGGTCGCAAAGAGTTGGACATGACTGAGGGACTAAGCACAGCACAGCACAATTTCAACAAAAACAAAAAAGCAGTACAACTAAACTGGTAGATTACTAATTTGCAGTATTTGAATACCACATAGGCCATCTGACCACTTAAGTGATATATGTATTTGAATCTCCAAAATATATATATTGAAAATGCACTAAAATCCACTAAAAGTGGTCATCAAGCAAAAATTTACTTTTAATTTGTTCTTCTTTGATTCCTATCCAGGAAAATTAATTAAAAAATCAAAAGAACCTCTTGGAAAATGTTCTTTCCTATAGCATAACTCTATAATACAAAAGGCAAGACTAAACATTTTTTGAGACATAAAAAGAACTAAAAAGTCATTGTCATTTTAGATTATTTTAATATCAATTTTGATATAATAAGAAAATGATTTCTAGCTTGCTTATTACTACATTTGTACTTATTCCTTAAAATATTTCATACTGTAAAATATCCAACCTTCTGAGCCTTAGTCTACTCATTTATAAAATGGAAATAATTATTAGAATTCTTATAGATTAAATAAGTTAGTAAATATAGAGGACTAAGTACAATGTGTCACACAGCAATATAAAATCAGTGTTAGCAATTGTTACTATTATTATTATCCACAGAAATAGGTCCAAATTCTTTAATTCTAATAGACTCTCAAGTATACCATTAGCCCTCAAAAGTCCTCCAATTATGGCAAGTTGGTTTACTTACTGTTCCTCATATATATTTTGTACCTTCACTTCTGTGTCTGCCTTCAACTGACTTATTATTTAAAATGATCTCCCTCTTTATTTCACAGCAAATAGATGGGAAAACAGTGGAAACAGTGGCTGACTTTATTTTGGGGGGCTCCAAAATCACTGCAGATGGTGATTGCAGCCATGAAATTAAAAGACGCTTACTCCTTTGAAGGAAAGCTATGACCAACCTAGACAGCATATTAAAAAGCAGAGACATTACTTTGTCAACACAGGTCTGTCTAGTCGAGGCTATGGTTTTTCCAGTAGTCATGTATGGATGTGAGAGTTGGACTACAAAGAAAGCTGAGCACAGAAGAATTGATGCTTTTGAACTGTGGTGTTGGAAAAGACTCTTGAGAGTCCCTTGGACTTCTAGGAGATCCAACCAGTCCATCCTAAAGTGCTCATTGGAAGGACTGATGTTGAAGCTAAAACTCTAATACTTTGGCCATCTGACGTGAAGAGCTGACTCATCTGAGAAGACCCTGATGCTTGGAAAGATTGAGGGCAGGAGGTGAAGGGGACGACAGAGGATGAGATGGTTGGATGGCCCCACCAACTCAATGGACATGTGTTTGGGTGGACTCCGGGAGTTGGTGATGGACAGGGAGGCCTGGCGTGCTGCTGTTCATGGGTTTGCAAAGAGTCAGACACGACTGAGCGACTGAACTGACTGACTGACTTCATTTCTATCTAAACTCTACCCTTGAAGACCCAAGTCTTGCCTTCCACAGGGAACCTCCCTGATCAGTCACCATAGCCTGAAGTAATCCCCCATCTTCTAAATTCTACTCCATTACTGGAACCACTCATATTGTCCTGCACCTACAGATACCTTAGTGTATGTGTATATGTATCTCATCTCTCCAGTTAGATTATAAGCTCCATGAGAGCAGGAATTGTCATACTCATATATCCTCCACCATGTATTAGGTATAGTAAGTGCTCTACACGCACATATGATTTGACTGATCATGCAGAATCAATGCAAAAGCATCTACATACTGGCTCAATGCATTAACAACAGTATTCTGGACCTGAGAATGTTTAGAAACAAAAGACTGCACACAGCCAACACAATTGTCTGAATGGTAGCCAGAAATGGACCAAAATAAGCATCCCAAATTATACTACTTGGTAATAGCTCCTGGTACTTGGAAATAACGAGCATGCATACATGCCCAGTGGCTTAGACATGTCCAACTCTTTGCAACCCCATGGACTACAACCAGCCAGGCTTCTCTGTCCATGGGATTTCCCCAGCAAGAATACTGGAGTGGGTTGCCATTTCCTTCTCCAGGGGATGTTCCCAACCCAGGGATCAAACCCATGTCTCCTGCATCTCCTGCATTAGCAGGTGGATTCTTTACCACTGAGCCACATGGGAAGCCCATATAAATAACAAGGGGTAAATCTCAAAAACATAGTATAGAGAAAAGATATCAATGGGCTTCCAAAGTGGTGCTGGTGGTAAAGAACCCACCTGCCCAGGCAGGAGACATAAGAGATGCGGGTTCAGTTGCAAAGAGTTGGACATGACTGAAGTGACTTAGCACACACACATGCATTACATGCAAGACCACATACTGTATGATTCTATTTTATATGAAGTTAAAGAATAGACATCTAATTAATGATAACTGAAATCAGAATAGTGGTTCCCTCTAGGGAGTAGCTATTGACTGAAGGAAAATATGAGGGAACATTCTAGGATAAAGGAAATGGCCTCTGTCTTGGCCTATATATTGACATTGGCTATATCTTAATTTTAGTATGCTGAAGTGGTGGGTTAAACCATTAAAATTTTAATATATGCTTCAGTAGCTAAAACAATATTTAAATTGTAAATTTTAAGTTCTAAAGCTACTACCCATGGTCTCCTGCTCCAAGAACTTGGAAACAAAGTCTTAAGTAGCAGATTTGTAGTATGTTTTCCAAGACTAATGGCAAAACTATCTTTTGTATGGATGGATGAGAAGATGGATGGATTAAGCTTAAGCCAATGAAAGTCAAATAAAGTCTCAATGGCAAGGACCATTCAATTCTGAGATACATAATTCATGGTAACCTTAACTCATAAAGCTAAATATTCAATATGTCTGTTTCCAAACTTTGTTCTTGTCAACCACAAATTGGCACTTGCCATGAGTGCTTGCCATCTACCTCTACAAGGATTAAATCACGTGCTGCCGCAGCTGCTGACATTCAACATCCTTTGAAGGAGTTCAGGGTAAGGGCAGAAGTGAGGCACTCTGTGCTCAGGGAAAAACTGGCAGGACAGGTCTTCAGAAAGTTAAGATATTCTCAGGAGCTGATTTTATGAGCCTAATTCTTATATCTCTTCATATCTAAAAAGCACTAAAATTTTTCATGGTGACGACTATTTCTTGTGACTAGCAAAAGCTTCACAGGACCAGCAGAAACCTTCTACAATAAATAAATAAAAGTACTTGATTGCATGTATTCCCCCTTTACCAAAATCATATGTATATATGTCCTTTCCCCCGAGGTCTTGAGAACAGTCTCTCAGAGCTGTCTGAGCTATCTGTCTCCTGGGCTGTGGTCCTCATATTGCCCCAAATAGACTTAACTCTCAACTCTCAGGTTGTGCGTTTTTAGTCAACATTCTTCTGTGTGCAACAGGGTGACTTTCTGGACATGATCTGACTGGCCCAACATGAATGATTTATTTTGACAAATTGATAAAGTGAGTTTATATGGTAATTTTGTGAGTTACAAAGCTTGACTAGAGAAAAAAGACAATGATCATGCAGATGTAAGTATTCTGAGCCATGTGAAAATTAGACCTCTCATTGTAAACAAATATATCTGAATTTTACTTTCATTCATCTGTCTTTGGGGTTTGTCCACATGAGTCCATCCCTGGAACCTATTGAAATATCTACATTTCTGAGTCTAAAATTTTAAGACTAGATAGTGGAAAAAAGAAAATTCACCAAAGCAATTGATACTAATATTTCAGGCCTCTTGGGAACTGCCAGGAACATTTTCAGTGGCCTACTAATAGCCACATTGTAATCATTTATAAATCTGTACTACACTTGGTATTTTAAGGTGTGTTTATACACATGTTTAATTTGAAAAAAGATTAAATTTGATAATATATAATAGTACACATAGTAATTATACAAAATAAAAAGCTAATAATAGAAAACTTTAAAATAAATGTTTCTCATTAAAATAACTATCTTATGATCTAATAAAAAGGACACAGTCCTTGCAACTTGAAGACCTGAAATTCAGCCCTAGATTAGCCAATTACCACTTATGTGGACTTCAGCAACTCAATAAACCTTACTGTATCTCAGAAAGGTAAAAATATCCCTGTGTATCTTACAAAGATTTTTGTGAGTCTCAAATGATAATATTAATTAGATGCTTTTCAAATGGTAAAGCGTTATGTAATATAAATATTTCTCTCATTATATATCCATTAATATCACATAGGAAGTTAGGTTATCAAATGATGCAACTACATAGAAGGAATTGGATCCACTTAAAAATATAATCATGCTAACTCTATAAAATATTTTTACTAAATAACTGATCTAAGGACATAAAGTTCTCCTGTGACAGATTCAATTTGGGGCTTCTATTATTCTTCCCTTCCTGTCTCCACACCCTTCACCATGTGATTCGGCATTGCTGCCCACTAGAGGGAAGACAGAATACTTAACATCTGCATGACAAGTGAGAAGAACATGCTCTTTCCATTTCTTTACTTTTGGCTTGAACATGCTACTTGCTTGGTCAATGGGATGCTACCAGATCTGCTGCAGAGACTTGAAATGCTTGTACAGTGGAGCTTGCCTTCTTCTCTTTTACCATTAATGACAAAGACTTGTGAAGCAGACCTGAACCTAACCTGTGACGAGTTTATGTCACCCAGCTCCCACCCAAGCCATAGATGTGTGAGCACAAATAAACTACTGTTGCTTTAAGTCACTGCTTTTCATGGTGTCCTTTCACACTTTGTTACTGTGACAATCACTAATTGCTAGGCCCAGTGATTATACAGAACATAGTATACTATATTTGTACCATCAATAGTTTAAAGGATCTTCTTTAGGTTATTAGTAGATGAATGTAATCCATAGCCATTAATTTTATCATTTAATCAGAAGCAATCAGTGACTATTAACTATTTACCAGGGAATATTCTAGGCACTGGGCTATTCAGGGTATGGAACATTAGCTTCCCAAATAAACAATGGCAAAATCTTTGTGGCCTATTACAGTAAAAGTTTATTTCCCTCTACATAAAGGCCAATAAAGATGTTCTTGGAGGAAGAGCTCTCCTGAGTGGATCTCTTCCAAGTATGACTCAGGAACCAAGACTCTTTGCATACTGTGATGCCATCATGTTCAACATGTACCTCTGATGTCACCTCAGAAGGGGAAGTGAGATGTGGGAAAGCTTATTGGATACTTAATCCACTTAGCCCAGAAATGACATATACTCCACTGGGAGAATTAGTCATATGTCCCCACACAGATGCAAAGGGGCTGGAAACTGTAATCTCTGGCTAAGGAGCCACTTTCCAGAAACAACTCTACACCATGAAAGGGGAGGATAAATCTTCGGTCATTAGTTAAGCATTTCAATCACAGCTGGAGAACAGAACAAAGACTCCCAATCTCATTGAATTTTTGTTTATTGACTAATTATCTCACGCAAGACACCAAATTTATAAAGGTGAATAAGACATGATTCCTGCCTTCAAAAAAGTCATAGACTTGGAGAGAAAGAGGGATCCACACAAATAATTATAGCAGATAATAAATGCTATAGTAAATGTAAATACAAGATCCAGTGTTTGTACAGTGGAAGGGATGATGAATTTCTGGGGAGGTGTTAAGGAAGACTATACTTAATTGAGGGAGTGATGCCTGAGCTGAGCCTTAAAAGATAAATAGAATCTTGCCAGACAGATGGAGAAGTAGGGGAGGATGCTAAGTGGATAAAACAAAGGTTTGCATCATATAATGGTGCAGAGCCTTTTTCCATATAAAGTTATAGTATCAAGGACAAGAGGGAAGAGGAAAACACTGGTATTTACAATGGTAAAACAGCCTCTTGCTTCACATATAAATTTGGAATAACATAAGTTTCTTAATTGGGCTTCCCTGGTGGCTCAGCAGAAAAGAATCTGCCTGCCATTGCAGGAGATACAAAAGACGCAGGTTCGATCCCTAGGTTGGAAAGATCCTCTGGAGAAGGAAATAACAACCCAGTCCAGTATCCTTGCCTGGAGAATCCCATTGACAGAGGGGCCTAGGGGGCTACGGTCCATGGAATTGCAAAGAATCAGACACGACTTAGCAACTGAACAACAAGAAGTTTACTAATTAGAGCAGCTTTCATTTCAATGAGGAGAAAGCAATGGCAGCCCACTCCAGTACTCTTGCCTGGAAAATCCCATGGACGAGGAGCCTGGTAGGCTGCAGTCCATGGGATACTACAAGTCGGACATGACTGAGTGACTTCACTTTCATTTTTCACTTTCATGCACTGGAGGAGGAAATGGCAACCCACTCCAGTATTCTTGCCTGGAAAATCCCAGGGACGGGGGAGCCTGCTGGGCTTCCGTCTATGGGGTCGCACAGAGTTAGACACAACTGAAGCAACTTAGCAGCAGCAGCAGCAACATTTCAATGAGCACTGCTTTGGAATAATGTTCTCTATGGAGGACAAGTGCAATCTATGACCTGAGCAAGATGGCAAGTGCCAGAATATATAGAGTACTTAGAGCAGACAACACAGAGACAGTGATACTTAAGGAGGCAGAATTCAGGAGAAAAAACACTGAATGACAAATTATCTCTCCTCTCAAAGTCTTGGTCAGGTAGAATAAAACAAACATATAATGGTAAAAATGATGAATTGGCTTAATCTAATAACTATGTATCACACTCCTTATGTTGCAGAGAATATAGTTTTCAAATCACCCACAGAAGAGTTACAAAAATTAAACACCAACTAGGCCCCAAGATAAAAATCTAATAAGCACTGAACAATAAACTTAGTAAAAAAGTAATAAGGTCACATTCTTTGACCACCAAAGCAATGAAACTGAAAATTACTAAACAAAAGTAGCAAGTAGAAAATTTGGAAGTTCAAAAAAACACTTTCCTAAATAATCAATATGTTCAAAAGAAAATCAAAATGGCAGCTACTTAAAATATGATTTAAAAAAAAATCTTGGATTCAGTTAAAGCTTTGATGAAGGAAATTTATGGTTTTAAATGCTTTAATTGCAAATCAGAAGGAATGAAAACACAAAATTTAAGTCTATGACATAATGATTATACATGAAATCCAAAAAAACCAATTGAAAATTATTAGAAGTAAAGAGAGACTTCACTCAGATTTACCTGCTCCTGCACCTCAGTATTTTGCCACCATGCCCCATTGCTTCCTGTAGTCTGTAAAAGGTAAATGAAGGGCTATGTACCCTCTAAGTGCTTCCACACAATCCCATGAGATTGTTACAGAGGAGGTTGCCTGATTTTCCAGGCCAACCTTGAATATGATCCAGTAAAAGAATGAATTAAAAAATAAATAAAAGTGAAGAGAATGGTATTCACAAACATTTGTCATTGTTCTCTTCTAAGTTAATCTCTCTTAATGATAATCAAATGTGAAATGTCACTCCTTATTAAAAGCTATAGAAAAACTAAACCCTAGCCATTAGCATTACTAGGTTGTGCTCTCAAAAGTGTTCTCTTTAAAGCAGAAAGCAGTGAGATGCTTTGAAAAAAGTAAAGAAAGGTGAATTTGTCAAAATTTAAAATATATTAGCTTATATCTAAATATCAAGAGTTCTTTAACATACCATCTGGATCTAAATTTAACCTCAGTAGCCCTTCTCAGCTAAATATGCAAAGAAATTCATGTGAATTTGTAAAACAGACCAACCAGCTAAGAGTCTATGAGAGAAGCAATTGTACTCCCTCTGCTTAGAGATAGAGTATCAGCATCTGACATATAGTTGTCTAATAAATATATGTTGAATGATGCCCAAAGACAGACTTCAATATTCTTACAGAGATTTATGTTTTATTTCCTGGCTCTTCACTGTTAAGAGAACCTCAAAAATAAGAAATCTAAAATAATAAATTGATTTGTAGGCATGAAATGATATTGTCAACATTTTCTCACATTTATAAGATCTGAAAACGTTTTCCTTATTAATATTTCTTGAGAAAGGCTTACTATGCTAGGCAGATTGTCTCATTTGCTAATAAACTTTCAAAATTCTAGTTCTATATTCAAATTCCCCATTTTCCTTCAATTTAGTGACCACCATTAACAGCCTACTCTATTTTTCACCACCCATATGTTTTTGCCTCAAGCTTTAACTGATTATATTCTTTGATTTCCTTTCCCTGGTGTAGACTCCTTTTCAACTACAGATCTTAAAAGCGACACTAGCTGCTTTTTGTTCCTTGGAGCTTTTGAGGGTTTTTTTTTTTTCTCTCTCTCTTTCAGGATAATTATATTCTGTTGTGCCTTTTATTATCGTGTCTTTTAGGATCTCCTAACCTTGTACACTCTTGGACTTTATTTAATAGTGAGCTCTCTCCTCCACTCTCCACACTAAACCATGCTCATTAGGTTTCTTAATCCTCCATAATTTGCTTTCATGAAATCTTATACCTTTGAGTTGCTGTGTTCTATGAGCCCATTTCCTTAGTACTGCTATTCCAAGCAGCCCAGAATCAACAACCACTAAACATAAGCTTATTCATTTTCTCGGCCAACATGACTCTACAGGAAAAAAAAAAAAAAAATCTTTGTTTTGAATGTTTATGGACCATGAAACTATACCATTTAACTTGGTATTTCATTTTCTCACCCAAACACTGCCTGAGAAGGTGAGGACCACAAAATTAGACTCTGGGCAGTTCTTACCATATAGTTTTTAACTTATAGGTTTCATGTTCTTCTTGGTCAGAAAACTACTCTATTTTAATAGAACAGAAATAACAATATCCTGATGTTATGTAGTAGCTAGTAAATTCTAACTATATCTTTTCCTCATACCCAAAATTCAGGAGATGAGAAAAAACATCTTTTTCCACTTATTCTGCAAGAGCTCTGCTTTTCCAAACAGGTTGTTTTTTAAAAGACATGCTCACATCACTGAAATTTGACTACACAGCCAACTTTGATCTTTTCAGCAATTCATTATTTGCTTTGTCTTCCATTCTGCTCATCACTGGCACCTTTGCTGATAGGTATGTATGGAAAGGCCAAGAGAGCATATAGTCTGGGTTTTGTTTTAACTTCCTAAGGACTTTGGTTAAATTTTTAAAAACCGACAACAACACACGAAACAAAACCCCAACCAAACTTGGTAGTGAATTGAAAGAGTTAATGAAGTTTCCAAGGTGCCTAGCTTATTCAAGCAAAGTTTACACTTCAGCCCTTTGCATGTTAACTTGTGATTCTCCCCATCCAGATGATAGAAAGCAAAGCCAGTAAGTTCTTTATTTAATTGGTTTGCATCCACACACTGACCTCCAGGGCTCTGTTTACATAGCCTATCATGCAATATGCTCCACAGTTCTCTGCCTCTTTCAAAAGCATGTTTCTCCTGAGATTTGATATATGGCTTTCATGTTTAATCACTACACTAAACTCAATGCTCTGCTTCCTCCAGCATCAACTAACTTCCCTTCTTGGGAGGTGGGGAGAAGAGCACTGCCTCTTGCTACTTCTGAACATAAAAGGAAGTCTGTTATAGTCTATTAGTAAAATTACCAACTACTCAGGATCATAGACAAGCAACATTAGTACATTAACTAGGAAACAGTATTAAAATGGAAAACTTAAAACTCCTTTAAAAACAAGGTAGGCTGATTGTTCTCAATTGGCAAAGCTAACCTTTAGGTCATTGGGTTATAAACAGAAATGGAGGTTAAACAGGATACAACTCAGTACATAGAGGACACAGCTAGACGGCAGCTAAAATTTGCATCAAATTAGTCTTGAGGACAGAACAATGCTGGGGTTCTCAGATTAGAATTAATTCAGCACCTTCTGATTTTTTCTTAACCTTCACTACATGAATAGAACTTGCAACATCTCCAACTGAATGTGGACACGGTAATGTCAAGATCCTTTCTATAAGAATTTGTATGTGACTCAAATTTCTGAGATAAATGAAAACCTCAGAAAAATAACTGACTTCTTTCAATAAGTCAATGCAATTTATAATTTTCAGGTTTTAAAAATCACATGAAATGTGTTTCATTTTAAGATAATTCAAGCAAAAAAAGAAAACTGAAACAAAAGGCAAAGTACGGATAACAGTAAGAGCTAGACGATGAATGTGTATGTGCTCACTATACTATACCCTCTACTTTTATATACAGCTGAAATGTTTGCATTAAAAAATTTTTTTTAACTTTAAAAGTGCAAAGTTGTTTGTGAATCTGCTTTTGTAGAAAAAAATCTATACAGTTTTGATAAGAAAAAATTAAAACACTTCCTAGGCTGATCATTTTGGTATATATTTAAAAACTGACATTTTTTTACCATGTGCTGACAATGAAAACTTTCCTTCCTTCCTTCTGAAACTCACTCTACAGCCTGAAACTCATTTATACAAACTGCAAATATGCAGTAAGCTGCATAAGTTGGGTCCTTTACTTGAAGGACCCAAATAAAGTGTATATACATACGCATACACACACACATATACATATATATATATATTTACTTTGAAATTCTTTCCTTTATGGCTAGTCATTGACCACATTATTTATTTTTTTAAGAGCTTTTTTTCTCTTAGTAAGATCAGCATCTTCCTTCATTTAAAAATCTTACTTTGTCAGGAACACTATTACAGCTGTATACAACATTAAACAGAGCTAGTTTACTTTCTGTATTTGATGAACAATAGAGAACCTGAACCTATTAAAGTCATATATTTAATTGTTCCAGTATGCTACCTTATTCTAACCAAGATTCGCATGCTATAGAATGCCAAAGAATACATTTCTAGCTTCCTTTGTCATGATTCCTTCTTTTGATATTAAACTAAAAGAATTTATAAGAAAAAAGAATTACCTGATTCTTAACATGAAACCATCTGAATTCTTTCCACGACATATTCAGATTCAAAATTAAAAGAAAAAATAAACATTTAATCATATTCCCTGTAAGATTTTTCAGAGCACAAAACTTGGGAGCTTTCAGAGACAGGCAGATGTTGTCCATGAAAGATGTTTAAAAAAAATTAAGACTTAGAAAAAATAAGAATCATGAACAAAATCTTTGGTCACAAGAGTGAAAGATGTGTGCCTGTACAGATGTTATAACTATTTTCATGATAAATACTAACCTTCACTACAGGAATTTAGCAGCACACTTTAATTTGGATTTGAAAATTTAACATAAATTTTCTAACTTTGACAATAGCTGCCTAATATTTCAGTTTTAAAAACTATTTCCAGGTTTTGCCTTCAAAATGAACCTAGTGGGCTTTTTCATTTTTAAAAGTTATATTCCAGATCCTGTAGGCTAAAACCAGTTTTTGACTTGATTTTTAAGGGATCTGACCATAATAAAGGGGATTTTTAGTAAATATTTGATGGCTGATTGGCAATGATAAAAGACAGGCAGTTTTATGTAAAAATTAATCCTCACTCTTTTCCATTTCTCTTTTATTGTATTTGAATATTTAAATCATTTAAAAATGATAAAGACTTTTTACCCTATTTTGAATATTTTACTCCTATGAATCAATTTTTAAAAAAGTCAAAAGAATTGATACAATGCCATCATGACTTTAGTCTCCACATCATCAACACTGTAAACCAGAAATGTTTACCTTCTATTATCACTGTCACATGTGATTCAGAAGCCCAAGAGCACACAGAATGGAAAGATTTCTGATATCACAGTTCTTAAATTGGGTGAAATTGTTAACTCAAACATACAGATGTCATATTTAAGGGGTCTCACACCAAGTTGAAGAAATTCATTAAGCCATACAACAAAAGATACAGTTTTTGAAGAAGAAAAACATGTCGGCTCCTTAACATCACTATCAAAAAGTATGGTCCTTGGTTCCTTTGTGAACATAATAAACAAAAACTCTTTTTAAAGTTAAAACATAGTGGAACTCAAACCAGAGTAAGAATGTTACTTTTAAATTCAATAAGTTGTGTATTTTTCTGCAAATCATTTTCTTCTGGAATTGAAAATTAATGTTTATTTATCTATAATACTTTGATAAAAGGCATAATTCCTTAGTACTGAACATGAGGTAATTTTTGTCCTTTAATTGTAAACTATTTCCATCAGAAACTCTGGAGCATGGAAATCTCAGCTAGTGACATAAGGACACAATCAAATGTAAGGATTATATAGCTATATTCATGCTTAATGAGAAGAAAAAATCCAATGAGGCTGATAAGCCCCTGTTTGTGAGAATGTAAATTTTGCCTTGACAGAGACAAAACAATGGCTTGAGGTGACCTTCATTTTCCATCACCTATCTCCTTGGCAAAATAAATTTTAAAAAATGAATAAGTCATAGACAAATTTCTATTTCTATTGGCTAAAACCCTTTACAGTTTGCTGGATTAAATGTATCTATTACCCATATGTGATGACAAGTCACTTGCAGAGAACCTCCAAATTACTCAGGATTTTTGTCCACTGAGAGAATAACATTCTGGTTTTAGCAATGAGTATCTATGACCTTCACCTTTGCTTTTAAAATGAAACTCTGCAGATATAGAGCCTTTAGTACTTATTTCAGAACCATCGAGAATCCCAAAGTGAACATCTTAATAACTTATGATTGCAAGCAGTCAATAGTCCTGCTTTGAGGTGGGGTTCATGTTTTGAAAAGAGACTGCCTAGTCTGTTTAAAATCAAAATGGTTCTTGATCTGATGAATTACTCCTCAGAGAATAATGTAAATAAAATATACTCAGAATAACATTATTAATATAAACATACCTGAACCGGAGTCAAATTTGGTTTCTGACCTGCAAAGGGAAAGAAATTTTTTACAATATTAAAATTGCTTATTAAACTGTAACTTAAGAAGGGGGAAAGATGTAATAGTTACAGATTTCAGTGCATTGGTCAACAAGTAAGGTAGCTTTTTAAAATGTAAATACATACTTATTTTAACCATTTTAAGTGCATGTATAACCTTAGATCCTCTAAACATGTACATATCCATAGAGATGGCACAGTATGGAAAAGATATTAACTTTACAGCATTTTTTTGAGAGAGAAAGAGAAGAAATTTTGTAAAACAAAAAAAGTCAGCCAATCTTTACAGATTAACTTTTCAGTAATATAATAAAGCAATTTTAAAAACCCTCAAATTTTAAATTATCCTTTTTACTCATTATTAAAGATTTTCAATTATTCAAAATCAAGTAATTTTTCACTAAGTTCTTCACAGAGTAAATGAACCTAGTAACCCCATACATTTAATAAGAAGGAGAAAAAAAAAAATCTGAGCCTTTGTGGGAACATGATGTTTCAGATATAGGTTAATACTGGTTGTAAATTCAGAAGCCTTTGAAGCTCTCAGTCTGGCTGTGGGAAAACTTCTGTTGGGTAATTACTCTCAAGATGCTGCTGATGTGCTGTCAAGCAGAATTAACCCTATGACTAGGCCTATCTACACAGGCTACTACAAGACAGCATTGTCTATATCTAGCTCTCAAACCAATTAGTGGGCATGCTCCGGTTGGATTTATATCACACATTAACAATCAATAGTATATATGTTCACAGCTGCCACAGCAAGATACAAGAACCCACCAGCAGGAGTCCTGTTAAAGGATGTTACATTGATAGAGAAGATTTTTTTTTTTCTCCTGGGGAAATGTAGTTCACTAAGTGGGAAAGGAGATTTCTTTGAAATGACGCCAGGGTACCAAAGCACTTTTGGAAGCGGTGGCTTTCTTTACCTAAATTAGCTTCAAGAAAAGTCATCAAAGGAGGAAGGGGGAAAGGATAAGCAAGAAACAGGTTCCTTTGACATAAAAATTCATTTTCTCAAGTATTCTCAAACAAAGTTTCAGCTGAGGCTTCAACAAAGTCAATAATCATAAACACAAAAAATGATTATCACAACCACAGTTATCAACAACCACCACTGTAATCCAGGCTCGTATCTGTCTCAAACCCTGGCCCCACTACAGTCCTCATCTTGATCCTTTTCTCAGGTGTCCCCGATTCCTGTTTCAGGTGCAAACCTTCACTTTTTGTCCTCTCCTCTTCTGGAAAGCCTGGCGTCATGCCCACTTCTTTGTTTCCCACATCTCTGAGCGTAACTCTAAACGGCAACACTCACCCCACATTGTCCTGCTGGTCTCCTTGCCTGTCTTCTCCACTAGACTATGCCTTACTAAAGTCCTCAGCCACAGCATCGGCCTAGTGCCTGGTGCTTATGCCTATAATGGGAAATGTCTATATTTCAGCAAATGTCTATAGACATTCCAACAAATGTCTGTAAAGGGAAATCCCTGCCTCCCCATGCATCCTGTCTCCCTCTCACCTGTATGAGAGGTGCTCTTCCTTCTGTCTAACAGTCCCTACACTCGTGTACGAAAGGGCACTCTGTCATCTCCCCTGAAACCAGGCTAGAGCAATTGCTTCTTCTTCCTGTTAAATCTTCAATATCTGAGTCTCCCCAGGTTCCTTCTCCCCTATGTATAGAAGAGCTCCAGAATTAACTTAAAACCCTCCTTTAAACCTGCCATACTCCTGTTATCCCTTTTTCCTCCTGGCTTTACAAGTGAGTATACTGAGAGGATAGACTCTACTATACTGCACATCTTCCTTTCCTGACCTCCCAACATAGTCACTCTTTGAACCACGGGGATCTGTCCTTGCTAAGTTTTCTCATGGCTTCCTAATACCAAACTCAACAGCCCTGTTACAGTCCCCACTTTACTAAGTCTCTCTTCCACTAAAATCCTGCCTGAACATTGTGCTGTGACCTCAAATGCCACAGGTACTAAACTGAATTCATTTTCTTTTCCCACAAATATAATTCTGCTATATTTCCTATCCTTTTGAGTCAGAAATGACGATGCTATTCCAGTTTTCTTCTGCACCTCCAATATCTAACGGTTCACCCAAACCTGTTGATTCTACTGCCTTCTCCCTCCTCTCTATCCTCATTCTTACCACCTTTAGGCCCATCTTGGGTAAAGAATCTACCTGCCATGAGACTAGAGTTTGATCCCTGAGTCAGGAAGATCCCCTAGAGAAGAGAAAAGCAACCCACTTCAGCACTCTTGCCTGAAGAATTCCGTGGACAGAGGAGTTTTGCCAGCTACAGTCCATGGGGTTGCAAACAGTTGGACATGACAGAGCAACTAACACTTTGGCTCAATCATCTCATAACCTGTAGCCCCACCGCTCTTAAAACCCATCATCTAATCAGCTGCCAGGTGTTTTCCAAACATTAATCTGATCACATTATCACCACCACCCAACAACTGAGCAGAGTTTTTCCAAACTTAAATCACAAGCTGACCCAGGAGTGGATTATACAATTAATTTAGTGGATTATGACTAGTATTTTTTTTTAAATGAAGTAGAACAGAAGACAGATGCATCCCATGTTGAAAGCATGTGCAGTTTTGTATAACTTTTAGGTAGAAGTGCATGCATTTGTGTGTGTGTGTGTGTTCACGCATATGCATACTGGCCAGTTATTAGCCTTACAAATGAGCAAAGAACATCTGCTCTGGCCTTCCTCTGGCTATACTCTCCTCTCCACCAGGCAAGGAGTCTCTTATTCCCCTGGAAGCTCCAAGTACCAAAGTCCTCAGCATTTTCGGCCCAATTGAGCTGACTTCCTCAGCCTATGTGGACCTTTTACAGGCCAGCTTGTGCTACTAGTGTGTGTGTGTCTCCAGCTCAAGCAGAGGCCAAAGGCTGTTCCTTGAAGGAAGGAGCTTGGACCTGAGGGCAGAAGGAAGGGGAAACAAAGAGGGCAGGGCAAAATGCTTTTCCTATTCTTCCACATTCCTGCTCAGAGAATTCTTCATTCAAACCCTCCTGTGAGAGTGGGGAGCTGGGAGGACCAAGAAGCCAGGGGCTGCCCCTTAGGCCAGACTGTCACAGTCTTGATGGCCTTGGAACTGGGGGCCTGGCTGGTGGGAACAGGGAATGGGGAGTGGGGAGGAGTACAGAGCCTGTGGCAGAAATGAAAGAGTCTCTCCCTCAGTGAAGAAGAAAAGAAAGATGTTTCTCTTACGGATTCCATAACCATTGGAAGAGAAGGCTGAGGGAAGCTTCTCCTCCCCTCCCACTTGGCCTGATTACCATTACCTCTGCATTTCCCCAGGTTGAATAACAGTCTTTTAGTGGAAGACAAGTTTCTTTAAAATCTGCTCTATCCTAGGGCTTCCCTGGCAGCCCAGCGGTTAAAAATCCACACTTCTATTGCTGAGGCACAGGTTCAATCCCTGGTCAGGGAACTAAGATCCTGCATGCCCCACGGCTATAAAATAAATAAATAAAAATAAACTTAATAAAATAAAATTTGCACTCTTTTCAATTACTTGATATCAGTGATTCTACACACCATTTTCACTGTTTCTGTTACAAGGTTTATCTGTCAAGGTAGGTTAGCAAATTTTTCTAACAGTTTATTGCCTTGACTTATAACTTTTAAATAATTAGCTGTATTGTATCCCCACTTGTCCTGCCCAGACCCTGCGTATGTTGGGGCCAGGCCTAGTAATGAGCCATCATGTAGAAAAGTATGTCTTACAATGGGTCACAGACAAAAACATTGAAAACCTACTGACCTAAGAACACCAAGTTCACCCTCCTCTGCATGGGGTATAAGGGGCCCACCATGATCTGGTTCTCCTGTCCCACCTGTAATCCTGCCTCAAATCCACCTCTAAACTGTAGGCTTCACTCTCATCGAATCCAACAACTGCCACATTATTTCACAGCCTTCATCCAGTATCCTCAGTTTAGAACACGTTTCCTCCAGCTCATCACTGACAAATGTTTACTCCATAGACTCCCCTCAGTCCCGGCAGCAGTCTGCTCGTCCCCGTCTCCTCCTAGAGTTGCTTGCTCACCTTCAGTAACTCCATGGTTTGGGTCTTGGCACAGCAAACTGCCCCCGCCCCCCGCCCCCTCCTCTCCTTGCCATGTGACACTGACACTAAGCCCAGCAGGGTCTCTTCATGCTCCCAGCACTGAGCACAGCATCTGGTATTTAAGAGTTATAAAAAGAGGCAGCAGGGGACCTCTCTGGTGGCCCAGTGGTTAGGACTCCATACTTCCACTGCAGGGATGCTGGTTTGATCCCCTGTCAGGGAACTAAGATCTGCTATGCCAAATAAAGAAAAAAATTCTTGAACTGAAAAAAAATGAAAATACAACATATCAACTTTAAAAATTATATGGGAAGAGTACAATTTTTTAAATGTGTAGCGGGAATTAACACTTGAACAAATGAATCTGTAAATAAACAGAGGGCCAAAAACAAGATATAGTAACCAAAAACTCTATAAAATGCCTCATTTGCAATATGAAAAAAATCATGTCAGAAGCTGTTATTCCCCAGACCATTTTATCTCCTTCAGAGAAAGCTGGTCAACGTGCAAAAAATACACATAATGTACAGAGCAACATTTTCACAGACTAATTAATGACCTTAAGTATCAGCTTTAAAAAATATTTTCAGAATTCTCAGGCACAGTATTGCACCTTCAAAAAGCCACAACTGGGACTTCCCTGGTGGTCCAGTGGCTAAAACTTGAACTCCCAATGCAGCAGGCCTGGGTTAAATCCCTGGTCAGGGAACTAGATCCCACATTCCAAAACTTAAGATTCCACAACTAAGACCCAACAGAGCCAAATAAATAAATAAAAATAAATACTAAAAAAAAAATCCACAACTATTCTAATAATAATTAAAATATGATAATAAAAGTGAACACTATCACTTTTTTAGGGTTAGAGAAAACTGGTTCTATGGTATAAGATAATTTAATTCCTATTGAATTTTACATATACACATACATACACAGAAAAACAAAGCACTCCTCTATCATACTATGGACTCTGATCACCTCTACTCACAAATCCTCTTTAAGAAAGTAAATAAAATATAAATTGTGACATTGTACAGGAGACAGGGATCAAGACTATCCTCAAGAAAAAGAAATGCAAAAAGCAAAATGGCTGTCTGAGGAGGCCTTACAAATACCTGTGAAAACAAGAGACGAGTAAGGCAAAGGAGAAAAGGAAAGATATTCCTATTTGAATGCAGAGTTCCAAAGAATAGAAAGGAGAGATAAGAAAGGCTTCCTCAGTGATCAGTGCAAAGAAATAAAGGAAAACAATAGAATGGGGAAGACTAGAGATCTCTTCAAGAAAATGAGAGATACCAAGGGAACTTTTCATGCAAAAATGGGCACAATAAGGGACAGAAATGGTATGGACCTAACAGAAGCAGAAGATATTAAGAAGAGGTGGCAAAAATACACACAAGAACTATACAAAAAAGATCTTCACAACCCAGATAATCACAATGGTATGATCACTCATTTAGAGCCAGACATCCTGGAATGTGAAGTCAAGTGGGCTTTAGGAAGCATCACTACAAACAAAGCTAGTGGACGTGATGGAATTCCAGTTGAGACATTTCAAACCCTGAAAGATGATGCTGTGAAAGTGCTGCGCTCAATATGCCAGCAAATTTGGAAAACTCAGCAGTGGCCACAGGACTGGAAAAGGCCAGTTTTCATTCCAATCCCAAAGAAAGTCAATTCCAAAGAATGCTCAAACTACCACACAATTGTACTCATCTCACATGCTAGTAAAGTAATACTCAAAATTCCCCAAGCCAGGCTTCAACAGTACGTGAACTGTGAACTTCCAGATGTTCAAGCTGGTTTTAGAAAAGGTAGAGGAACCAGAGATCAAATTGCCAACATTTGCTGGATCATTGAAAAAGCAAGAGAGTTCCAGGAAAACATCTACTTCTGTTTTATTGACTATACTAAAGCCTTTGACTGTGTGGATCACAACAAACTGTGGAAAATTCTTCAAGAGATGGGAATATCAGACCCACCTGATCTGCCTCTTGCAAAATCTGTATGCAGGTCAGGAAGCAACAGTTAGAACTGGACATGGAACAACAGACTGGTTCCAAATTGGGAAAGGAGTACATCAAGGCTGTATATTGTCACTCTGTTTATTTAACTCATATGCCGAGTACATCATGAGAAACACTAGGCTGGATGAAGCACAAGCTGGAATCAAGACTGCCAGGAGAAATATCAATAAACTCAGGTACACAGATGACACCACCCTATGGCAGAAAGCAAAGATCTAAAGAGCCTCTTGATGAGAGTGAAAGAAGACAGTGAAAATGTTGGCTTAAAACATGACATTCAGAAAACTAAGATCATGGCATCTGGTCTCATCACTTCATGGCAAATAGATGGGGACACAGTGACAAACTTTATTTTCTTGGGCTCCAAAATCACTGCAGATGGTGACTGCAGCCATGAAATTAAAAGATGCTTACTCCTTGGAAGAAAAGCCGTGACCAACCTAGACAGCATATTAAAAAGCAGAGACATTATTTTGCCAACAAAGTTCTGTCAGGTCAAAGCTATGGTTTTTCCAGTAGTCATGGATGTAAGAGTTGGACTATAAAGAAAGCTGAGCACTGAAGAATTGATGCTTTTGAACTGTGGTGTTGGAGAAAACTCTTGAGAGTCCCTTAGACTACAAGGAGATCCAACCAGTCCATCCTAAAGGAAATCAGTCCTGAATATTCATTGGAAGGACTGATGCTAAAGCTGAAACTCCAATACTTTGGCCACCTGGTGCAAAGAATTGACTCATTTAAAAAGACCCTGATGCTGAGAAAGATTGAAGGTGGGAGAAGGGGACAACAGATAATGAGATGGTTGGATGGCACCACCGACTCAACGGACATGAATTTGAGTAAACTCCAGGCACTGGTGACAGACAGTGAAGCCTGGCATGCTGCAGTCCATGGGGTTGCAAAGAGTCGCACATGACTGCGTGACTGAACTGATTGACTGACTGAAAATATAGATAGGAACAAAGAAATGGCAAGTGTGAAAAAAGAGTTCACATAAATACATATTATACAGGTGTTCATTCACTCATTCCAAACACACTCCCTATGAGCTTGTTTTCATTTATGTACTATGCTGGATGGCAGGCATACAAAGATGTATAAAGTTAGGTTGTATGAGGTATAGATGCACAAATATAATTGTGTCTCCACAGAGATGCATTTCACGCCTTGATTATATACTTATATCTAAGCTCAGAGCTATTCAACCAGTTCTTTTGGCAACTGCAGAAAGATGGTGAATATAGCTCCGATATTGCTATCTTCCAGTATCCATTCTCCCCTTTATTATTTTGGAAATAGAATCTCTGGGTTTTACACGGGCACCTGGCTGCTGAGGTAAGGCAATTTTTCTACACTGTTTCCCACTTCTCTTATAGCTAGTTTTGACCATGAAACTAAGTTTGTGTCAAAAGGATGCAAGGAGAAGCATTATGAGTTATGCCATTGAAGTGAAATTCTGCACTTCTTCCCACTGGCAGGAGCATCGATTGTTTCCTGGAGCTGAAGCAGCCATTCGTAGATCATGAGAGAGAAGCTGATAGTAGAGCACCATCCTTTGGCTGACGGTACACCCACACTAGTAGCACTGTATCAATCCCAAACTGTTACCATGTTTAACCCATTATTTTGGAGTCTTGTCAGAGCAGTTGTAACAATAGTACCACACTAAAAAAAAAAAAAAAAGGCTTAAACTAAAACTTTTGAATTTTTAAACCTAAAAAGTTTTTATGAATTTTAAAACCATAAAAGGCAGATGCTAGGAAAACTTAAGTATCATTATTATTTTTTAAATAATTAAAATACATAACATACGCATTCTTTTGATAATAAAGTCGTAAATTTTCAAAAGAAGGCAGTTTTAGTCATAAGATTAGAGCTCTATTATCCTGAACAAGTTTATAACACTACTGTTCTCTATTTACAGGAAATAACCCAGTATCTGGGCTTCCCTGGTGGCTCATTGTTAAAGAAATTGCCTGTAATGCAGGAGATGCAGGAGACGCCAGTTTGATCCCTGGGTCAGGAAGATCCCCTGGAGGAGGACATGGCAACCCACTCTAAGGCAATACACTCTTGCCTGGAGAACCCCAAGGACAGAGGAGCCTGGCAGGCTACAGTCCATAGGGTCGCAAAGAGTCGGACATGACTCAAGTGACTGAGTGCACACAACCCAGTATCTATGGAAGCTCTATGTGTACTGAAGTGAAGTTATGTTATTATTTTAAAATTTTTACTGTCTCTTATGAGGAAACCATGAAAGTCTCCACTGCTTTTTGCTTACTTTCAATTGTATTGAAAACATTTAAATGGGACTCATGCAAGTATGAACTACAAGTTAAGGAAGTCAATGTTTCAGAAGGTTTCAGACAACATGTAGAAGAATGAGGATGCTGTTCATGTTATTTTTAATGGGTGTCAACTAAAGACTGTAGCTGCAAAAAGTTATTAGAGGGAAGACTAGCAGGGGCAGACTGATTTTTGCCTGTGTATTATATATGGCAACTCCATACCAAGGATTTTCTAGGACAATCCAAGTCTAATAACCTATCCTGCTGTCCCTCATAAAAAATGGACATCAGAAATTCCACTATTTCAGAATCCTACTGATAATCTAAGAATTTCTTTTTACCCCTACAAGTAATTCAAAGGCTTTCTTCAGACCAGAGGCTAGTAATAATGGCAGTGAATATTTATGCTCCTCTTTCAGTTACATAAACACAGTATGCTTCCTCTCCTTGGAAAGCTCTCTCTTCCTCCCCCTCATCCAGTATCTCTTAACCCCTCTGCCTACTTAACTCCTAAAACTTTCTCCATTATTAGCTTAATTATCAGTTCTTTGAAGACAAGTGGCCAGACTAGATTAAATCCCTGGAGTTTACACTTTTACAGCACCAGTCACTCCTTTGCACTCATCAGAGTTGTAATTCTTTCTACCTGTGTCCATGGAGTTATTTGATCACACTCTGCGGCTGCTGTCGCTGCTAAGTCGCTTCAGTCGTGTCCGACTCTGTGCGACCCCACAGACGGCAGCCCACCAGGCTCCTCCGTCCCTGGGATTCTCCAGGCAAGAACACTGGAGTGGGTTGCCATTTCCTTCTCTGATTTGATCACACTAAAAGAGTTCAATAATTGTGGCAGACACGACCTCTTCTCTGATAACAGAATTGAACTCTTTGAAGGGTGCTAAAAATGTGACCACCTCAGGACTGAATCATTATTAGGCTTAGCCAACTGTGGCAATTCTAAACTCCTTTTGTCAGTGACTGGTTCAAGGACAGGTGTGGAGGCCAGCTCTTAGCAGTGAGAGGTACAGGGAAGCCTGCGGCAGGATACTTCTTGGTTAGATTTTCCCTCATGAAAGTACTGGAGATAGCAATGGCATCCCACTCCAGTACTCTTGCCTGGAAACTCCCATGGACAGAGGAGCCTGGTAGGCTGCAGTCCATGGGGTCACTGGGAGTCAGATAGGACTGAGCGACTTCACTTTCACTTTTCACTTTCATGCATTGGAGAATCCCAGGGATGGCAGAACCTGGTGGGCTGCCGTCTATGGGGTCGCATGGAGTCGGACACAACTGAAGTGACTTACCAACAGCAGCAGCATGAAAGGGACTGGGGTGATTTAGGGAGAAAGCCCTTTTCCTACACTCTCCCTGTTTCCTGCCTTGAAGTTATTATGTGAGGATATGACACTTAGAACTGCTGTAGCAACCTTGTAACCAAGAGGAAAAGACCAAGAAAATTGTAGAAATGCCAAGCCAGAGCTCTGATGTCACTCCGATTTCAAAACAGTCTTTCTCTAGAGTTCCTACTGAGTTAGAAAGCCAAGTCTGGCATAGTGAGGCCATTTTTGTGTGGGTATTTCTGTTACTTTTAACGCAACATATTCTAACTGATATTGCTCCCATAGCAGTACTAGGTCATGAACTATCCACTTACTGTGTTTAAAACTTAGGCCTCTATGCTATATTTTGATAACAATGATGCTGTAAAACACAAAAGACAGAAAAATATGCAGAAAGAAAACAAAATGAACTTAAATGTTTAAAGACATGTTACCTACCACAACTGAAAACAAAGAGATAAAAATAAAAGGTACCCCTTAACTACATGCCTCATTTTTTTAACTAAAAAAAAAAATAAATTAAAAAACCAGAAATTTAGAAATGAAACTGGTAATCATGAGCAGAAGAGCAAGATAGTCCCTCCTACGCTGTTGTTAGATCTCTGACAGGAGCCTGTCACTGAGAATGCTCAGGCTGAGTGCAGCTATAACTCTCCTTCATTTATCACTCTCACTGAGCACTGTAATTACTGCAGACCACACAGCTGTACAAATTCCTGCTCCCCATGACACAGTTCCACTTCCACGGATACTGTTTTTGTTTCTCATCTTAGCCAGATCTTAGCATTTTCACCGGGATCACTGCCACCTTGGTAATCTGGAGACTTTATACAGCAGTAATAGAGTCTATGAAGTGTTTAATACTGAGTAACAACAATGGAAAAGGTAGCCAATGGAGACAGACAGATCAGAGCCCAGTCCTAGGTCTTCCACTTTCTATCCTATGTGATTTTAGAGAAGTTCATCACTCTACATCTTGCTTTCAGTATCTACAGAATGGCAGCAATGTATCTACACTTTAAAAAGTTTTGTATAGGTTAGATGGGGCTTCCCTGGTGGCTCAGACAGTAAAGAATCTGCCTGCAGTGCAGGAGACCTGGGCTTGATCCCTGGGTCCGGAAGAGTCCCCTGGAGAAGGGAATGGCTACCCACTCCAGCACTCTTGCCTGCAGAATCCCATGGACAGAGGAGACTGGTGGGCTACAGTCTATGGGGTCACAAAGAGTTGGACATGACTGAGCAACTAACACATACATAGGTTAAATGATAAGATCTATAAAGTGCCTAGGTCAGGTCCTGGCATGCATGAAAAGCTGAATAAAGGGTAGCAATAAGGTGACTTTCCTGATGGTACTGTGGATAAGAATCTGCCTGCCAGTGTAGGCAGATTGAACACAAGTTCAAATCCTGGACCAGGAAGATCCCACATGCTTTGGAGCAACTAAGTCTGTGAGCCACAGCTACTGAGCCTGTACTCTGGAGCCTGCATGCTGCAGCTACTGAAGTCTGTGCGCTTAGAGCCCAAGCCGTGCAACAAGAGAAGCCATCACAGTGAGAAGACTAGGTACCACAACAAAGAGCAGCCCCCACTGCTAGAGAAAGCCCAGGCCCAGCAACCAAGACCCAGTGGAGCAAAAATAAATAAAACTTTTCAAAAAGAAGTCTAAACTTTAAAAAGGGTAGCAATAATATTAAAGCTTGTGGCTACAAGTACAAATAGCAGTATTTTAACAAGTAAAAATAAAATACTATACTATATAAAGAAAGACTGCATTACACTGATAGGCTTCCCCTGGCTCAGCAGTAAAGAAACTGCCTGCAATGCAGTAGCCACAGGAGACAAGGGTTCGATCCCTGGGTCGGGAAGATCCCTTGGAGAAGGGATAGGCTCCCCACTCCAATATTCATGGGCTTCCCTAGTGGCTCAGACAGTAAAGAATCTGCCTGCAATGTGGGAGACCTGTGTTTGATCCCTGGGTTGGGAAGACCCCCTGGAGGAGAGCATGGTAACCCACTCCAGTATTCTTGCCTGCAGAATCCCATGGACAGAAGAGCCCAGTGGGCTACCGTCCATAGGCTCACAAAGAGTCAGACACAACTAAAGTGACATAGTAGCACACACATACTCTGATAGGTATCTTACTTGGAATTTTAATATGAGTGTCAAAACCATGTAGAAAAATGTAAGAGAACAGCAATAAAAATAACTGAAGAAACTGGAAATAAAAGAGGGAGGACTAATGAAAAATAATATCAATATAAATATAATTACGCAATATAGAAATCTTGTGTGTGTGTGTGTGTGTGTGTGTGTGTGTGTGTGTGTGTGTGTGTGTATTCGCTCAGTCACTCAATCATATTCAACTCTTTGAAGTCCCATGGAGCCTGTAGCCTGCCAGGCTCCTCTGTCCATGGAATTTTCCATTAGTTGGAAATAAAGATGGGTTGCCATTTCCTACTCCAGGTGATCTTCCTGACCAAGGGATCAAATCCGTGTCTCTTACATCTCCTGCACTGGCAGATGGGTTCTTTACCACTAGCACCACCTAGGAAGCCCTACAGAAATCTTGCATGCGTACATGCTAAGTCGCTTCAGTCATGTCTGACTCTTGGCAATTCTATGGACCATAGCCTGCCAGGCTCCTCTGTCCATGGGATCCTCCAGGTAAGAATATTGGAATGGGTTGCCATGCCCTTCTCCAGGAGATCTTCCCTACCCAGCAATCAAACCTACATCTTTTGCATCTCCTGCACTGGCAGGTGAGTTCTTTACCACCAGCACCACCTGGGAAGCCCTATAGAAATCTTATTTGTATTTAAAACACAAATAAACCATTCTCTAACTAAAAGAGTTTCACAGTGCACTTGAGAGTATACTGGAATATGAATCAGGAGACCTGGACACTAGTTCAGCAACCAAGAGGTCATTTAACTTATGAGCTGTATTTTTGTTTATTAGTAAAATGAGACATTTGAAATGAATCAGTGCTGCTCCACACAAACTACCCCATGGAGAGGTAAACTACCCAAATTTTTCTGCAGTTTCCAAGAATGAAAAAGAAGAGAAAAGGAGAGAAGAGAGGCTGGAGGAAAAGTGAGTATGAGATGATAAAAATTTACCTCTGTAGAACTTGAACCTGCAGATGAATAAGACTGAAAAAAACAACTGTTAAGGTCATTTTTGGCTCCCCAGGTTCTATAATTTTCTCTAGGCCATATTGATAACTGCCTTATTTGAATTTCAATATCATTTCCTGTCAGTATGATTTATAGTACTTAATCACTTAAAATAATCTGCTTCTTGTGTATATTTATATCTGAAGAGAGAACAAAGCTTTTAAAGTAAAGATCCTTTAGCTAATGAGAATCAATTCAAAACACTTAAAGTAGTAATCAGGGTTAAGGAGAACAGAATATACTTTCACATTAGAAGCAGAACTGTGTCCTCACAAACTTCATCTGTTGAAGTTTTAAACCCTATTAATTCAGAATGTGACTAAATTTGGAAATAGTGCATTCAAAGAAGTAATTAAGTTAAAATGAAGTCACTCAAGTGGGCCCTAATCCAATATGACTGGTGTTCTTATGAGAGAAGGAAATTAGGACACAGACACACACAAGGGGAAGACCATGTGAAGACGGCCATCCACAAGTCAAGGAGAGAAGCTGCAAAAGGCACCAACCCTTCTCACACCTTGCTCCCAGACTTCTGGCCTCCAGGACAGTGAAGCGATAAACTTCTGTTTAAACCACCATCTGCGGTGCTTTGTTATGGCAGCACTAGCCAACTACCGCATCTCATTTCTCCCTGTCAGCCATTTAGCAACCTCAGACTTCCAATAGAAGCCCCAAACCTAGAAACTAGCTGGAAATAAATGTGTCCATGGATTTTACACACTTTAACCCATTTTAGGTCCAAAATATGTTTGATTTATATATTCTTCCTTAGTGTTTTTAACCATATGCTGCCAAAGTGTTTTATCTGCATTGTGACGATTGGGAAGCTGCTTCTTCACATGAGTAGGGACTACCAGCAAGCATAGCAGAAGATGATAATCAATGGGCTCTTCATCTTTTTATATCACTGTGGGAGGATGATTCCAATGGTTCTGCTTGGTCCTTTGACACTGACGCTGTATACATACTGGTCATATGCTCTCTGGAGCATGAGGTGGACTTGGTGGGGTAGTAAAGTTTACTGCTCTATATCAGTTTTACATATAATATTTGTTTTCTTACTCTCCCTAGAAATTTTCTTTTCTTTCCTAGGTTGTAATCAGAAAAAAAATGATAGAATTTTGTGGCTAGCAGATTAGTGATCGACACAATAATTGACAGATCCTAAAATTTTAGAGAGACAACAAAAGAAATTCAAATAAGAACAATCCATGGTTGACTTGTATAGAGGCAAAGACTGTAGACATATCAACGGCCTCTGAGAAGATCAACTGTAGATGGATGAAAACATAAAAGAGGATCAACCTCTACATGTTACAGAATGCTATAGGAGTTCTTTAAAGGGAAAAACTATATAGTTCATTAGAACCTAACTGCATTGTTATTTTATAACAGCTTTAGTTGTTTAAAATATTTTAAAATTTGAGTAATATTGATAGCTACAAGTCATAAAGTAATCATTTAATTTTCTGTTTAGTAAGGCATGTGACTAGATTATTTGATAGAATTATATTTTAAAAATCACTAGTTAATATCTTAGATTTAAAATAGATGTTTTAGTTGTCTAAGCAATATGTTAATTCTAAGCCCTTCATTTCTTAGATATCACCGTACACAAACAGAAGAAGCAACACAAAGTTGGAAGAGAAAAACCTAAATTAAGAATAAAGTGATCATGGAGAAAAAGATCTGATTTTCAATCTTAAGTTTACTCCCTGTTTCTATAAAATTTTGAAATAAGTCATTAGAATTTAAAAAGTCAGTTATGTTTTCCATTTGTAAAGACAGTATCTGATACTCAACTATTGAATGTGAGATCAGCTACAGGATGTATTGTACAACACAAGGAATATAACCAATATGTTGTAATAACTGTAAATGAAGTGTAACTTTTAGAAATTATATAAATTTTTAAAGTAATAATACCTGCTACTCCATACAGTTCTTTAGAACAAAATTAATAATGTATGAAGCACAGGAAAATATTATAGGAATGAATTTTCCTTGAGAATTTTAGGATTATACAATTCAGTAATTAAACTGAGTATAGGAACTAATTTTCATAAAGAATCTTAAAGTCATCCATCATTTCACTTTAAAAAATTTAGCATTTCTAGTTGGAGAAATTAAAACTCAAGGAAAACTTTCAAGGGAAAAATGGATGATAAAACCATTGATTCTTTTTTCCATTCATCCACTAAACATATTTATTGAGCACTGACCATGTACAGGTATTGGTCTAGGCTCTGAGATACAGCAGAGACTAAGAGAGATAAAGTTCTTGCTCCCATGGAGCTCATACTCTGGTAAAGAGAGTCAGATAGCAAACAACTACACAAGTTAGATGATTTTTCATAGAGGCCAAAATAAAGTGTCTCTGTAGTAAAATCTAGTGGGTATGGGATAGAGTTTAGGGGTGAGGTTGGGGGAACTATTTTAAATAAAGTGGTCAGACCTAGAGATTGTCATACCAAGTAAAAGAAGTCAGATGGACAAGAAATTTCGAATGACATTACTTATATGTGGAATCTAAAAAGAAATGATACAGGTGAACTTACTTACAAAGCAGAAAGGGACTCAGGGACTTAGAGAACAAACGTGGTTGCCAGGGATGGGGAAAGATGAGGGGAAGGGATAGTTAGGGAGTTTGGGATGGACATGAACACACTGCTATATTTAAAATGGATAACCAGCAAGGTCCTACTCTATAATACAAGAAACTCTGCTTAGTATTATGTGGCAGCCTGGATGGGAGAGGACTTTAGAGGAGAATGGATACATGTATATGTATGGCTGAATTCCCTCACTGTTCACCTGAAACTATCACAACATTGTTAATAGGCTATACCCCAATACAAAATAAAAAGCTTTTTAAAAAGAAAATAAAGTAATAAATAAAGTGGTCATAGATACGCTTTAGAAAGATAGGATGTTTCTGCTGACACCTAAAGAACGACAAAGAGCCCACATACAATGGAGGTGCAAAATGGAATCTTTAATAGAGATTCCAAAGGAAAGGGCCAGTGCAAAAACCAAGCTTGGCATGAAGAAGAAGAAGGAGAAAGAGGGGGAGAGAGGAATGGGAGAAGAAGACTGGATCTAGAAAGAACAGCAAGAGAGGAAATGAGAGTAGATGAGAGCCAGGTTACAACTTTAAAAGCCATTATAAGAAACTGTGATTTTTGAAGATACAATGATAAATATTCTGCATTTTAAAAGAACAAATTAAAATCTGATTTAAATTATTTAAATCCTCCCCCTGCTATGTGAGGGCTTGCCTGGTAGCTCATCTGGTAAAGAATCTGCCTGCAATGCAGGAGACCCCAGTTCAATTCCTGGGTCAGGAAGATACCCTGGAGAAGGGTTAGGCTACCCACTCCAGTATTCTTGGGCTTCTCTGGTGGCTCAGATGGTGAAGAATCCTTTTTTATCCAACCCAGGAAACCTGGGTTCGATCCTGGGTTGGGAAGATCCCCTGGAGGAGGGCATGGCAACCCATTCCAGCATTCTTGCCTGGAGAATCCCATGGACAGAGGAGCCTGGTGGGCTACAGTCCATGGGGTTGCAAAGAGTTGGACACCACTGAGCGACTAAGCACACCTATGTGAAGAATTAACGACAATGGAAAAACAACCAAAGCAGAGAATCCACCTAGCACCCAGATCTTGGTTTTTAATACCATTCTCTAATGAAAAGAACTAGGGCCCCTTGGAGAAATGGCTGATTCTAGGACTGGGGCAGAAAATATATAAGATAAGCCAGGAACATCGAGTAGTGAGGAAGAGAGGTGCCAGAGGAGAAGGAAGGCCTCGAAAATAAACAAGCAAAGAAACAAAAAGCCCTACATTAATGGAGATATGTAAAAGGGATATAGAAGCCATCTGAAAGGCTCCCAATAGCCAAAATTGGAACAATAATGAGCAACAAAATAACTCAAAGTATAAAATAAATATCCATGACTCTATATTGATATAAACAAATGATTAGATAAAAAATGAGAAAAAAGGGCACAAATCTCACTTGCAGGAGAATTCCAAAAAATTTACCCATCAAGATGGGAAGAATAACTCTACTCTTTAACTGTGAGCTGTGCATAATGTCTTCCTTCCAAAGGGGACAATATGAGAAGGGGGGAAAAACGAGTAACTTCACATGGGAGGGAACTCCATAAATACTCCTCAGCCATGTGACCAAGTTCAGTATAAAAAAACCAGTGTCATGTTGACAGTATGCACCCTTGAAACGAGGTGATGAAACTCTTTCTTCACCTCTGTGATCTTTCCCTAAACCCACAACCTCCATATAATCATTAGAAATGGAGACAGGAATGGTAACCTACTCCAGTATTCTTGCCTGGAGAATTCCATGGACAGATGAATCTGGTGGGCTACAGTTCATGGGATCACAAAGAGTTGGACATACTGAGTGACTAACACAACAACACAATCTTTAGGAAAACATAATAAAAAAAAAAACAAATCCCAATAGAGTGGCAGCCTACAAAAGACCTGACCAATAGTCCTTAAAATTATAAAAGTCACCATATGACCCAGCAATCCCACTACTGGGCATATACCCTGAGAAAACAATTCTAAAAGACACATGTACTTCAATGTTCATTGCAGCACTACTTACAATAGCTAGGACATGGAAGCAACCCAGATGTTCATCAAAAGATGAATGGATAAAGAAGATGTGGTATAACTATACAATAGAATATTACTCAGCCATAAAAAGGTATAAATTTGAATCAAGCTGTAGTGAGGTGGATGAACCTAGAGCTTGAATGTACAGAGTGAAGTAAGAAAAATAAATATTAGATATTAATGCATATATATATGGAATCTAGAAAAATAGGGCTGATGAATCTCTTTGCAGGGAAGGAATGGAGCCACCCCGTGAAGGAAGGAGAGAGTAGAACAAATTGAGAAAATAGTATTGACATATATACACTATCATATAAAATAGGTAGCTAGTGGGAAACTGCTATATAACAGATAGCCCAGCATGGCACTCTGATGATCTAGAGGGCTGGGAAGAAGTCAGGGAGGGAGGCTCAAGAGGAAGGAGATATATATAACCACAACTGACTCACATTGTTGTATGGCAGAAACCAACACAACAATGTAAAACAATTATCTTCCAATTTAAAAAAGTACAAATCCTGCAAAAAATGAATAAAAATAAAATTTTGGAGGTCATCAAAAATAAGGAAAGTCTGAGAAACTGTCAGAATAAAAGGAAGCCTAAGGAGACCTGGTAACTAAATGTTATGTAGTACCTTGATAGGATCCTGAAACAGACAAAGAACATAAGGGGTAAAATAAAAAAATCTGAATAAAATTAGTTAATAAAAATATATCAATATTAGTTCATATATTATAACAAGCATACTAAACAAATGTTAAGATATCAATAGGGGAAACTGAACAAGGGAGTACATGGGAACTCCATACAATCTCTTCAATTTTTCTGCAAATCTAAAACTGTCCAAAAATAAAGTCTATTAAGAAAAAAAAGAGCAAAGAGACCATCACATTAATTTAGGCCAAAGATTATAAAGATGATGATGACACATTGGATATGGTGAGGAATCAGATTCAGATTTTTTGTGCACAGCACAAAAAATGTCGATAGATTAGACATGGGGGTGATGAAAAGAGAAATCAGGAATGACTCTTAGGTTTTTTGCTAAAGTATATATGGATGTGAGAGTTGCACCATAAAGAAAGCTGAGTGCAGAAGAATTGATGTTTTTGAACTGTGGTGTTGGAGAAGACTTGAGAGCCCCTTGGACTGCAAGGAGATCCAACCAGTCCATCCTAAAAGAGATCAGTCCTGAGTGTTCATTGGAAGGACTGATGTTGAAGCTGAAACTCCAATAGTTTGGCCACCTGATGCAGAGAGCTGACTCATTTGAGAAGACCCTGATGCTGGGAAAGATTGAGGGCAGGAGGTGAAGGAAATGACAGAGGATGAGATGGCGGGATGGCATCACTGACTCAATGGACATGAGTTTTGATAAACTCCAGGAGTTGGTGACGGACAGGGAGGCCTGGCGTGTGCAGTTCATAGGGTTGCAAAGAGTCAGACATGACTGAGTGACTGAACTGAACCGATCTGGATAATGAATAATACCTTTACTTAACATATGGGGAGGAAATGAAAGAAAAATAGATAGTCCTGCTTCTGAGTCATTTTGCTACCTCAATTTTTTGCTAATTCCTGATTTATTCTTGTGAGCTGGTTGAATCAATAAGAAAGTTTCAAGCTGTATAGTCCTACATGGGATCTCAGATTAGTATAATTTTTTAATATTTTTTAATCTCAAAGATACTACAAGAATGATTTATAATAGAAAAGTACATAACTGCCTTAAAAAGAGATGATGCAAAATGTTTCTTGACCTAATTTGGAGACAAAAATTCATATTAAATCACCAGGTCCCTAAGTCCACATCAATGAGTCTGGAAAATGTATGATTATATCAAGCTTTTAAAAAGCACAGATTTATCTGGAAATCTATACTCTCAAATTCTCCAGATGATCATGACAACCACTGACCTGGATGGCATAAAATAAAGAAAAAGTTTTCCTATTTAAAATAACAAAGCATCCCACCTTCCTAATTTCCAAAAGAAGATTTTGCCCAATAAGAAAGTAAAAAAAACACCCACCATATTGTGTAAACTCCCACCTTCACAGATTGTCGCGCATCACTTTATAAAGTTATCTGCGAAGCACTGAACTAAGTGAAGCACTGAACCAAGTGCCAAACAAGTAAAAGATTTGTCAGAAAAGATCTAATCCCAGAGCAAAAAATGACACATTAACCACTTTCTTGGTGAGCTTCTTTAAAAACATCTGATTTCAAAGCTATTGTTTCTGGCTTTGAATCAAATGATAAAACTTTAGATTGTATGGTTTACTCAGACTAGCCTAGCAAATCACCTAGAAAGATTCAACACTAAAAGATGTGTCTTGTGTGGTCAGTAAATTTACATTTGATTAAACCCCCCAAGCAAAAATAATATGAAAGACAAAGATTCAAAATCAAGAAGCTTTCCTTTGAGTCTGGAAACCATGAACTGAAGTTTGCTAGAAGATCTGAATTTTCATTCAGTCATAGTCAAGAGTATTTATGGAGTGCTCACTATGTGCAAAGCACTCTATTTGAAGGAAGAGGTCTCGTTTAAAGTAGCCATAATTCAGCCCATAAAGCCCTTTATAGCTAAAGATCAACAGTTGGAACCTCAAGCAGGAGCAAGTACGTAGCTGGTTCATACTGAAGGATGCAAGTGTAATTTGGTCAGTGCTGCTCAGTTTAAGTTGAATGGGCCTTTGCAGTTTGCGTAAATTCCACTTTCTGGGTGGTCTTCCAGAGCAATCTCAAAGAGGGCACACCACAGAGGTACTGGAGTTAATTTATGCTTATGTAGACTATGAGTCATGCAACAGCCATTAACACTATATACTTAAGTGAGTACATAGAAGTAAAATGTGCAAATCTCCAGCAGCATAAGGCCAACTTTCCTTAGGGCAAAAAAGTAATTGCAACTGGAATGACCACTAAAAAACAAATCTAGACACAAACGAACAAAAGTATAGTTTGTTCCAAGTACAATGCAAAATAATAAAGACAGAAATAGCAGAAGGAATCTTAGGTTACAGCCAGTTAATCCATGATCATGAAATAAAGGAATAATAAGTCAACATCTGTTTTGATGTTGACTCTCCCTTCCTTTGTCCACTCACTGGTGGTGGCACAATGCAGTAAGTGTTCAAAGAGTGGAAACACCAGCAACAGTAATAAGAGCTGCCATGAGAGGAACTCGGACTCCACGGCAAGCATAGTTAACACTCACACACAAGCAAAGAACCTAGCTACGCCCAAAAATGGAACATTAAAAACTTACCTCATAGATGGATATTAATCCAAAAATTTTAATTTTACCTCTTGCCCAGAAATAGAAGAGGAAAAGTTAATCTTTTCTAAAGTTTATTCTACCTGTTCTTTAAATCTCTTTCCCTTGTTTCTAATACCTTAAATAGATCTTACTTTACAACTTTCTTCAATTTATTGAAAAAAAAAAGATTTCCCTTGAGTTTGTTTTCCATCCAGTCACAAGGGATTGGCCTCAAATTCCTATTTTAACTATAGTGACACAGGTATGATGACTGTGTTTTGGGGGATTATTCCAACTTCAAAAATTTTGCTGTATCTCCACTTCAGCTTGTGGTTTGAAGATACCAGATTGTATCCT
Source organism: Antilocapra americana (assembly GCA_007570785.1). Lineage (NCBI taxonomy): Eukaryota > Metazoa > Chordata > Mammalia > Artiodactyla > Antilocapridae > Antilocapra > Antilocapra americana. Next base: position 7,396,767 of record ML663563.1, on the reverse strand, counting down.
AAAATGTTCACAATCTTCTTTTCACCATCAAGTCTACCAAACTTGTTTTCTAACATCACCAAACCCCAAGGGAACTCTACTCAATACTCTGTAATGGCCTACATGGGAAAAGACTAAAAAAAGAGTGGATACTGGTATACATATATAACTGATTCACTTTGCTGAACACCTGAAACACACCAATAAAAATTTTTAAAAATTGCCAAACCCGATGACTAATTCTTATTCTTCTGAATCTCGGCATTTTTTCACAATCTAGTTCATGTCTCCTATAATATCTATATATCCAACTTTGGCCTGCATACTAAACTTAAACCTCTTGTCTACTTTGGCATGTCCCTATGTGTGTTATCAGTAATGTTGGCCTCGCTGTAAATTTCTCAATTAAGAAAAGATTTTGTGATCAGAAATTTTCAAAAAATACTACCTACAACATTCTACTCCTAAAGCTCTACAAGGAACATGAGTGAATTGGGAACTCCTTGATTTTAATGATAAAGCAACCATTTGACTCATTTTCACTCAGTGTTTTCCAGTAAGCAATCCTGTTTTATTCATCAAAGGAACTCTTTTTTAAATTTTTTTCATGGGATACATATTAACATATCATGGAGCTCCTATAACGTAGGAATAGTATTCTGATTAAACAGACACTCTGTAGAACATACTTTGGGGGATACTGATGCACCTGAAATTATAGGTTAAAACCTGAAATCCATCAGGCTTCCCAAACTGCATTCATCATCTTTCTTCCCAAGCCAGCTGTTAAACATCAAATTAATCGTTAGTAACAGCAAAAGATTTTCACCAATCTCATAATTCAGACAGTTGATAAATCTTTCAGCTCTTACTGTCTATTGTCTGTAGTGCTTTTCCCTCCCTTATATCATCCTGTTGATGTCACCCTAAGGCAAAGCTTCTACCAAGCATAAGAATTAGAGGAGAGGTTTTTAAAAAAATATTCCAGGCTCCATCGCAACCTTGTTAAATCAGAATTTTGAGGGGAGAGGCTTGAAATCTGTGCTTTTAATGGACAGCCAGATTTGCAAACTTCTAAAGTAGACCATGGGTTTCCCTGGTAGCTCAGCTGGTAAAGAATCTGCCTGCAATGCAGGAGACCTGGGTTCCATTTCCATCCCTGGATAGTGAAGATCTCCTGAGAAGGGAATGGCAACCCACTCCAGTATTCTTGCCTGGAAAATTCCATAGACAGAGGAACCTGGTAGGCTATCATCCATGGAGTTGTAAAGAGTCAGACACGACTGAGCAACTAACAAACACACACACACAAAGAAGACCATGGGCTTCCCAGATAGCACTAGTGGTAAAGAATCTGCCTGCCGATGCAGGAGACGTAAGAGACATGGGTTCGATCCCTGGATTGGGAATATCCCATGGAGGAGGGCAAGGCAACCCACACCAGTATTTTTGCCTGGAGAACCCCATGGACAGAGGAGCCTGATGGGCTACAGTCCATAGAGTCACAAAGAGTCAGACATGACTGAAGCGACTTAGCATGCACATGCATGCAAAGTAGACCAAGAAGTTTCCATGACTCTTCTCCTCTGCCTAAACTAAGCATTTTTCAGTTCTCTCCCCTCATCTCTTCAGGTGACATGATTTGAGTCTTGTAACCATCAATAACCTCAGATATGCAGGTGATACCACCCTTACCGCAGAAAGTGAAGAACTAAAGAGCCTCTTGTTGAAAGTGAAAGAGGAAAGTGAAAAAGTTGACTTAAAACTCAACATTCAGAATACTAAGATCATGGCATCTGTTCCCATCACTTCACGGCAAATAGATGGGGAAACAATGACAGACTTTATTTTGCGGGGCTCCAAAATCACTGAAGATGGTGCCTGCAGCCATGAAATTAAAAGACTCTTGCTCCTTGGAAGAAAAGTTATGACCAACCTAGACAGCATATTAAATAGCAGAGGCATTACTTTGCCAACAAAGGTCCGTCTAGTCAAAGCTATGGTTTTTCCAGTAGTCATGTACGGATGTGAGAGTTGGACTATAAAGAAAGCTGAATGCCGAAGAATTGATGCTTTTTAACTGTGGTGTTGGAGAAGACTCTTGAGAGTCTCTTGAACTGCAAAGAGATCCAACCAGTCCATCCTAAAGGCAATCAGTCCTGAGTGTTCATTGGAAGGACTGATGCTGAAGCTGAAACTCCAATACTTTGGCCACCTGATGTGAAGAACTGCCTCATTGGAAAAGAGCCTGATGCTGGGGAAGACTGTAGGCAGGAGGAGAAGGGAACGGCAGTGAATGAGATGGTTGGATGGCATCACCAACTCGAAGGGCATGAGTTTGAGCAAGCTCTGGGAGTTGGTGATGGACAGGGAAGCCTCGCGTGTGGCAGTCCGTGGGATCGCAAAGAGTCAGACATGACTGAGTGACTGAACTGAACTGAACCATCAGCTGCTCTTCTCTGAATGTGGTCCATTTTGTCTATAATCCTTTTAAAGCAAGGTTTTTATACTGAACCACAGAGTATAGTCTGGCCAACTTGTGAGATAATGGGACTAGCAATTATCTATTGTCTCTTGGATTTCTCTAGATCTGCCTTTATGATGAGGGTGAGCAAAATCATCTCCATACTCTGCAGCAAATTGCTACTTGTTAGAATAAACTCTGATCTGTAATAACTACCAGAATATGAATCACCCAGCAAACAGATATAACTTCCGAGAATTTTAAAGCATTACTTACCTAAAAGACCTTCTGATCTCTGTTCTTAATTAAATGGCATGCCTCCCTTTCTCTACCGAACTTTAAGTCTGAAAACCACAATTTATGTCAATCCTTATAATATTTTCAAATCAGTGCTCCACATTTACAGAGTGTTTTTTCCACTTACAAAACGTTTCAACATTATTTACTTAATCCCTTCAAAAGTTCTTGTGACATGGGTATTATCCTCATCTTACAAATGAGGAAATTAAGGCTCAAAGAGGTTAAGTAGCTTATTCAAAATCACACACAGTAAGTGAGGAAAGTTGTGACTTTAACCTCTTGTCTTGCACTTTAATCATACCTTTCTCCACTTTAAAATCCAAGTATAGTCACTTGGTCATCACCAGAAAATTAGCACCAATTAACACCAGAGTGTGATAGCTACCAGATGGTGAATTACTAAGCAAAAAGAGCAATCACCTAGAATTTGGGGAGGCATTATAACATAATACAGGAGCTAAGGAGTGGTGTCTTTGGGGTAAGGCAGCCCTGAACTGGGGTCCTAGCTCCATCTCTGACTGCCAGTGTTACCTTGAGTAAATTACATGTCCTTTGTGAGCTTTAATTTTCTATTTCAGTTACAAAGAATAAAGGAGATAATTTTCTTTAAAGAGCTTAGTGTATTGTTGGCAGGTGGTAAGTCTCCGTTCAATTTTTTTTTAAGACCCTAATTCAAACACAATAAACAGTTTACTAAAATGAATCTGTTCAGAAATAAATACAAACCTTCTGACTTTGGTGTTCCATCCTTCATCAGTTACCTCCAGATGTCAAGAAATAGGGCTATGTGAAGACTATGGGAAGATGAAAGACAGTCACAAGGAGGGAGAAAATTTGAAATGATGATTGAAGTCGAAGCCCAGAGAAGGTATGTAAATAGAAGGTTAGACCTAAGTGTAAGTAAGCTCTCAGTGACTGCCTCCCCTTGGTTATCATCACCATTACCAATCACTTAGGGATAGAGGAGAGAAAAAAAGAAGCAACAACTTACAAAAGAAGGCAGTAAGTAAAGTATCTACTTGAGATGGGAATAGATTATTAAATGGACATAATTTATATTAAACTTATAATTTAATCACATTCATACAGAATGTGAAATTATATTCCACTTCATTCTTTCAAATTATCACTGGAAAAAGGTAAACCTGGGAGTAAAAAAGATAACTAGTAAGCACCTACTGTATACCACAGGGAACTCTACTCAGTACTCAGTAATGACCTATGTGGGAAAAGACTCTAAAAAAAAGTGGATATATGTATATGTATAACAGATGCACTTTGCCGTACAACAAAAACTAACACAATATTGTAAATCAACTATACTCCAATAAAATTTTTCTAAAGGATAAAGATTAAAAAAGAACAAAAATCATCAAACCTATGTTCAACAGATATAAATAAATAAATTGGTTTTTGTAACACTGAGTAAAGGTAATATTAAAATAATATTTTTCTTATTGCTCCTCAAAAAATATGTGATATCTTTTTAAAAAAATTAAAAGAGTAGATAAGCACACAAAAAAGTCACCTACAATCCAACCACACAGATAACTACTGTTAACATTTAGAATATAGCCTTCTAAACTATTTTCACATATATGGAAATATATGTATTTTACAAATATGGGTCATATATAATTATTGCTTTGTAAACTTTTAAGTTTGTTTAAAATTTCTTTTCATGGAAGCAACCTAGATGTCCATCAACAGACAAATGGATAAGAAAGCTGTGGTACATATATACAATGGAATATTACTCAGCCATTAAAAAGAATTCATTTGAATCAGTTCTTCTGAGGTGGACGAAACTGGAGCCTATTATACAGAGTGAAGTAAGCCAGAAGGAAAAACAAAAATACAGTATACTAACGCATATATATGGAATTTAGAAAGATGGTAACGAGAACCCTGTATGCGAGACAGCAAAAGAAACGCAGATGTATAGAACAGTCTTTTGGACTCTATGGGAGAGGGCAAGGGTGGGATGATATGGGAGAATGGCATTGAAACATGTTAATCATCATATGTGAAATCAGTTGCCAGCCCAGGTTTGATGCTCAGGGCTGGTGCATCGGGATGACCCAGAGAGAGGGAATCAGGAGGGAGGTGGGAGGGGGGTTCTGGAAGGGGAACACATGTATACCCATGGCAGATTCATGTCAATGTATGGCAAAACCAACACGATAATGTAAAGAAAATTAAAATAAATTTTAAAAATTTTTTAAAAAGGAAAGGGATGAATGTTCATCAGGTCCTGGCATGTGCCAAGTATCATCTTTAAAACTTATGATTATTATTTTTTTTTACTGAATTACAAAGTAAGAAATACATTATACATGATGACATAGTACAGGTGCTGTGTGTAAAGTATAACTAAAATAAAAATTCACAAAATAAAAAAAAAATTTCTTTCCAGACCACCAAATATTGTTTTGCAATACTAGTTGAAATGCCATATACATTTTCCCAGATACTTCATTTAGCTAGCCCTCTATTTTAGATATTTAAATTATTTCTTTTTTTACTACCACAAAAAGAGTGATTAAAAGCATTCTTATAGCTATATAATTATATATAAACATGACTTTTCAGCATAAATTCCTAGAAGTGTATTTGCTAGATTAAAATGGCATGCAGACTACAAAGACTTTTGACATAACTTATTAAACTGTCCGGAAAGTTACTAGCAGTGCTAATTTCCCAGACCTTGACCATCACTGGATTTGATGATACTTGAAATGTTCACTAATTTGATAAATAAAAAACTATTCCTCCTTTTACTCCTTTTTAAAAATTACTAACAAGTGAATAATTTTTGCCTACACTGATTACCTATATTTCTTATTTTGAAAAATATGTTTTTATCTTCTGCCCATTTTTCCAATGTTTGTCTTTCTTAATTGATTTGAGTATTAATTTTCTATGATTGTGTATATATTTTTTCCAGTTTGTTCACAAGTTGTTAAAATAATATTTTGATTTATAGAAATGTAAAATATTTAGGTAATCCAACTTAATATTATATACCTTTTCAATTTCTGCTTTGGGAATCTTGTTTAGAAAAGCTTACTTCACCCCAATGTTATACCAATTTCCTACTTACAGTTTCCTCTAGGACTTGTATGGTTTTACTGTTAATGTTTAAAGTTTTTATTCATCATAGACTTCACTAGGTAAGATATATTTATAAGATACTGGGTTGTAAGATATTGAGGGTGGGATCTAAATTTAGGTTTTAAATACTTTGCTGGTTGCCCCAACACTATTTATATGTATTTCATTGATTCTATTTGGCACTTTTTATTTCACACATGTTAACATCTCTGAAACCTGAATGTGTCTGTAATAAACATTTCACAATCTACTTGGCAAGTTTTTTCTTTTCTTAGTGTTACTTGAAATAATAATAAATCCTTTAATTAAAGGCTTCTTAGATCTGACAAAACATAGTATTTCCTTCTAATATTTCACTAAGAGTTTCTTTTTTAATTAAAGAATGTACTTGGAATTTTTATAAAAATCTCTCCTGGGAATATACTAAAATTTTCCGTAAGATATTCTAGTACTGAACTATTCATACATTCCTAAACTAAGCCCTACTTTACCATGGCATATTACTCATTCAACACAGTGTTGATCCTTATATCTACTTTCATAAATCAGATCAGTCTATAGTTTTCCTTTGTAATGTCTCTGTCACATCTTGGTTTTAGAGGTATGTTACCTTTGTCAAAGAAGTTGATAAGCTTTCTTCTATTTTCTGTGATTGACACAGTTTATACTAGCATAGGGGTAATTTGTTTTTCTGTAAAAGTCTAAGCTGGTTTGTGATAACTCTCGATTTGTTGCAGAGTTATTGGTCAATGCATTTATAATTCTTCTTTAGTCAAATTTTTTTATTTTTTAAAAACTATGCTGAGATTTTAAATTCATGAGAATAGGGTTTTACATAGTATTCTCTTACATTATAATAATATTTTCTGTATCTGGTTTTATCCCATTTTCATTCCTAGTGTTTTGACATTCCTATGTTCCTTTCTTGTTTCCTTTATTTCTTGATTAGACTTGATAGAAACGATTCTCTTCACTGGTCTTTTTGAAGACCAATCTTTTGGATTTACTTAATTCTAATATTTCATTTTTCAAGTTAATTTATCTAAGTGCTTTTAATATCTTCTCTTTGCCTCTGATTTTCCATCTGATTACCTATGATGTGCCTAGTTGTGGCTTTCTTTGAATTCATCTTGCTTCAGTTTTGTAGCACTGTTTGAATCTGTGACTTGAGTTTTTTCCTCAGTTTGGGAAAATTCTTGACTATCATGTTCTTCAAATGTTGCTTCTTTCCCATTCTTTATCTTCCCTTTCTGTGGCTCTAATATATTAAACCTGAAACTGTGTATCTTATATTATCTTACCAATACCTTTTCATATTTCTAGCTCTCTTAACTTGTCTGAAACTATTCTACTTACCTGTTTTCTGTTCATTAGCCTTGCATTCTTCTATGTCTCATATGATATTAAATTCATCTCATGTGTTTATATTTCAGTTATTGCATTTTCAGACCTACAACTATTTTATTCTTAACAATAGATTTCTGTTCTCTAGTGAAATTCTCCATCTTGTCATCTATTTTCTTGAATATATTAATTAGTTATTATTTTTTTAATTTTTTTTCTTTACTTTATTGCATTGGTTTTGCCATACATTGACATGAATCTGCCATGGGTATACATATGTTCCCCTGATGACTTGACTATCTGGATATTTGGGCCATTTACAGACTTGTTTCTTTTGTCAATTTATTTCCCTTGGTCCTTTGGTATGCCTGGTAATTTTTGATGAATGCCAGACATTACGTATAAAACATTGGACTCTGAATGATGATGATGTAATCTTCTACAGAGGGTTTATCCTGTTCTCTGATAGGCAGCTGAAATGGGGTGGGGAAGCGGGAAAGATTAACTTAATTTAATCAGGGACTGAACTCATGTGGGGTTGGGTTGTAGTTTTTGATAAATTTGGTCTATCTTTGATTTGTCCCCATATACTGGTGTGCTAAAGTTCACAAGCGCCTATTGTTAAAATTTTTAAAATTTTGGGATATAGTTGCTAAACATAAACAATATTAAAAACAAATTATATAAATCTAGAATTAAATTATAAATAAAGATAATGTATACTCAAAATTCACCACTTCTAAATTTTTAACTAAATTTAACTATTGTTCTATGCTATTGACATCTGTGTATTTATATTACAAAAATACTAGATAATGGTGTTGCTACATATCTCTTGTCAACTCCACATTCAGTAATGTGAGAGTTGTAACTTGAAATAGCCTATGGTGGAAGTATCTGCACCATAGGAATCAGCAAACCCTACAAATCAGGGTTTATCATTTTGTAGATTGTTTGGATCAACTGTTCTCAACTGTTGGTAATTTTGGCTGCCCCGCCCCCACCCCAGGGTATTTGACAATTCTTGGAATTATATTTGTTTGTCACAATGGTCGGGAGGGGGTGGGAGAAAAAGAGGGACAAGAGCTACAGCTATTTAGTGGGTAGAGAATAAGGATGCCCTAAACATCCTACAATGTATAGGGCAGCCCCCTATGACCAGATATTATCCAGCCCAAATGTCAATAGTATTGAGGCTGAGAAATCCTAGTCTACTGGTATTTCTGTTTCTAAACAACCGGAATCTTTACGTTTTCCTATTGCCTAGAACTAGCAAACGCCTTTGAGGAAAGAAGTGGGCATTTTATCCCAGTTTATTTTGTTGTTCCTATTGCAATTTTTCTAGTGTTTTGAGTCACCACTTAGTTCAGTTGTTTTTAATCTTTCTTATATTTAATAAACATGTTTGACTACAAACTTTTCCTTTGATATTACTTTTGGTAGCTGACCTTGTCTATTTTCACTTTCTGCTCTTTTCAGTGTTTCCTTGTAAAAGGTCCCAGCCATGGATATTTCCATCTCTCCCTTAGTTGGAAGAGGTGTATCTTTGCAGTTGCAAGCAGTGCTATTGTTGAAAGAAGCATCCACTAAAATTAAGTTCCCTGAGAGGTCTATAGATGTTACTTTGAAAAGTGTGGTAGGGGGTAACAATTTAGAGACTCCCAAGTTTTTATTTATTCTTCTACCATTCCAGTATCAACTTGAATCACTTAACTCTGCTGTTACTCTTGATTTACTGAAACTAAGGCCATTTATTTAACAAATAATTAAGTAGCCAGGATATGTAGAGTCTTAGCTCAGTTGGTAAAGAATCCACCTGAAACCTGGGGTCAATCCCTGGGTTGGGAAGATCCCTGGAGAAGGGAAAGGCTACCCACTCCAGTATTCTGGCCTGGAGAATTTAATGGACTGTATAGTCCATGGAGTCGAAAAGAGTCAGACGACTGAGTGACTTTCATTTCCATGCCCCTGCACAGGGTACAGATGTGGGCTGCAAAAATCCTATGTCATGACCTCTTCTCTCTAGAGGTTTCTAGATTTGTTAGGGACAGACTTGTAAATAACTAATGTATTAAAACTCTCAGTTACTTCATCTAATTTCCATTATTTGGGGAATTTAGAATCCAGACTAAATTATCGGATAGAAACTGACTTAATTTTAGATTTGTATGCTACCTATAGTTTACCATGTAAAATTTTAAAACTGTAGTCTTCACAAATCTTATTTATATTTATACCTTTATATCTTTTTTAAGTATTTCAAAATGTTTTAAAAAAATCTTTGACCTCGCTGCACAGCATGTGGGATCTTAGTTCCCCAACCAGGAATCGAATCTGCACACCCTGCACTGGCAACATGGGGAGTCCTAACCACTGGACACCAGTGAAGTCCCTTAACTACTTTTTAAATTGAAGTATAGTTAATTTACAATGTTGTGTTAGTTTCAGATGTATGGCAGAGTGAATCAGTTATACATATATGTACAGATGTTTGTTCTTCAGAATCTTTTTCATTATAGGTTATTAGGACTATAGTTCCTCATAGGTCCTTATGGTTTATCTAGTCTATATATAATAGTATATATATGTTAATCCCAAACTCCTAATTTATCTCCCCCCCATCACTATCCCCTTTGGTAAGCATGAATTTCTTTGTTTTCTGTGTCTGTGCGTCTATTTCTGCTTTGTAAATGAGTTCATTTGTATCTTTTACTTATATTCTACCTGTAAGTGATATCAGATGATAGTCATCTTTCTCTGACTTATTTCACTTAATATAATAATCTATAGGTCCATCCATGTTGCTGCAAATGGCATTTCTTTCTTTTTATGGTTGACTAATATTCCACGGTATATATGTACCACATCTTTATCTGTTCATCTGTCTACGGACATTTAGGTTGTTTCTATGTCTTGGCTGTTGCAAACAGTGCTGCTATGAACACTGGGGTTCGTGCATCTTTTCTAATTATAGTTTAGTCTGGATATATGCCCAGGAGTGGGACTGCAGGATCACATGGTAACTATTTTTAGCTTTTGGGGAACCTCCATACTGTTTTCCATAGTGCCTGCACCAACAGTGTAGGAGGGTTCCCTTTTCCCCACACCCTCTGCAGCATTTATTGTGTGCAGACCTTCTGACGATGGCCAGTGTGACAGGTATGAGGTGATGCCTCACTGCGGCTTTGATTTGCATTTTTCTACTGACTGCTGATATCGAGCATCTTTTCAAGTGCCTGTTGGCCATCTGTATATCTTATTTGGAAAAATGTCTATTTTTCATCAGGTTGTTTGCCTTTTTGCAAGCCGGATGAGCTGTTCTTTATATCTTTTATAGTGGTTTATGTGTTTATTTCATTTGGTACAGAAATACTATCAGTTAAAGGGCTAATGTTATTCTTGCCATTTTACAGATGAGAAAAATGAGGTGGAATGTAACTTGCTCACGGTTATGCAGTTAAGTCCATGCTGGAATTTTATACAACTTTATTTCCACTTGGTACTCTGGATAACTTCTGCACGTTTCTTTGATGCTATTATGTGGTGGGTCATTTATCCATGTATAAGACAACTGAAGACCCGTATCTGGGTGAAAATTTATGCAATTCTCATTGAACTGACGACTATGTTTTGAAAAAAGTGTTATTCATTTATAAGAAGAGCAGCTTTGTGGACTGCCTCAGAAGTGCTGGCTAAAACTTGTACATTATAAACTGTCTTTAAATAATTTCAAAGTCTGTGAATGGAAATAACAGATGTTCATTAATTTTCTGATGTATTTTCATATAATCAGGACAAATTTACATGAATTATAGTTTTAAAAGTTTTACCTACTATGTTTCTCACTTTATTATTCATTCTAATTCACTAAGAAAAAACTAATTTCTGTCTACATCGGAAAAAGTTAACTAAACACTAGGATTTAGTTTAGGAAACAGAAGGCAAGATTACCTTTCCCCATTCCTCCCCATTCCAAGCACATCTTTCCCCATTGCTCCCCATTCCAAGATACACAGACAGTCCTGTACCCAATTTCAACTATCCAAAGATTTGTGTGTAATTATCACTTCAATTTTTCTATATGTGTCTATGTAGTTTTTAGTTAGAGAAATGCAGTTACAATTATCTTTGCATACTGTCAGACTTTGAATCATGCCTTACTATAGTTTTCAAGTTTCTCACACTGGAGTTGTTCTTTATGTTATGCTATGCTTTTATGATTTTACTATTTATGCTTTTCTTTTTCTTTTCACGGTTTAATGAGTCAGGTTTAATTAGTCAGAAAAACTAACAATATTTTTCTCTCCCTATCTTTGCCAGTAGTTCCATGAAGTACTTTCCTTTCAATCTAGCTGTGGTCTTGCCCTGAGCTTTCAGGTGATTTAAAGATAGAACAGTAATTCTCTACATTACATATTCTTTTCCTGCATATCATTGTATGTATGGACAAGACAGGAAGGATCAATGGAATGAGAGAAGTCAATTTGGTATTCTATTCAAAATAATATATGAGTTATTTAGATATAACAAAAGTTTAAGTCACTACTCAGAAATCTAGTTCATTTCATAATGGTTTCACTGTACTAGACAGCTTACTTTGTTAAAGGATTTAGAATGAGGTGAAGGGCAATTCAGATCTTTTAAATTCAAGTTAAATGTACTTTGTTAAGGTTAAGAAACATTTGCTAGAATTATGAGCAATTTCCAGCTAGAGTTTCATAAAAAGACAACTTGAAGTTAAATTCATGCTACTCTTCCTGGTAGAATTCTATAGTGACTGGAATGGTTTATGAGTAGATATCATATGGATAGGAAAAGGATTGGAAGAATGGAATTTGAATAGAAAGTAAGGATGAAAAACTCCTTCATTCTTCCCTTCTCCTCCCCCTCCATGCTTCCAACACACACACACACACACACATACATACACACACACACACCACTCTATCAGAAGAGGGAAAGCTTATGCTAAAAGTCTCTTTTAGTAATAAATGGAATAGAATAGCTGAATAAATCGTGTCACTGAACTGGAATTTCTTCAGTGAAATGGCTTATGTTCTTTAAGAGCTGAAAAAAGGCTTAAATTTTCTAGTAGCCTGGAGTAAGACTACACGGGAGGCGCATGTGAACTGCAGCATGTGTGAACAGTTCTGCAGCAGAGTCCCATCTGAAACACAGCAGAACAGCTGGAGCAGTGGCTCGCCACACTGACATCCACTGTTGACAGACAGACGCTCTCTAGGAAAGCCTGCACTTTCTCATGTTAGGAGTTTCTTAGACTGTTGTGATGGTATGATATGTTCCTCAAACTTGGTCAGGCCACTTGAATTTAACATTGTTGAATACTTGCCATATACTTGGCACTTCTCTTACACCTGTTTGGTTTTATTTTCCCCACTTTATAGGTGATGAATTTGAGGTCACACATCTGGCCTGGTATTCAATTTATCCCATCAATTGCTTTTAGCCCGTGCTTGCTCTGATTGTTTGATAAAAATGAAGATATAAAGAAATTTGAAAATAGAAGGAAAGACATTTAAAAGAGCTCATGTCAGATGGCCTCAATTTTCTCAGAAATATAGGGACAGAATTTAAAACAGAAAAGTGATAAAAAGTTTGGAACACAGTTCCTCGAGAAAATGTAACGGGGGGTTAGTAGTGAAAATAAAATGACTTTCCAGTTTTAATAACTAGAATCCAGCCCAGAAATCCAGCTGCTGCCCTACTTCACAGATGGTAAATGGCCTGATGGCTTCCTAAACACTGGTTACATCTTCCTGCTCAAATTCCAAGGGACTTCCCTGAGGATAACCCCCAGCCTGAAGCTGAATTCTTCTTAATGACCTGCCATGGTGGATCTATTTACTTTTGATTCAGCCCTCCCTGATGCTGGGAAAGACTGAGGGCAGGAGGAGAAGAGGATAACAGAAGATGAGTTGGCATCATATTTTCAATGGATGTGAGTTTGAGCAAACTCCAGAAGATAGTCAAGGACAAGAAAGCCTGGCATGCTGCAGTCCATGTAGCAGCAAAGAGTTGGACATGACTGAGTGACTGAACAAGAACAACAGCCCTCCCTAGATTAGAACAGTCTTCAGTTTTCAACTTAAACACTATGACAAACGTAGATTTTTCAAGAAATTGAGGTGTGTGTGTGTATGTATGTGTGTTGAATTTGTTCCAAGTATGCCGAGTAAAATAATCAGATATGAGTGATCAAAATAAAATTTTAAAACTTTATTTTCCTATAATTAACTTTCTTCTTTCCCAAAAGTTTGAGTATTATTGTTTTAAATCCATGTACACTATCTGTATGTTCTTCACAAGATACTTATCCTCTCAGTTTCTTCATCTATAAAATGTTTTGCTATAAAGACTGAATTAAATACAAAGCACTTAGAACCATAATAGGCAAGAAGTAAGTGCTATGTACTCTTGATTATTATTTACTATTATTATTACCCTCATCATTATGAGCTATTAATTCAGTGCAAGACCTTATTAGTAAACATGTAGAAAATAAAAACTGTCCTATGTGCCTCCTGAAAACCTTAAAATTATCAGGAGCTGATTAATATAGATAACATTGAGGTTTATCAGCTGACAAGGAAAAAAGGTTCCCACTGAAGCTACTAAACCCCTATTTCCTTTTCTTCTCAGCTCCAGAAATCTATCTTGTGAACTGTTCTGGCTTAATTCCATTTTCATCATGCGTTTGTCTTATTCAAAATCTCTCCACAGTCTATCTCACAAACTTCAGACATGCTTGTTATCAACAAACAAACATTTGGTGGCTATTTTATGCCACAGGCTAGAGATATAAATAGAGATAAATAGGGCTTTTATTGTAGTTCACTTGTTAAAGATCTGTCTGCAATACAGGAGACCCGGGTTTAATCCCTGGGTTGGGAAGATCCCCTGGAAAAGGAAATGGCAACCTATTCCAGTATTCTTGCCTGGAGAATCCCATGGACAGAGGACCCTGGCGGGCTACAGTCCACGGAGTTGCAAGAGTCAGACATGACTTAGCAACTAAACCACCAGAGATATAAATACGACTAAGGCATGGCCTTGCAACTGTGGAGTTTACTTACTAGTGGGCAGACGGGCACATAAATAGATAATTACAAAACAAAGTGGGACTTCCCAGGTAGCGCTAGTGGCAGAGAACCCGCCTGCCAATGCAAGAGACCTAAGAGACACAGGTTCGATCCCTGGGTCAGGAAGATCCCCTGGAGAAGGGCAGGCAACCCACTCCAGTATTCTTGTCTTGGAGAATCCCATGGACAGAGGAGCCTAGAGAACTTCAATCCACGGAGTTGCAAAGAGTTAGAGACGATTGAAGAACTTAGCATGCACTCACGCACAGAACAAAGCAGAAAATGCAATGAAGGACAGGCATGCATACAAGGTGCTATGGGAGCAGAGACGAAAAACACCAGAGTTCACCCTGGAAGGCTCAGATCTGGCTTCTGGAGGAAAGGATGCCAAGGCTTAAAGGATGTCAAGCAGAAACTTAAAAGGCTTCGCTGGAGTCCCAAGGCTTCCTTATTTGGTCCTTTTTAACTCTCTAGACATTTCACCATTACTCCCAACAGAACTCACCTCGCAAACTCCTATTGCACCAGTCTCAGAACTGTTTCCTTGAAAAACCCAGTTTTGATCCTATCTCTAATTCCTTGCCTCATATGGCATTCTCCATCAGATATTCTCTGCCTGGTAGTATGTTCTCATCTCCTCCATGAAAACAGGCCCTACTGGAATATAGTCATATACTTTCCTATTACTTAGGAAAGCACCTCAAATAGTAATGCACAGATTAATATTATTTCTCCACAATTTGTCATTGTTTATTGTTTATCGTATCACTCCAAAACTATAAATACCTTAAGGAAAAAAAGGTTCACAAATTTGTTTCACAACACCTGGCAAAGTGTGAGCAAAGTCCAAGATGTCAAAAATACTTTCTGAATTAAATTATTTCACCAATGCCTTTTATGGTTTATCTGATGTGCAATAAATTCATTTCATGAAAGTTTAGAAGTTCAAATAGCCAGAGGAGAGAACATTCTTACTTCTGTCAGTTAATTTACTAACTGAAAGTCAGTAGTACTCTATGAGAAATAAACTTAGCTTGGTAGAATTTGTGAATGTGAAGAAAACATGAACCATGGAATAAATTACGCAGTTGGTTTATAAAGCAGCCTGTGAATAAGGTTCTTGTACTTGGTAAGCAGTAAAAAAAAAAGCAGTATATTGTTGAGAGGGAATGTATTTAGGGTAGAGTACAAGTTTGAATGGCCTTTTATGTAAGGAAGTATTTTACATATACATATATATATATATATATCAGTCAAGTAAATGAAGAGAATTACACATACATGTGAATGTGTGCACATACACACAAAATGAGTGTGAATAAGGTAACAGAAATGGCAGCTGGCAAAACAACCTTTTCATACTGCTAATAAGGCATTTTAAAATTCAGGACTTCCTTCTTATTTTTATCTGTTTTCCTTCCACTGTTATTTCTCCTATTGTTCCTCTATTTAGTCTTTTCTGCCAAATTTTCTCTCCTCACTCCCTCCTCTATAACAAACAAAACCTCCACACACTTTCTCATTCACACTCACACTAACCCAAGTCAACTGTTTCCCACACTTTGTGTTCAAAGTATGAAACCAGCTCTATCAAGAGGGGGTCTGACAGTGATGCCATTAATTCACTAGGCTACTGAGTGGCTTTCAAACTTTTGCTCACGAATCCCTAAAAGAATTTTGAATAAAAGAGAGACTCTGTGCCAGTTATCGATACATTGCCTCTCACCTCTAAATGTATCTTCCTTACCTGCTTTGCTAAAATGGAGCTGGGACCTTTAAACATTTTTTTGTGTGTGTGTCATGCAACATGACATTAAACTTTGTCAGTAAAGGGCACAGGTGAAGGACTGCCAGAGAAAGAGGTTTTTCCTTCTTGGTTTCAGTATGCTTTCTCCACAGGCTCCTGCAGAGCCCGCTGCCTCCCTGGCATGCGGCTCACATGGTGCATGGAGTGTCTCTTATTTGCAGGCCCTCGCAATGGGGGCAGCTTCCCCAGCACCCAACTCCCTAGGGTACATAGCCTCTCTGGTCCCCAACACTTTGAGCCACGCTGCTTCTCTGGCGATGGCTCCTGTGACACCAGCATCTCCTCTGGAGCAAGGTGCTGGTTTCAGGGCACAGGGATGAGCAGCACCTGGTGGCCAGCAGCCTCCCCGGCACCTCCCTCAGGTAGTTTTGTGGTGGAGGGCCCCCAGTGAGACACTTTCCTGCAAAGAGCTTTCCCCAGCACCCCAGAGGGGAGGTATCCAGTAAATGCCAGGAGGCAGAATCCCAGAAACTTGCACTATTGTAGCCCCACAGTGACTCCTGGGCCTTCAGCTCCTGGAAACGGGGGCAGTCTGCAGGGGAAGTTTTCCCTTGAGGTCTATCTCAGCCCTAGGGTCATGGCCACTTCCTGTATTTGCTGTTTCTATATTCTTCAGAATTTCTATTTGCTTCTTACCTACCAATCCCTCATCACCACCATCCTCTGTCACATGTAGTCATTCTCTGTATTACTTTCCCGTTCAAATTATTGTGTGGCTTCTGTATCCGGATTGGGTGCTGACTGATACACACTTCCTCATACATTTTAATGTGATGGCTAAAATTTCTTACCAAGAAGTTAAATAATTGAAAAGAGATAAATTATCTGGTGTTCTGAATATAGATATTCTTAAAATATATTTTTGTCAAAACCTTAGAGTGATGTATCTAGATCAGTTAATGAATGAAGAAGACTACTGTATAACCTGATTGCAAAGGCAGTCCTCACCGTCTCAAGTAAATCAGATTTATTTCGTGTACACACATACATACACAGACTTTCATCTAAAAATTTTGAACAAATATGTCAATACACGTTTTCATGACACACACCTCACTTATGACTTGTAGAACATGGATAGACAGATAGATAGATGGCATGACAGATAAGCAGACAGCCGGCAGGCAGACTGAGTATCTCCAAGATGAAATACTGTTTCAATACTTTTTTTTTTTTTACTAGTTCAATACTTCTCGATGTGCGTTCTTTTTTTTTCTTTTGGTCTTGCTTCCACAGGTCTCTCCAGAAGCAATGCATTCCTGAACTGTCCTTTTGCTCAATGCCTTAGAGATTTTTACCCTGTGATAATAAATCATAGTAAGGATAGGGATGGATGGAAGGTATGCCATCTTTTGTGGAAGAAGGGGAACCATGACAGAGGAGATTGGAAGGACAAGATGGTAGACTACAGACTCCCTCAGAAACAGACAACAGTTTCAGGAAAATGCTTGCGTAGGGGCTGAGGATCAGAAAATTGCTTCCCTCAAAGCTGTTCATGCCCTGTGGACACTCAGGGTACAAGTTTTCCAATATGAAGAAAGCAGCGGCAGACCAAAGAACTACTGCATTCTATACTTAAGGCCAAAGAGAGATACTGTTCCCCTTAAAACTGACAAGAAACCAAGTGGGAGAAGTTCAGCATTTTTTTTTCATGTAATGTAGACTAAAAATATTAACTTATATTCCATAAAAACTCAGAAACTACAAGCTTTCCTTACAAGAATGCTAAAGCTTCCTTTAGAGTCAATATCACATCAAATATGAAACTCCTGAACCCCACTAGTACCTATGGTTGGATAAGGGTCTTGCATTTACTATTTGTGACTCAAGATGTCACATGGCTTAAACCCTTCATTTACAGTGGCTCTGTTTCTTATCTAAAAGAAAGTAAGTTTTCCTTAGATTCACTACTTCACTGAGTCATATAATAGGGAAAGAAATGAAGAATCTTAAACAAAAGCAAAGGAGATGTGGCCAATTTTTACCATTTGGGATATTAACAAGTTTAACATGGCTCAGCAACTATCTTAAGTGTTATATCAACTATTATGACACAAACTAAAGGTGTTTAAATATAAAGACGTGTGTTTTCTGAGAGGAGATGGGTGACAATTTGAAAGGCTTTTTTTTTTTTAACAGAATGAATAAATACATAGGAATTCAGAACAGATTCTCAACCAACACTAATGTGCAATAAGGTTTATGCAAGTTAAGAAAGGTTTTAAACTTTTAAAAAAATTTTTCAAGGAAACTACTGTTTCCTGTTACTTCTAGAAAATCTATAAATGCTAGTGTTTTCAAAAGGAAACATTTGCAAGGAGATATTAATTATGTTTTACAAGCCACACATATCAGATTCTTGTTTGTGCATTTCCCTTAAGAAATTTGTAATTCTGTTTTAAATAAATGACACTTACTCTCAATTAAAGTTTCTGTCTTTTTATTCCCCGAAATCAGCATCCCCACGGGAAGTATGGGGCTCCTAGGATTTTTTTGACCTAAATAAATACATTTTTAATAAAGAGTTTTCTTTCTTGGATAAGTTCCATAATCTGTAGAATACAATGTCTGACTTAACTATTCCATTAAAAAAAAAATCTATGTACTGCCTGTTTTATAGTAATCTATTGGGATCTTTAAAATAAAAGATTTTCAATCAATGCAAAACTTTAAACTCAGAGTATGTAATTTACTTACATATGTATAAATATTTGTTATAATTCCCACTTGACTTTCAATAAAGGTATTGCCCTTCACTGCAGAAGTATGAATAGTCCATTTGGTGGATATTATTCAATCTGAAGGATGCACATAAAGAACTTCCATTATGGTCCAATAAATAAATTTAGGGCCATCACTTGGTGATAGAAAAATCAATAAATATAGACATTTTCATGTTCACCAAAATCTCTTTCATAGCTCTGCTAAGCACCTTGGTTACTGAGATGACCAAGTTAATGCTATTTTAAAGATTCAAGTAACAAGAAATCAGCCAGTCTACCAAACT
Organism: Antilocapra americana; assembly: GCA_007570785.1. NCBI lineage: Eukaryota > Metazoa > Chordata > Mammalia > Artiodactyla > Antilocapridae > Antilocapra > Antilocapra americana. The sequence goes on along the minus strand of ML663563.1, from coordinate 7,377,652 downwards.
GGTAATTTATTATGAAAGCCAATAACTACTTTTGTTTTGTGGTAGGGGGGCAGAGAGTAGAAAAATTAGAAATAAGAAAATTTAGGAATAGGAAGATCTAATATGAGCAGGCAAAATCAAGTTTGTTACCATCTGTGATTTGCTCACATCCTTAGGTTTTTAATATACTTACTTAAACAGTGGAGTTCCACAAACAACACACTTGTATATTCCAGGATCTTTGTGATGTGTATATTCTCCTTCGAAGGCACTGATACACAATAAACAGAGCATAAAAAAATTAAACAAAGTTAGCATTATTTCTTATAGAACATATTTGCTTAAAATATATTTCTCTAATAAATCTTTCAAGGGCTTTTTGTCTTAAAATGAGAACAGACCAAACATATGGAAATCTGAACATTACTAATATATTTCAAATCTGTATAATAAAATGTCCATATAACTACTCCAAACTAATACTGGTTAAATTTTTTAAAAAATCAAGCCGTCTAGTTATGTAATGCTTAGAAATTTTTTTTCCTATTAAAAAAAAAAATGCTTGTAGTTCAGATTCACAGAGAAAAACATTATTACATGAGATTTCTGCTCCTCTACAGTGTCCAAGCATGTATACCAGAAAATACAGAAGGGTCCAACACTTCAAGTGGAAGGAGTCTTATTTTCTGGTTTGAAAAGGAATATTGCAGCTTTAAGGGAATATTTTTCTAAGTTAACAATCTTAAAGGCTAGGAGGTCATTCAGCTAATACAAATCAGCTGTGCTAGCCCAACAAAAAGTCTATGTGCTCTGCAGCTTGTTTTTATTATCCTTTCACCCTCTTTATGAGGTCCAATTTTTTTATAAACAGAATTTTTAAGAATGACCTAATCTCTAGTTGTTTGTGTGCATTAAATCATTTTGCTAGTCATGTACACAACAGGGCGAGTAGACGTCTCGGGCGAGACCCAAGTCCATCTCCAGCTCCTTGTGGGGTGAGGGTGGACTTTGTCAGAGATTCAACATTTGGTCAAGTCAGTAAACAGTATATACTGTGACAGGAAGAGAGTGTTGCCTATTAACAAAGACCCCATGTGTGGTAAAGAGCTCTTTCAGTTCATGAATGAAAACAAGAAGTTACATCATTAATAAATTTGGATCAGAGGTGAGTTACGGCCTTATGCCAAGCTCCATGGTATAAATTAGACAACAAAATGGTCGGACTCTGGCAAGTTACCTTTGAGCTGGAATCAGCTGAGAGAGACTTTATTCACCAAAAACAGTCTTGGAAGTGAACAAACTCTTTTTTCAGGACTTAGGGCGAACTTCCAAGGACCAAAGCCATGTGAGGGCAGTTATTGAAAATTTTTGACATTCCAACCACAAATGAGCCAATAAATACTTTCTCCACATGTGCTTCAAAAAGAAATTGGAGTGGGGTAGAAAGGAACTAAATTATGCTACCTTCTTTTTGCAGCCAAAACATCTATACTTACAATGGCCACCTTCAAATTTTCAGCATCCTGGCAGAGTGCCATTCCCTCATGGTTTTGCTTACTGTGATGTCTTCCCAAAAAATGTACCTAAATCGCTATTACTTCCACACATTTTGTAGTAAACCAAAAACAGGCCCTTAACAAAAGCCTTGTGACTTTACAAAAGATAGAGTGTTCATTAAATGGGGGAAAGAATAAATAAAACTTAGTCTTAATCTAAACAATACCATTTTCAACCTTTTCAAGGATACTAATTTGTAGACTTTAGCAAATAAGTGCAGAATCCTTTAAATTAAATGGCAAGAGACAGGATTCAAAGGTTGGAGCAGGGGTACAGAGGATGAGGAAAACTAGCCCTTGCTGAACGACTTTTTCGTTAGCTCGCCTTACCTTTCGGTCCCTTTCTCCTGAGTGACATGGTATTGCAGGGGTGTTAGCCGCTTCCTCAGTTCCTGCTGGGAAAAGACCACCTTACAGTTCTTTTTATCCCTGCATGACCCTGGAAAGAGAGAGGATAGGGGAGAAGGAGGATTTTTAGCTTCAATCCTTAATAATTGCTTCAGCTGACCGCCACAGCACAGCTTCTGCTGTCACTTGTCAATGACCAGAGCAGTCCCTAACACACTCAACAAACTTACCTGAACTGCAGTTATTTCTCTCAATTTAAAAAGAAAGGTACTCAAGATTCAAGTGATTCCACTGGTGCACTGATGATGTGCTAGAGCCAAAGCTGCTAGCAAGAGACAGTAAAAACCCATTGAACATTCACAAGATGAGAATACATCCTTTATGTCTTCCAATACCTTGAATTTTTTTTACAAACAAATTCAAAAAGCATAACTATTTATAAGCATTTCTGCTGTATATATAAGATGATGGGCATATTATGTTAAACAGTAACTCTCCATTCAATTAGTAGAAGAGCTTGAAACCTTCCTCATTCAATTTCCATCCTGGGTAATTTAAATACTATCCTAGTTATTTACTGAACCTGAGAGATGCATTTTTCCACAACTAGGAATTGCTATTCTTTGTGATACTGTTGGGGCTTCCCCAGTTGCTCAGCGGAAAAGAATCTGCTGGAATGCAGGAGACACAGGAGATGTGAGTTCCATCCCTGAGTTGGGAATATCCCCTGGAGAAGGGAAGGGCTACCCAGTCCCGTATTCTTCCTGAAACATTCCATGGACAGAGAAGCCTGGTGGGCTACAGCCCATAGGGTTGCAAAGAGTCGGAACAACTGAAGCAAATGAGCACAGCACAGTGATTCTGTCAGAGGCTTCACTGGGTTCTGAAGAGTCTTTTAAAATAAATATCTCTTATAAGACTGTATCTTACCATGTTTAAATGGACAAGAAATTTGTAACAGACTCCAGGAGAAGGCACGTATACTAATGTAGTTTCAAGAAGTTCCAAAAAAAGACTGAGAAAAATAAGGAGGGTGGGGAAGACAAAGAAAAGTGAATGGGATTTTACTTACGGACTCACATTTTCCTTTTGTAAAGTATACCTAGGAAGACTTCACTGATTAAATGTATTTCAATGGTAAAATAATGTAATTCTAATAACAATGTTAGCTTTTATTTCAACTTATATAGTCTGCAGTAAAATGTCCAGACAACACCTGCTTATATGTGTTATTCTGTCTTACCTGAACAAATGACTGAAGAGAAACACAGTCAGTCCTCTGTATCTGTGGGTCCCACAACTACAAACTCAACCAAACACGATGGAAAATATTCGCCACCTCCCTAAAATCCCAGAAAGTCCAAAATGCAAACCTTGAGTTTGCCATGCTAAAGCAACTGTTTATACAGCATTTACACTGTATTAGGTATTATTACAAGCAATCTAAAGATGATTTAAAGTATAAAGGAAGATGTGCATGGGTTATATGTAAATACTATGCCAATTTATACAAGGAACCTGAGAATCCTCAGATTTTGGTAACTGCAATCCCCCACGAATACTGAGGGATACCTGTAACTACAGACATGGCAACCCTTACTCAATGCAGTAAAGCTGCTTTTCTTTGCTTTTGCATCACAGGGTGAAACAGGTATGCAGATGGCCCTACGTGCAAGAATTTCTTACCATGTTTCAAAGCTACTAACAGAAAGCTTGCTTAAGTTTCCAGAATAGTAACAATTTCTTTGCAAACCTAAAAGAAATATGATTGAGGAGTAGAAATGCTTCCTACTCCTTTTACTTTAAGGCACCTCATGTAATAGTATATGAGATCACTGGAATTATAACAAGAGAAACTTAACTAACCACTGACCTTGACTCTGGGATTGAACAAGGATATCAGCTTCCAGAATCAGGGCCACCAGGACAGAGTGACTGATTCTCTATGAGAAAATATGGAGGCAGGAAAAGAGCAAACCAGAGCCAAACAGAAAAGCACACCTTCGAGCAGGCCTGTGGGTTGTCAAACAGCACCTCTTTTGACCTTCCACAAAGCGTGGTTGGTGCTGCTCTGGCCTGAAAAGAGCCGTAGGAATGAATAGCCGCCATGTCACTCGCCTCACTGGACCCCATGTTACACCAGGTTTTCTCCAGATACCTACTACTTACACTTTTTAAATCTTCTAAGAGACAGGCAGAAATGTTTCCCTGAGAAAGGTCTATCCGACATTTCTCAGAACAAGCCTCTCCACAGCTTGAAAGCAGAACTGGCTGTGAGAGGTGAGTCTCCGCTCAATTCGCTGCAGACATCTTAAAAGGTGCTTTTTGTTTCTTTATATGTTGGAAGGGTTGTATCTTTGTTGATTTCGTCCAGAAAAATCCATTAATTGCAAACTATTATGACAAAAATATCTTGGTTAAAATTATTCTTTCCAGTGGCACAGATAATTAAACTCTGTACAGTTAAACAATTCTAAAACAATTCTGTCCAAAATCTTTTTGTTAATACATGTTCATTCATACAAAAAGACCAATTGTGTTCCCAAAGTTGAGAGAACTAAGCTACCCATCTGTATGTCATTTAGTACAAGAGAAGCAACTGCAGGTTTAAATTACATGGTATTGGATTGCAATTTCCTAACATTGGATGCTTTTCTGCTTTTTTACCTTGAGTCATTTACTAAGGAGTGTTCATAAAAAGTAGCTTAAAGCACAGATGCTTGCAAATCGTTTAGGCAAAGATGTTTCTCTCTTTTTCATTCTCCTTCTCCCCAAAAATCTCCCTTTTCTGAAGAAAAAGAATAAAACTGTTGGTCAGTATTGACGAACCATGTCAAGTATTTGTACAAGGAGAAAAGGTAAAATTGAAAACATCTGATTGAAGTAAATAATACAAACATAAAAGCTTTGCTGGTGAATGAAGGGTATTGAAAAGACTTTATTTCATAGATTAGAAATTACTTTTGATCTAAACATTCTTAAAAACAGATTGTTTTCCACTATGAACCATCTCATTAGTCGTGCTACAGAGACCTCGTTTTAATGGCAAGCTTTGAAAGCGTGCTGCTGTACTCTTTTGTTAGGCTCCGTCTTATTTGGGGGGGGCGGGCGGGGGTAAAGATTTCATTCCAGCTTTCTTTGTTTGTCTTTCAAGAACCACTAAAGCAGTATTCACACAAATTTTGTAGGAATGTGCCCTATGTCATAGCCTACAAATTATTTGGTTTTGGTGCACTTAAAGGTCATCTTCCAAATTAACAAAATTTTCCTACATCCTGGCTTTTCAACCTTAAATATAAATATTGTTTCCTAACTGTAAGTGAGGTTTGTTCTTTAAGAAATGCTAGTGTTTATTTAAAGTTGTCAAACTTTGTACATTTTTATTCTTTGGTCATACTATGTTCTCAAAATAATTAGGCTTTTAAAGTGTGCCTAATAGCAAAAGGAAGTGTGTGTGGACTAGAAACAACTATTGTGATTTAATACGAAACAATGAGAAGTTAGTCAGATTTTAATAAATTTCTTGCCACATAGTTTAATATTAATATGCTTTCCTGGACAGTTGAACACTATATTCTTCTATTAGCTCTCCTAGCATCATAACCAAAACCTGGCATCTATAAACACAGAAAGGGTTCACTTTTGTCTCTAATTTTCCTTTTCCCTATCAGACTCACTTTTCTAAAGTTATGTGGTGCCACTGTTAATTTTGAAGAAATCATTTCATTTTGAAATTCTAGAATAATTCATTGGATGGTTTCCCTTTACTATCTTCACTTAGGTACTGTAATTTTCTTATTACACAGGGTAATTTAACATTAGTATTATATGACATCTGTTCAATGACCCCTAAATTGACTTAGAAGTATGTTAGGAAAAGATTTTTCTCTTTATTTAAATGCTTAACAGAGTACTTTGAAGCCATGAGTGTGTATATATACACAGGCAACACAACGTATACCTGAAAGGGTGATGTTGCTACCTCGCTATCTAATCATAACACTGTTCCTTACGGAGTAAGTTTGGTATATATCATCAGATCCGCCTTGAACCCAATCCAAGGGCATTTATTTGCTAAAATATGCCCAAAGTCTCTTTTTAAATCAAAGCTTGTTCCACATTGTTGCCTCAGATCCAGTATTGTCTTGAATTGGAGTTCACCTTCTGCCTCCGTCCGCTTCCTAGTCATGGGACCTTGGACAAATGGGTCTCTCTCTACGTACTACTACACTCAGAAGTCTGCTGTGAGAATCACAACACTTAGCAGTTAACAAACACTGTCTAAACAAATACAGTATTACATTATCATTTTAATTACAGTGAATTCTGAAGCTAAAACGGTATTTTAGAAGATAACCAGATCAGGCATTTCAGTGTGCTAAAATATTTTATTGATGATTATTTTTCTAAAATAATTCTCTTGGGAGAGTATTTTCCTCACAAGTTTTCTTTAAAAATGATTCAAACAAGAATTGGAAGAAGAGAAAATTAAAATTTGAGTAACTACTCTGTGCTAGACATATTTCTAGGCACTTTCTCATAACTACATTTAATCCTCTCAATAATTCTAGGAGGTAGATGTCATATCCATTTTACAGATACAGAAACTGAGGCTCAGAGAGGTTATAACATAACTTACTAAGGACAAACAGCAAAAAGATATACTGACTCAAATCTCAGGCTGTGTGAGTGCAAAACCCATGGAAAAGTTAAGCTACAAACTTCTTCTTTCTTCCAAAATTATATGATAACTTTCAACTTGAAAACTATCACTAACAACTAAGGATAACAAGAGAGTAAAATAATGATCACTGTAGTACATCCAGAAAGTAAAAACATTTGTCTATTAGCCAATGTCTGTTTTACCTGGGTTCACTCCTTCAGCAGAGGGTCAGTGACAAGGTTCAAATGAGATTCTCACAATGTCTGTAAAATGTTGAAAGGCTTTTTAAATTCTTGTTAAGAAGTAAAACAAATCTGTAACCTAAATCTTACAGCACTTCTAAGTCATAAATCTTATATTTCAGTGTGAAAAATCAAAACACAACAAAATCTAAAGATCCCATAATTTTAATTTTGGTCCTAGGATCAGAAAAAAATAAAACTATTATTTTCCCAATATAGTAAGTGAATTAGAGATGATAAGACTATCTTATTTTCCTTTGAGTAAAGCTCATGTTGAAATATCTAGCCACTCTATTTAAAAATGGTATATTTCAATTTTCACTATAAATGATAATTTTTAGTCAGTTATTAATCTGTCATTTTGGGAAGTTAAAGAAACCTTTATCCCAGATGTAGTAGTGTTAGGAATTTCTAAATAAGCATGCATTCATAAAAGCCAAGTCTAGCCCATTTTTATAATAGAATATAAAATTATATACCATGAACCATTTTTCCTTGTGTTTTGTTTTGCATTCTAGTAATTTAATAAAGGTTTTTTTAAAAAATGCATGATCCAAGGAAGAAAAGCTCTATGCTTGTAGAAGAATGGTCAATTCTTTTGATTTTTTTTTTTCTTTCAGCATAGACCTATACAGGAAAAACATTCCTGAGATGAACATACCATCTAAGACATCATGACACTCACTGGCTTCAGATCTGGGGTTTCCATGAAACTAAGGCTTCAGGGCTTACTTTGAGGACTACCGATACAACGTTTTCCTTACTGGTTTTTTAAGTCATCAAAATGGTTGAGCATTTACAGAGTACTCAGCTAAGTAAAATACGCATTCATTCATTCAACAATTACTTACTGAGCACCTACTCATGTGCACTGTTGTATCTGACTCTTTGCCACTCTCTGGACTATAGCTCACCAGGTACCTCTGTCCATGGGATTCTCTAGGCAACAATCCTGGAGTGGGTTGCCATTTCCTTCTCCAGGGGATCTTCCCGACTTAGGGATTGACACTGTCTCTCCTGCCTTGGCAGGTAAATTCTTTACCACTGCCCCACCTGGGAAGCCCTGAGCACCTACTATATTCCAGCATTATTCTAAGTACTTAAGACATATCTGTGAGCAAAATCAAGATCCTTTCATGGAGCTGCCATCCCAGCAGGGGTGGAAAACAGATAAAACACAATGAAAATAAATAAGAAAATTATATAGCCTCTCAGAAGGTGATAAGTATACAGGATGGGGAAAAAAGGTAAAACTGAGCAGGACAAAGATGACGGGAGTGCTAGAAGTAAGGGCTATAACCTTAAATAGAGCGGTCAAGGTCAGCCTCGCAGAGGTGACATCTGAGCATGGCCCTGGAGGAGGAGGAGCTGGCTGTGCTACCATCTGAAGGAAGAGCTTCCTGAACACCTGGGGGAAACAGTCAATGTGAGAGACTGTTGTTGTTGTTGTTGTTCACTCAGTCATGCCTGACTCTTGATGACTCCATGGACTGCAGCATGCCAGGCCTCCCCATCACTCACTATCTGTAAGATATGTAAAAGATGAATACACTAAAAAGTTCCTAGTCCAGTGGCAGAGATGGAGACAAGTAACTACAACACAAATACTAACACTTGAATATGAATAGTGTAAATAGTTCAGTCGCTCAGTCATGTCCGACTCTTTGTGACCCCGTGGACTGCAGCACGCCAGGCTTCCCTGTCTATCACTAACTCCCGGAGTTTACTCAAATTCACGTCCATTGAGTTGATGATGTCACCCAACCATCTCATCCTCTGTCGTCCCCTTCTCCTCCTGCCTTCAATCTTTCCCAGCATCAGGGTCTTTTCAAATGAGTCACTTCTTCGCATCAGGTGGCCAAAATGTAAATAAGCAACAACAAAAAGAATGTATTTTTATATCTGGAAATTTACAATTACAATATTTTAGGACAGACATTGTCTGACATGACCTTTCGTTCTTCCAAGTGAAATCATTTAGCCAAATGCTATGCTCAAAATGGCTCTCAGAGTATTTGGTTGAACGCTGAACACAGAATCAGAGAGCAGCCTCTGCACGTTTGCTCTATGTATTTAATGTCATCCCTTTCAGACTATCGATCATCACCCCCAACCTGGAGTCATGTGCAAGATACTCAGTAGATGTTCTTTGGTGATGAATTTTTGACAGGCCTAGAGAACAAAATCCTTTGGCCAAACATTTACCCTTAAGAAACATTTCAATAAATCTCCCCTTCGAAGTAATCTTGTAGGTGGCAGCAGGAAACATCCATAACTAAAGAAAGTATAAAATTAGTACCTTGACTTAGTTTTCATTTTTTAAAAACATTCTTAATTTTTACACTTAGGTTCAGTTTAATTTCATCAGTCCACCACATCCTAAATATAACACAAAGAAAACAAAAAAACCCTATAGGTCATAGGAATCAGAAAGTAAAGATCTTTCTCTTTTCTATATGTGAGAAAAGGCATATCTTTATTTCTCATAGTAATAATCGCATTTCATGCCTTTTTGCTGTTTTTCTATTATACTTCATATAAGATGGTTCTACAGATCAGTTTCAGCTCTGTTCTACTGATGCATGCACAGAGTTCTAATTAACATCAATGGACATTATAAGCATGCCAAGGCAACACAGCATTTTAAACTTCTTGAATTAAACAAGACCATATGTTTTAGTGGTGCATAGTTGAATGATAAAATTGGTCTTCTGGTTTCTATACTGAAGGTTTGAATAGATAAACTAAGAAAATATTTTCAAGGAAGTTTTCCTTCCAAGTCTACATATCCCTATAAATTCACCCCTACTCTGATCTTTCATCTGAATATCCTCAGTACTAGTGTATTTATTCTGCAGGGTACTATTTACACGAGCTAATATAATATTTTGCAATTATTCTCAAATATCTTCAGTTGTTTCTGCTTTATTTTCCCAGATTATAAATTCTTTGAACACATAAACTGTTGAGCCTAATATTAATTCATAGTTTCTGCAACTATTTATTAAACATCTACAGTGAAGTAAGAACTGTGATGAGCACTGGAAAATTAAAAATGAGTAAGTCAAGGTTGCTGCCCCTGGGGAACACATACTGTAGCAGTAAAGATAAGAAAAACAAGCAATACAATGTGCAGTTTTATAGGAAAAATATATGCAAAGTTTTGTGTCAAGAGAGTTAACAAAGAAGACATTAATACTGTTAAACTTTGCCCACCAACATTGACTAGATCCGATTATAACTGGGATATAGAAAACTCACATATTTGTAGAAACAGCAGCTATAGGGTCAGCGGACCAAAGAAGATTCAAATAGGGAAGAGAACTCTATATAAACAAGCTGATAGATGTAGTGTGATCAAATACATAGAATGTCAAGATAGTAATCATAGTCTTTCATGTCAGTGGGATTAGAAAATTTAACAAAGTAAAATAGCCAGAATAAAATGTAGATTCTGATTTCAAAGAGGAAAAATTGGGCAGCAGAGAAATAAGGCAGTTTTAAAATTAAAAGGGAAATATGTCAATGTTTTCTCACTGCAAGTCAATAGGAGTAAATGTACCTCCCACAACATCTAAAGTATATTAATATTATTTCAAATTCTAGCCTTTAATAGTAAATAATCTGTAAGACTGCATGATTTTCTGCATGATTTTCTTGAGAGGAGACAATGGAGAGCTTCACCATTACATTTATCCGATGATACATTCACCTGAATGAACTATGTGAAATACAAACCACATTTTACATTTCTATCCTTTAGTTGCAGGTTACAAAGTTTTAATTGTTGAATTCATGTGTAGTAACCATTTTATCAGTGTTCTCTAAGTGTATTAAAACGAACTAAAGAGTACTTATCAATTCTTCCGAATGTAATGCCAATACCAAAAGCAATGACTTTTGTATTAATGTGGACCATGAAGACTAGAGTTCAGGGAAATATTTCAAACATGTCTTGATCCAGAAAGCATTTTCTTGCTTGCAAAGCATCTGAGTAAAAAGAGAATTTTTAAAGGCACTGCCATCATCAAGTGACAATAGTGGAAGAGAAAGGTACTTAACTTCAAGTCTAACTGATTGCAAGTGAAACATCTGACAAAGTTAGCATTCCCTGGTTTTAATATTTTTTTCCAGTATGGGTCTTCAGTAGAACATCATAGCCACTATAGAAAAAAAAAAAATTAAAAACAGACAGGCTCATTTCCATTCTACATTTCACATGCAATCAAAAAGACTTACAAAAAATAGTTCTCTCTTCCATCCTCCCTCACCGTCTTGGGAGCACAGACTTAAAGGAGAAGATGAGAGGTAACCACCCACAAAAAGGATGGAAAGGAGCCCCTTCTTAGATTACCATACAGAATTTTATTTCTATGTAACATCAAGTATACTTAACTAAAATCTACATTGTCTAAGAGCTCAGCTTTGTAAATGTCTAAAATTACATTACCACCCAAATCAAATTTAAAATCTAAATTAATTAAGCTCAATGGACAGATAAGTCTGCAATTGTCACTCAATGAACAGCTAAATCTGAGTCTAGCTATGCATGTATACATTCCAGAAAAATCTAAGAGATTCTGGAGAAAAAAAAAGTAAAAAAATTTACAGTTTTCTTTATCAGCCAGATAACTAAAGGCATAAGACTTCTTCTGAATTATTCAATATCTCCTTAAAGGACAGGGGGATAATTTCAATAATCTTTGCATCCCCAGAATCTTACACTGTGCCCAGAGAAGAGTAAGTACTAAATATGTGCATGTTGTATTTAAATATTTATTCAACTCTCATTTTAATTATTGCTATTTAAATTTTATTCCTAAAGATGTTTTCTAAATGACAGCTCTGGCTGTTTCTTAGAACTTAGTTTAAAAACTGAAATAATATTTACTCAATAAACCAATGAAATTTTTTAAAAAACAAATTATGGACTAAATTTTTTCTTAATTACTACTCTGAATCTTTTATTACCTCTCTAGAGTTCCACTCTCAAGTCTTTTATTATGACTAATATTCCACTAATTCTCTGGATTTAAGACTCTGAGATTACTTAATCCAGCATTCCGCAAAACATATCATGTGAAACACTGGCTCCGAAAAAAAAAAATGCTTACAGGTTGTTCCTGTTGGGGGGTGAGGAGAAGTTTCCACAGTCAAACCAGATTAGGAAAATCTAAGTTACTTGGGCTTTAAATGAAGAGTTCGTCCAGACTTTCTTATGTCAATGTGCATTATTGAATATGTGGTATTTTGACACATCATTATTTTACGCTCCACTAGAAAGGTTGAAAAGAGTTGTCAATCAAACCAGAGCAATACTTCCTTATCGAAATGATTTGTATGCTTCATCCTCATTACCAAGATGATGAAATGTGAAAACAGGTCATCTTAGATATGATAGCATGCAGTTTCTCCATTTGATGATGGAATCCGTTTTATAGGCTTTGGTAGAACAAGTGTTCATGATTTGGAAATTGATAAACTTCTAGTCCAAAGCCCTCATGAGGAAGAAAAACAACGCCCAAAAATGTTGCAGACCTGGTCACACACCTGGTTAATGAGAGCGAGCTCCTGTCTGCAGCTTTCCTCCTTTAATTTATTCATTCTTTATATTCCTCTCTTGAACCAAAGTTCTGTTGTACATTAACATGCCCACCTTTCACTAACCAATGTGCCCACAGTGTGTTTCCACTCTCCACTCCACCACCCTCTCCTCCTACAATCTCCTGCTAATTATAACTCCATCTATTGCATTCTTCAATATCCTCCAAAAGAACTGTCACTGCTTCAAATCCTAATCTAAGAAGTTCGTCAGCCATTCTGGGCAGAAAGACACACAATGCTTTTATTTCTTCTACTCCTTCCTTCAGTAGTAAAGCAAAGGAGGAAATGTTTATATAGAATCATAAAAACATGAAGTATATATAACTCCCTTTATTCTATAGATAACAAAATTTGGGCACAAAGTAGCCATCTTTCCAAGAATGTATATTCTTTAAAAACAGAGCTCACACTACTTACTATGTGGCATTATTTTGATACATAAGATGAGGCTACTTATTCATCACCATTCATTCATTCAACAAATATTTATTGAGCACCTATTCAGTAAGTGACAGATGACTGAAGTCTAGTTGCTAAGACGGCATAGTGAACTAAACACACAAAAAAACTCTACCTTGCCAGAGCCTACTATGCAGGAACCATGGGTTTTCCTGTGATAGAAACAGATTTTGATGATCAAACCTATCAATTTTCCCAGACTTATTTGATGTCCCACCCCTGCCTTTTTGTATCTTTCCAGGTTATTCTCCCTTACGGCCAGGGATTAAAGTTGCACAGAATGAATTTCTGGGAAGTGTCAAGTAATGTTAACACATGAGGGTAATATCTAATTGTGAACGATTTGACAAGAATGTATTTCATTCTAAGTTTACAGATGAGCAATAAGAATTAAAAGTACAAAACAGATTCTGGGTCCAGAAGGCAAGTTGGTAGTAAAAACAAACTAGTAAATGCAGATTACGCTTCCAAACTCATTCTTCAACAACGCCAAAAACAGGATAGCAAACTCAGAAACTTGCTGTGATTATCTAAAATTTGCATAAGAAATATTGATCAAAATGGAATATACTATAAACAGTTGTACCATTCTGTGAGCCACCATGGATTTCTGTAACAAAACTAAATCTTAAAAACTATAGCTATAAAATATAAAATAATTTGCTTGCTTAAGTAATCTAGCAAGTTAGATTAGCAGTGCATTCCTAATTTGCAATTATGTGGTTGAATACAATAAATATATCTATTATTGAAGGAAATGCTTACCATAGTAGTAACCGAGAAAATTTAAATTCTATAAATGTATATCTCGTAAAAGTCACCTAAATAACTGATATCTTTGTCATTTCATGGTAATTTTTATAACGTTCTAAAGTGACTAATACAATTGCAAATATACTAAATGTAAGAAAAAGAGAAAAATCAAGAGAATTAAACAGGGATTTTAAATTTTCAAAGGGTTGATTTCAAATGCAAAGGCACAAAAATTGAGATAATTTGCCACTGCATCTCAATAAAATCTATTCAAAGCATTTTAAATTAAAATATATCTAGCAGAAGCAGCCATGAGAGATTCAATCTCTAAATAAAATGTTTAGGATGAAACTATATACTAGAAAAGACTGACGATGAAATTTCATCAAGTATCTAGCCACGTATTAGTAACTCCTTGTGGAATGTCATTCACATCCCATTCTTCATTAAACATATTTGTTGAGAGAAAAAGATGGCTTGTTTTAATAAATCCTTCTATGATCTGTTAGGTAAATTATTGTGAACATGTTTAGATAAACATCTAATAATTCTACCTATATGATTCCCAAAAGTCCATGTTGTCTCGATAAACTGTAAAATTATCATTTGTTTTCAGAACTTAAAATATTTCATATTTAGTGGTCATTGTTAATTAGAGAATTTCTCAAACAAAATTAAAACTCGTTTGTGTTCATGACTATTTTATCTCTTTTGCTACTAGATTTTGTTATGTATTTTATAATTATTAATGTGGGTGAAGAATTTATTCTATATTTAACAAAAAATTAACAAATTCCACATTTAACAAACCATATGCCCAACACCTTATTCATACATATGCATTTATTGTTCTACAGCAATTTAGCCTCATGCAACAAACGATTTTTAAAACTCTTCTAATAATTAGATGCTGTGCAGCAACTTTTCAACATTAACTAATACTTTATTATATCACGGAGTTATTAAAACACTTTGTTTTAGTAAAGAATATAGCTGTATTTGAGTACTCATCAACATTTTAAATATAATTTTTCTTAGCTTCCAAAAATATTTTCATTCATGCAAGAAAGGACTCATGCTTAACAGTCAACATGTTAAATTAATAACATTTTCAAGATTCTATAAAAACTCAAAACATAGCAAAACAAAATGTGAAATTTTTTTTAATTCTTGGGTGGTCTGCTGAAGAAAATTTAGCTACATATAAAACCATAAATTACTGTTAAATCAGCTATTTGGATACAAGATAAGTTAATTTATGAAAACGTGTTTTAGTTTATAGAAAGTCTACACATGAAAGACAATTTCAATGAGATGTCCAAGCACAAGGGAGTTGGAAGCCTGTTGAAAATGGAAAAAGGTTTTGCACTCTACAAATATTGTTTGAACATAATATAAGCAGAAAAAATCTGTGGTTTGTAAATCCATGTGTGCTTAACTGAATATTTTTAACATACTTTTGTTAGTTTTCACAATGCACCTATGTGCTAATGATATCAATACCCTTTCAAGTTGTGAAAGAATGTAGACCTAGTGCCATCTACTGGGAAAAGTGGATACCACTCAATCAATTAATTGCAAATTATTTTGTGAATTAGGGGAGCTGAAATCTGAATGTCTTTTTTTTTTTTTAAAGAACTCTTTGTTTCTTTTAAAAAAAAAAAAATAGCCCTCCACAAGGCACTTTCAATTTAATCAGATTAAATTAGGTAAGATGAACATACAAGAATGTGAAGCCAGAGAATAGAGGACATTAAACTGAACTCATGGAAGAAAATTTCATTGGTAACATCAATACAGAAATTGGAAAGACTGCGTTCTGGTTAGAGTTATTGTGTTGGTTTCAAGTGTATCTTTCAGAAGACAGGTTCTGAATCTGTGGTCCAAGAGCCCTCAACTACAAGCATCTGAGTATCTATTAAAAAAAATCTTGAAACTATATGAAAAGTTGCATAGGTGCACATATATTTCTTTTCTTCTGGAGAAGAAAAGTCATAACTTTAATTTTTTTAAAAAAATTTTTTATATTAAAGATGATTCATGTTTTTATGATCCAAAATGGTTATAAAATAAAAACAATACAGAAAGCCAGTCTACCCGGTAGGTGAGTAGCACACCACTGACGTCAATTATTTCTCTAGAGTAAAATACAAAGATAACATCAGATGCTACTAATGAAAGACTGCCCGCTCAGACTTAAATAATAGTACTTCTTACTTATGGATATTGCTTTGGTGCATGTATGTAGTACTGTCTGTTTACAAATGCAGAACTTAAAGCCCAACAGACAATATTAATTTGTTCCAGAGAAAAGCGACCAAAAGAACCAGAGTTCTTAACTTCTCATGGCAAGTATTTGTTGTTGTTGTTTATTTGCTAACTCATGTCTGACACTTTTGCAACCCCATGGACTGTAGGCTATAATATGTACTTATTATACTATAGGTTATAATATGTATAATTTGTACTTATAATATGTACTTATTCCCTTCCTCAAACAATTTATCACCAAAACTCAAATTGCTGGAGAGAAAAAGTAAAAGAAATTTTGGATAATATACTTTGAATCTGTGTTACCATTTTTTACTGTTATTTGTTTGGCTACAATGTGATTTATACCTAAGAAATCTACCATATTGTATTAAAGCAACAAAGTGAGAAAAGAGAAATTGGATTTTTTTTTACAGTATTTTCAAAAGGCACCCAAACTATGAACTTTAATTTAACCTTCCCATTAGATTTATTTGAGGCCGAAAAGAGTCTCAGATAAATTTGTCCTCTCTGTTATAGCTATCACTTCACCTACATGTAAACTTTCCAAATGTTTATTCATTCATTTAACAAATATTTATTAAGTGCCAGGCACTGTGCTAAGCTCTGGAGCCACAGGCCTCTGATTCTTAGGGAGCCCTACTTAACCAAATGATAGTCCTACTTACAAACACCATTTGCAAAGTATCTGTCCTTAAGACTTCTAATTTCTACATTAGAATATTATGACATAACACCTTTACAAACTGCATAAACTGCCATGTGATCTTCAATTCATGGACCGTTAAACATGCCAGTGAAGTCTGTAAGAGTAACAACCACATATTATGCGTATGATGTTGGAGAAAAGCAAAATTTATCACTGTAATTAGGACTAAGACAAATACTCTCACTTGGCTGAAAACTACCATGATATTTAGTCTAAGTTACAGTTAGACTTAATTTTTATCAAGCACTGAAACTATGTGTAAAATTGTACTTCCTAACCCTTCCTAAGATAAACCCTTCAGTCCTGATTTAGAGGCAAGGAATTCTAATGTTCAAACATGGACAATATTTCTGTCCTCCCACAAAAACCAAGCAGATTTTTCTGTAAATTCCCAGCCATTAATTAGTACCGACTCTTAAGATCTGATTAACCCAAAGCCACATAAGAACAATGACAGTTCATAAAATCACAGAATTTCAAAACTGAAAAGATTTTCTAATTTAAATTCCTCATTTTAAAAATAAAGAGACTGAGATCTGGAGAGGTTTACTGGTATTTTCAAGGTCACACAAGTTAAATGATAGAGCTGTGGTTAGTTCTCTGACTCCTATTCCAGTGCTCTTTTCAATACATAAAAGAAACTGTTATAGGAAATTAAGAAGAGCTCTGAGAGAAAAAAAAAATACCTTTAATTATAGACATGAGCAAACCATAACTCAGATGCACTTAATAAGCTCTAAATTGAAATTATGCCTATTTAAAAAGAAAAAGAAAAGGAAGTCAAAGCTGAAAAATGATAGATCAGCCTTCTGGGATATGGCCTTCATACAGGTCAATCCAGTTATAATCAACTTTAAGAGCCTGTTCCAATTATTTTTCAGTTCTGGAATTATTTTGTACTGAATAATACCTAAAATTAGTAGGGTACTGGCTAGGGAGCAGAAATCTTCTTGATTTACAGAGATTTTTGTTGCAATGCGTTTTGACCAGGGAACAGTAAATTAAAGCAAGACGTCAAACTTTTACCTTAATTTCCTGTATCTCCAATTTTGGCCTCTTCCCTTTCTACTTGAATAAAGTAATGAGGGCTAGAATTCCCATTTCAATTTCATTTTTCTTTTTCAAAATTTAAATAGTTTGTTTCACATTATTGTTGAACTTAGCAGTGTCTTCAACATATCTACTTTTCTAAGAGTAAAATTCCATGAATCTGGGCAGACTCTGGGAGATAGTGAAGGACAGGGAAGCCTGGCATGCTGCAGTCCATGGGGTCACAAAGAGTCGGACATGACTGAACAACAAGAATAAAATTCTGTTAGAAAAATGGATGGTAACAAAGATTTTGCTGACACCAAAGTTATAAAATATGTGCACACTGGAAATTTCATAACACTTTAAAAAGTACAAGATCCTTGAATGGCTAAGCAGTCATGGAATACTACTCTACCAAATCATTTATCAAAGTAAAATAGGCTTACAAGCCCTGAGCAAAAAAGACCGAGTCCATCTGAGCATCCATTAGTACTAGATAGTAGGAATAAAAGAAATGTGTTGTATGTTTATAGGACTTGAATTCTGGTTCAGTGGGATGTATGAGTAAAATAAAGAGATCAAAACAACAAACTGAGATGGTTATTTCTCAAATATAAAGTGCATTTGTGGCTCCGATTAAAGTAAAAAGAGTTTAGTGCAATATGGGATGTATTGAAATGTTTTTAAAAGTCTATTTTACTAGAAAAATAGAAAAAAAATATATTTATCAATATGTCTACAGATGTCTACAGTGATGTAGTGAACATTTATATACAGTACTTACTATATGTCTGCCACTATTATAAGCATTTTTCACATCCTAAGCTATTTTTGTTCTCACAGCAACCCTTTCAGGTGAGTACTATTATTATTCCCATTTTACAAACAAGGAAGTCAAGGCACACAGCCAGTTAAGTGGCAAAGCTAGAATTTAGATGTGTGGAATCC
Organism: Antilocapra americana; assembly: GCA_007570785.1. Lineage (NCBI taxonomy): Eukaryota > Metazoa > Chordata > Mammalia > Artiodactyla > Antilocapridae > Antilocapra > Antilocapra americana. Next base: position 7,359,088 of record ML663563.1, on the reverse strand, counting down.
CAGAATTTGTGTGCTTAAGCATTGTGCTATAATGGTTACTTCTTAAAAATTATCATCTTTGTTGAATTTATCTCTAAATCATGTGGATATCAAAATTTAAAGACACATATTTTGATTAAACAATTTCATTATGAAACCTCTTAACTCTACAACTGTCATATTTCGAGTGATACCATGTTAATTAATGTTTCCATAAATACTTAGCCTCCTTGGTGTATGACAAACTAATGTTACAAGAATTATGCTAGTGCTCTCATATCTGGGGTTTTTTTCCAGTGGAAAACATGGTTACATATTAAATAACTTGCATACTCCAATTATTATGTGCATGTGCACTCAATTGCTCAGTTGAGTCTGACTCTTTGTGACCCCAATGGACTGTAGCCTGCCAGGCTCCTCTGTTTGTGGGATTATTCAGTCAAGAATACCGGAGCAGGTTGCCATTTCCTCCTCCAGGGGATCTTCCCGACCCAGGAATTATTATACGTAGTTCATAGTCATGGAAAAGTTTCACACAGGGCAGAAACTACACTAGTTGATGCTCTCCGTCCAGCTTACAGACAAGAAATAAAACTTGTCAGTTCTATAACTTGAATTTTTCTCTTATCCATCCCCCTTCTTTCCACACCTACTGTAATAATCATTGTTAAGGCTCTCCACGCTCCATGAGTCCCTCCAGCCTCAAGCTCTTCCAACATATTCAGTGGCAGCAGTACAAGAACATGGCAGGTTGGGGAGCAAAAGTGTCAGGAAGAGTGGTTGTGGACCCCAAACATTAAGCTTTATTGACCTCTCAACACAAACAGACATAAAAGCTATTTTTTTAAGTGGACAGTGTTTACTATTCAAGTATATCTTCAAGACAAAATCCTTATACTCACTTCTAATTAAGGTGCCATCTCAACCTTCTCTTAGAAATATCTGGAACCAGCACTGACCTTCCATTATACTAAATCAATAATCCTTATAAATGCAAACCAAGTCATTTTACTTCCCCTCATCCCTTCCCTAAGATTTAAAATTTTTAAAACATCATATAAGGCACTTTACGGTTTGTCTACCTTGCTTTCTTATCTCTTCTAACTTGCTCTCACCCACCAAGCAAGCCATATTGAACATACCTTGCCTTTTCAGGTCTTCATGTATTTCCTACACTACAGAAACGTCCTTCTCCCTCCTTGGACATACTTGCTCATAGTTTGAGATTCAGCTTAAGCACTATATCCTACATGAAGCCTTCCTTAAACTTCAGAGACCTTCCCTCCCTTCCCTGAGAGCTAGGACCATCCTCTACATTCTCCTAACATCCGAGGCATAAATATTTAAGTCTTATCACCACATGGTTCAGTGGTCTTTACACAGTTTCAGCTCCATCTTGTGCTTGTTAAAGAAATTAGCTTGATCTTATTTATCATTGTATCCTCACTGCTTCACACAATGCCTGGCACTCATAGTTAAGATTCAATGAAGATTTAATGAGTTAGAATGAAATTCTCTATATAATATATTAATAGAGACACGTATAACTAAAAGAAAATAAAAGTAATATTGATAATAATGTTCACAGAAAATATCTGGCCATTGCGATTTTCATAACAAAATTATGATGTTAAATACAGGCAAACAGTAAAATTTTGGACTTTTATGTCTCACTTGTTTAAATGCTTAAAATCACATTTTAAAAAAGACTGGTTGGTGGTTTTAATTTAAGAACCAGTTAACACATGCTATAGTAGCTCTCTTTATTTGGTCATTGTTAAATAGAACATCTTTTCTTTGCAAGTACAATAACTTTATTACACTAAAGTTGCTCATTTTAATTTTTTTTCTTTCCTAAAGGAATGACCACATGTGGAATGAAAAGCATTTTCATTATCCTTTAACAAGATGAATGTCCTACTTTGTGTGATTTGGGGCAGTTTCTTATCAAGACTGCCAGCCTCTTATGAACATTATGATTTTCAGATGTGTAGTGTGCATTAAAGAATAAGAAGATATCATGAAATATTAGTGACAATTATATACTAAGCAAGGAAACTGGACAATGTTTCCAAGGGTTGTAAGGATTGTGGAAATGAATGTTACTCAAAGTAGAGTGGTGATTTATAACCAATTTCCTTCTTCAAATTAAGGGCCCAAGTAAAAGCAAACGAAATTTAGCAAAGCATTGTGGTGTATCATTTCCTGCAGCAGAAACACCCCCCACCCCGGACCAGTGCCCTCACTTAGTACAGCACAAGAAGCAGCAACCTGAGGGAAGCCCACAGGCTCGCAGGGCAACTGGCTGGCTCTTTGTCACCAAATGCAGCAGGTTGAATGCAGACATCACTGTGATATCTTCACCAACAAAACGAGACGCAAAGAACAGGGGCAAGAGCTGAGTAGGAGAAAAAAAGAAAACAAAAACAAATTAAAACATCACAAATGTTAAACACATTCACTGCACAATTGATGGTTACGGTTTTATCCGGAACTGAACACACACACACAGTGCTAATAAATTGCAAATGCCTACTCTTCAGATGGTGAGCTTACTTTCAACCCAGGCTTATTTACATCTTATGAATAAAATACACACTATATAACAGTGTAATCTGTGAACACACTTTGCAAGAGGTTGGAAAAAGAGACAAAGTTTAAAACAGTTGAAAGGAATGAACGTTTACTGAGTTCATACCAAGTGACAGGAACTGTCTAGGGCCAAATACACATATATTGTGTCATTTAATTCTTAGAATAAACCCAGGAGGTAGGTTTTATCACCCAATGTATATGTGAGGAAGCCAAGGCTCAAAGGTCGAAGGGCACAAAGCAAACAGCCAGTGGTGGGAAAAAAAAATTAGAAAGCCTTGTTCTATCCAACTACAAAGTCCCCCTCTCTCCTCACACCACGTTGTCTTCTTCAAGCAATTATTTGCAAATCTAGAGAAGACTGCAAAGTACTGTAAGGTTAAGAGATTTCTTTTGTTAGATCTTCATACTTTTAAAAAATAGAGAGCCAAATAACCTAAGGACAACTAGGAAGCTTCACTTTAGAAACAGCGTTAACGTTTGAAGACGACATACCAACTATGAATTTTCATTTGATTTTATGATTTATAATTTCGAGATCAATTATGTAACCAATGTTCACAACCTAGCCTTAAAGGGGGTAAACATAATTTTTAAAGCTTTTGGAAATGAATCATGTGAAACTGTGTGAATGTTAAACTTTAGAGAAAAGTTGTTAGGATTTTCTTTAAAGTTTTAGACAATCTTTCAGTTGGTAAAGATTAACTTCAAATGAAGGTGGAAATACCAGATAAATACTAACTTCCCATATTTTATTTAAAATTAACATCACAAGTGCTCTTTACCACTAAATGTCCAAAAATGGTTATAAAATTAATGTCTCGTTCATTTCCTGACCCTCACCCTCCACTCCCTCTCCCCCCAAATAAAAGTCTGTTCCTGGTCTCTCCTGACCTCCTCAAAGAACAAACACATAATAAACAGTAATATATTTGACCAAATCACTCTGGAGTATATCTGACAGGAATCTGCTTGTATTAACATGCCTGAACTCTGACTTCTCCAAACTAAACTCACTACAAAACCAAAACATTTTTGTGTTACTAACTGGAGACAAAAAGGAGGAAGAGGGAAGGTAAGTATCACAATGCACAGCCTGAAAGAACCATTAAACATAAATAAACATGTCATTTGCACGAGTGACTGCAGAGCAGGGGAAAGAGAGCATTCCTTTGGAGCAGACTACTGACTAATAAAAGATCAAAGGTCTATACCTAACAACACTATAAATAAAAATCTATCTTTTCCCCTGTGACCTTCTCTGCGAGGAGTAAAGTGTGCACGGTGAATGTGATTACTTAGCAAAGCTGCAGCCTCATCGTGCTCCTGCAGTTGACCATAAAACGTCTCCCTATTCTGTTTCATCAACGGCTGTACCAGGCGGCCTGCGCGCCTACCGATGGCCACAGCCATCTGGCTTGTGTCAAAGCCAGCGCACAGGAAGAAAGGGAGTGATGTCACTCTGCAGGTCAGGCAAAGAACAAAGATGCATTCTACAATTAAAAGCTGAGAGCCTCAAATACCGGGGGCCCTTCAGTGGGATATGACGACGTGATTTAATGTTCTGACGCTTGCCTTTATTTCTACCCAAAAAGCCAGGGCTCCATCTAGTGGCAAATTAGTTTTGCCCAGTTTGCTTTAAAAGGGAGCCCATCTGTGTTAGCATCCAACAAAGCAGAGTAACAAAGTGACTACTTTCAGAGCAATCTAGCCTTTTTAACAAAAAGTACAGGGCCCTCCATTCTCAAGTCCTACAAAGCATGCCATTTCATAGGTTGGGATTGTGATGATAACAGACAAAGCAGCTAATTTTGCAAAAATGCACCATGTACTACAGTCTACCCTGAAAAAAATGTAGCTGAGATAGAAAGTGAGAAACATTTCTAGAGAACGGATACATATGTCTCGGAATGCCTTGGTAAAATCAGACTCACAATGTTGTACTCCAGGAAACACAATTAGCCTAGTTAATATGGCTCTAAATGCGACACCAGGAGGAACTCATCTATAGAACAGAAAACGGAATATTTTTATGGTGAAACGATGTAACAAATTTAGTTTAAACTAACATTCTCCACTTAGTTTCTCTTAGTTGACGCTTGCAATACATGAAATAAAATACGCTGACAAACCAATCTAAACTTCAGAATACACTGGATGAAAGACGTGACATCATAGTGGATGGGTGGGATCTATGAGATCAGGTTGCCTGGGTTTGAACCCTGGTCCTGCCCCTAAAGAGTAGCGTCACCTTGGCAGAGTGGCTGACCCTCTCAATGCCTCAGTTTCCTCAACTCTAAAATAACAGGTCAGTTAATCGGTTAGAACCACTTGGAGCAACTCCTGGCACATAGTTTATGTTCACAAACATTAGCTTTTACTATTATTTAAATGTATAAGTATTTGTTTTTATTTTAAAAACATGAATCAGAAATTTCTAACAGTCCATTTATACCCAATCCTACTGAGCCTTAGCAGGCCATTCTCCAAACATAGATTCCTATTTAGGCCAGAAAACTTACTACTCTTGGATTGATTTCCATGGTAGGATAAAGATATTCTAGGCTTGGCAGCTGATGAAACCCTTGCCATATGACAGGCAGTATTCTAAGCACTTCGCATTTATTAGCTCTTTCAATCCTCAGGACCTTACAAAAGGAAAGTTGCTCAGTCGTGTCCAACTCTTTGTGATCCCATGGACTGTAGCCTTCCAGGCTCCTCCGTCCATGAGATTTTCCAGGCAAGAGTACTGGAGTGGGCTGCCATTTCCTTCTCCAGAGGATCTTCCTGACCCAGGGATCGAACCCAGGTCTCTCGCATTGTGGGCAGACACTTCACCATCTAAGCCACAAGGTACATATTATCATTTTCCCACTTTTATATGTAGAGATTGAGGCATAAGGAGGTTAAGGACTTTACCTAAGATCTCCTGGCTGGTAAGAAGCAGAGCCCTTATGTCACTGGACTGAATGATTTAACAGATTTGAACCCAAGCCATCTAGTTCCAGGGCCAGTGCTCTTGACCACTATAATCAGCAATGAAAAGTCTAAGGTTGTTACCAATTTACATACTGTGACTCTATGTTCTCTTAATAGACAATGTGGCTGATAATAAATACTTAATAAAGATTCATTTAATTCAAAAAGAGGAACTAAATGATTTAGTTCCAGCAAAGAGGAACTAAAGAGCCTCGTGATGAAAGTGAAAAAGAGAGAAAAAGCTGGCTTAAAACTCAATATTCAAAAAACTAAGATCACAGCATCCAGTCCCATCACTTCATGGCAAATAGATGGGGAAACAATGGAAATAGCGACAGACTTTATTTTCTTGGGCTCCAAAATCACTGCAGATGGTGACTGCAGCCATGAAATTAAAAGATGCTTACTCCTTGGAAGAAAGGCATGACCAACCTAGACAGCATGTTAAAAGCAGAGACATTACTTTGCCAACAAAGGCCTGTCTAGTCAAAGCTATGGTTTTCCAAGTAGTCACGTATGGATGTGCGAATTGGACTATAAAGAAAGCTGAGCTCGAAAGAATTGATGCTTTTGAACTGTGGTGTTGGAGAAGACTCTTGAGAGTCCCTTGGACTAAAAGGAGATCCAACCAGACCATTCTAAAGGAAATGAGTCCTTAATATTCATTGGAAGGACTGATGCTGAAGCTGAAACTCCAATACTTTGGCCACCTGATGTGAAGAACTGACTCATTGGAAAAGACCCTGATGCTGGGAAAGATTGAAGGCAAAATGAGAAGGGGATGACAGAGGATAAGGCGGTTGGATGGCATCACCGACTCAATGGACATGAGTTTGGGCAAGCTCCAGAAGACAGACAGGCCTCCCTGTCGTAGCAACTGAACTGAACTGAATTCAAGAAGATTATTTGAACTCTCTCTTGACTTTGAGTGGAAAAAGTACAGAGTTAAGGAAGTAAAAAGCCTAAGACATATTCAGACGTCTAGATTTAATCTTTCTGTCCCACCACATGTAACTTCTCTTTCCCTTTCATCTTCAAATTTTTTCTCTACACTCTTGATACACCTTTAGGATATATAACCTAGAGAAGCCCAGGATTGAGTCCGCTTGCATCTACTAAAGCTTCAATATGTTGATGATACAGTACTTCTGAGGATCAAACAAACCAACGCTTACTCTCCACACTACCGCCCCACCGATATTCAAGTTTCAATTAGCCTGCTTTTTCCCATTGTTCCCCTTGACCTGCCTGGACAAAGACCCTAGCCAGAAACAATTCTAGTCCAAAAAGAGGCAAAAGAAACACATTCTTTGAGTGATGACAATCTTTGGGAAAAGACTTAGCATTAAACACCCCTTACATTGCCTGGTGGTCCAGTGGCTACAATTCCATGCCCCCAATATAAGGGGCCCAGGTTAGACCCCTGACTGGAGCACTATATTCCACATGCCGCAACTAAGCATTTGTGTGCTATACCTAAAAAGGGTCCTCATGCCACAACCAAGACTCGGTACAGCTAAATAAATAAATAACATTCCCTGGAAATCAATACTGAACAAAGACTGATCTCAGTTGGCCTTGGCCTACAACGGCTTGGAGCAGGGCTTGGGTCTGGGTCATGGTGGTGAGAGCACCAGATCCTAGCCACTAGGCCAGTGGTCAGTGACAAGGGCCCTGGCCTTCAGCTTTGCAGAAAAGATTTCCACAAAGAAAGTAGTGAAGCAAGTAAAGTATTTATTAAGAGGTAAAAAAAGAGTAGGGTACATGTGGATAGACACATGGGCGGACTCAGAGAGTCGCTGAGTTGCTCCCTTGAGGCAGGCTGAGTTACTCTCATGGGGCACTTCTTTTGTGTCTCTGACCAATCATGTTGATTTGCCTGGCTCACGGTCAATACTTGGTATATCTCAGGATCCTCCCATGTGTACTCTTAACCAAGACGGATTCTACTGGAGAGGCCTGTGAGTAGCCTGGCATTAGTTAGCATCATTCCCCTTTGACCTCCAAGGGCCTTTTCTGTGCGTGTATAGTCAGGGAGGTCTCCTGATTTTGAGAATGAGAAACATGTGGTCTGCACAGGGCCCAGGCTCCTCCCTTCATTGTCCTGCTATTCTCATTTTGGAGTTTCAGTCCATAGGGAATGAATCTCCCATCGCTTTATGCTGGCGGGTAGTACGGGGAGCGGGGCGGCAGCAGCCTCTACCTCCTGCCTCAAGACTATCCAGAAAATCTATAGCTCCCCAAGTTTATCCTCAACTTCCTCACTTTCATGTTGCTTCTTGTTTGTTTTTTACGTATCTTGAATTGGAGGATAATTGCTTCCCAATGTTTTATTGGTTTCTGCCATACAGTCACGTGAATCAGCCATATTGTACTATTTTTGACTCAAATAATTTCACAGGTGAATAACATTTATAGGTAACCAACACGTTCTTTTTAAATGCTAGACACAATTTACACATCTTTCTAATCTCTCATAATATCTAATACATCACTTTGGAATTATTTAGTGTTTAAAAATAGGGGTTGAATGATCCCTAACAAGTAGTACAACACTATGTGTTGAGAACAGAATTAGATTACACAATTGTCTATAATCTTCTGCTTGCAACTTTTCAATGATTCCTCTCTGCATGTTGCAGGGTTTTCCAAACCCTGTTCTGAGAAACAGGCATTACCCTTTCAAACAAAATTAGTAGTGGAAATGCTACCCAATAGGAAGGGCCTGAGAGGTTTCACAATAAATACACCTGTTTACCTCTGTCTCAGCTGGTGGCTTTCAAATGGTTTTGACCTTACAAAACCCCTTTCTTTCCTTACACCGGCCCACAGAACACATTCTGGTAAATCCTTCGGATCATGTCCAAATTCCTGAACAAAGCATCTAAAGTTCTACATCTAGCTGCTGCCTAACCTTCAGCCTTTTCTCTTGCCATACTCCACATCCCACCCCACCCTACGTTCCTGCCATACCAATATACTCATCTGTTGTTCAGTCGCTAAATTGTGCCCGACTCTTTGCAACCCCATGGACTGCAGCACAAAAGGCTTCCCTGTCCTCCACTATCTCCTGGACTTTGCTCAAACTCATGTCTATTGAGTCAGTGATGCTATCTTACCAGCACATCCTCTACCACCCTCTCCTCCTTTTGCTTTCAATCTTTTCCAGCATCAGGGTCTTTTCCAATGAGTCAGCTCTTTGCATCAGTCAGCCAAAAATAACTTTCCCCAAACAGGTTTGCTGTTTCCTACTTCCACCTCCAAATCTTTCTTCATTCCATATCCTTCTCTCCTTTCACCATTCTCAACTCCCACCCCTTCTAACTTCTCATTTGAGTTCCCAGTGAAGCACTAAGCATGCTGTCACATCCCTTATTAACAATTTTTAGGGCACAGAATGCTTACACACCCCGCATTCTGGATTATAAACCTCTTAAGCGTAGAGACAGTGTCTTTTTCATCTTTGTATCCTAGTACCTGGCACCAACAGCCATCCATGAATTGAGTGGAAGAATGATTATATAAATAACTGACTATGGCAATGGTTGCTCAGGATCATTATTTACCACCCTGTTATCTCGGCCATCTCAACTGTTTAAGGGTGCTTAAAGGTAGGAATCTGAACTAAGATCAGTTGATTCCTTCATGGAAATTAGAAGTATCTGTGAAGAGGTAGGAAGTTGAAAGTGCAATCTGACCTGAGATCTGAAGATAATTCAAATGCCCTATTTTGGTCAAAAACGTTTACTTCTCCATCTTTTCTTATCCCTAGAACTCCAACATCCAAAAATTTGACAAATGTTAGTTTGTTAGATTTTTGGTTTGGGTTTATTTTTATTTCCTTTTTTTTTTTCTTGAAATTGAACAATCATCTGCCAAAGAGATGATATAAACAGGGAAGCAGGGAACTCACACAGTTGATAATTAACTCCAAAATAAATGAGCCAATTGATTGTGCTAGTAGATTTAAAAAGTCAAACCTAAAGGTCAAATCCCTTCCAAAAAATGCCAAAAGAATGTCTATAGCAGTGGTTTTCCATGAGTTGCCCCCAAAACTTTGAGGGCCAACAGAAAGTTGACAAATTTGAATTTTGTCAAGTAAGAACAAAAAGCCCCAAACCCTAATCTCACCATAATTTCAGAAAAGAAAGATTATATCGACACCAAGAATTCAGAAAGCAACCTCAAGATAAAGAATGCTCTTTTGAATAATATATTTAAGTTTTGAGGAAAAACATTTCATTGTTGCTATTATTCTCATTTCTTATGAAAAGAAGAAACTTCATCATGGGCCAGCATGTGGAAACCACTAATCTAAATGTCTAGGATATAGTTCTATACTCGGCATCCAGTTTACACTCAGCTAATATTTGCTGAATGAATTGATCAACCAATTATTTACTTCTCAAAATCAACATGCCTAATTAGCTAGAATCTAGAATCGGGCATTTCTTTTGTTAAGCAGAGATCTTTTTATACTTGTTATAAGACACAGCAGAACCCCAGCTATTCAGAATGCTCAATCATCCAAACCATTTAGAGATAACACTTTTAAGATATCAAATTTTAGTCAGCTCACCTGTATAAATTCCTACCACATGGAAAACAATGTATTAAGAGCTGATTAATATACAAAGATATATGTTGTCAAAAAAACATACTAGTCTAGATGGAACCAAAAGATATGTACTCAATGCCTTTACTGAGGCAGAATTAAAGTAAATGGAGTTTCAGAGGAAGGACAATTTCTTTCAGCTTATGGGCCTTTCCTGGAGCTCAGAGGGTAAAGCATCTGCCTATAATGTGGGAGACCTGGGTTCAATCCCCGGGTTGGGAAGATCCCTGGAGAAGGAAATGGCACCTCACTCTAGTACTCTTGCCTGGAAAATCCCACGAACGGGGTCCCAAAGAGTTGGACACAACTGAGTGACTTCACTTTTACTTTCACTTTAGAAGGAGGAAGTGACAGGGTTACAAGGGGTTGGGAACCAAAGAAAAATTACATAAAGAAGAATATTTTACTTAATATCTCCAGGATTAGCCATTTTTTAATTTTTTGATCTTAGCATCCCTTTACACTCCTAAAAAAATTATCAAGGACCCCAAACACCTTTTGTTTCTGTAGTTACACGCATCGATTTTTACTATATTAGAATTAAAACAGCCATTTAAAAATATTTGTTTATTCCATTTCAGTATCAGTATCAGTTCAGTAGTTCAGTCGTGTCTGGCTCCTTGTGACCCCATGAACTGCAGCACGCCAGGTCTCCTGTCCATCACCAACTCCTGGAGTCTACCCAAACCCATGTCCATTGAGTCGGTGATGCCATCCAGCCATCTCATCCTCTGTCGTCCCCTTCTCCTCCTGCCTCCAATCCTTCCCAGCATCAGGGTCTTTTCCAATGAGTCAATTCTTTGCATGAGGTGGCCAAAGTATTAGAGTTTCAGCTTCAACATCAGTTCTTCCAATGAACACCCAGGACTGATCTCCTTTAGGATGGACTTGTTGGATCTCCTTGCAGTCCAAGGGACTCTCAAGAGTCTTCTCCAACACCACAGTTCAAAAGCATCAATTCTTCGGCGCTCAGCCTTCTTCACTGTCTAACTCTCACATCCATACATGACTACTGGAAAAGCCATAGCCTTGACTAGACGAAATTTTGTTGGCAAAGTAATGTCTCTGCTTTTCAATATGCTATCTAGGTTTGTCATAACTTTCCTTCCAAGGAGTAGGCATCTTTTGATTTCATGGCTGCAATCACCATCTGCAGTGATTCTGGAGCCCAAAAAATAAAGTCTGACACTTTTCCCACTGTTTCCCCATCTATTTCCCATGAAGTGATGGGACCAGATGCCATGATCTTAGTTTTCTGAATGTTGAGCTTTAAGCCAACTTTTTCCCTCTCCTCTTTCACTTTCAGCAAGAGGCTTTTTAGTTCCTCTTCACTTTCTGCCATAAGGGTGGTGTCTGCATATCTGAGGTTATTGATATTTCTCCCGGCAATCTTGATTCCAGCTTGTGCTTCTTCCAGTCCAGTGTTTCTCATGATGTACTCTGCACAGAAGTTAAATAAGCAGGGAGACAATATACAACCTTGACATACTCCTTTTCCTATTTGGACAGTCTGTTGTTCCATGTCCAGTTCTAACTGTTGCTTCCTGACCTGCATACAGCTTTCTCAAGAGACATATCAGATGGTCTGGTATTCCCATCTCTTTCAGAATTTTCCACAGTTTATTGTGATCCACACAGTCAAAGGCTTTGGCATAGTCAATAAAGCAGAAGTAGATATTTTTCTGAAACTCTCTCGCTTTTTCGATAATGCAACGGATGTAGGCAATTTGATCTCTGGTTCCTCTGCCTTCTCTACAACCAGCTTGAACATCTGGAAGTTCATGGTTCATGTATTGCTGAAGCCTGGCTTGGAGAATTTTGAGCATTACTTTACTAGCGTGTGAAATGAGTGCAACTGTGCAGTAGTCTGAGCATTCTTTAGCATTGCCTCTCCTTGGGATAGGAATGTAAACTGACCTTTGCCAGTCCTGTGGCCATTGCTGAGTTTTCCAAATTTGCTGGCATACTGAGTGCAGCACTTTCACAGCATCATCTTTTAGAATTTGAAATAGCTCAACTGGAATTCTATCACCTCCACTAGCTTTGTTCGTAGCGATGCTTTCTAAGGCCGACTTGACTTCACTTTCCAGGATGTCTGGCTCTAGCTGAGTGTGAGTGATCACACCATCGTGATTATCTGAGTCATGAAGACCTTTTGTTCTTCTGTATATTCTTGCCACCTCTTCTTAATATCTTCTGCTTCTGTTAGGTCCCTACCACTTCTGTGCTCTATCGAGCCCATCTTGGCAATGTTCCCTTGATATCTCTAATTTTCTTGAAGAGATCTCTAGTCTTTCCCATTCTGTTGTTTTCCTCTATTTCTTTGCATTGATTGCTAAGGAAGGCTTGCTATTCTTTGGAATTCTGCATTCAGATGGGAATATCTTTCCTTTCTCCTTTGCTTTTTGCTTCTCTTCTTTTCACAGCTATTTGTAAGGCCTCCTCAGACAGCCATTTTGCTTTTTTTCATTTCTTTTTTAGAATAACAAAAATAAAAATAATAACAATACACATTACCAAAATGACATTTTCAGTGAAAAATAACTAGATTAACCAAAACAAGCAAATACATATTTAATGGGAAGAGCTTTACATTTTTTTCAAATCAATCTTTCTAATATCTGGATTAACAGAAAATAGCTGGATTCTCATCTCTGCTTCTGCATTCAATCTACTGTGACATGTTTTTTTGGTTGAAGTATATACATGAATAAAATCTCACCTCACTCACATAAGTAGTTGCAAAATAGAGGAATATTTTAACAGTTTTTTCAGATAACTACAGATATTCTTCTTTGGTATTGACACCAAAATTCAACAATGACAGTCTGAAACTATGTATTATCAATGAACTTTTCATACTATTACATTAAAATTCATTGTTCTATTTTGCATTTTGACTGGATCTTTTAATTGTGTATGATTTTGTAACATCATGCACTGTTCATTTGGAAAACAGTGAATGTTCATTTGGGTTATGCACATCTTTAACATGTTGACACATTTTGCTTTTAGTATCAAAAATCATATTCACTAATGTTACCACTGATTTTGTCAGGTACATCTTTAAATGTTGAGAAGCTGTCAAGCTCACAGTGGCAGATACATGTTTTCCAGAATTTTATTTTTTAACTTGAAAGCTCAGCTTTTATCATTGCCAACAAATACAGTCAGTTGTTTTCCTTAAAGTGACAAAATCACTTTGTTCATTTTTGAGAAACTATCTACCAAATATCCAGTGTATCTATTTTTTTTATTTATTTGGCTGCACCGAGTCTTAGTTGTGGCACACAGAATCTCTGTGACATGACTACTCTTCATTCTGGCACGGGGGATCTAGTTCCCCAAGCATGGAAACCGGGTCCCCTACATTGGGAGCACAGTCTTAGTGGACCACCAGGGAAATCCCCAAATATCCAAGTTTAAATAACCATAGGCTTCCCTGGTAGTTCAGAGGGTCAAGAAACTACCTACCTGCCAATGCAAGAAACATAAGAAATGTGGGTTTGATCCCTGAGTCAGGAAGATCCTCTGGAGAAAGGAATGGCAACCCACTCCATTATTATTGCCTAGAGAATCCTATGGACAGAGGAGCCTGGAGGGCTACAGTCCAAGGGGTCGCAGAGTTGGACATGACTGAGCACCTAACACACACAGAGTTCATCTTTTGGTCATTTTGTCAAGTAAAATGGTGTTTCAAACAATCACACCAGTACTTTTCCTGGAGACAACTTTGCATTGTGCAAGCACTTTATAAAAATGTATCTTTTGTTTTTTCACACACAATATTAAAAAGATATGCACTCAAGATCTAGATTTAATAAAAATAATATAAATTTTACTGTTCATCAAAGACATTCTTAGTGAAAATGGCCTTCTCTCCTATGTGCATGTTAGTGGAGAATGGAATGACTACTAATAATATTTGTCTCCACTGCCTCACTTCAATGCTAAGACACCAGCAGTTTCAACTGCTCTTGCAACATCAACCCAACTGACAGCACACTGAAAAAGGAAAGTAACGTCAGCATTAGTATGAAAATAGTTTTGACTTTGTGAATCCTTTGAAAGGCTCTCGGATTCCAGGGATCCTCAGTCCACTCCTTGAGAGGGGCTGGTCTAACCCTCTGGTTGACACATAGTAAGCCCAGAAAATATTTCATAAGCACCTAGGTTTTTTTATGTTTTATTTTTATTATTTATTTGGCTGTGGTGGGCCTTTGTTGCAGCATGTGGGCTCTAGTTCCCTGATCAGGGATTGAATCCAGGTCCCCTGCACAGGGAGCATAGAGTCTTAGCCACTGGACCACTAGGGAAGTCCCCATAAGCACTTGTTGAATAAGTGAACAGGGAACAGAGAACTACATTTATAATGTAACCCATGTTGTTCAGAAAAAAAACAAGTGGTTAGAAAATAACACCAGTAGTATTTAGACCTCTTGCTACTTCTAAAGTAATTAGTGCATTTCCTACTTCATTTAGTCTATGGACAAATGCAAATGTAAAATTTTGAGTTATTTTATCAAATTAAGGAGGACAGCTATGACAGATTCCTGAAAGTAACAATCAGAACACTACAGCCCAATTTCCTCAGCACCACTCCTTGCAAATATAAAAGTATATGTCCTGATAAGGGATAAGAAAATAAATTGTGAATTAGTGTTATGTCCAGGAAAAGGAAAATTAATTTGTTGATAAACTCCAATCAATACTTTAGCCACCTGATACAAAGAGCCAATTCATTGGAAAAGACCCTGATGCTGGGAAAGATTGAGGGCAGGAGAAGAAGGAGGCAACAGAAGATGAGATGGTTGGATGGCATCACTGATTCAAGGCACATGAGTTTGAGCAAACTCCAGGAGATAGTGGAGGACAGCGAAGCCTGCATAGTGCAGTCCATGGGGTCGCAAAGAGCCAGACATGACTGAGCGACTGAATAACAGCAACAAAATTTATTGAACCCTTATGATGTACACGGTACTATTAATTCATGTACTGCTAGTAGAATAATCAAGGAATTAGAACTTTCAGAAACACTTGAGAATAACAGAATTGTTATCATTAAATAAGTTTAGAACTAGAAAAATTCTTGATGAACACCTAATGCATAGATTTTTGACAATGAAATGACCACTCAACAGAGGTAAAATAATTAGTTGAAAAGAGTTTCACAACAAATTTGTTTAAAATTGTCTTTAGATGCTGAAGTTTGAGGACAAGGTTTTTTGTTTTGTTTTGTTGATGTTGTTGCTGTTTTTGAGGATAAGGTTTTTAAGAAAACAACTAGGATGTATTTAGAGTTACCTCTTTAATAATGTCCCTTTCCTTCACTTGTTTTCTGAAATGTTTTCTTCAGAAACAAGAACTAGAACTAGCACCAGGAATGTGCAGCTTGGACCATCTGTTCCTCAGTCTATAAGTATCATCTGTATATGACTATGTGAGGATGTTGCTCATGAAATATCATCCATCATGGTTATCTCAGTGGGAAAAAAGTAGGAAAAACAATGAATTGATCCAAAGCTCTTATTTTGTCAATAGCAAAACAGAGATAAACAGACCTAGCACAGGTCAGAAAGTCATTTGGGGAAACATTAAGCTAAAACTCCTTTTATGTACATGTTGTGGCATCTACACTTTCTTTTTTATTCAGTTCACACAAAAAGTAAGAAAAGGACATAAAGAATTGTACCTAATATTGATGACGCAAGGGTTACTCTGTGTCCATTAAGAAGGTATACCAATGGTATAATTAAAATAGAATTATGTATATAAGTCCATCTTCTGATGTTACTTTTAACTCTACTAAATGCTATCTTTTTTCCCAGGATTCCTGTTTTGCAGTCATCTAGTCAAATGCAGGCATTTATTCATTCTCACATTAATCTATTCTTAATATTTATTTATTTTATTTGGCTGCATCGGGCCTTAATTACAGCACAAGGGACCTTCGTTGCATTATGTGGGATCTTTCGTTGTGGCGCACCGATTCTCTAGTTGAGGCACACGGATCAGTGGTTACACGGCAGAGGTTTAGCTGCACCACACAGACTTAGCTGCCCTGTTGCATGTGGGATCTTAGTTCCCCAATCAGGGATCAAACTCAGGTCCCCTGCATTGCAAGGCAGATTCTTAACCACTGGGTCATCAGGGAAGTCCCTCACACTAATATTTTAAAACTTCTATCACCAGTACAGAATACAAGTCTTTTTCTTCTAAAATATGCATTGATTTCACAGTCCACAGCATCTACATTACATGTGTTTCATCTAAAAAGCTTTTCTTAATATTTAAAAAGTGCCAACAGAAAAGCAAAACCCACAGAAACAAATCACTTTTGATTATTATTAAAAAATACCTTCAGAATTTTTCAGTTTTTTTGACTGTTTAATTTTGTCGTGTTTATGTAATAGTTTTCCTTTTCTAGTACTTGAGCTCAAATTTAAACCTTCTTGCCAACTAGCTAGGTTTTATTTGACAAGGTTTACTCTGAGCTATGAAAGTCTCATTTGTAAGTCTGGAGTTTATAATAGTTTCCTTGCAAAACTGCTACTAGAGAAGCCCCTGGCACACACAAGTTCATGTCCATGTCTGTATCTAATATCATTTAATCTTCATGCCAACCCTGAAATAGGCATTCCTATATGTGGTAGTCATTAGCACTATTTCCCCAACACTCTGAAACTCCATTTTCCAGGTACTTTCTGGGCCCCTGCGGTTGTATGAGCCCTTGTCACTAGTCCTGGGGAGGAAGTTGTGAACAGAAATGATACCGTGTGCCACTTCTAAGACAGATCACTTAATTGCTGGCATGAGGCTCTCCAGAACTCTCTTTCTCTCCAACAGTGATCAGCAATGTTCTATAATTAGATGACGGCTGCTCCATTAACCACAATCCTGGAGTAGGAGACGTGGAGCAGAGTTCCCATCTGACAATGAACATGCAATACAAGCAAGAAATAAAACTTCAATGGCTGAAGCCACTGGGGTCTGGGGATTATGTGTTCCAGCAGAAACTAAGGTTCAGAGAACAACTTGCTTGAGGTCATATGGTCAGTATGGGAGACAGAATTTGAACTGAAGTCTATTTTAATCTTTCGTAGTACATTAAACATTCCTCAAGGGCAGGGACTCTTATTTCCCAAATAGCTGTCCTTGTTTAGAAAAACAACAGGGTCTGAAGGCTGAGTAGTGCCAAAGACAGTGAGGCCACTCTGAAAAGACCAAGGTCTTCCTCTCATTAGTCACCCCTTCTATTTCTAAATACCCCCAAAAAGAGTCAGAAGATATGGCTCTCTTCTCATATTCACACATAAAGGCTAGGAGAAAGCTACTTCACTTTGGATCTTCTGGAGCTAACAAATAAGTCCCAAACCTTCAAGAACTAGAGGTTTTCTTCACAATTTTTGCCATATCCTCATAACTCCTCTGCCTTATTATTAATATTTTCTGTAAGTTGAATTTAGCTTTTTCCTGTGTGGTAATATATGTGGAATCACAAGTCTGATGTGTAAGCTGTATTTTTACTGATATCCATTAAAATAAATATACTGCTATTGGAAAAAAAACAATTAAAAATTTCACTCAGCTATAAAATGACTGAGTAGCTCCTGATCACAACAAAATGACTGCTTATGAAGATTTTATTTTCTGAAGTAACTGAAAGCTCTCTGGCCACTAACCAGGTCTGCTGAAGCTTCTTACTCATCTAACAAGTCAGTGCCCAGACACAGACTTTAGAAATACAATATCCTGAGGTTAATTAATCTATAAATGTAAAACAAAAAAAAAACGATTCATTTGCCGTGATGCTAAAACAATAAATGTCTGTTCTTCTCAGTGGCTTATGAATCATGACCCTGGCCTAAGGAAAAGGAATACGCTAATGGTTCACTTTTTGACCTGGAAGTAAACAATATGTATAACAATGTAAGATTTTAGAGACAAGGAACGTAGAGACAAAGATTTGGCTGTTGTTTCAGAACAGAATGTAAACATTAGTAACTTCACATTTTAAAACAAAAATAAAATGTACATAGCTAACAAAATGTAAAGCACGCCCAGTAAGGAAGGCAGAATAAACGGTGAGAGTACTAGGACTCCCGTCTTATGAAGCAGAAAATTCAGAGATACTAACTAGACCGCAAAATGCTAACTGGGTCCTTAGAATCCATCCTCCCTTCTTCCCATGAGTAACAAAAACTTCTGAAATCTTAGCTGAACACAGAGTTATATTTCTCTGCTGCCTCTGTAGTTAATTGTGCATATAATACTAAGCGCCAGCCAATGTAATGATGTGTGACCTTTCAGGTCACCTCCTTTAAAGACAAAGTCACTTGCTTTAGACTGCCTCTTCCTCTTGTTCTCGTTCAATCACTAAGTTGTGTCCGACTCTTTGCGACCCAATGGACTTCTTCCTCACCTGGGAGATGGCAAAAACTGCAGCAGTGGACTTGAACCCTGGGATGGAAGCTCCTTAATGAGAAAGGCAGACTTAACAGGCCATGAAGCAAAGCTACCTACTCACCAACTCAACCTTGGGATACTACCTACCTTAGGCTATCACTGGGGAGAAAGATAAACTTCTACTTATGTCTGTCACTCTACCTGGAATCTCTTTGTCACAACAAGTTGTCATGCGGCTACATCAAAAGTTGATGAGCAAACATATTATTTAATATTATTTTGTTGTTACAAAAGTGAACAACAGTGCTTCCCTTGCAGCTCAGTTGGTAAAGAATCTGCCTGCAATGCAAGCGACCTGGGTTCGATTTCTGGGTCAGGAAGTTCCCCTGGAGAGGGGAACGGCAACCCACTCCAGTACTCTTGCCTGGAGAATTCCAGGGACAGAGGAGTCTGGCAGACTACAGTCCATGGGATCGTAAGAGTCAGACACAACTTAGCAACTAAACCACCACCACCAAGTGAACAGTAAAGGAATTTTAAAAATCAACAAAACAATAAACAATAGTAGACATAAGGGAGAAGAAAGAGCAGGTAAATACTTGTCTTTCATAACTGTATATTATCTGAAATTGATGAACCAAGAAATAGTGCTATAACTGTACTCACAAAAGCTAGGGGATTGATAGAAGAATGATTTTAAAACATTGCTTCAGAAGAGTGAGGCCAAGATGAGAAGAGATAGAATTGGAGGCTGTTGCTTTTCACCTGAAGTTCCCTGTCATCAAGAACCATGTGCAAAAACAAAAATAAAACAAACTTAGGCATGTAAAAAAGATGCACTGCCTCAGTGGACCATTTCACGTTAAGAAAAACTTGCTATTACAGGCTGATCAAATCCTGCCTTACCCCTATGACTATAAACTACAGTTATTATCTATTGTTGTCATGTTTGACTCTTAGTGATGTCATGGACTGCAGCACATCAGGATCCTCTGTACTACACTATCTCCCAGAGTTTGCTCAGATTCACGTCCATTGAGTTGGTGATGCTATCTAACTAGCTCATCCTCTGCTGCCCTTTTCTCCTTTTGCCTTCAATCTTTCCCAGCATCAGCACCTTTTCCAAAGAGTCGACTCTTCACATCAGGCTGCCAAAGTATTGGAGGTTCAGCTTCACCATCAGTCCTTCCAAGGAATATTCAGGGTTGATTTCCTTTAGGATTGACTGGTTTGCTCTCCTTGCAGTCCAAGGGACTCTCAACAGTCTTCGCAAACACCACAGGTCAAAAGCATCAATTCTTTGGCAATCAGCCTAAGTTGGACCAGTTTATGGTCCAACTCTCACATTACTACTTGAAAAAGTATGGCTTTGACTATACAGTTATCTGTATCTATCACTAACACTATTTTTAATGAGTTTAATATAAGTCCTAAAAATATGTATCTGTAAATCATGCTTCAAATACTTAAATTAGAACTTTGCCACCATTCCTGGAATAGAAAGTTTTAGCACTGGAAACTGCAAATGTTTGCTCTTGTATCAGAATTTTGGCATCCCTCCCCTATAAGTTTACTTTCTTTTGTAGAAAGTAAGAATTTTCTCATGATAGTATGCCTTGTGCCTTGTATCTGATAAAGCAGATAAAGGACAAGTTTTATGAAAACGTAGTCCTATTCCCCTGAAAGGTAAATCTTAATGGCCTTTATCAACTGTCTTTTAACACTATGCTGAACTTGGGAGAAAGGAAGCCCTAAATGAGACCACAAAGTGAAAGACATTAAATACTTTGCATTATGTTGTTTCTACTTTGTCCCCAGTGGTTTATTTTCTTCATTAATTGTAGATGATTAAATCATATTTTACAAAGAATTTAGGTATTTCATGTGCACCTCAAACTATTTATCACCTCCAAAACTCAATTTGTTTCTTTCTTCACCAATTTATTATTTTTTCTGTATTCCTGATCCTGTTAAAAAGTACTCCCGTTCCATATAACCATTAAACCCCAAACTTAAAAGTCATCCTCTGTCATTTTCTACTTTAATTTTGTTATACTTAATCAACACCAAGTGCCACCAATCTTATTTCCAAGATGTTGCTCAAATATATTCTTTTCTTCCCATTTCTCATCTAGAATATGGTCTTCCTGCCTCTACCCTGGCTCCTGGTCACAGCCACCCTCCACTCTGCTGCAGGCATAATGTAAATTCACCCTGACCACGTCAGAACTCTGCTTCATGTGCTTCCACAGTCATCAACAACTCTGAGGTCTGGCATTCAAGACCTATCAGATTCATTTCTCTTTCTATTTTAACTTCAGACCCCAATACTCACTGGACATTATACAATCCACTAACTCTTTTGTCCTTTATCCTAGTCCTCACCAGTGTCTAACCTTTAATAAGCACTCAAAATGCATTTGTTGAGTGAATAAATGAATGAACATTCTCTTCTGATGATAGTAAACCATTTATTGTTTCCTACACACTTTTCCACCCTCACCATACCACTTATCTTTTCCATACCATATAAAGAATGAACTCTTCCTTTTTAACCTTCAAGACCAGTTTAGATATCATCTGCCCTAGGAAACATTTTTTCACAGCTATTCCTCTCACCTTTCTCCCCAATCATGCCATAAGAAAATGATTCAGTTCTGCCTCTAATACTTCCTACCTCAGCACTGCTATTATTATATCTATTATTGCAAGTTAGAATTTTAGGCATATACACACCTCACTTAAAAACTCCTTCAGAGTAGTCAGCGAGATTCACTTCTGTAAAATAAAGACTCAATAAACGTCTTCACAGAACTGAACTCAAATGTCACTTCCTCTGTTTCCCCCTGTCTCTGTTCATAATGTCCCAATTCCCCCAGGATAGAGTGCTCTACTATACCCAGGCAGGGCAGTATACAGGAAAGGGTCAGACTGGAGTCAACTTCTGACTATCTCTTAACTAGCTGATAAATATTGAGCAAATTAGTTACCTGTCTCTGATTCCTAACCTGTGTAATGTGTCACTTATTTCACTAAATTTTAGAAGGATTAAGTGAGATATTATTTTTGAAAATAACTAGAAGACTGCTCAGTGAATTTTACTTCCCTACTGAGAAGGAAAAGCAAGAAGAGGTCTGAGATACCATGTAGAGATGTGAATGAGTATGACTGTGTTCATGTGTGTGCCTGCATCTGTGTGTCTGTGTTGGAGGGTTTAGTTAGTTCAATTTTGGACAGGGGAAGAGTGAGGTGATTGTTTAATATGCAACTTAGATAAGATTAATTTAAGTTTAATTTTTCTACTTCAGTAATTACAGTTTAGTGATTGTCAAAAAATCATTATCTCTGACCAAAAGGAAAAACCTCATTTTTGCAGTCAACTGTTTCAGTCAATTATATAGAATGATATAACTTTATGCATGCATGAGACAAATGTAATCATAAAACAGGAATTTGACAAAGTAAACTTTATTATTGTTCAGTCGCTCAATTGTGTCTGACTCTTTGTGGCCCCATGGACTGCAGCACACCAGGCTTTGGTCAACTCTAATTTGAACATATCAATAGCAGTTATAAAATATTGCTGGAATTCAATTAAAACTGCCATTCTTACTCAGAGATAAAACTATTCTAGGACTTATAACTAATTTTGCATCATTACCCTGAAAATTATCTACAACATCAGAGATATTGAATTCCCAGTAGTAACTTTCTGACTGATACTGATTTGTCATCTGGGAGGTGAGAATTCTACCACTGAACCACCAATGCCTTTGACTTGTTATCTGAATGCCAGTAAATTCCATTGTTCCCAGGTTCTTCTTCCATAGGGAATGCTAGCAATATTTTATGCTCCATAACTGCAGTACTAATTGCATTCAGATTATTCTATAAGCAATTTCCAGCCTTCTAATTATGCTTTTTTTGTTTCAATTAAATGTTGTTTTGCAAGGGAAGGTTAACACATTATATACAACAGTCTGTATTTCCCTCAGGTAATAAGAGAGCTCAGGAAATGTGCATGCATATATTTTTCCCTACCAAAAAAGAAAAAAAAAGACATCAACTCATGGATAGACTCTAGCCAAATGGCACATGAATCAAAATATCCCTAAGAATGACAAGAGATAAATGGTCATAATCACTGGAGGCAGTAGATGTTATTATGTAATTAAATGAAAAAGATTAAAATAAAAATCCTTAAGTGAACATATAATATAAAAATAATAGCAACCATCATGTAGATCTATAGGTACCACTTTAGTTAACAAAAGCAGAGAAGGAAAAAAATAAAAAAGATTCCAAAATTCTTCCTGCAGAAAAGACCCAAATGCTATTGAATCTTACTTTTTTAAATTTAATGGTTAGATTAGTTCAGGTTCAATGATGTTTTTAAACACTTGTTCAAGGTCATGGAACCTAAAATATGATGTCACTCTTTCAAATCCCTATGAAAGATAAAAGCAAATAAACACAGAAACCATATGCCAAAGACTGAAAATCATGGGAAAATATCATAAAAAAGGTATAAAACAGCAAGACAAGGAATGTCATCAGATATGTCCATGATAACAAAATATAAATGATTTTAATGCACCTGCTAAAAATTAACTCTCAAATAGAGTTACAAAACAAAGAAATGGCATAATGCAATCAAAACAGAAAAGAAGCAGAGAGAAAAAAGAGAGACTGCACACATGCACACACACACGTGCAAATGTGAGTCCACAGGCACACAAAGACAAAGGTGGCGACATAAAAAAGATCTTTTAAAAAGAACTCACTCATCTTCTCCCTCAACCATATTCCAACCACCTTCCACTGAAATGGTAAGCAGAATATAAAAATAAAGCAAAATCTACACCAGCCCTGGAAACTAAAATACGATAAACTTGTGATAATGTACAGAGGATGTTTTAAAGAAAAGGCCAACTCCTAATTCATCTATGTGCAAACACTGTTCCTGCAAGTTAGTGAAGGAGAATCCAGGATTCTAAGGAGGAGGAGCCAAGGCCAGAGAACAGGTAGGTGGAAGGCAAGGAGAGCTTGATAAGGGGCACAGGGTCTGCCTAGACCCAACAGGTCACCTCGGCAAGCACTTTTGACACTGAAAGCCCCACTCACAGGGACTCTGTGGCGATGCTCAAGCCTAGCATTCCAAGGATTTGGGAAGTGCTGTCAAGTCTCACTTTTGAAAGAGACAGTGAAGCCTGAGAAACATTCAGGGCACTGCCTGAAAATTCTGATGTCACTTTCACCCTAGAAAAGAAACTAACCCTAAGGCAACACTTCTCACTAGGGCCACCTCTGGTTCTGATGCTGCTTCTTTACTCGCTAGTTGAGGTCCCTGGAGTCTGCAAGTTAAACTGCTGTACACCTAAACTTCTGTCTCCTTCCCTTTCATCACCTTGAAAGATTTAAGAAAAACACACCAAACTCAGATAGAAGCCTCTCACTCAAAGCCCACACTGCATTCATGTTACTCTATTTAAAAAACAGATGCTGGGAACAAAGTGAGGAATGAGAGACCATGGTCCTTGCCACCATGAAGCTTCCATATTTGTGAGAAATACATTATTAGCAAGTGCAATAAAAATCACAGAGAGGCAAAAGGGGAGTGAAGATCCTATATAACAGAAGGAAGAAGTCTAGTTTGACAGGCATAAGAAAGCCAACCTGCAGGTAGTGATATTTAAACTAAGAATAAAGGATAAGGCTGGGCTGCCCAAATTAAGAATGAGAAAAGAAGTGTACCAGACAAAGAAAAAGATGAGCAGGAACCCTGAAGTAGAAAAGTGAAGTAGCCCACTGAATGTTATGAAAGAAAAGCAGTGTGGCTAGAAAGTGTGAGGAACAGATGGATGACATGATGAGGCTGGTGAGGTAGGCAGAAGAAATCTTGAAGCTGTTATAACAATTTGGAACTTCATCCTAAAAAGAAAGAGAAGTAACTAAAGGAGAGGAACATGATCAGATCTTTGAATTTAAAAGACTGCCATGGCTAAAAGGTGGGAAATGGATGGGAGTGACATCAAAACAGACATAGTGAGACTAATTGGGAAGCTACTGTAGAAATCTAGGCAAACCACTGACACGGGGTATGAGACAAGAAATAAATTTAAGAAGACTCCATTTCTGGCTTGAGCAACTGGGCACATGGTAATACCATCTACTAAGGTAAGGAACAAGGTGGGAGATTTAACCTTGGGCAAAAATAATAAATTTTTAACCTATTAAAGGTACACACAACCAACCAAATGGAGATAAGATAGAAGCAAGTGGATACACAGGACTGTAGCTTAGATACAGAGCTAGGTTGTGGGTAAATTTAGAGGGAACTGATTTATCAGATGGAACTGAAGCCACAGAGTAAATAAGACTGCCTAAGAAAATGTGTAACATGAGAAGACAAAAATGTCAGAGCCCTGAGGAACCTCAACATTCAGAAGTGAGCTGGAAGAGAAAGAATTGGCAAAGAAGACCAAGAAAGAGCAGTGGCCAAAGAAGGCAGAGGTCAAGGGGAGTACTGTTCCAGAAAGACAGTGGTGATGATGAGATTAGGATGGTGATGAGGTTGCTAGCTAACATTTACTGTGAATTAAGTCTGTGGAAGACTCTGCACTAAATAACTCATATATGCGATCTCATCTAATGATTTCAATACAAGTGAAGAAACTGAGGCACAGAAATTTTAATTAATTTGCCTAAATATGGGCTTCCTTGGTGGCTCAGACAGTAAAGAATCTGCCTACAATGAAGGAGACCAAAGAATCTGCCTGCAATGCAGGAGGCCTGGTTTCAATTCCTGGGTCAGGAAGATCCCCTGGAGAAGGGAATGGCTACCTACACCAGTATTCTTGCCTAGAGAATTCCATGGACAGAGGAGCTTGGTGGGCTACAGTCCACAGGGTCGCAAAGAGTCAAACACGACTAAGCAACTAATACTTTCACTTTTTTCAAGATCATATATTTGACAAAAACAGTGTTAGATGCTAAGAGAAAAGACTGTTTCTAGGAGTGTTGTTATTCAGTCGCTCAGTTGTGTCCGACTCTTTACAACCCCATGGATGGGCACATCAGGCTTCCCTGTCCTTCACCATCTCCCAGAGCTTGCTCAAACTCATGTCCATTGAGTCGGTGATACCATACAACCATCTCTTCCTCTGTCGTCCCCTTCTCCTCCTGCCTTCAATCTTTCCCAGGATCAGGGTCTTTTCCAATGAGTCAGCTCTTTGCATCAGATGGCCAAAGTATTGGAGCTTCAGCTTTTGCATCAGTTCTTCCAATGAATATTCAGGGTTGATTTCCTTTAGGATTGATGAGTTTATCTCCTTGCAGTCCAAGGAACTCTCAAGAGTCCTCTCCAACATCACAGTTCAAAACCATCAATTCTTCGGCGCTCAGCTTTCTTTATATTCCAACGCTCACATCCATACATGACTACTGGAAAAACCAAAGCTTTGACTAGACAGACCTTTGTTGGCAAAGTAATGTCTCTGCTTTTTAATATGCTGTCTACGTTTGTCATAGCATTTCTAGGAGTGAGTGGTCAGTATATCAAATGCTCTGAAGGAAGATAGGGAGACCACTGGATTTAGTGATATGGACACCATTAGTGGCTTCAATCAAAGCAGTTTCAATGGGAATAGCTTGGATGTTTCTTCATTTTCTCAGACCTTGTAGCCAATCCATCAGCAACCTATCACTTTCGCCACCAGCACCCTGATCCAAACTGTTATCAACTCCTCTCTGAACCACTGAACTAGCCCTAATGGTCGACCTGCTTCCACACTCGGTCCCTGCAAATCATTCTCCACATAGCAGCCAGAATGACTACTTTAAAACACATATTAGATATGGTCACTGCCTGCCCAAAAGCCCTTAACGGCTTCAATCACAAAGAACACTATCTAAACTCCTCACAATAGTGTAAAAGTCCCATGTGATCTGGCCCTCCCCTTTGCCCTTAAAAATAAAATGATGTCCTTTTCATTATAGGGGACTTGGATGCAAAAGTAGGAAGTTAAGAAATACCTGGAGTAACAGGCAAATTTGGCCTCAGAGTACAGAATTAATCAGGGCAAAGGATAATAAGAGTTTTGCCAAGAGAACCCACTGGTCATAGCAAACATCCTCTTTCAACAACTCGAGAGAAGACTCTACACATGGACATCACCAGATGGTCAGTACCAAAATGAGACTGATTATATTCTTTGCAGCCAAAGATGGAGAAACTACACAGTCAGCAAAAACAAGACCGGCAGCTGACGATGGCCCAGATCATGAACTCCTCATTGCCAAATTCACACTTAAATTGAAGAAAGTAGGGAAAACCTCTAGATCATTCAGGTATGACCTAACACAGGAAGTTCTGATTAGCAATTATATATGTCTGATCACTAAAATAACCATCCTTAACAAAACAGCTTAGTTGGGAAATCAAAAGGTCAAGAAATTTGAGTGATTCATATAAGGTCACTCATATTTTTTAAAAGCGGATGCCATTGTCTAAATATGAAGAAACCAGCCCAAATTAGCACAGGGAATCAATGGCATCAATTCCAAACCACACACAGAAAGTGCAAAACTGAAGGATTTTTGAAGAATATGAAGAAGGCATAGTTTTTTCCTTCTAATTAGAAAAAAAGAGCAATAATAAATCCCAGGAAATTGGAGGGAAAGAAGCATAACTGTGTAATAAAGTCACAATGTAGGGACTTCCCTGGTGGTCCAGTGGCTAAGACTCTGCACTCCCTGAATGCAGGGGACCTGAGCTCAGTCCCACATGCCACAACTAAGATGTGGCACAGCCAAATAAATAAAAATCATGGTCTAACCATGAAGCAAATTAAGTTGGCATGACGTTAAGCAACTGGTACTGTACCCAAGAACCAATCTGATGTCTCACTATGGTGATTCTTTTTTGAATATCACAGAAATGTTGTTAATACCCTAAAAAGTTAAATGAGAAAAAATGTAAGTAAAAGAAAAGACTACAGGAAAAGTGAGTCAGAACAGTATATGATGAAGAGGATGGATTCTGGAGCCAGACTGCCTGAATTCAAAGGACTTAATGTCTCTGTGCTTCAGACCCTAATCTTAAGATATGAGCTATAATAATAATATTTTATCTCCTTGATAAAGTTACCATGAGCATTAAATGAGTTAATATATGTAAATAGTACATAGTGAAACTAGTGTCTGGCACACAGTAACATTTGTATGTATTTGCTGTTATTATTAGCATTACTATTATTTAATATATGGATGATGAAGTATAAAAGCAATGGGACAAAATACAAAGATTTGATCCACAGGAAAACACAAGAGCCCTAATGGATGAATGTGCAAGGAGTGGAAATAAATGAAACAAAGAAAAACATATAGATAATGAAAGAAAAGTTAATCTCTAAAAATGAGTTATATATACCAATATGGATAACACAAATATAATGTCACGGGGTGGAAAAGCAAGTTATGGAGGTTATACATCAGCTAATACCATTTATGTAGTGTTCCAATACATGTAAAACTAAACAATAAAATATGTAGGGATATATCTACAGTAAACCTATAATGAAATCAAGAGTTTATTACTTATTTGTGTTAAGTAATAACCACAAAATAGATGACTGTGAGCAATTCTAAGCAAAAGGTGAAGGTCACACAGGCAACTCCAACGTTCCCTTCCTGAAGCTGAGTAGGGGTACCCAAACTTTTAAAAATGATTCTTTATGTCTTGTATAGATGTTATACACTCTTGCATGTGTGTGAAATATCTTACAATGAAAAGAGCAAAAATTTAGTAATACATTTTAAAAACAAGAGAAAATACTTTTTTTTAACCTCTCAAATTAGTTGCTTCTTTTTCTTTAAAAAGCTCAATGGAAGAGATTTTCTTCTTTAATGATAAGATCAAACTAACTAAATTAAACAGTTAAATATATTTCTAGGATGATCAAAGGTAAATTTCACTAGCAGTGTACCCTGATAAAAGAGGACTTTTCCTATCTGAGATATATCACCAAGCCTAAACAAACAACTCTTAGCTGTACATTTAGAACAACCAATGTAATTTCTCATGCTTAATGCCATTACTTTAGATGGGACAGTTATTAATAATATGATGTTTCTAATACATTGTAACCTATCCTCTAAATAAATACTAAATCTTTAAAAAGGTTATGTAACTTTGCTATGGATCAAATTCCTGGGCACAGTAGGCTACAAGGTTCAAATAGGATCTTAGTCTCAGAATAACCTTTATATTTAGTTCCACAACATAGACAACTTGAAGCAAATATAACAAGACAATACATAATTTTGTGTAATTTATTAATCATGTCACATCCGTTAAAAATTATGAAAGCTACTTGAAGATTTTTAGACAAGCCATAGATTACAGAATCTTAATGCAAATGCAACATCAGGTATTATCCATCCAAAATTCGTTCATTTTACAGGTATGAAAACTGAGGTATAGGAAGATAAAATGCCTTAGATAAGAACAGGACTAGGAAACCCAGCCTTTCAAGTTGCTATACAGTGACTATGCTGACTCCCTTGGGACATGAACATACATGCTAGAATACAGATTTGTCAATGAGTCTGCAATTTTTTCAACTGATCTTGCACAAAGGTAAACACCCTCTGCCTTCAACCTATCTTTCTGGTCCCTTCTGACTAGAAGGCATATTCACACACCAAGAAATCAGGAACAGGGCCAACAGTACATGCACTCTTTCAGGCTCAGTACTGCGAGCCCAGAGCTCCAAAACCTTACTTGTGGTCCCACACCCACATCGATTCTCTTGTACTGTGCACCTTTCCTTATTTCACTTTACTAATCTAAGATAAAAGAAATACCTATCTATAATAGTCACTAGAGCTCTCTCCCAACCCCAACCAAGCTAGGATGCTCTGAAAACCAAACACAAAGAAGCAAGAGAAACAAAATAATAATGGAAAATTCAGAGTTGTTGGATTTATATAAGGGCTGTCCTGATATTTGTTAAGGACTCTAACATGTAGCATGGGTTTATTTTCAGTGTTGCCTTAACATATGTACTGAAGAACTGATTTTGTTTTGTTTGGATTTTCATTTTTGCTTTAAATAAAATAACTGACCCAATAAACTATAAAATTTCACCGTGTAATTTATAGTAATAGAAGACAGTCATGCCACGACCATGACAGATTGCAGAAAAGTACTTCACTCAAACCATCTACTAATTTTCATCTTTACAATAACAGATCATAGCCCTAAACGTGATGCTCATACACCTGAAAATCTGATTTTTAAAAAGTGTTCATTTACTAATCCCTGAGACTATTTAATAGCCCGGCTTCAGCATAAGGTGCATTGCCTAGCATAAAGCAGGCAACTGCAGTTGAAACAAGATGCTGAGAAGGAGTTTTCCTTTCAAAGTTTAGCTATGGCTTACATTTTCAAACAGAAGTCTCCCCCACCTTCTGAAGTGAGACGACAATGAGTTGCTGAAAGTTGAGACCAGAGCCTCCCTGAGAGTATCCATAAAGCAGGAAACCGTGATGTCTATTGACTTGAGTCATAATTTCCACAGATGTGTATTTTCCTAACATATGATAATGCATCTACATTTTAAAATATTCAAAAATTTACAGTGGCTGTTTGTTAGTATATATTTGCTCAGTCAATAGCTACTAAAACCACACTGCTAGCATTTCTTAAATAAGTTAGAAAAAGATTACTCAATACTTGGACATAAACATGTCACTTTAGGCAAGCATTATGAACGATGCACTATTTTTAGAAACAGAACCAGGATAGACAGTGGGTCAGGAACTCGGCCTCAAGAACACACTTCCCATACCAGCACGGTTTCTTTATTTCCCCTGCGGTCATCTCCATACTCTACAAACCTCTCTATCTACAGTCAGTGTAAATAAGTCTTCTCAATGAAGTAAATTCCCTCTACTTTCCTTCAGGAAGTCGAGTATGCTAGGCAATCTGATTACACAAATGCCAGGTCACAGCTCTGCTCCAGGCCCCCACAGCCAAGCATCAGAGTCAGGGTACAGTAGCCAAGGTGGGCAACACAAGTGCTCAAGACCCTTGTAACGTGACATTTGAAGAGATAAGGGAAGCTAAGTATTCTGTAAGAAAGCAGGTAGGATGTGATTTATTATAAATTATTTTACTAGAGATTGGGAAAAGAGTACGTCAAAGCAGTATATTGTCACCCTGCTTATTTAACGTATATGCAGAGCCCATCAGTGCTGGGCTGGATGACTCACAAGCTGGAATGGAGATTGCCAGCAGAAATATCAACAACCTCAGATATGCAGGTGATACCACTTTAATGGCAGATAGTGAAGAGGAACTAAAGAGCCTCTTGATGAAAGTAAAAGAGGAGAGTGGAAAAGCTGGCTTAAAATTCAACATTCAAAAAACAAAAGTCATGGCATCTGGTCCCATCACTTCATGGCAAATAGAAGGGGGAAAAGTGGTAACAGTGTCAGATTTCATTTTCTTGGGCTCCAAAATCACTGTGGATGGTGACTGTAGCCACGAAATTAAAAGATGCTTGTTCCTTGAAAGAAAAGCTATGACAAACCTAGACAGCATATTAAAAAGCAGAGACATCACTTTGCTGACAAAGGTCCATATAGTCAAAGCTATGGTTTCTCCAATAGTCATGTACGGATGTGAGTTGGACCATAAAGAAGGCTGAGCACTGAAGAGCTCCTGCTTTTGAATTGTGGTACTGGGAAAGACTCTTGAAAGAGTCCTTTCGACAACAAGGAGCTCCAATTAGTCAATCCTAAAGAAAATCAACCCTGAATATTCATTGGAGAACTGATGCTGAAGCTGAAGCTCCAACACTTGGGCCACCTATTGAGAAGAGCAGATTCATTGGAAAAGACCCTGATGGTGGGAATGAGCGAGGGCAAGAGGAGAAGGGAGTGACAGAGGATGAGATGGTAGGATGGCATCATACACTGAATGGACAAGAGTTTGAGCAAACTCAGGGAGACAATGAAGG
This sequence comes from Antilocapra americana, assembly GCA_007570785.1. Lineage (NCBI taxonomy): Eukaryota > Metazoa > Chordata > Mammalia > Artiodactyla > Antilocapridae > Antilocapra > Antilocapra americana. The sequence goes on along the minus strand of ML663563.1, from coordinate 7,327,492 downwards.
ACAGGGAAGCCTGTCTTGCTGCGGTTCATGGCGTGGCAAAGAGTCAGACACAATTTAGTGACTGAGCAACAAGGAAATTGTCAATAATTATTGTATAAATAAAAATCTGAGCATGGCAATAAGAAATGCCCATAGACTTATCTGGTGGTCCAGTGGTTAAGAAACCACCTTGCCAATGCAAGGGACACTGGTTTGATTCATGGTCTGGGAAGATACCATATGCTGCAGGGAAAGGTTGTGCACAGCAACGAAGACCCAGCACAACCATAAATAAACATGAAAAATCATTTTTTAACTGCCCATAAAGAACAACAACAACAAACCAAAGAGTCCCGCATCTAGTGGGAATCACATCTGCTTCATATTCTTGGGGAAGGTGAAGGGAGGAACTGGGAGGAGACTTAGCAGAACCTGGGTTCAAGGCCAACTGAACAACTTGGAAGAAGCCCAAGGTCCAGAGGAACAAGGCTTGGTGATGATAAAGACTTTTAAGGAGTTAGTTCCTTAACTTAAAAACAGATAAGAAGCCATTGAAGGAAATTAAGCAAAGATGTAGCCGCAACAATTTTGCAATTTAGGAAGGTCATCCTAGTTGCAGTATCCTTTCCTCAATGTTTCCCAGGCACTATTTGTGGAGGGAGAAGATGTCATGTTCCCTAAACAAGAAACGCTCATAAACAGAATGCCGTATGCTGAGCAGGCATATTCTGTCGGATCAAACTGTATCTTCTTTACGATGCTTTTCCTGTGCCCTTGTTCTTACTCCAGTCCACAAATGTCTCTCCCCCCTTTATTTTCAGCGCTCCTTACTCACACGTGAATTATCCACAGCTCCCGTCTCTCCAAGCTACAGTCTCACACTGCTCATTCCACCACACCTCCACACAAATAGTCCACCAGTGCCTCAAATGCAACAGATCTCAAACACAACTTATTTTTTCACTCCCACCTACCAACCTGCCCCAAGTTCACTTCCCCTGATTGCCGAGGCTTCACATCTTACCATCATCTTTTATTCATTCCTCTCTTTTCCCCTCTGTTTATCCCCACGTCCAATTCATTGTTTCTTTCTGTCTAATTCACTTCAGCAACACTTCTTCAATCCTATTGCCGCTGCTGGCTTATGTCTTCATTCTCTAACAAAAACTCTTGTAACTTTCCCTTATTAGTCCAATGGTTTCCTTCCCAATTCAATTCATCTTCTGGATAATTAGATAACAATATATCCTATAATTCAACTCTGATTATGACATTTCCAGGACCAAAAATAACTTCAACCTCATAGCTTACTAAATGAGTCCAAATTTCCTAGCCAACATTAAAGCAGTCCATGTTCTAGGCCAAACCTAATTTTCCATCTTTGCATTTTATTTTCTCTCTATGCCCCCTCATATATGCTCCAGTTGTTTCCTAATCCTGGTCAATCTGATCTGGGAAATATTGGGTACTCAAAAAAAGTTGATTTCCTTCCATATGAGTTTGCTATATTCTCCTTCCCCATGCCATCTCAATTTATAGGAAAACATTCCGTCATTCTGAATAATTGATTCTCACACAGAAAATTATCATATTCATGGAAAATCCTATAATACCTAGAAAACAGATGGGAACCTTGACAAAGGCGAGCAGTAGGATTGAGCTGCAATGTCAAAAGTAAAAGGTAGTGACAAGCAGGATGCCATAGAAGTTTCAGAACATTTGAAAAGTTAGAAGCACTACATGTGGGTCAATGGATGCCAACAGTCTACCAGAGTTCTTCAAGATGATTCATTGGTCTCATAGAATTTATAATCCCCCGAAGAAGATTGACACATATGAACTCCATAATGCAAGGTAGTAAAATCATGCTCCAGTCAAGGTACAAAATGTCTCAGAAGCATAAAAAAAAATGAGAAATTCTAAGAGATTAAGAAAGCTTCATAAAATACCATGCAACAGAGGCTATAAGGACTTCAACAAATCTTAAGAAAAAGGTATTCCAGGCAGCAGAAATGGTCTAAAGGAAAGGTAGAGGTGGAAAATGCTACAAGTGTGAGAAATAGGAAAACAACTGATGAACCTGGGCCCCCAAAACTATTACTATTTTGAATGCCTCTAAGGATCACTTACACAGTTTTAATGAATTAAGAGTGTATGAGCTATTTGAGCTCAGAGTTTTACTTCAATGAATTTCTGAAAACAGGCAGATGATTATCTGCAGGATGGATTAGTTGTTATTAAACAAAATTTTCACAACTCTGTTGGATCCTAAGCTGCGTTATAATCCCCGGGTGTGGTGTTGCACTCAGTTTCCTCCCAGAGGCTGGCTCTTCAGCATTCCTGCAGCAGTATGAATGAAAAGCTCTAACATCTTGGGATCCCACTGAAGGTGGCATACTCTTCTACATACACATTGCAATCAAGGAAAAATTATACATACATTTTAAGGACTAGTAACCTTGTAATATAAAGTTTAAAAATGCAAAGTCAAACCTTATAAATGTTTGCATAGTACAAAGAAGTCTACAATTAGAAGAGACTGTAGAGAAAATTTAGATCAACCATGTGACCCAAACTATGTCTATCTAGTTATTCCAGGAATTTGGAATCAGGGCTCATTGATTTACTGTCTCCCTGTGCTTGGCACTGAGGGACACCTACATATCCAGAAACCACTGAGCACCCACACGTGGCAGTGAACACAGCGGGGGAAAGATCTCGCACAGAGAGATCAATGAAGCTAAGAAAAGCAATGATTAGAGACAGAGGAAGTTCCAGGTTTTCCATTCCTAGTCCCTAATAAGGTCAACGTGCATTTGACTTCCATCACATTCTTGTCTTTCTTGTTCCTAAAACTAGTTTAAGTTCATTGCTGTTAACAGAAGCTTAAATGAGGCAATAAACAAAATCCTTCATAAGGTCAACTGGCTGGTTTATTACTGAGCTACCTTTTCTATACTTTCTTCTCATTTGTATTTCCTTTAAAAGCCATAACCACGACTTTGGTATATTTTAGAGACAAATATGTGAACAGGGATCCAGGACTGTGTTAAGTATTTTTAAAAGGAAAATTCATCATCTCCAGGAAGGAGAAAATGTAGGAATCTTCAAGGTAAAGCCTCGAGGTATCTGCATAGTAATCAGGGATGCTAACAACTGGTAAATTTAAAAAAAAAAAAAAAAAACTTTTTATCTTGTATTAGGGTATAGCCCATTAACAATATTGTGAACATTTCAGCTGAACAGTAAAGGGATTCAGTCATGCATATACATGTATCCATTCTCCCCCAGGCTCCCCCTCATCCAAGCTACCACATAACACTGAGCAGAGTTCCTTGTGCTACACAGTAGGTCCTTGTTGATTACCCATTTAAAATATAGCAGTATGTACATGTCCATCCCAAACTCCCTAACTATTCCCTTCCCCCAGTCTTTCCCCCGGCAACCATAAATTCGTTCTCTAAATCTGTGAGTAACAACTGGTAAAGTAAAAAGCTATCTGATTACTGTCCTATGCAAAGCCAATATAATTCTGAATAAACCAGATGAGTAGAGCCAATTCAGTCTCCTCTGAGGCATGAGAAAAAGGTCATAACTGAGCACAGGGCATTTCATCTGGAATGCCCCGAGTGACTAGCCACAGTTCTCCCAACCATACAAAGAGGTCTGGGTGCTCTCCAGTGATATCCCTGACCCAGACCCAAATTTCAACACTGAATACCAAAACATCTTAGGGCCTGGTTTAACTATTGACCCTATGACATACCTAGCATTTTCTGCTATTAGATAAGGGGAAGAAAGTAACAGAAGGTTAACATCATGGCACTCTTTTCGGTGTATAAGTCTGTGTGATGGGGCAAGTATCAAGATTTTCCTGAGACAGATCCCATCTCCCCAAAGCTGAATCCACACCCAACAAATTTGACTACAAGGAGACCAGTTAAACATGTAGAACAAGTCAGAGTTGACAATCAGAAGCCTGGACCAATCTAGTGGGTGGCTCTGTAGGTTTATATAAACAAAAACAATCCTGGAGGATCCTGGAGTTGGAAGGGACATAGAGGCTATGTACAAATTCATCATTTTACAGAGAAGGAAACTAAACACTGAAACCAAATTCATCAAACAAATCCCTAACTACAGTAATACAGGTGAGATGAAAATCAAAGGGACTGTGACCAGATTGTGACAGAACCAAAAAGATTATTTCCTAAAGTTCTCTAATGGTTGAAAATTTATTTTTAATTATAAAAGAAATACTGTATTAGAAAAATCTATGAAAACTACTGTTGGGATATTTTTTTGTATATTCTTATTACTTATGCTTAGCAAAATGGTTTCTGACCAAATGGGTTAGTATTTCAGTTAAGGTATTAGACCAAGCACCTTTAAAAGTCAAAACACTGTGTGTTGATTCAAAAACCTATCTGATGTTGTATATTTGCAGCCTTGGCAGACAGGCAGTTTAGGCACTGTGACAAAACTCTAAATGGCAGAGAGTTGCTTATTTTAATATATTTTTTTTTAAAAATCCAGACATTCACATAGGGCCCTAATAAAAGTCACCAGAAGTTAGACTTATATGTCAGCTGGGACCAAAATTAAAAGAATAAACGTTTAAATGGTCCAAATATAAACTTGGTTTTCAAAATTGCTGGCAAAGGGCCATAGTACTCTGGATTTCAGTCTTCAAGGGCTGCTTGACCACAAGTATTAAGTCAACACATTACGGAGGGAAAAAAAAACAACACATACTGTCTGGCAGTACAATCTACCCTTTATCTGCAGCACAGTATATTTTAGAAGACCTCCGATAAAATGTGAAGATAGAACGTGTTGTGTCCCCCAAGAAGTGCTATTAAAGTTACTTTTAAAGTGTAGATTCATTAAAAAGTAGGTCTTTTTTTAAAGACAATATTCATCAGAAGCAAACATGAAATGGATATTATTTAAATTAACATCAATAATCTGCACATACTAAATATTTTTAAAATCTCCTATCCATTTTTAAAATTACATGAATCCTAAAGATTATTTTATAGACAAAACTAACTTTTAAAAATCTACTTTGCCACCATTACTGCAAATGGAAATAAGAAGCAATAGACCAGAGGGTGTTGAATATAATCTATATTTAGTAGAGTCAGTCTTCAGCTAATTTATAAATCTTAGCTGTTAGCCATATCTTATTTTGACAGTTTAGATTATTGGTGGCAAAAACAAAAGCAAACTAAAATTTTCGAAGAAGTCTCAACTCTGAGAAATTTTATTTTCTGTTCTTCCATTCCAGATAACATTAGGGATCAAGAAGTTTTGATGACTATATACTCATCACAAATATAAAGGTTTCTGCAATTTGACATTTACCTTAAACTCTACATTTGTACTTTCAAATAATTCCTTTTTATGATAACCTTATTGCAAATTATTTAGAGAAAACTATCTTTAAAAATCGTCCTGTTAAGACTGCAAAATCACCTCGCTTGATAACTTGTAGTCCTAAACCAAATAAGGCAGGAATGGCACCTTTCGATCTTATAGTTGTAAACAGCCCAGGGTGAAACTTACAAACCAGACTCCGATGCCCTTTTTTTCCGCTCAAAAACAAAACAAAACTGGTACCTGGAGAACTCGGGATTTTGCTCGGTTTTGGCCTATCAGACCCCAGCCCGGCCCGCGGGAGCCCGACCCCGCGGCGAGGGCGGCGGCGCGCCCCTGGTGCGCCCCTGGCCGCCGCGCGCCCGCCGCTCCCGGCGCTGTCCCCTCCTCGCCCGGCTCCCCGGCGCCCCTCCCGGACGCGCGCGGGAGGCGCGGGCCTGGCTGGCCGTTCCCACGCGCGCGGGCCCGTTATCTCAGCGGCAGCCGCGCAGGAGCACCCCCCCACACACCTCGGCGCGGGGCAGGGCACTGCACGGCGGTCTCCGCCGCGGACCCGCGCCCTCCCGAGCCCGAGGCGGCGTCCCTTCCCCGGCCGCCCTGCCAAGCCCCTCCCTCGGGGGCCCGCGTCGGTCCGGAGCCTCCCTCCGGCTCAGGTTCGCTGCCCGGACGGGATAAGGTGTCAGCGACGCCGCCGGACGCCTCCCGTCGGCGGGGGCGAAGCCGGCCCTGGCCGCCTTCCCTCCGCCTCTCAGCACCCGCGCCCCTCTGGGGCTCAGGAGAGGGGGGCTCCCGGCAGGAGGCTGAAGGGGGCGCTGCCGGCGCCCGCAGGGGAGCGCCCCAACTCGGCGGGGTCCGGGCGTGAGGGCAGGCGAGGGGCGGGGGAGCGAGCCCCAACTCACCGGACTGCGCTGCCCCCCGGGCCGCGGCCGCGGCCAGGCACAGGCTGAGGCAGAGGCAGAGCAAGAGGGGGCGCGGGAGGGTCCGCCGCGGGCTCATGAAGTGCCAGGGAGCCGCCGCCGCCGGCGCCGCTGTCCGAGCCGCCCTCCCTTCCTCCCAGGCTCCGGGCGACGGACGGGGCGGCGGGAGGCATGACGGGAAATTCCTGGGCACGGGCAGCCGAGTCCAAATATGAGCAAAGGAGCCGAGCGAGGGAGGACCGCGCAGCTCGCCCGCCGCTGGCGGGGCCCGCTGCCCGGGCCTCGGCAGAGCCGCCAACTCCCTCCCTTCTCAGAATCCTCCTCCTCCACGGCTGCCGCCCCGAGGCCGCCGGCCGCCGAGCACGACCGGGAGGTGCCCTCTGCCAGAAGGCATCCCTTCCCAGTGTTGGGGCCCAAGAGCAGAGCGGAGCATCCCCCCTCCACGGGTCCCGCCTAAGACCCCTGAATTAGAAAAGAGAGGAACCATCACGAGGAGACCCGACAGCTAGCCAGGGACCCGCGGGAAGACGTCTAAGGAGGTTAAGGAGACTCCTGCGATGCCCCCTAATCAATTGAGAGCTCTGGGAGTAAGGGGATAAAAGTATTTGTCAAGTGCTTCTCTTGAGTGTGGGAGGGGGAGGCTAGAGCAGCACGGTCAGTTAGGCACACACAGGTGAGCCGTCCTACACAGAACGAACAGGCATTATTGATCTAACACATAAAACCAGCCCTCTGCATTCCAGGTGAGTGGTGTGTATGGGGGTGTGTATGGGTGTGTGTGCCTCGCGCTTAGCTAGAATTAAAAAGGGGCTCTTCCCAAACTTATATTTGAATACCATATATGGTCTTCAACCCCTTTACACTAGTTTTGTATTTCAACTTATCTGAAGGGTAGTGTTGAAATTTATTCAAAAGGTATTACCTCTGTCTACCGACCAAAAGTGTCAAGCCCAGTATTTAATCATAGGCCTAAGCCAGTTGTGACTTTTCTTTGGCACTGATAACTCTGCCAGCAATCAAGGCCAAATGACCTTAGCTTTTCAAGAGAACATAATGATGTCTAATTGCTTTTTTTTTTTTACCGGCACTAATGGGACAGGCCCTGAAGATGTAGGATTATGTAATTATTTATAACCATTGTGATATGCTACAGAAATGATTAACTGATGCAAAATACTTAAGGGGTAAAAGTCAAACAGATTTAGAGGGTGGATTATTCTAACATGACCTAAAGTACAGTAATTTGTACATCACACTATTTGTTTGAAAATGCTATATTTGAAAATTAGAAACTTAATTTCAAAACAAATTCAGTTCTGGCATAGTATTAAGACCCTGTATGCCAAAAACCAGTCCATTGGCAAGTGGTTCCCCTTAAATCATCTGGTACTGTGAAACACATCCCATGAATTATTCCTGGCAAATGGGCAGATTTCACCCTTAATGTACTAGCAGTGATAATGAGATGAAGGTCAGATAACCTAAGTAAACTAACAGTAAATAAACTGTAAAACAGTATATTAGGGATTTAAAGGACACATGGCATTATTCAATTTAAGTACCTAGAAGTGGGGTATCTGAAAGGGAATATTCAGGAAACTCTTTTAAGTTTCCCTCTCTTTCCTCTTTTTTATATATATTGTATTATATAAGCACTTTTCTTTTCATACTCACTTTTTCTTATTTCTCCCACAGCCTGTTAGTGCAGGAGACACAAGAGACATGGGTTTGATCCCTGGATTGGGAATATTGCCTGGAGAAGGGAATAGCAACCCACTCCTGTATTCTTACTGGGAAAATCCCATAGGCACAGGAGCCTGGCAGCTACAATCCATAGGGTCACAAAGTCAGATACAACTGAAGTGACTTAGCACGCACCCACCACAACATGTAGTATAATTCTTTGCCCATAGTTTAAATGTTTGTTTAAAAACAAAAATAAAATGAGCATATTTTGTAGACTGAGGTATAGGAGCTCCCTAAGTGTAGAGAAAAGCTTGTTCCAAAGGATTGTAATAATTTTGTCTATATTTAAAATGCTTTCATTGACCTTAAGCACAAAATTACATAAAATTACAAAGAATGCAGTATAACACTGCCTGTAACTATAAGTTGGGGGGTTGATTAATTCTGTCAACTGCTGACTTGACAACGATATTAGCAGCTGTTCTAAAAGCTTGAATAAATACATTAAAGAGGAAAGGAAAGAACAGAAGTTCCTGAGTAAATATTAAGTGCCCATCACTGTGCTAGTTGTTTTACACACAGCATTTTATTAAAATGTTCCAAATATCTTTGAGCTTTTTTATTTTTTGTTCCTATTTTACAGATAAGGAGGGGCATAGATGGGTAAATTATGCTATCAGGAAAGGATAAAGTAGTATTGGAATTCAAATCTCATTCCAAAGGCTACCTATACTGTTTTTACTCTTCTAATCTGCCCCATTTTCTCTACATTAGGGGAAAAAAAAAAATGAGGTTTTCAACAACTGTATTCATTGAGTTCTTGTGGTTTTAAGTAACTAGTGTGCACTCAGGTTACCTCAGGTAACAGGGGTAAAGAAAACATGTGGAAATAAGGCCAGGGACTTAACCGGCTTGTCAGGTCATCCTTTGTGAGCCTGGGCCTGGGGGCCTGTGCCTTTGATGGGTACCAGAAACAGGAAAGCTACCACTCTCTGACCCCATTCCTATGAGTTTTGTAGTTTAAATCATATATTTCCCAGCATTTTCTCTGTTGTTATAATATTAATGGCAATCATGTTAATTATTACTTTAAACTATGTTTGCTTTTGATATGTGCAGGGCCCTGTGAGGGGCTCCTGGGCACAAGGGCTTTGTGTCCAGCGTTTTTTTGATTATAGGAAACAGCCTTCATTCGCCCTCTGTGACCTTCCCTGAGTTCCAATGGGCAGATCCAAGCAGTTTTTAACTAGGAAAGGGAAAGGATCAAGACCAAGGAGAACAAACCGTCAAGAGCAGCCTTGGGGCAAGGTCCTGGTTCCCCATCAATACACACAACCATATCTCTGAGCTGTTTTGCAAACACTGAAACCCCTCCAGGTGGGAGAAGTTAACGATGAACAATCATATACTGCCCACAAGCATGTAGACCCCAGACCAGTTGGACCTGAAGGCTGACAATGTGGACTCTACTTAACTCACACCAACGCATCAGAAGAATGTCTACGAGCTGATCACACCCTCTTTGCACAATTACCCTAAAAACTTACCACAGTCTTCCTCAAATTGGGACACTTGGTTTGAGGGCATGAGCCTGCTGTGTCCCCCTTCACCTGGCAAAGAAATTTGCTTAGTCACTCAGCTGTGTTTGACTCTTTTGTGACCCCATGGACTGCAGCCCGCCAGGCCCCTCTGTCCATTGGATTTCCCAGGCAAGAGTACTGGGGTGGGTTGCCCTTTCCTTCTCCAGATCTTCCTGACCCAGGGATCAAACCTGCATCTCCTGCGTGTGTCTCCTATACCGCAGGCAGATTCTTTACTGCCGTGCACTCTAGATACTCTTTTCTAACCTCTCCCCAACTCTGTTTTCGAGATTTGATTCCACACTATGTACAGAAAAGCTGAGCCTTTGGCATCACTTTTTTGTTGTTGTTGTTCAATAAACATTTATTAGGAGTCCTATGTGAACCACAGTAAAATAAAAGGAACTATCATTTATTGAAGGCCATCAATGCATTTCTGGCCTTGATACATTATCTCATTTAACCTTCACAATACTTAGGTGAAGTTGAGAGAGGCCAAGTAACTGGCTTATCATATAGCTATGAAGTGGCCCCAGAAAATAAGCTCCCAATAGAATTGTGCCCTGAAGAGCAAGGCCCATCCATCTTCATTATCACTACATGTCCAGGTCCTGGAACAAGCCTGCACACACTGCAGGAAGTCACTCCACACTTTTCCCATAATTTCCATTATGAGGATGAACATAAGACATTTTTGTCCATGTCTGACCTACAAAAAATGGCAATTTCATACAGTTCAAATCAAGGACTCAACCAACAATGTTGGGATTCCCCTGAAGAGTCCCCTGGAATGCCTGGTGGTGGTGGTGGCGCAGACCCTGAGAGCTTTCCCTGAGTCTGGCATGACCTCATTTGGAAATGGCAGCAGAGTTTGGGGACAGACTTCACTGGCCCCTGAGCAAAGTAGTTAGCATGGGGGTCCCTAAGACAAATGGCTACTGCAGAGTTTTTCTGGAGGTGGGATGTGTTCAGAGTCTTGACCAGGACAAAACACTCAGAGGAGGTAACTACTTCCTCCATTTATTATATATATATTATAGGGATGCCTCACCTGAGTCTCTGGAGTCAAAGTTGAGAAGATATGTGCTCAACCAGCTCTTTGCCCGCATGAACCAGCCCATCTCACCACTCCCCACCTCCTTGTTAATGTCTTCCAAACACAGCAAAATTCAAGTTACACAATCACAGATCCTTCTGCTCCTGTACCCACTGTTAGTCGCTCAGTCATGTCCAACTCTTTGCCACCCCATGGACTGTAGCTGGCCAGGCTCCTCTGTCCGTGGCATTCTGCAGGCAAGAATACTTGAGTGGGTTGCCATTCCCTTCTCCAGGGGATTGTCCCAACCCAGCGACTGAACCCAGGTCTCCAACATTACCGGCAGATTCTTTACCATCTGAGCCACCAGGGAAGCCCACTACCAGCTGCCAGTTCTCTAGAGCTCATAATCAAATGCCCTGGAGGCATTTGATTCTATCATTACTGTCGCTTTTGGGGAAAGTTCTTAAATGAGGTTATCTCATAAGCCACTGAATACCTCTGAGCCAGGTGTCCTCTCCTACTTCTTCAGCTGTTGCTTAGATGGAAGGCTCATAGGGGACATGGCGTGGTCACCTGTACTAAAGAAACAGACTGGCGACTTCCCTGGTGATCCAGTAGTTAAGAATCCACCGTCCTATACACGGAGTGCAGGGTTAGTCCTTGGTCAGGGAACTAACAGAGAAGGCAATGGCAACCCACTGCAGTACTCTTGCCTGGAAAATCCCATGGACGGAGGAGCCTGGTAGGCTGCAGTCCATGGGGTAGCGAAGAGTTGGACATGACTGAGCAACTTCACTTTCACTTTTCACTTTCACGCGTTGGAGAAGGAAATGGCAACCCACTCCAGTATTCTTGCCTGGAGAATCCCAGGGACGGAGGAGCCTGGTGGGCTGCCGTCTATGGGGTCACACAGAGTTGGACACGACTGACTCGACTTAGCAACAGCAGCAGCAGCAGCAGCAGCAGGGAACTAAGATCCCACATGCTAAGGGGCAACTAAGCCTGTGGGCTCTTGAGCCCACATGACATAACTAGAGAAAAGCCCAAGCACCACAGCTGAGACACAACATGGCAAAAAAGAAGAAAGAAGCAGACTGTGTTGCTGCCTGTTTAGGGGGTTGAATCTGGGGCAACCTCTTGAAAAGGGAGTCTGTAAGCATGGCAGGCATTCAAGTTACAATCTCTCTGACATACTATTCTCACCTCTTTAATGAAATTCCCTCAGCCATTATGCAAAGCTTTGAGACAGCCCCCACGTCATATACTCAAAAGAACATCTTGGGTAGATGCAAACAGGAAAATGGACACATTCAACCTAATATTATTCAAAAGTCCCAGGCAGGGTGAGAAACTGAGTTAGTACTTCAATTCAATGAGCATTTATCAAGTATGTTTATCAAGTATATTATCCATATAGTCAAAGCTATGGTTTTTCCAATAGTCACATACAGATGTGAGAGTTGGACAATAAAGAAAGGCTGAATGCTGAAGAATTGAAGCTTTCAAACTGTGGTGCTGGAGAAGACTCTTGAGAGTCCCTTGGACTGCAAGGCCATGAAACCAGTCAATCCAAAAGGAAATCAACCCTGAGTGTTTATTGAAAGGACTGATGCTGAAGCTGAAGCTCCAATACTTTGGCCACCTGATGGGAAGAGCTGACTCATTAGAAAACACCTTGATGCTGGGAAGAACTGAGGGCAGGAGGAGAAGGTGGCAACAGAGGATGAAATGGTTGGATGACATCACTGACTCAGTGGACATGAATTTGAGCAAACTCCGGGAGATAGTGATGGACAGGGAAGCCTGGCATGCTGCAGTCCATGGGGTCGCAGAATCGGATGCAACTTAGACTGAACAGCAGCAGTTGTTCTAAACCACTAATGATCAGTTGGAAAGTAAGGAAATTGCTTCATAGGAGGGTATAACAGACGCTTCAGAAGAAATTTTTTCTAACTGCACTCAATCCAAACTCCCAAAATTCTGCTTTCTTATCTTGCAAAGTAGAATGTTGTCACTCTCACCCTTGTTGAGAATATTGTTTTATACTGATAGAAGTATGCCCCCATGCCTCAAGGTGTTGCAGTCGGAAAAGAGTTGAGAACTCTTCTCAGCAACATGAAGGACACAGAGTCAATGCTGACTAGCTAAGGGTGACACCAAACATTTTCTCAGATTCTGAGGAAGGATTCCCACTTCCATGCTACCCTCCCAGCCCCCAGTCGTCAAACACACTAAAATGACAAGAACTCTTAAAGACAGAAGACTGAATTAAAGTGGATATTTTCCTTCTTCTCTTGGTAAAATGGTTTGCCTGTATCTGAAACGGTATTTGTAAATTGTTCCTGTTGAGGCCATCCCTTTTGCTGATTAATTCTGAAGAGATCTGAAGAATGCATTCCCATGATTTATGTGTTGCCCGAGTCTACCAGCTTTGACTGTGGATATGCTACAACAAGTAATAAATAACAACAAGACTTTCTATACTGTAGAGAATTAAGCAATCCTCTCTAGACCAGCAAAGCTGCTTGGCTTTTGGCAAGATTGTATCACATAAAGTAGCATATGCTAAGTCAACTACACACACAGAATAAAGGGGCTGGAAGAGAGGGATGAAGTTTCTAGTTGGTACAGGAAGATTCTGGCAGGAGACTTGCTTCTGCTCTTTCACTCGGTCTGTTCCTGAGTGCTTCTGATATCCAAAGCACCTCCCCCCATGGTGTGTGTGACCCCTAACCAGCTCTTTGATGTGTTGTTCATCCAAAGTAGCTCCAATAGAAGGTAGAGGAAACCTGGCTGTGTTGGGCTTCCTGGGAAATGGTATTTTGCCCTCCAAAATGGTGCTACATTCCAGGGTTTTCTGCAGTAATTTTACCTTTGCCATTAAAGCTTCTGGGACAGTGGGTAAGTTACTTAATTACTCTAAGCCTTGATATTCTTTTTTCTCTGTGTAATGGAAAAATAAAGATACCTACCACTCATAATGTTTAGCCCTTAGCCTCATGCTAGCAAATGGTAAACCCTTAATAAATATCAATGTAGTGCTAATGTTGTTAACTTCTATAGTTTCTCATTAACTTTCAATTACCACAAAGCCACTCTTTGCCTTTCAGCCTTATCTAATATAATTTCCTTTGAAATGACTCATAGTTTCTCTTCACAGCTGAGAGTCCTACATTTGTATCCATAATCACCTCTTAAGGAAGTCTGTTCAGATTTAGTAATCCTGTCAACACATATTTTCTTCAAATTTACATTTTATATTTATACCCAAGTAACTAATAGTAACTATGTTTTCAAATATATTTTTAACTTTCTCAATAAGATTAGAAGGCTACACACAATTCCTCAAACTGTTTTGTGAAAACCAGTTTTAGAATTGCCATCAAAAAATAAAATACATTTTTATTTATTTATTTTTTATTTTAACAAATTCAAGAAAGACTTTTTTCTTTACAATATTGTGTTGGTTTTGCCATACATTGACATGAATCCACCATGGGTATACATGTGTTCCCCTTCCAGAATCCCCCTCCCGCCTTCATCCCGATTCCATCCCTCTGGGTCATCCCAGTGCACCAGCCCTGAGCACCCTGTATCATGCAGCAAACCTGGGCTGGCAATTCATTTAAAAATAGCTTCAACACAGGAAAATCATCTTTGCATTCATTCATTCAACATTTATTGAATGCTTTTTATATGCTGCATAGACAATAAACAAGATAAACCAGTAAAATATTTAGTATGTTAGTGATAAACTGCTAATAAGAGAAATAAGGCAGAAAAAGTTGCTGAAAGTGTTGGTGTCATAACATTAAAGACCTGGAAGAAAAAGGAAGCTGTGTGTGTAGTGTCTGGGAGAGGGGAAATGGCATGTGAGAAGGCCATGCCCACAGCAGAGTCAGGCCTGCCTCAGGAGGACCATCCAAGAGTAAAGGCTGCAAAGGAGCGTAAGGGGAGAGTTAGAAAATGTGGCCTGAGAGGGAACTATGTAGGGTCCTTTAAGTCCTTGCAAGGACTTTGGCTTTTATTGTGAGTAAGAAGGGAAGCTACTGTAGGGTTTTGAGTTTTGAAATGATCTGACGTCCTTTGGCTGTCCCGTTAAGGAGTGCGGAAACAGAAAAGGGGAGCAGTTAGGAGGTTCCTGAAATAATCCAGGCGAGAGGTGATGGTGATTTGGGAGTAGGGAGGAAGCAGTGGACGCGGTGAAGAGTGATCTAGTCTCAGAGAAATCTAGACAGAGGGAGCCACAAGATTTGCTGACAGATCAGGTGTAGATTGTGAAAGGAGTTGAAAATGCTTCTATACTTTTTTCCTTTTTTGGCTGAATGTTGCAGAATTACCATTTCCTAAACTATGGATGACTTAGAAGGAGGTGGTGGAGTAGTATATTAGAAGCTCGGTTTGGGGCATGTTAAGTTGGAAATGGCTGTTAGACACAGAAGACTGTGTTCATCTAGAGCAGTAAATATGAAAATTGCATTTATAGGAGAATGTCTGGGCTGCAGATAGCATAGAGAACAATCATGAGACATCATGAGAAGTCCCCAGATTGATTTTTTTTTTTAAGCCAGCATAACCAGTAAGAAGGTGAGGCTGTGACTTCCCTGGAGGTCCAGTGGTTAAGACTCCAACTTCCCTATTTAGGCAGCATGAGTTCGATTCCTGGTCAGGGAACTATGATCCCACAAGCTGCACTCCTGGCCAAAAGAGAGGAAAAAAAAAAAGAAAGTGAGGCTGCTTAAGAGGTAGCAGGAAAATCAATACCATAAAGAGGCCTAGGAAGCAACAGAAGCTTTTTTGTTTTTCTCTTTCTTCAATTTATATGCTTAAAATATATTATTGGTGGAAAAGGACAAAAATTTAGAACCAGAATAGATGAATCACCATATAAAGTTATATCCTTTTTATGCTTAAGTGAGTAAACATAAAATATTAAAAATGATTTTATTTTGTGACTTATAAATCAA
Source organism: Antilocapra americana (assembly GCA_007570785.1). NCBI lineage: Eukaryota > Metazoa > Chordata > Mammalia > Artiodactyla > Antilocapridae > Antilocapra > Antilocapra americana. Next base: position 7,311,945 of record ML663563.1, on the reverse strand, counting down.
CTCTGAAAACTACTCTAAAAAATAGTCTCTACAGCAAAAGGAACGCAGATGTATAGAACGGACACGTGGACTCTGTGGAAGAGGGCAAGGATGGGATGATATGGGAGAATGGCATTGAAACATGTTAATTACCATATGTGAAATCAATCACCAGCCCAGGGTTGATGCTCAGGGCTGGTGCACCGGGATGTCCCAGGGGGAGGGAGTCGGGGGGGGGGAGGGAGGGGGGTTCTGGAGGGGGAGCATGTGTAGATCCATGGCGGTTTCATGTTACTGTATGGCAAAACCAACACAATAAAGTAAAGAAAATTAAAAAAAGAAAAAAAGAAAGAAGAAAAATAGTCTCTATATTTCTGAGCAATCGCAGCACCGGCATACAAGCACTGTTGTGACCACACTGAAAAGGCCAAACCCCCCAGTCTTTTGTGTGAAGGACAGCTAAATACTAAGCCTACCACACAGCTCGGGGAATAACGACATCTCTTTAGAGATGGAGAGGAAATGTCATAAGACTCAAATATATACAAAGTGGCTTTAAAACTGTTATTTAAAATATTGTACAAATGTTTTAATAGTTTTTAAAGCTGTACTACTATACGTAGTTGCTCAGTCATGTACAACTCTGTGACCCCTTGGACTATAGCCTGTAAGAGTCCTCTGTCCATGGGCTTTTTCAACCAAGAATACTGGAGTGGGTTGCCATTTTCCTCCTCCAGAGGATCTTCCTGTCCCAGGGATTTGAACTCTCTGTCTCCTGCTTTGCAGACGGATTCTTTACCCATTGAACCATCCGGGAAGCCATTTTTAAAGCTGATGATCATAAAAGTGGAAAGAGAAACAAACTTGCAGTTGGCAGATTTTTCTTCAAACTCTGGCTATGCCATGTGACAGTTGTACATGACTTTACAGTGCACATCTCTGGGATTTAGTTACTTTATCTTTAAAATGAAATAATCCCTGCTCCTCCTCTTCTGCAAAATGCTGGTGGAAGTCCAACGATTTAATAAGGAAGCTTTCAAAACACGGATGTCTAAAGCAAAAGTCATGACTGAGGTGAGGCGCATTTTTCTAAATTCATCTATTTTTGTTTCTTTGTATAAGCCACAGTTCTCTACATAGCTTGAAGATAGCACATTGAGATCCCAAATGAAAACACAAAAGATCCTCTAAGGAAAATGTATATACCCACAAATCCACGTAGTTTGGTATGTGATTAATTGTACACTGATTGAAAATCAGAGTGAAGTAAGCCAGAAGGAAAAACAATACAGTATATTAACGCATATATATGGAATTTAGAAAGATGGTAAGGAGAACCCTGCATGCGAGATAGAAAAAGGAACGCAGATGTATAGAACAGACTCGTGAACTCTGTGGAAGAGGGCAAGGGTGGGATGATATGGGAGAATGGCATTGAAACATGTTAATTATCATATGCGAAATCAATCGCCAGTCCAAGACTGATGCTCGGGGCTGGTGCACAGAGATGTCCCAGGGGAAGGGAATCGGGAGGGAGAAGGGAGGGGGGTTCTGGAGGGGGAGCATATGTAAACCCATGGCGGTTTCATGTCATTGTATGGCAAAACCAACACAATAAAGTAAAGAAAATTTAAAAAAAAAGAAAGAAAATCAGGTTTTTATTTTTTTTTAATCTTTTTACTTTTTATTAGAGTTTAGCCAATTAACAATTGTGATAGTTTCAGGTGAACAGCGAAGGGATTCAGCCATATATATACATGTATCCATTCTCCCCCAACCCCAACTCCCTCCCATCCAGGCTGCCGCATAACACTGGATAGAGTTCCATGTGCTATACAGTAGGTCCTTGTTGGTTATCCATTTTAAATATAGCAGTGTGTACAAGTCCATCCCAAACTCATTAACTATTCCTTCTCCTCATCCTTCTCCCTGGCAAACATAAGTTCATTCTCTAAGTCTGTGAGCCTACTTTATAAATAAATTCATTTGCATCACTTCTTCTTAGAAAATCACTTTGGAAAGAAACGGGAGTCATTGTGACTTCTTATGTGGAAGAGAAACCTAATGAAAGTAACATCTAAAAAAATTTTAGTGTGTAGCAGGCTATGGGATGGATCAGTAGAGGGGAGCAGCGTTGGGGAGGCAACCCAGGCAGATGCAGAAACCCGGCTCGAGGTAACGAGAGCCCCTGGTCTAAGACGTAGCTGTGAGACTAGAGATGAATGGGGAGACACGATAAGAAAAGAACTGCCAGATAAAAAACACAGGATGCCCAGATAAATTTGAATTCTAGATAAACACCAAATAATTGTGCAGGATATCCTAATTATTGCATGGTGCATACTTACACTCAAACATTATTCATGGTTTATCTGAAATTCCAGTTTAACTGGGCATCCTGTATTTTTAATTTGCTACATCTGGCAATCCTAGAGAGAAACTCGTGAGCTTATTGCTACCCTCATCCCCATGTTTCTGGGGCATATTCTGAAACAAACAACAAAAACACGGGCAACATGACCACTATGATATGAAGAGAGTCATATAGAGCTAGCTTCAGTTCTTCTGTAGATCCTAAAGAGATCAAGAAATATATCAAACTGTTCATTACAGACCTATTTATTTTCCAGACAAGAAAGTTACTAATATTGTGGCTATATTCTATTCTCAATATATGAGTTTTGTACTATGCAGTATAATCTATGTGAATGTGTGTGCAAATGTGTGTGTGTTTAAGGTATGGGCTAATGAGCAAAAGAGCCACAGGCTTACAGTTGCCCTGGAGAGAACATTGCATAGGAAATGTGAACTGGAGAACCCACAGTCCATCCATCATTTCCTGCACACACACATACACACACACACACACACACACACACACACCATGTGCACACAAGACTGGGCCAGGGAGTTTTTCCCCCGTGCAGCCCAAGCCCCTGGTCTGTCTTGATTGGACAGTGTGTGGTATGAGTGGGAAGGAAGAAGTTTAGACAACAAGGTCCCTTTCAATGAAAAGTAGGAACAGTTGAAAGATTCAAAGAAGGAAATCTATTTGAAGTGGTGTTACAAACCTGAAGCCAGGGGCATTCAAGGTGACTTTCTCCATCTAAAAGCTTAAGACCTTTAAGGTTTTATCTCCGGGTAATGCAGGTGAAAATCCAAAATAGAGCTGCCAAACTTTAACCCTTCTCTCTCCTACTTTGTAATTTTGTCCTGAAATTATCTTTACTAGGCACTGGTGTCTCATTCTGTGGAGGCTGAAAAATCATGATAGCAAGGAGAAAGAGGTCTGGTTTCAATACACTTTTGCAGATATGGGGCAGACTAGGATTCACAACTGATGATCAACAGCACCCAAGAACAGCCCCCTGTGAAAGTGGAGGCCACAAAAAGCCCACAGCCCTTACCTCTGGAGAGCATTTTGGAGAAGACAGATGGAGGAGAACAAAGCCAAACCTCATGATTGGTCCATGACTGCCCCCGAGCAAACGTGAGTCTTGCAAACTTGTGGGTAATAGAGGCAGGACTTGGATACTGATTGATCTCTTATCAGTGATAGAGAACTTAGAAAAGGAACCTAGATTCTTCTTTTGTGATTCCCCATGGTGTGATGAATGCTCAGTAAATGCTGTTGACTGATTCTTTTTAAACTGGGCCTGGGAGGAGGGGTTTGAGGTTTGAAGGAGAAGATTGGAGACAGTTAAGGAAGAATTCATGTATATTCAACTCCTATAGAAAAAACAAAAAGCAGCCTTCCCAGGTTGCTCAGTGGTAAAGAATCTGCCTGCCAGTGCAGGAGGCATGGGTTCAATCCCTGGGTCGGGACACTCCCCTGGAGTAGGAAATGGCAAGCCAATCCAGTATTCTTGCCTGGCTATCCCGTGGACAGAGCAGCCTGGTGGGTCCACAGGGTTACAAACAGTGGGACATGACTGAACACAGCACAGCGGCAGTGTGTGTGTGTGGGGGCGGGGGGTCAGGGGAGAAAGGCAAGGTTTGAAGGGGAAGTTGGAAGATGATTAAGGAAGAATTATGTGTGTTCACCTCTCACAAAGAAAACATATTGACCAAATGAAAACTATTAGCCACTTAACTTTACACAGTTGTGTAAAAAGAAAAATCAAAAAATTTAGTTCCTTCTAAAAACCAGTGTGTGTGTGTGTGTGTGTGTGTGTGTGTGTGTGTGTGTTGCTGCCTCACCTTAGCTGCGTTTGCATTGTCTCTCATTGCAGTGGGCAATGAGCTCTGGAGCCCAGGCCCAGTAGTTGCGGTGTGTGGGCTCAGTTGCTTTGTGACATGTGGGATCTTAGTTCCCTGATCAGAGACTGCACCTATCACTGGATCACCAGGGAAGTCCCATAAAAACCATTTTATTCAGTTTCCACTGGTTACAATTATAACTGGGATTACAAGTAAAAATGGCTAGCATTAATGAAAACATATATCACAACCATAGCTCTGAAAACTCAAGATATTTAGTGGAAAGAACTCCTACAGATACATTTGAGTGTTTAAAGTAAAAGCAAAACATGAAAACAACAAAAACATTTTCCAAAGGAATCAAATGATGCTCAGCAAATTTCATGTCACTTTTAACATCAATAAGGAAAAATACACTGGAAAATCTATATATTATGTAAGCAAAGATGTTATTAGTATAACCAAGAATGAAATAGCGCTTAACTATTTCCAACTTTGCCTCTAAAATTCCTTTTGTCTGATGGCAGAACATATTATTTCCTGTTCTTATACTCTGTGGGAAGTAGCACACCCCTTTTAAAGTCACTTCTTCCCTGTATGAACATTTATGGGAGGAATTATTTTTGTGCTCTCATGGTTGATATCTCAGATCCAGAAGTCATTTGGCAATGGATCTCAAGCTTAAATATGAGACTACCTGGAGAACTTGTTACTATCCTGGGAGCTCTCCTACATACAGTGATTCAGGTCTGGTGAGGGATTCAGACATCTGCATTTCTAACAAGTATCCCAAATGATTCCATGACAGGTCTTCCACAGATCTTGCCCTGATTTAAGTAACCAGAGTAATTTTCATGTCTACTTTCCAACTGTAGAGGATAAGCTTTAAACTCTATGTCCATAAGAGGTGGAAAAGATTACAGGAAAATACATGAGTATAAATAACACAGCTTTCATGACCTTTACAGGGAACTCAAATAACTGCAATTTTTGATTTATACTAAGTTTTGAAATGAGGCACTTCAAGACTCTGAGCTGCTTTGTGAGTCATCAGTGATTAATCTTTCCATAGATTCAACCCTGTGAATATTTTTTTTCTTTGAAAACTGGTTATTTTTGAATCAGGTTCTAGCTCCTAGGTGAGTGGAATATTAAATTTTTCAAGGCCTATCTTTAAAAATTACTCCAGGTAAATAGTAATTTCCTTACCAATTTCTCTAATATTAGAATATGATATACTTTATGATGTACAGTTCACCCATGAATAACACAGGTTGTGGGTGGTGATCCTCTGTGCAGTCAAAAATACAAGTGTAACTTATAATCAACCCCACCTATATTTGATTCCTCAGTATCTGTGGTTCTGCACCTGCCAATTTAACCTATCCTGAATCATGTAGTACTGTTAGTTTTTACTATTGAAAAAACTCTGAGCATAAGTGGACCCATGCAGTTCAAATCCATATTAAAGTTCAACTGAACTTTACTTTTTTCTAAATATAATGAAAATAGCATACTTCTACAGACAGTTAAATTTCAGAGGGTAATATTTATTCCACCTATCTTCATATGTAAGGCTCTGTTTTATAGCCAAGTAACATTTTTTAAAATTATTTATTTATTTAATTTTGGGGTGTGCTGGGTCTTCGTTACTGCCCACAGAATCTCTCTAGTCGCAGTGTACTGGCTTCTCACTGTGGTGGCTTTTCTTGGTTCAGAGCCCAGGCACCGGGCGCATGAACTTCAGTAGTTGCAGCACGTGGCCTCAGTTGTCGTGGCCCACGGACTTAGTTGCTCCACAGCATGTGGAATTCCCCTGGACCAGGGATAAAACCTGTGTTCCCTGCATTAGCAGGTAGATTCCTATCCACTGTGCCACCAGGGAAGTCGCTAAATAGTGTTTTAAGTATATTCAGCTGCCTTTGGGGTAAACCAAGGAAAGTGATTTTGATTTTTCCATGTTATTAAAGCATGGTGGGAGGCTTCTCAGGTGGCTCAGTGGTAAATAATTTGCCTGCGAATGCAGGAGACACAGGTTTGATCCCTGGGTCGGGAAGGTCCTTTGAAAGGGGAAATGGCAATCCACTCCAGTATTCTTGCCTGGAGAATCTGATGGACAGAGGAACCTGGCAGGCTACAGTCCATGGGGTTACAAGAGTCAGACGTGACTCAGCAACTAAACAACAACCAGTGGTTAGAACTCCATGTATACACTGCTGAGGGCACAGGTTCAATCCCTGATTGAGGAAATAAGGTCCCACAAGCTGGACAGTGTAGCCAAAAAAAAAAAAAGAGAAAAGAACCCTTCCTCAAACATTCTTCCCTGCCTCATAATACCTCCTGTGTTAATGTCTGTGTTTGCCACTGTCTTACAGATTTTCATTCAAAAATACAATGCAAGTGCAATGAAAATCAATTATGAAGTGAACTTGCAAGTCTCATAAAATGTGTAGCATTTGATGAAATTGATAAAGATGATGGAAAACTATTCAAGCCATGAGCAGAGTCATAGACTGTGTCAATCAGTCCAACTAGCTATTAAAGTTGACAAGAACAAAAGGTCAAAGATATAAGATTTGACTAGAAGATACTCTTACAAAAATGGATGAAGTCTGGGATGTTTTGTAAAATGATTTGATTATGTAACAGCCAACATGAAGTGAAGATTATCCTTCCATGTTTTAAATGATTTTGTCAAAAAACATTTCCAAGAGTTAAAATATAATAAGTTAACTGTTATAAGAAAGTAAGTTTTTTTGTAGTCTTAGCAAAAAATTTCAGGTTAAAAGTTCTAGTGAAACTACTTATGAAAATTTGGTTCCTTGTAAATAGATTCAAGTGACCTTCTGGTATCAGTTATGCACTGATAAGTATCTGTTTCAAAGCATTAGTTGTCTGACTATATATCTGTGTAATAATATTAACGCAGATTTAATTTTCTTTTAACATCTGATGCCAATCTCTCCTTATTAGTCATATTTTAATTCAATAACTTAATATCTTTGTTTATCCTTCCAGCTGATTTTCTATATATTCATTTAAAATCCCAAGACACTCATTTACTAGCAAAGTAACTGTGGTTTTAGACCATGAATTTTAAATCATTATAACTAGGCCGAAACACGTCTTTATTAATCAAAATGGGAAGCATTACAATCAACACATTTTTACCAATGAGAAATAGATTTGTTTATTTCTGTAGCATAAAAATCTGTGCTTCAGGATTCAACGAACTCTTGGAAAACATTTTCTGCCTCCTGCTGGTTGTGGAAGTATTTTCTCTCCAAAAAGTTGTTGAGATGCTTGAAGAAGTGGTAGTCAGTTGGTGAGATGTCAGGTCTATGGTGGATGAGGCAGAACTTTGTAGCCCAATTAGTTCAACTTTTGAAGCATTGGTTGTGTGATGTGTGGTAGAAGAATTGGGTGGAGAAGAATTGGGTCCTTTTTGTTGACCAATGCTGGCTGCAGGTGTTGCAGTTTTGGTGTATCTCATTGATTTGCTGAGCATAGTTTTCAGAAGTAATGGTTTCACCAGGATTCAGGAAGCTGTAGCGGATCAGACAATCTGCAGACCACCAAACAGCGACCATAACCTTTTTATGGTGCAAGTCTGGCTTTCAGAAGTGCTTTGGAGCTCCTTCTTGGTCCAGTCACTGAGAGGTTTGGCATTGGTTGTTGTAGAAAATCCACTTTCTATTGCATGTCACAATCCGATCAAGAAATGGTTCATTGTTGTTGCATAGAATAAGAGTAGAGGGAGGTGGGAGGATGGTTCTGGAAGGGGAACACATGTATACCCATGGCGGATTCATGTCAATGTATGGCAAAACCAACACGATGATGTAAAGAAAATAAATAAATAAATGAATAAAAAAAAAGAGTAGATAACACTTCAAAATAACAATTTTTTTTATTTTTGGTCAGCTCACAAAGCACCCATTTACTGAGCTTTTTCACCTTTCCAATTTGCATCAAATGCTGAATGACAGTAGAATAGTCGATGTTGAGTTTTTTGTTAACTTCTCTCTCTCAGTTGGTCATTGTCAACTTCTGATGGCCAGTCACTGTACTCTTCATCTTCAAGGCTCTTGTCTCCTTTGCTAAACTTGAACCACACTGCATGTATGTTCATTAGCAGTTCCTGGGCCAAATGCATTGGTTATCTTGAGAGTTGTCTCCGGTGCTTTATGATACATTTTGAACTCGAATAAGAAAATCACTTGAATTTGCTTTTCGACATCATTTCCCTAGTCTAAAATAAATATAAAATAAACAGCAATAAGGCATTAGCAAAAAAACATGAAGCAAGAAATTTGCAATAAAATGTTGTATAAAATAACCACATTTATTTTAAGAATGTATTTCAGTACATTCTTAAATGGCACTGTTGAACAGCAAAATTCGACCATGCAAAATCGCAATTACTTTTGCACCAATCCAATATATCTATGGAAACCTTTACTGGAATTGCATTAAACTACTTTACTACTTTAGGAAGAATTAGGGAGCCTAAGTGCTATATTAAGTCTTTCTATCAAGTAAAGACGATTGTCTCCATTTATTTTCTTTGATCTGTTTTAGAAAAGTTTTCCTCACCTGTCTCATACATTACTTGTTGAATTAAACTGTGGAAAATTCTTCAAGAGATGGGAATACCAGACCACCTGACCTGCCTCCTGAGAAACCTGTATGCAGGTCAGGAAGCAACAGTTAGAACTGGACATGGAACAACAGACTGGCTCCAAATAGGGAAAGGAGTATGTCAAGGCTGTACATTGTCACCCTGCTTATTTAACTTATATGCAGAGTACATCATGAGAAACGCTAGGCTGGAAGAAGCACAAGCTGGAATCAAGATTGCTGGGAGAAATATCAATAACCTCAGATATGGAGACGCCACCACCCTTATGGCAGAAAGTGAAGAGGAACCAAAGAGCCTCTTGTTGAAAGTGAAAGAGGAGAGTGAAAATGTTGGCTTAAGGCTCAACATTAAGAAAATGAAGATCATGGCATCTGGTCCCATCACTTCATGGGAAATAGATGGGGAAACAGTGGAAACAGTGGCTGACTTTATTTTGGGGGCTCCAAAATCACTGCAGATGGTGATTGCAGCCATGAAATCAAAAGATGCCTACTCCTTGGAAGGAAAGTTATGGCCAACCTGGATAGCATATTGAAAAGCAGAGACATTACTTTGCCAACAAAGGTTCGTCTAGTCAAGGCTATGGTTTTTCCAGTGGTCATGTATGGATGTGAGAGTTGGACAGTGAAAAAGGCTGAGTGCCAAAGAATTGATGTTTTTGAACTGTGGTGTTGGAGAAGACTCTTGAGGGTCCCTTGGACTGCAAGGAGATCCAACAAGTCCATCCTAAAGGAGATCAGTCCTACCCAGGTCCTACATCATTGGTAGGACTGATGTTGAAGCTGAAACTCCAATACTTTAGCCACCTCATGCGAAGAGTTGACTCATTGGAAAAGACCCTGATGCTGGGAAGGATTGGAGGCAGGAGGAGAAGGGGAAGACAGAGGATGAGATGGCTGGATGGCATCACCAACTCGATGGACATGGGTTTGGGTCGACTCCGAGAGTTGGTGATGGACAGGGAGGCCTGGTGTGCTGTGGTTCATGGAGTCACAAAGAGTCGGACACGACTGAGCGACTGAACTGAACTGAAAACATGAAAAGCATCTTTTTAAAAGAATTACTGATCTGGCAACAAAGTAAAAGAAATCCTTAGAAGCCAAAAATGAAACAAAAGCAGAAAATCAAAGTTATAATCAGATGGGGGAGCCAGCAGTGACAAAGAGCACCTGTTGATCCCTGGAGACCTTAAGTTTTTAACAGCTGAATATATATTCCTCTTAAGTTCACATGGAACATTCTTCAGGAAAGAATATATGTATGCTAGGCCATAAAGCAAACTTCAAAATTTTAAAAAAAAAAAGTATGCTATCTAAACACATGGAATGAAATTAGAAATTAATAAAAAAATAATTATGGAAAATTAAAAAACTATGGAAATGAAAAAACAAATGGGTCATTAAAATAACTAATAGGTCAAAAAAGAAACCACAGGGAAGTTAGAATACTTTTAGATGAATGAACATGAAGACACAATATATATCAAAAATGTATAAAAGTGACAGCTGGTGCTTTCTTGTGGCTCAGTGGTAAAGAATCTACCTGCAATGCTAGAGTCATGGGTTCAATCCCTGAGTCAGGAAGATCTCCTGGCAAAGGAAATGGTAATCACTCCAGTATTCTTGCCTGGAAAATCCCATGGACAGAGAAGGCTACAGTCCATGGAGTCACAAAAGTCAGACACAACTTAACAACTAAACAACAACAATGGGATACAGCTAACTTAGTTAGTGCTTAGAAGGAAATGTATAGCTGTAAATGCTCATATTAAGATAAAGATCTCAAATCAATAATCTAAAATTCCACCTGAAGACAATGGAAAAAGAAGAGCAAAATAAACCCAAAGCAAGTAGAAGGAAGGAAACAATAGACTGGAGTGGAAATTAATGACACAGAGAATAGAAAAATAAACAACATCAACAAAGCAAAAGACAATTCTTTGAAAATATCAATAACATTGGTAAACTTGTAGTTAGACTGATAGGAAAAAAAGAAGTCTCAAATTATTAAAATCAGTGACAGAAGAGACATTACTACCTACATTATAGAAATAAAGAAAATTACAAGGGAATACTATGAACAACTATTCCAGCAAATTATACAACAAATAAAATGTAAAAATTACTAGGACACAAACTACTGAAACTGACTGAAGAAGAAACGGAAAATCTGAACAGATATATCATGAGTGAAAGGAATAAAAAAAACTACTTAGAAGACCTAGGCTTGATGACTTCAATGGTGAGTTCTACCAAACATTTAAAAAATAATACCAGTTCTTCACTAACTCTTCTAAAACATAGGAGGGATTACTTTCCAACTCATTCTGAGACCAGTATTACCATGATGCCAAAAATCAGACAAAAGACCTCCCCCAAAATAGATAACTACAGACCAAATATCTCTGTTAAATACAGATACAAAAATCCTCAACAAAATACAAGCAAACCAAATTCAGGAATATATCAAAAGGATTACACACCATGATCATGGCTTGAGTCTTACCCCAGGAATGCAAAGTTGCTTTAGCATTTGAAAATTCATCCCTGTTATCAGTAAACAACAAAATCATATGATCATCTCAATATACACAGAGAAAGCATTTGACAAAATCCAACGCCCCTTCATGATAAAAACAGCCAACAAAGTAGAAATAAAATAGAAAGGCACTTCCTCAACTTGATAAAACAAAATAAGTAAATACTTTGAGGTCAGTGAAATGAAGATACAACACACAGCTAACATTGTATTTAATGGTAAGAGACTGAATGCTTCCCCTCTAATTTCAGGAACATGACAGGGATATCTGTTCTCACTATATCTAACCAACATTGTACTGGAAGGTTAGCCAGGGCAATTCAGCCAAAAAAGATATCTAGGAAAACTAAAACTATCTTTATATGCAGATGATATGGTCTTATATATAGGAAATTCTAAGGAAATCACTAAAACCCATTAGAACCAATAAATAAGTTCAACAAGGTGGGCGAACCCAAGATCAATATACAAAAAAACAACTGCACATACTTGCAATGAACAATCTAAAAAACAATTTTTTAAAAATTCTACCTATAATAGCATCAAAAGCAATAAAATTCCTAGGAATAAACTTCATAAAAGAAGCGCAAAACTTACACCATGAAAAATATGAAACATTGCTGAAAGAAATTAAAGATGTTTAATCAATGGAAAGACCATTTTCATGTATTGTAACATTTAATATTGTTAAGATAGTTACACTCCCCATTTTATATACTGATGTGCAGATTCCACACAATCCCTTCAATATTCCAACGAACTTCTCTGAAATAACTGAAGCTGATCCTAAAATTCATAGGCAAATCAAGGGGTCCAGAATAGCTAGTACAGTTCAGTTGCTCAGTTGTGTCCGACTCTTTGCAACCCCATGAATCACAGCACGCCAGGCTTCCCTGTCCATCACCAACTCCCAGAGCCTACCCAAACCCATGACCATTGAGTCAGTGATGCCATCCAGCCATCTCATCTTCTGTCGTCCTCTTCTCCTCCTGCCCTCAGTCTTTCCCAGCATCAAGGTCTTTTCCAGTGAGTCAGCTTTTCACATTAGGTGGCCAAAGTATTGGAGTTTCAGCTTCAACATCAGTCCTTCCAGTGAACACCCAGGACTGATCTCCTTTAGAATGGACTGGTTGGATCTCCTTGCAATCCAAGGGACTCTCAAGAGTCTTCTCCAACACCACAGTTCAAAAGCATCAATTCTTTGGGGCTCAGCTTTCTTTATAGTCCAACTCTCACATCCATATATGACCACTGGAAAAACCATAGCCTTGACTATACAGACCTTTGTTGGAAAAGTAATGTCTCTGCTTTTTAACATGCTGTCTAGGTTGGTCATAACTTTCCTTCCAAAGAGTAAGCATCTTTTAATTTCATGGCTGCAATCACCATCTGCAGTGATTTCGGAGACCAGAAAAATAAAGTCAGCCACTGTTTCCACTGTTTCCCCATCTATTTCCCATGAAGTGATGGGACCAGATGCCATGATCTTCGTTTTCTTAATGTTGAGCTTTAAGCCAACTTTTTTACTCTCCCCTTTCACTTTCATCAAGAGGCTCTCTAGTTCTTCACCTTCTGCTGTAAGGGTGGTGTTATCTGCATATCTGAGGTTATTGGTATTTCTCCTGGCAATCCTGATTCCAGCTTGTGCTTCTTCCAGCCCAGCATTTCTCATGATGTACTCTGCATATAAGTTAAATAAACAGGGTGACAATATACAGCCTTGATGTACTCCTTTTCCTATTTGGAACCAGTCTGTTGTTCCATGTCCAGTTCTAACACAATCTTGAAAAAGAAAACTATGACTCACACTTCCTGATTTCAAAACTTGTTGCAAAAATATAGTAATCAAGATAGATACAAAAATTATACTGTGGTACTAGTACAAGAACAGATACACAGACCAGTGGAATAGACCTGAGAGTTCAGAAATAAACATTCACTTTTTTTTTTTCACAATAGCATTGACTTTTATTCATTCCTGTTAAGTCACCTGATCCAGTTTTCCCCTCAGTCAATCTCTCCTATCAGGAAGCTTCCACAAGCTTCTTATCCTTCTCTATCAGAGGGCAGACAGACTGGAAAACATAATCACAGAAAACTAACCAATCTGATCACATGGACCACAGCCTTGTCTAACTCAGTCAAACTATGAGCCATGCTTTGTAGGGCCACCCAAGACAGACGGGTCATGGTGGAGAGTTCTGAGAAAACGTGGTCCACTGGAAAAGGGAATGGCAAACCACTTCAGTATTCTTGCTGTGAGAACCCCGTGACAGTATGAAAAGGCAAAAACATAGGACACTGAAAGATGAACTCCCCAGGTTCCTAGGTGCCGAATATGCTACTGGAGATCAGTGCAGAAATAACTCCAGAAAGAATGAAGAGATGGAGCCAAAGCAAAAACAACACCCAGTTGTGGATATGACTGGTGATGGAGGTAAAGACTGATGCTGTAAAGAGCAATATTGCATAGGGATCTGGAATGTTAGGTCCATCAATCAAGGCAAATTGGAAATTGCCAAACAGGAGATGGCAAGAGTGAACGTTGACATTTCAGGAATCAGTGAAGTAAAATGAACTGGAATGAGTGAATTTAACTCAAATGACCATTATATCTACTACTGTGGGCAAGAATCCCTTAGAAGAAATGGAGTAGCCATCATAGTTAACAAAAGAGTCTGAAACGCAGTACTTGGATGCAATCTCAAAAACGACAGAATGATCTCTGTTCATTTCCACGGCATACCATTCAATATCACGGTAAACCAAGTCTATGCCACAACCAGTAATGCTGAAGAAGCAGAAGTTGAATGGTTCTGTGAAGACCTACAAGACGTTCCAGAACTAACCCAAAAAAGATGTCATTTTCATTATAGGGGACTGGAATGCAAAAGTAGGAAGTCAAGAAATAGCTGGGAGTAACAGGCAAATTTGGCCTTGGATAGTAGAGTTTTTCCAAGAGAACACACTAGTCATAGCAAACACCCTCTTCCAACAACACAAGAAAAGACTCTACACATGGACATCACCAGTTTGTCAATACCAGAATCAGACTGATTATATTCTTTGTAACCAAAGATGGAGAAGCTCTATACAGTCAGCAAAAACAAGTCCGGGAGCTGACTGTGGCTCAGATCATGAACACCTTATTGCCAAATTCAGACTTAAATTGAAGAAAGTAGGGAAAACCTCTAGACCATTCAGGAATGACCTAAATCAAATCGTTTCCGATTATACAGTGGAACTTAGAAATAGATTCTAGGGATTAGATCTGATTGACAGAGTGCCTGATGAACTATGGACAGAAGTTCATGACACTGTACAGGAGGCAGGGATCAAGACCATCCCCAAGAAAAGGAGATGCAAAAAGGCAAAACAGTTGTCTTTTCAAACAGCTGTAAAAAGAAGAGAAGCAAAAGGCAAAGGAGAAAAGGAAAGATACACCCATTTGAATGCAGAATTCCAAAGAATAGCAAGGAGAGATAAGAAAACTTTCCTCAGTGATCAATGCAAAGAACTAGAGGAAAACAATAGAATGGGAAAGACTGGAGATCTCTTCAAGAAAATTAGAGATACCAAGGGAACATTTCATGCAAAGATGGGCACAATAAGGGATAGAAATCATATGGACCTAACAGAAGTAGAAGATATTAAGAATAGGTAGCAGAACTATGCAAGAAAGATCTTCATGATCCAGATAATCACAATGATATGATCACTTACCTAGAGCCAGACATCCTGGAATGTGAAGTCAAGTGGGCTTTAGGAAGCATCACTACAAACTAAGCTAGTGGAGGTGATGGAATTCCAGCTGAGCTATTCCAAATCCTAAAAGATGATGCTGTGAAAGTGCTGCACTCAATATGCCAGCAAATTTAGAAAACTCAGCAGTGGCCACAGGACTGGAAAAGGTCAGTTTTCATTCCTATCCCTAAAAAAGGCAATACCAAAGAATGCTCCAACTACTGCACAATTGTGCTCATTTCACATGCTAGTAAAGTAATATTCAAAATTCTCCAAGCCTGACTTCAACAGTACATGAACCATGAACTTCCAGATGTTCAAGCTGGTTTTCGAAAAGGCAGAGGAACCAGAAATCAAATTGCCAAAATCTGTTGGATCATCGAAAAAGCAAGAGAGTTCTAGAAAAACATCTACTTCTGCTTTATTGGCTATGCCAAAGTCTTTGGTTGTGTGGATCACAACAAATTGTGGAAAATTCTTCAAGAGATGGAAATGCCATACCACCTGATCTGCCTCTTGAGGAACCTGTATGCAGGTCAGGAAGCAAGTTAGAACTGGACATGGAACAGACTGGTTCCAAATACGGAAAGGAGTATGTCAAGGCTGTATATTGTCACCCTGCTTATTTAACCTATATGAAGAGTACGTCATGAGAAATGCTGGACTGGATGAAGCACAAGCTGAAATCAAGATTGCCGGGAGAAATAGCAATAACCTCAGATATGCCAATGAAGTGGTAGAAAGCAAAGAACTAAAGAATCTTTTTTTTTAATTATTTATTTTTTCCTTTACATTATTGTGTTGGTTTTGCCATACAATGACATGAATCCACCATGGGTACACATGTGTTCCCCTTCCAAAACTTCCCTCCCACCTCCCTCCTGATTCCATCCCAGTGCACCAGCCCTGAGCACCCTGTATCATGCATCAAACCTGGGCTGGCGATTCTTTTCACATATGATAATTTACATGTTTCAATGACGTTCTCCCATATCATCCCACCCTTGCCCTCTCCCATAGAGTCTAAAAGACTAGAGTGAAAAAGTTGGCTTAAAACTCCACATTCAGAAAACTAAGATCATGGCATCTGGTCCCATCACGTCATGGTAAATAGATGGGGAAACAGTGGAAACAGTGATAGACTTTATTTTGGGGGGCTCCAAAATCACTGCAGATGGTGACTGTGGCCACGAAATTAAAAGACACTTGCTCCCTGGAAGAAAAGTTATGATCAACCTAGACAACATATTAAAAAGCAGACATTACTTTGCCAACCAAGGTCTGTCGAGTTAAAGCTATGGTTTTTCCAGTAGTCATGTATGGATGTGAGAGTTGGACTATAAAGAAAGCTGAGTGCTGAAGAATTGATGCTCTTGAACTGTGGTGTTGGAGAAGACTCCTGAAATTCCCTTTGACAGCAAGGAGATCCAACCAGTCCATCCTAAAGGAAATCAGTCCTGAATATTCATTGGAAGGACTGATGTTGAAGCTGAAACTCCAATACTTTGGCCACCTGATGCGAAGAACTGACTCATTGGAAGCGACCCTGATGCTGGTAAAGACTGAAGGCGGGTGAAGGGGACCACAGAGGATGAGATGGTTGGATGGCATCACCACCTCAATGGACATGAGTTTGAGTAAACTCCAGGAGTTGATGGGGGACAGGAAGGCCTGGCGTGCTGCAGCCCATGGGGTCGAGAGAGTCGGACATGACTGAGCGATTGATCTGAACTGAACTCAGTCACTTGAAATGGTATCTGTTGCACTTAAATGCTCATTAATGTAATTGGCTGAACAAATCCATTTCACTGGATATTCAATCCACTAAAAAAACTCAGTATCCCACATAGGTAGTCACTTCCACATAGCGCCGTGTCAACTCCTACACCAAAACAGTACTTTATTTTGTAAATTTTGACCCATTGTCACTTCCATGTTATGGTCTTTTCAGCTGTCAAGTGTGCAAGGTGAAGAAAAAATTTAGTTAGATAGGGGTTGCACTTGGAAAATAAATTTCTTAAACTCCATATGTTTCAAAACTGCTGGGTTCCAAGTCCATCTATGAACTCCCTGGCTGCCAGTATCATGTGCAGCATACTAAAGCTACATTATCTGAATAGCTTATTGATTTTGTATAAATCAAGCCAATCAATATGTCAACTTGTAACAGACTGCACACTTTTAACTGAACATGGTAAAATATTCACTGTCTTGAACTTTACGTCATCATTTGATGTCAAACAATGAGGCAAATTCCAATAAAAAACAGCTTAGCATTTACAAAAGATTGTTTCCCATACTGATTAATCCAGGCAGTTAACTCATTGGTTTATGCAACTTTATTGAAGAAAAATAAACCAGTTACTAGCAGAACTAATAGTTGATCACTCATCCATTGACAACTTGCATCATTTATTCTCTGCTATATTAAACAGTATATTGGAAGATAGATTAACTAATAACTCTAAGCCTCTTAACAATTTAAATGAAAATTACAAAATGTTTTGAGATCCTATTGTGGAATACAAAGGGTGTTTGACTTCCACTTTCCATTCTCTGTAGAACCAGAACTGGTCATTCCTTTATTGACATGCATAAAATACATCACCTCTTCTGTTCTGCTGATACTATAAACTCAATACCAATTCTCCAGCCACATCAGTAATGAGCATAAAGTATATCATGTAACCTCAAATCTCTACCAGTGGAAGGCTTAAACAAGAATGGATGCTGCTAGAATAATGCTA
Organism: Antilocapra americana; assembly: GCA_007570785.1. Classification (NCBI taxonomy): domain Eukaryota; kingdom Metazoa; phylum Chordata; class Mammalia; order Artiodactyla; family Antilocapridae; genus Antilocapra; species Antilocapra americana. The sequence goes on along the minus strand of ML663563.1, from coordinate 7,294,095 downwards.
CTTCCTTTGATGTGACAATTCAGCATCCATCTCCCTCTCTCTCAGATGATTCTTTAGCACGTAAGAGCAGTGAGGAATGGTTTTAGTCTCATAACCAAGTTAGAATGAAGACACCGGCCACATAATACACATGCTCCATTTTTTAAAAAATTCTGAATCTTGAGCAACTGTTCTCTGGTAACTACTTTACAGTTTCTAAAAGCAGTTACTGTCCAAAGCTGAAAGAACTTAAGTCTTCTCAGATGAGCATGTGAATGAATGGAGGGAGGTAAATAAAAAATAAAATTAAAAAAGATGCAGTCTGATAGGGGAGCAGCCAGATAAGAAAATCAAAAAAGGAACAGTAATTTAAAGTTTACTCCAGTTATAATGCAGGTTATTCTGACTTTAAGGTAGCATCACACAGCACATTTCTGAGTCCATTCCTGAGATATTCTGTTGTACTTATCTCTGTTTTATAGATCCGTGCAATCTCTGGCACTGGGGATGGGGAAGCCTGGTGGGCTGCCGTCTATGGGGTCACACAGAGTCTGACACGGCTGAAGTGACTTAGCAGCCGCAGGGAGTCATCTGGCTTTGGATCACATAGCAGTGAACAAATTGGATAAAAGAACTTTCGAAATAGTTAAAGCCGGAGACCGCTGTGATTTTAGAATATCGAGACAAATGCTGTCATTACTGTTAATATTTGGATGATAGATAAATTCTTGTTGTAAATGCAACCTTAGGTGGTTTGAAGGGGTAGTCTGAAGGAAAATGAACACACCACCTTGATATGGGTTGTCATTAGGTCCCATAATTGTGGCTTGCCTATGACACATATTATCCCCAGCTGGACCTGCAGAACATTGTGCTGGAGGGTCACAAGCCAAATTACTAAGCTCCTTATTAACCCGTTTCAGCACCATAGTCTGTGCTTTTCGTCTGGCTCCTATCTCGGTGTGTGTGGTCGAAGGTCCAGCCAAAACTCCTGATTATCCCAGGGGTTGGGAAGGATCGTCTCTTCATCTCACACTGGCTCTTTGTCAGACACAGGCACAGAGGGGCTGGGGACTCCCGCACTCTGCAGACTCAGCCCCCTCCCTGTGGGGCAGCTGGTGCCTCACCGGCCCTATGGGGCTCTAAACACTCACTTTTACTGTCACCTAATTTTCAGCAAGAGTGACAAGATAATTGAAGAGGAGCAAAGAATAGTCTTTTCAACAATGGTGCCAGGACATCCAAAACAGATATTCACATATATAACAATGAAGCTGGACCCCTACCCTCTCATTGTATATAAAACGTAGCTCAAAATGGATCAATGACCTAAACATGACAGCAAAAATAATAAAACTCTTAGAAGAAAACAAATTATCATGATCTACAATTACAAAAAGGCTTAGGCAGCAAAACACAAGCAACAACAATGACAAAATAGTAAATTGGACTTCATCAAACATAAAGATCTAGGCTCAGGGGAACAGAACTCCAGACAGAACAAGTATGAAGGCCTGAAAGTAAGCTGTGTATCAGAGGAGTAGAAAGTAAACCAGAATGAGTGGAAAAAGTTGAGGCATGATAGGAGAAATAGTTGAAGAGACGGGCATAGTCCAGTATATAGAGGGCCTTGAAGGCCATGATAAAATAAATGCTGCTGCTGCTAAGTCGCCTCAGTTGTGTCCGGCTCTGTGCGGCCCCACAGATGGCAGCCCATCGGCTCTGCCGTCTCTGGGATTCTCCAGGCAAGAATACTGGAATGGGTTGCCATTTCCTTCTCCAACGCATGAAAGTGGAAAGTGGAAAGTGAAAAGTGAAAGTGAAGTCGCTCAGTCGTGTCCGACTCTTAGCGTAGAGATGCTTCCTTAAGGCCTACTTGACTTCACATTCCAGGATGTCTGGCTGTAGGTGAGTGATCACAACATTGTGATTAACTGGGTTGTGAAGATCTTTTTTGTACATTTCTTGTGTATTCTTGCCACCTCTTCCTAATATCGTCTGCTTCTGTTAGGTCCATACCATTTCTGTCCTTTACTTTCCCCGTCTTTGTATGAAATGTTCCCTTGGTATTTCTCATTTTCTTGAAGAGATCTGTAGTCTTTCCCATTCTGTTGTTTTCCTCTATTTCTTTGCATTGATCACTGAGAAAGGCTTTCTTATCTCTCTTTGCTATTCTTTGGAACTCTGCATTCAAATGGGTATATCTTTTCTTTTCCTCTTTGCTTTTTGCTTCTCTTCTTTTCACAGTTATTTGTAAGTCCTCCTCAGACAGCCATTTTGCTTTTTGCATTTCTTTCTCATGAGGATGGTCTTGATCTGTTTCCTGTGCAATGTCACGAACCTGTGTTCATAGTTCATTAGGCACTCCATCAGATCTAGTCCCTTAAATCTATTTCACACTTCCACTGTATAATCATAAGGGTCCACTGGAGGAGGGAATGGCAAACCACTTCAGTATTCTTGCTGTGAGAACTCCGTGAACAGTATGAAAAGGAAAAAAGATAGGACACTGAAAGATGAACTTCCCAGGTTCATAGGTGCCCAATTTGATACTGGTGATCAGTGGAGAAATAACTTAAAGAATGAAGGGATGGTGCCAAAGCAAAAACACCACCCCACTGTGGATGTGACTGGTTATAGAAGCAAGGTCTGATGCTGTAAAGAGCAATGTTGCAAAGGAATCTGGAATGTTAGGGCCATCAAGCAAGGCAAATTGGAAGTGGTCAAACAGGAGATGGCAAGAGTGAACGTGGACATTCTAGGAATCAGCAAACTAAAATGGACTAGAATGGGTGAATTTAACTCAGAGGACCATTATATCTACTACTGTAGGCAAGAATCCCTTAGAAGAAATGGAGTAGCTGTTATAGTAACAAGAGTCCCAAATGCAGTACTTGGATGCAATCTCAAAAACGACAGAATGATCTCTGTTCGTTTCCAAGGCAAACCACTCAATATTATGGTAATCCAAGTCTATGCCCTTACCAGTAACGCTGGAGAAGCTGAATGGCTTCATGAAGACCTACAAAACATTTTAGAACTAACACCCAAAAAAGATGTCATTTTCATTATAGTGGACTGGAATGCAAAAGTAGAAAGTCAGGAAGCACCTGGAGTAACAGGCAAATAAGGCCTTGGAGTATAGAATGAAGCAGGGCAAAGGCTAATAGAGTTCTGCCAGGAGAACGCACTGGTCATAGCAAACACCTCTTCCAACAACACAAGAAAAGACTCTACACATGGACATCATCAGATGGCCAACACCGAAATCAGATTGATTACATTCTTTGCAGCCAAAGATGGAGTAGCTCTATACAGTCAGCAAAAACAAGACCGGGAGCTGACTGTGGCTCATATCATGAACTTCTTATTGCCAAATTCAGAGTTAAGTTGAAGAAAGTGGGGAAAACCACTAAACCATTCAGGTAGATAATCAAAAACTTATCAAAGCAAAAAAGACAAAAAAATGTGCAAGAGGTGGGAAAAGAGAGGGAACAAATTGCAGATGGTTTAGAAACAGTAAGTCTTGTTTATAGTTTTTTTTAATAAACTGATTAGTTGGCAGCTAGCAAAAGGTTAGGCTGAACAGACTGTCTTTGAGGAAGCTGACTTTATCATCAGAGAAAACTGCTTCAGTTTATGGCTTTGCCAGAGCCTTGAGAGCATCGCTGTAGAATACACCTGACAGGCTGTGTATGATTTTTCAGTCTAGTCCCATAGTTGTAAATCATTTCCTCATCAGTTCTAAATCATTTCCTCATGAGGAGTACTGAAGTGTCACAGTAAAAAAGAGAGGAAAAGTATTAAAAAGTATTTCAAAAATAATATGGAAGCCAAAAATCATAATCAGAAGGTGCAAATTAATCTCACAAAGGGTACCTTTACATCAGTGGTTCTCAAACTTCAGTATGCCACCAGCATCATCTGGAGGATTTATTAAAACAGAGTGAGTAAAAGTCGTTCATTCGTGTTCAACTCTTTTGTGACCCAAATTCTCCAGGCCAGAATACTGAAGTGGGTAGCCTTTCCTTCTCCAGGGGATCTTCCTAACCCCACAATCAAACCCAGGTCTCCTTCATTGCAGGCAGATTCTTTACCAGCTGAGCCACAAGGGAAGCCCTTAAAACACAGTACCAGGCCCCAACTCAAAATTTCTGATTCAGTAAGTCTAGATTTTGGATTCTGGGGACCCAAATCTGCTTGGACTAACACATTTCCAGGTAATGTTTATACTGCTGATTAAAAAACCATATTTCTTGAGTCTCAATGACCTAGGAAACTTGAATGCGTGCAGCTGGAAACATGTCCAAGAAGAAATGTTCATAACTACCTTGCTTGTAATAATAAAAAAACTAAAAATAATCTAAATGTCCATAGTTGAATGGATGATGAGTGATAGCTACATGCATCTATACAGATGAATCTCAAAAACGAAGTTGAGCAAAAAAAGTCACTAAAGTATACATATAATTTGATTCTATTCACAGAAAAGCCAAAAGCTGGAAATACTGTACTTACAGAGACACATAAACATGTGGTAAAATTATTATGAAAAATTAAGACTTATTGATACAAAATTCAGATAGTTGTCATCTGGACGTTAGGAAACAAAGAGAAGCATTAAAGACACTGAGGCACTTCAAAGTTAATGTTCTATTTTTTAAATGATGTACTTCAAACTGTTAAAATATACACTTCCTAAGTCAAAGTCAAAGTGTTAAGTCGCTTGGTCATGTCCGACTCTTTGTGACCCCATGGACTGTAGCCTGCCAGGCTCCTCTGTCCATGAGGATTTCCCAGGCAAGAATACTGGAGTGGGTAGCCATTTCCTTCTCCAGGGGACCTTCCAACCCAGGGATCAAACCCACATCTCCTGCATTGCAGGAAGATTCTTTACCGTCTGAGCCACCAGGGAAGCCGTCATATATATTCTAGCATGTGTGAATTACTTCATAATAAAAATTTTTTAAATAAAATGGAAGGTAATGATCAGCTGTATTAGATGGTGCTGAGTTCAAAAGAGGTGAGGAGATAGAAATGACTCTAGAATTTGGCAAAAGGAAGTTTGTGGTGATCTCAAAAGAGTGATTTCAGAGAGGTAATAAGGACAGAAGCCAAACTAGAACAGATTAATGAATACTAGAACACAAGACAGAAACTGCCAAAACCATAAGACAAGTGAAATCAAATACTTCAGGAATGCACATGATAGAATTAGTTCCAACCCAAGGGCAATCAGTAACACTTCCTGGAAGAGGAGCAATATTTGGGTATATAGAAGAAGGAAATGAAGCATGCTTCAGGCAAAAAGAATAGCAACAATGCCAGTAAAGTCAGAATCAAGCAAAAGTGAAGTATGAAGGGGGAGGGCAAGCAGTGCAGTTTAGCTACAGCACAGTGGCTGGCTAAGTACTAGGATTTAGCTAGAAATGTACAGGTTGTTTAAACTGGCACTATCAATGTGGTAATCACTGGCTACATGTAGCTACTGGGCGCTTAGAATGTGGCTGGGACAACTAAAGAACTTAAGTTTTTAATTTGAATTAATGTAAATTTAACAATTGATACCTGATTTAGTTATAGGAACATTTTCAAGACTATTTGGAAGAAACTGGGTATATGAATCAACTTTTCAAACTGCAGATTTTATGAAACCTAAATATAGATCAAACATTTTCAGTGAAAATGTAGCATCTGAAAGATGGGCTATAAATAAGGTGACCATCTGTACAAGTTTTAGCCTGTAAGTTATACAACACAGGGTCACCCTAGCTGTAAACGTAATCTATATTCTAGATGTCAAAGCATGCAAAAAATCATTAATAAAATCTTTTATTACATATTGAGATCATAATATCCTGGATATATAAGGTTAAATTCAATGTATTAATTAATCTCATCTGTTTTTTACTTTCTACAATGTGGCCATCAGAAATTTTAAAATTATCATGGCTGACCTTATGTTAAGTATTGTACAGCACTGGTCTAGAGAAAGACAGGCCAACTTGAGCTTTAGCTATTACTCAGTAGTAAATAAAGTTACTGAAATCTCAAAATATCCACATTAATTTTTTTTTAAGTAAAAGGAAGTATTGTAGCACTTGGAACTATTAAATTAAAACTTCCCTTTAAAGTCATGTTTTTTAATTAACTCAATAAATCAAAGGAGAAATGAAGTCACCAAGGGAAAAAAATGGTTTCCAGGCCTATAAAACCTGACTAGCTTACAAAGGCTTTATAAGGGTATAATATACAGCAACAAATGAGTTCCTGGTCATGAGTGCGTGGCAAACCATTTACAAACAATCCTACTTAAAAACCAACTTTTGTATTTATTCCTCCTTTCAACAGTCATAGGTTTACAGATATACTCAACATCTCATTTTCTACAATCAGGAAAATTTTCAATCTTAGACAATGCTAAGTTAACAGTTCTGTTTTTTGGAGAGTTTCAAAAAAAGGGTGATAGATTGTCCCTATCACCTTTCCTCCAACAATGTCCTACGCTAGAAAAAGAAAAGTCAGCAGGACTATTAGCCTAACTCCTGCAATGCTGGGAAGTCTTATCTAGTATCCTGAATAGCATCTGGCTCCCCTCCCCCTATCCCCATCCATAATTAGGGAATGTCAACACCATCTAACCAGTTGCCCAAGCTGGAAATGTGAGTCATACCAAATTTCTCTTTCAACATCACCCCCATTCAAAGACGTTTTCAAAATCTACCCTCTTGATTTGTTTCAGAATTTTAATATCTCACCCCAACCCAAATTGCTACAGAAGTGCCAGAATTGGAACTAAACTAAATTTCTGTCTCTGTATGGACTCTCTCTCTGGGTCATCTAATTCACCTCTGTAGTTTTAACTCCCAAATTGTATCTACCTCCAGCTCAGATTTTTCTCAGAATACCTCAGAATTGAAAATCTAATCATGTACTAGATATCCTCCTGGATATTCCATAGGCATCCCAATCTCAACATATCCGAAAATTCAATACATCATCTTTCCCATTCAATTTCTCACTTATCACCTATTCTCTAAATATTGGATTAGAATTCCTGTATTAGAAAATTAGACATCAATTTCTCTCTCAATATCCAATTAAGTACTTCCCATTTTATCTCTTGGATATTTTTCAAGTCCTTTCTCCATTTTTCAGCCCAACAAATCTTCACCTGATCTCCCTTTAACAACCATCATCTAAATTCAGAACATAACCTATGCGTTCCATCAATTGATCATCACCTACCTTTCATGTCTCTCTATATTGTCTTGTACTCAGTAAATTCAACCATAAGAAATTGTGTGTAGTTTATACATGTACTAGGTTGTTTCTCCTCAATGTCTTTTTCATGTGTTCTCCATGCCTTGTTCAGTCACTCAGTTGTGTCCGACTCTGCGACCCCATGGAATGCAGCATGCCAGGCTTCCCTGTTCTTCACCATCTCCCAGAGTTTACTCAAATTCATGTCCATTGAGTCAGTGATGCCATCCAACCATTTCATCCTCTGTCGCCCCCTTCTCCTCCTGCCTTCGATCTTTCCCAGCATAAGGGTCTTTTCCAATGAGTTGACTCTTTGCATCAGGTGGCCAAAGTATTGGAGCTTCAGCTTCAGCATCAATCCTTCCAATGAATATTCAGGCATTTTTTCCTTTAAGACTGACTGGTTTATATAACTGAATCATTTTGCTGTACACCTGAAACACAATGATGTAAATCAACTATAATTTTAAAAACTGAACAATTTTTGTCTCTTTCAGTTGCTTTCTTATCTCTGGGCCAGCTATCTTTTTAGTAAAATTTCTAAGCCAAACAGATTTTGAATTTGTCCATTGGATAATGATGTATAACAAAGAGTGACATATAATCACTGTTGTTGAATATTCAGGGCTGACTTCCTTTAGGATTGACTGGTTTGATCTTCTTGCAGTCCAAGGGACTCTCAAGAGTCTTCTCCAACACCACAGTTCAAAAGCATTAATTCTTCGGTGCTCAGCCTTCTTTATTGTCCAACTTTCACATCCATACACAACTACTGGAAAAACCATAGCTTTCACTATATGGATCTTTCTATACCTAAGTGGCCTTCTTTCCAAGTTTAAGGAGCATGTGCAGGTCTCCAATGTCCACCCATGCAAGAAACAGTAAATCTAAAGTACTCAGGTTCTATTGATTTTAAAGTCTAAGAATCAACAAAGTGAGTCTATCCTGCTGCCCCCAAGCAAAGGTTCTTAGGGATAGAAATCTACCATCAGGTTGTATTTCTAGTCATAAACTTTCTCCAGTGAGACTTAAAAGGAGTAGCTAGTCATGCTCACTAGACCAGTAGAATGAGCATTATGGACAGTTTCTTTAGACCACAACTAATGGTTTCTAATTTTCAATTAAATACCTGTCCTGGAACATGTTTTTGAGTATCCTTGAACTCTTTTGGAGTGGCTGCCAAAATTCCGCTTGATTTAGCATTCTTTGCTGAGTCATCTGAAGAAGTGACTTGATGAGATAAGTCTAGGGAAAAAGGGTGAAGCCACCACGTAGGTGACCTATAGTAATGTAATGTCACCAGGAGCAAGGAATGAAAACTGTAAGGTCAATCTGATTAAAGGAAATGTTCTGGGCATATGATACTTTAAGACATTATTCACTTGGAAATGACAACTTGTCATCCAAACAGTGCATAGCACACAAAGAAAATATAACAAAGTTCAATAACAGGCTTCAATATTCACAGGATATTCAAGAATCTGCAGACCAATGAGCATGAAAATGGATTTTGTAGTAACTCAGGTTCCACACATTAATTTTTATAAGCTCATCACAAGAATAGAAGCTTCTCTGAGAGCTCAGGGGAAAAGAGACTTATCACTGTATCTATACTAATTAAAAAGTATCTAATGTTATTAATACTTCATCAGCTGGTGCACCGGGATGACCCAGAGAGAGGGAATCGGGAGGGAGGTGGGAGGGGGGTTCTGGAAGGGGAACACATGTATACCCATGGCAGATTCATGTCAATGTATGTCAAAACCAACATGATAATGTAAAGAAAATTAAAATAAATAAATAAAATTTTTAAAAATACTTCATTTGTCCTGGTATCTTTTTCATCTACTAAGATGCATAAGGTACCACTCTATACTTCCAGAATTTATTCTGCTTTCTTCTCTCACTATATTTTCAACACTACCTTTTAAGTAAGCTATGTTCTTCCTCTAGATTATGATGATCTTGAAGATTGTGTCATGTCTTTTTCATCTTTGCATTCCTAACAAATAACAGTGCCTGACATTTGTTAGCAATCAATAAAACTCTACCAACTAAGTCAAGTATTTTTACTTGATTAAACCATCTAAAAATCTAAACCAATGCTACTCAAAGTAGCAAGATCACAGACTGTTTACTTATGATAAGGTGTTTGAGTCAGAATGTGTGAAAAAAATGGCTTCCTTTTTTGAGCAAGTCTTGCTATGAAAAAATGTTTAGCTAAACTAAGCAGTGCTATCTGATCTGTATTCTTGCCCCATTTTGAGCCAAACACTTGAAAGTCAGACAAAGACATTTTCATAAAGAAAATTAACTTTATGGATGAAAGTTAATTAACTTTCATCCACTTTTATAGCATATGCATATTTACAAATACCCAAAAAGATTAAAAATAAAGGGATCTACTTTCACTGGTTAAAAAAATAAAGACACAGAGCACTTAAAAAGTTTTTTTTTTTAAAAGCCAAGACACATTAAAAAAAAAACCTAATAAATTTTTAATTAGAATTTTTTTCCTTTTTTTAAACAGGACAAGTAACAGATTACATCAAACTTCAGAACTTCTCAAATATCTAGTTATTATACATATTCCCATCTGTCTTGCAGGGAGGGATCTTGGTCGGCTTAACAGATTCAGGTAAAATAAGCTGCATAATAGTATATATTACAATAATAAGTGTACAATGCTTACATGAAATATGTTTTAGAAGCAAGAAAAAGATGCATATGCATCAAAAGGCGACCTCTTAAAATGCCACAACTATTTTTTTACATTCACTCTTGTAACAGGTCACAAGATGGGGTCACTAAGCTCAGATAAATCACTGTGATGCACATAAAATACAGAAAGATTGGTTATTTTATATATTATATATATATATTTATATTTTCACACGTTAGCATCTGAGACATAAACTGAGAATTTAAAATTTATTCTCTTCAGATAACAAATCATTTTTTATTCTTCATAAACATGGTGCCCACAAAAGCACATAGGTAAGGCACAATAAGGTTTTCTGTTACAGAACAGTGTGCATCATGTTTACTTAACCAGAAAACGTGCATTAACTGTGCAAGTTCATGCTGCAAACCTAACACATATACAATTTTAAATAAAAGGAAATTGAGCTTTAAACAAAATCAAAATTGGTACAATTTCAGTTGTTTCACATATTCATTTGGACTGACAATGATATATCAACAGGTTATTTTTAAAGCCAATTGCCACATTACAAGTAAACTTTGCTCCATAACTATTTTAATCTGAAATCATAAACCATAATAAAGTAACTTTACTGAAACAAAGCAAATACCCAGGCACAAAGTGACCATCACTCGTGCATTTAATATACTGCGAACTTTCATGACCCAAAATTGCAAACAGGATTTTTCAAATACACATTTTGCTGTGACAATGTGCCCTGCTTTAAACTTGACATACAACAGGGAAGCTAACATTTCATTAAATTATAAATAGATTGGGAAAATGACTTAATCCCAGTGGTACTATGTCATAGCCCTAGTATTTATAATAAATACAGCTTTTCACAAAATACTTTCCCAATATCTGCCAATTGCTTTTTTATTGCTCACATAAATTTGAATCTATTACAACTGATATTGGAACTTTCACACAAAATCATACTCAGACATTTTTATATAAAACCTATAAAAGTTATTTTAAACTTCTATCTAATACTTCCAGGTGTTTGGCTGTTTGATCTGTATGATAGTACAGCCATATGTATATATGTGTGTGTATATATACACATATACACACACACACATATATATATACATACACACATATATACACATACATATATATACACACATTAGATTATGAATAAAATAGGAAGCTTATTTTACTGCCTTAATGCAGACATCCTCACAAAACAGACTACTTTGGCCATCACCAGCATTTATACATATATACAAAAGCCAGTTTAAGTACATGTACATCCACTTACACTTTTATGTAACCACTAAACCCGAACTGATTTTCCCATATTCCAGCTGTAGCAAATGAATCTCTTACAAGCAACAGAAACCTAAGGTTAAATTGGGAAATTAACAGTTTTACCACATTAGCCTGTAAGGAACTATTTAGGTGACTGTATACAAAAATTTACAATATCAGTTTACAGGGAATTATGGAAAAACAAGAAGCCTTTTCCCCATGCTTTTGTGTGGTTATTCAAACACTTCTTGGTGCAAAAATACAACCATCACATCTGAAAATGCTTAATAAGTTCAATGTTCCTCATGCAAAACTTTTAAGTGCATTGGCTTAACTGAACTCCAAAACCTAAACAAAACAATTACTCTTATCTATTCAGCATTGCTGCCTCACTGCTAAGTCCCTTTGGAACCTTAAGATTTCTGGAACGTTCAAATAGAGCTGTATTTAATAAAAATATTACATACAAAAAGCATTTAAAAAGGGAGACAGGAAGCCAAACAGAAATTTTCCTACTGTAAAGAACAGTCTTAGGAGTGGAAGAAAGTCTTTTCAGGAACCTCCTTGAGAATTAGCTAGGCCAGTTCGAAGACGAAGATGAGACATAGAGTTCATATGTTTATTTGATGGCTTCAAGGGAGTGTTGCAAGTAAGAGCCTGGGGAAAGCGATGGTGATATCTATCTAGTCGTAAATATTTTACTGTAACCAATTTCCCTGTTGTAAGATAAAAATAATATTTTAGATCTGTAAGAATGTGCTTAATATTAATAGAAAACAAACTGTGGTAAAAGATAAATGAACACAAAATAATCTAAAATTATTACTCTACAAATAATAATTTTAAAATAATAATTTAAAATCTGGTAGAATTTAATAGTAAGCCATAATTTATCTTTTCAAAGTATTTGTAGTATTCAAATTTCTTACCATCGAACCAAGAGCCATGCAATGCCTTAAAAGCTTTCCCAGCATATTCTGGAGACAGACATTTAACATATACACAACCCTGTAATATTTTAAAAAGAAAACAAAAAGGAAGAAAGAAATAGTCTTAGTTTAGTAGCAACAATTCAAAATGTAGAATTCAATAGTGAAAGTTACTTTACCTCACGAGAGTTCTTGTCTACTGCAATGTGAACAATGCCATCATTATCATTGCATTTTTCTAAAATCGCTTCTTGAATTGCCAAATGCCACTGATCCCCTATTTCCCTAAAAAATTAATGAAAACAAAAGTCAACAGCCATATTCCTACTCAGAAAGAAGTCCTCTGTCTCTTCAATGAGTGCGTGCTAAGTTGCTTCAGCTGCGTCCAACTCTGCAACGCCATGGACCGTAGCCCGGAAGGCTCCTCTGTCCATGGGATTCTCCAGGCAAGAATACTGGAATGCATTGCCATGCCCTCCTCCAGGGGATCTTTCCGACCCAGGAATTGAATCTGCATCTCTCATGTCTCCTGCACTGGCAGGTAGGTTCTTTACCACTAGCATCACCATATACCTAACTAGAATTAGGACAGCTTAAAAACCATATACTATAAAAAACTAATAGTATATAAATGCTTGTTACTAGCAGTAGGTAGATTTTAAAATAGTCCCAGCTATGTTCTCACTTTCCAGTGTAAGAATGTACAAGCTGAGGCACTGAAGGATCGGCCTACCATAGCAAGGTAAATGTGTTTTCATTTTTATGTTTAAAATCCTATGTGCTTACAGTCATTTCTCTTTTCTATCTAAACAAGTGTTAATAAACACTTCAATGAGTTGTGGTAAACTTGTAAAAGTTAAGCATTATTTTTTAATGACATTTACAAATTCCTAACTTAAGGAAAATTCTTAGTAAATATTATATTCTGAGCTGTTTTTTCCCCAAAATATTAGAAAATATTAGAACTTTATACAGGACAAATATTTTGCAAAAATAAGTAACTTTACTATCAGGAAGGAGGTTCTGCTATAGTAACACACATTTGTTTTTCTTGTGAGATACAGACGGTGGGGCAGAGGAAAAGGCCATTACACTTCAAATCAGAAATCTTCATCTCAGGTAATAAAATACTGGACTGGCATAGATTTCCTAATCTCTAAGGTATGAGGTAAGACTCCCAATTGAGGGATCACCACACTGTTGTTTCTACCTCTGCAAAATGAAGGGGGTGCGTGTGTGTGTTTGTGTATGCTGACAGTGCTTTGTCACATTAACAATTTTGCAGTTACTTAGTCTACCATATCAACTATTTCTTGAAATAAATGAGTTATCAGATGGGAATTATGCATATTTTATATATAATACAATTTCCACTATCAGCTTTTTTTTAAAAAACAGAATTTTATTTGTCCTATTATTGGACAGATAAGCAGTCATCTCTAGGAAGCAAATTCTAAAGATTATTAAAGCTTATATGTAAAATATTATGGATTTTAAAGAAATAACTTTTGATTATACTATTTGCTGGAATGCACGTGTCATTGTAATTATATAGAAAAGTTTCTCAAATGGTAAAGGAACATAAAAGTTCCTCAAATATTGCAATGACAAGTAGACAAATCTTACAGAAACGAGGGTATGTACATCTCTCGTAGGAAACTTTTCATAAGAAGGGTCTGGAAATTTTAAGACAGCAGATATTTTTATTTATATTGCCTACAGAGGCAAAGAGTGGTGGCAAACATGACATACATTTAATAAAGGATACTGTTGTTTATCATCGTATCTGTCATTAATCTGATTCAAGCATCTGCCTTCTATAGGGATTCACAGTAAATACAAAGATCTAAAAGAGTTTTTCAAATCATTATACACCTGTGTCTTTTGGGAAAACTGTTTCCAATTTGAAAAGAAGAACTGGGGAAAATGTAACATTTTGGTAGTTGAGATTCAGGAGTAAAAGAGATTTTTCAATTATAGACACAGCATTATAAGAGTATCATGTATTTTTCAGCCAAATATTAAAAAAACTGCATATACCTTTTGTCATAATACTTACATAACTGGATCAAACATATTTCGAATCTTCAGACATGGCGTCAAACTATTTGGTGGTGAATTTCTTCTATCTAAATGAAATGCTATAAAAAACAAATTAGTTTTACTATTTTCCACTGTTCCATTTTACTGAAAGGTATTCAGTCACTCGGTTCATTCAAAAAATATTCATTGCATGCTTTTACTATGAGCTAGATCCCTGGATCAAGGTGAATAAGACAGACACCGTCACAAGACAAATGCAGAGTCACTGATCTCACACTTTAGTGGGGGAGACAGACAAAAAACAGTATCACCAAAGAAATTATAACTAGCAAATTCTAAGAAAGAAGGGTATAGAAAGCTGTCAATGTACTTAAGCCCATCTGTGAATATCAGATAACACTGAGGAGGGTGTACCTATGGTTGATACTTGTTGATGTATCAACAGAAAACCCCAAAACTCTGTAAAGCAATTATCTTTCAATTAAAAAAGAAAAAAAGAAAAAATTTATGCTGAAACCTGAAGAATAAATAAACATAGGCAGAATAAAGAGAGGTGTAAAGGACATCTAAAGCAAAGGTGACAGCTTATACAAAGCCCAAGGCAAGAAGAAACTTGATATATTCAAACAGCTAACAGACAGCCACTGTGACTAGAGATGGAACAGCGGAAAGATAAACTTGAAGAAGATATTGGATTATGGGGGACTACGTAAGCCACATTAAAGTACTTAGACATTACTATAAGAGCAATGGGAATCCACTCAAATGTTTTAAGGACAGGCATAGTAAGATGGGATCTCTTAACATTTTTAAATAGTCTGTTATGTGGAAGATAGATGGAAGTAAAAAAATGAATACAAGGAGACCAGTTAGAGGTTATTATGTTGTCCAAGAGGGAGATGATAGTAATGTGGATAAGACAGGTCAACGATGAAGATGGAAATAAGTGGACAGAATCAGGACATTATGGAATAGATTTGACATGACTTGTTTAATGACTGAACATGTAGGGACTAAGGGAGAGATTAAGGATGACTCCCAGGTTTTTGACAGAACTGAGTGACGAGGGGAAGGTATCATTAATTAAACAGGACACTGGAGGAGAGGTCAGTTGGAGAGAGATGATATTATGTTCGTGCATGTCTTGAAAATCTGGTGCTTCTTAGTACAGAAGACAAGTATACAGCTGGGTGTAAAAATCAGAAAGTCTGAAAAGAAGACTTAGTGCATGATATAAAATTGAGTTATCAACATATATATAGCAAATGAAGTTGCATCATAAGATTATTCGAGAAGACCATGAGAAGATAAAAGATGGCCTGGAAAAACTTCAATACTTAGAAGTCCAGGAAAATCTGGAAAAGAAGATTTAAGAAATGGTAAGAAGTAGGATGAAAACCAGGAGAAAGTGGAAACCACAAAACAAGAAAGTACCACGGCAGGTTCAACTGTGAATACTGCTAAGTAAAATAAGGATAAGAAAGAAAAATGTCCATTGAAATTAGCAATATCGAAGTCTGAGATCTATTTCCTTGAAATGATGGGGATGGATAACAGATTGAAGTCAGAAACATTCATATCACCTTATCTTAGCCTAGACCCAAGACTCAAGAAAATAAAAGACCTGGAAAAAACTATCCCTGGCTAATTCTAGTCAGAAAGTAGTCCAAAAGATCAAACTGACTGATCTCTCTAACTAAACTCTAATTCCCATGGCTATGTAAAGATACAGTAGCTACTGAACGCTACATTTTAAATATCTCAGGAACTACTTTTGGGTCCTTCAAATGAATGCTATTTATTCCAAACACGACATTTGTCAGAAGCATAAATAATTTTTGTGCTTCCCAGCAGATACTGTTTAATTTTTAACTGGTGCTTTAAAATACCTTTAGACATACTAATATTATCATCCATTTCACATTTAAGTGCTTTTAGAAATTGAACTAAAAATTCAGTAAGGTTGATTATTTAACAGTTGCTTGGGGAAAGTACCATTAACTGACAATAGCCTGCAGTGGTAGTGACGCAAAACACTACTGTAACTATTATAGCAACTCTTCAGACAACACCACTTTCTTATTTAGCCACAACACTCAGTTGTGGGATATAGCACTTCACCGACCAGGGACTGACCCTGGACCATGGCAGTGAAAGCCTGAAATGCTAACCATAAGGCCACTAGGGAACTCCCCAGCACGCACCCTTTAAAGCAAATAGTTACTGGTTTAGTGTCACACTGGCAACAAAGCTTCATTTCTACGCCACGATTATGGAACCTATTATTCAAGGTCTTTGAAAGTGAAACTCAATTAGAGAAAAAAGGGAGAGACTGGATTTTATTTCAATTTCAAAACAATTAACCTACCTTTCCCATACAGTCTACGTTTAGCAAGCATTGATAAATACGCTTTTTATCCAACAAAATTAAAAGAAACTCAACTACTAGTTCTGAAATACAAATTAAACGAGCCATGAGATTTCTTTTTGCAATTAACCATTAAGATACAAAACAATTCAAATGTGGTAAAAGTTATTACTTGTAGAGGTTTGCGTACATAAGACAACCAAACACCAAATCTTCCTATAAACTTATATCTGTTTTTTATACAAACATTAAGAAAAATATGGAGCGACACCCACAAAAGTGAGTTGGCATGAGATAATGCAAGTATCTCATTGGTGAAAACTCTTAATGAAAAAGGCAAGCAAAAATAGAAAAAAGAGAAGTTAAAAACCTATGATTTCACTTACATATGTTTTAAATATAAAATAAATAGTGTATATATAAATATATACTTGTACAAATATAAATATGTATATATAAATAAAAATATATAAATTACATATTACAAATTATCTACACAAAAAAATCAGGGGAAAAGAATGCAGTTAGATCTTTAATACTGGGTTGCTTTTAGTAAGTGAAAGAGAAAAAAATCAAAGTAATGTATCTAGTACTATATCACTGTGAAGACAAACCATATTATTTGTATTAGCACACAGAAAAGGGGGAGGATAGTAAGAAGCTAACACTGATTCCTTCTATGGGATAGGGCTGGAAGGGAGCTTTGCCATCATATATCTTTCAGTTGTACTATTTTAAACACACAAGAATTTTATATTTGAAAAACTTATCCATATTTTTTGTTGTTTAAGCATACATACCTTGACCTTGCCACACTTTAGAAGGTATTACTAATATTTTGTCACAGGAGGCAGAAGGCTGGATCCACCGCCAAACTAGAAAGTCTGCACCACCTATTCTTCGTGTTTCTGTGCGAACTCTAGACTCATTAGCAGCAAGGAAGTCAACAGCTCTATCCCAGACTTTCTTCATTTTCTTCCTATCATTTGAAGGAAAATGACAAATTTACTATCAACTTTGTCATAGTTTTCAAATATTAGTAACTGAAGGTAGTAGTTGTTATTCTTAATTAGGGCTGTTCTTATCAATGCTTATGCAGTTTTTTCTAAAAAGATTAAGGTGCCTGAAATTCCCTTCAGATTTACTATCATTGGATGTCCAGAGGTGGAACAATGCATGAGTATTTTCCCCTCTCAAAAGCTCTACTGATGATTCTGATGTGTTGCTAAGGTAAGAACGCTGCTTTAGGATGTGACATCATCTTTTATTTTCAAGAAGTTGTTGTTGAATTCTTTTATTTAAAAAGCTTCATTAACAAAACAAAATGAAGTATTTTAAAACATTTGTAAAACATCACTGGCTACTGTCTGTCTCTGTTTATTTATCAGGATGAAATTGAAGGAAATAAGGTAGAGACTTTTAAAAAATAAGAAAAGTATGTTAGAAATCCAGTTGTTTATTATGCCACTTAAAATCAGGCTGATAATAGATGAAAGCTTAGAAAAGAGTTTAAAGTACAAAAAGACACCTGTATAGTACAACATCTACTGCTGAGAAGGGTCAGAACTCTCAATGCAATTTTCATGACAGCAGAAGGTAACATTCTGATTTCCTTCAACTCATAATGCTTTGAACACACCTGTCATGAGGCTGTATTAAAGAATCTCGCACATGGAGAATAGGCATGTAAGGCTGTAAATCTTTATTTTCCTGGCAAGCTTCATTATGACTTCGTAAAACATCTGAAAGTAAATCAAACAAATTTATAAAGAAAGCAACTATTGGATACCATGTAATTTATCACATGATGACTATTCTAGAAATAGTTTAGATTTTTACAGATACAGTACCTATAATCTTTACCACCATATCATACATCTGCCTTGTTTCCTCTTCCTCTTTTGTCCAGCGATATTTCATGTAACGCAGAACGACACAAACAATCACTACACCTGTAATATTTACATACATTGTGTTTTAAAATTGTGATCAGTGGCATTCAGTAATATTTGTTGCAACCTGAAACAACCGTCAGTTGTTAAATCCGGTATAACAAAGTAGAGAAAAAAAAGCCATTTTGACAGTTTCTACAGTTACTATTTTAAGTGCCTTAATGGGATAGTGGAATAAGTCTTCAAGACAGTGGTTTGATTTAGCTACATAATAAAATTAAGTATAAAAAGTTAATATTAAACATTTCCCAGTGTGTCACTTAATCTTTCCAGAAAAAAACATTTCTTCTTTAGGTTGACAACTGAACATTTAAATTCCATTTTTTTTTGTTTTTTGAATACAAAGTAACATGCTTCACAAACCTTTTTCTTTGCAGCATTAAGCTACCAGAAAAGTGAGTCTTATGAGACTGTAAACATTTAATTTTAAGTAAACTAAATTATTTTTAAAGGACTTGGGTAGAAAAGAGAAGAAATTTCTAAGTCTCATAAAATTAGGAGGTCTGAATGAAAATTTTAATTTGGGTAAATAATATTTTTAAAATTAAAAATAATTTTTAAAAAGTTAATTTCTAGCCCATTATTTTAAAAATAAGCTAATTTTTGTTATCTTCCTGCTCTATTTCCTAAACTGGATTTCTATTTATGCACTGTATTTGCTTTTTCTGTGACATTCATATGACAAAGCCTGATTCCTACTTCTCATAGCACTGTTTCCTAAGCCCTGAGGTTGATACTGATGTTGCGTGTGTGTGTGTGTTAGTCCCTTCAGTTGTGTCCGACTCCTTGCAACCCAATGGACCCCACCAGGCTCCTCTATCTATGGGATTTCCCAGGCAAGACCACTGCAGTGGGTTGCCACTCCCTTTTCCAGGGGATTTTTCAACCCAGGGATCGAACCTGGGGCACCTGCACTGCAAGCAGATTCTTTATCACCAGAGCCACCAGGGAAGCCAACTGACATTATAAAAACCCTCCATATTGCTGTATCTTAGTGAGGACTTCTGGATGTGATTTATAATGACAACTATTAGAAGTATAGTCTCAACTCTGGCATTTGGTGAAATACAGATGCAAAAATCTAGACTACAATGTATGTTTCTCATTCTCACAACTTACCTAAGCATAACAACAATAACCTGTGGGTGACAGTAACAAAAGCACGTCGAAAACGACACCAGAAGGACATCTGTGGTCTTGTGGATTGTAAAAACTGAACATCAACTATATCTGTCAATTCTTCCTCAGGGCCATAACCAACACACCTATGCAAAAATAATTACGGGAGAATTTAGAGTCAAAATCACTGCTTAGACTACAAAACAGACAAAGTAGAAACCAAATCCTTTACCTTATTCCAACATCTTTTCCATTTTCAAAAATCCACTGTAATGAGATGTTAAATATATCTTCATATTCAGGACCTAAATCCTAATAAGAAAAATAAAGAAAATAACCTTAATAATTCACATTTATTTGATTTTATGTGTAAGCTGTCCTATAAAAAACATACCTTATATATAACACTTTAAACTATATAATAAAAATATATTATTCAATACAGAAAAATGAAGAGAGATAAAAGAAAAAAGTCTTCCCCACCACCCTAAGATAACCACTGTTAACATTTTGCTATGCTTTTTCATTTTTTATTTAAAAAATAAATTTAGATTTTTTTAAATTGCTTTTCAAGTATCATCGTAAAAAGAGTGAATTAGTCACTTTTTCTTTTTAATAGACCACAATTTGTAGATGAACAAAATCACAAATTACTCAGATTTGGTTTCACAGCCATTTTCTCAACAAGTGAAAGAAGTACGACCATCAGTTTCAGAGAAACAACTGATTGTGTTATTCACGATAAAATTAAAGTTTTCAAATGAAGTCAAAAGCAGAATTTTAAATAACTTGCATCCGTTATTATGAGCTTAACAATTTCACAATGCTTAAAAACTTTGAAAAGAGACTGTGCTGTGATATTCACAAATGTGACTTTAGAGTATAGCATATTAAAATGTGTCAACATTTGGAAGATCTGAATAACTAATGACCCAATATTTTCCAAATGACCAATCATAAGCAATAAAATCTTGCATAGGTAAAAGATCCATTCCAACTGCAAAACAGACAAAAGGCCTTAGTATGAAAAGTATGAGTATGAAAAGTTCACTGTCATGGTTTTAAATTCTATACTACACTAATCTTTAAGAAATTATTACTTGTAGAGTTTTGATGCTGTATCAAAGAAGAGTATTTATCTGACTTGAGAATTAAAATAAATTTCCCTGTTGTGACTACCTATCTGTGTAAGGTTAAATTTTTGTGATGTACTTAAACCAAAACAGCATCACAATGGATTGCACACTGAAGCAGACATGAGAATTCAGTTGTCTTTTATCAAGCTGGACATTTAAGAGATTTGCAAAAATGTAAACCAATGCCATTTCTCACTAAATGTTTTTACTTTGGAAAATAGTATTTTTCATAAACATACAATTTATGCGAACATGTAATAAATTCATTATTCTTATTTTAAATAAAGAAGTAAATTTTAAAATGTTGCTTTAATTTCTAATATGGCAAATATATATCTAAATAAATAAATACATACAAATATATTCTACAAACAAATGCCATTTAGGATCATCAGTAATTTTAGGACTACAAAAGGATCCTGAAACCAAAAAGTTTATGAAGTGCTATGAATAAATAAGTGGATTATGTATTTTTTAAATCAAAATATTAAAAATGAAAGTGGTGTTGTATTATACACACTGTTTTTCTACTTGCTTTTCTCACAGAATGAACTGGTGTTGTCAGTGTATATCAGTATAAGTATTCATGAAACAACTCCAATTTGTTCCAGCACGATAGTATTCCATTGTGTGGTTATTTTATACCATCACCCTCTTACTAATGAACATGAAATGGTTTCAATTATTTTAGTATAACAAATACTGTAATACACATCCTTAAAAATTCTTTCAATCAAAATATTTATGGAGGGCCCACTATGTGCCAGGTACTATTCTATGACCTAGAAATGTAGCACTAAGCAAAAAGCCAAAATTCTCCATGCTCATGGAACTTGTATTCTATTCAAAAGTATGTCTTTATATACTTTTCAAAGTGCAAAAAAATGAATTTCTAAAAGTAGAAACAAGAAGTCACTTTATAAAATTCTTTAAAAATGTTTACATGTAATAGCTACTGCATTTTAACAACAGATTCTTCAAAAGCATTGGAAATTACAATGTTCTCAATTGATCAGTTTACTTTCTAATGTCATTTTAATACATCAAATTTGAAAGTGTAATAAAGAATTTTATGAAACAAAACTAATCTTGCTAGGCATCATTACTTATGAATAACTACTGCCAGGATTTTCAGATGCTAAAGATAACTATAGGCTATTTTTTCTTTTAAGTGTGATAATTTCAGCAATATTTATAAATACCAAAAAATTTGTAGTCAATGTTAACATTTAATTATTAAAAGATGATTTATATATGGGATCACTTCTGCTGGATATTATGAAATTAGAAATAATCATGATGAGAGCTAAATATTTTAAAAAGTAAAATCCAGCATTCAACTATTCCTCACTATGAAAGATATATACTCATATGAATAAAAACTAGAAAATAAGAAAAAGTAAATTTTATTTAGTATTGCTTCAAAAAGTTATGCAATTATACAAGATAATTTCAGGCAATTTCTGATATTTATCTATTTATTTTTTTACTGAAGGATGATTGCTTTACAGAATTTTGTTGTTTTCTGTCAACCTTGATATGAATCAGCCACAGGTATACATATTTCCCCTCCCTTCTGAACCTCTCTCCCATTAATTACTGTTTTAATTGTTGTAAGTAGACACTAGAAATCACTTTGCATATAACTACCAAACAGAACTCATATTCATTTACTCTAAATTAAAGATTAAAGCTAGGATAAAGAAACATCAAGAGAACATACTCCGGGTTATATTTCATCAATCAGGATTAGATAAAGCACAAGCAATATAAGATTTTGAAAACTCCGTACAACAATAATATGGGAAAGACTAGAAATCTCTTCAAGAAAACTAGAGATACCAAGGGAACATTTCATGCAAAGATGGGCTCAATAAACGACAGAAATGGTATGGACCTAACAGAAGCAGAAGATATTAAGAGGTGGCAAGAATACATAGAAGAACTATACAAAAAAGATTTTCATGACCCTGATAATCACCATAGTGTGATCACTCACCTACAGCCAGACTGGAATGTGGAGTCAAGTGTGCCTTAGGAAGTATCCCTATGAACAAAGCAAGTGGACGCGACAGAATTCCAGTTGAGCTATTTCAAATCCTAAAAGATGATGCTGTGAAAGTGCTGCACTCAATTTGCCAGCAAATTTGGAAAACTCAGCAGTGGCCACAGGACTGGAAAAGGTCAGTTTTCATTCCAATCCCAAAGAAAGGCAATGCCAAAGAATGCTCAAACTACCACACACTCATCTCAGACGCTAGCAAAGCAATGCTCAAAATTCTCCATGTCAGGCTTCAACAGTTCGTGAACAGTGAACTTCCAGATTTTCAAGTTGGATTTAGAAAAGGCAGAGGAACCAGAGATCAAATTGCCAACATCTGTTGGATCACTTAAAAAGCAAGAGCATTCCAGAAAAACATACTTCTGCTTTATTGACTATGCCAAAGCCTTTGACTATGTGGATCACAACAAACTGGAAAATTCTTTAAGAGATAGGAATACCAGACCACCTGACCTGCTTGTCTCCTGAGAAATCTGTATGCAGGTCAAGAAGCAACAGTTAGAACTGGACATGGAACAACAAACTGGTTCCAAATCGGGAAAGGAGTATGTCAAGGCTGTATATTGTTTCCCTGCTTATTTAACTTATATGCAGAGTACATTATGAGAAAAGCTGGATTGGATGAAGCACAGCTGGAATCAAGACTACCGGGAAAAATTAGCAATAACCTCAGATATGCAGATGACACCACCCTTATGGCAGAAAGTGAAGAAGAACTAAAGAGCCTCTTGATGAAAGTGAAAGAGGATAGTGAAAAAGTTGGCATAAACTCAGCATTCAGAAAACCAAGATCATGGCATCTGGTTCCACCACTTCATGGGAAATAGATGGGGAAACAGTGAAAACAGTGACAGATTTTATTTTCAGGGGGCTCCAAAATCACTGCAGATGGTGACTGCAGCCATGAAATTAAAAGACGCTTACTCCTTGGAAGGAAAGTTATGACCAACCTAGATAGCATATTAAAAAGCAGAGACATTACTTTGCCGACAAAGGTCCATCTAGTCAAGGCTATAGTTTTTCGAGTAGTCACGTATGGATGTGAGAGTTGGAATATAAAGAAAGGTGAGCACCGAAGAACTGATGCCTTTCAACTGTGGTGTTGGAGAAGACTCTTCAGAGTCCCTTGGACAGCAAGGAGATCCAAGCAGTCCATCCTAAAGGAAATCAGTTCTGAATATTCACTGGAAGGAATGATGCTGAAGCTTCAATATTTTGGCCACCTGACGAGAAGAACTGACTCATTTGAAAAGACTCTGATGCTGGGAAAGACCGAAGATTGGAGAAGGGGAAAACAGAGGATGAGACGGTTGGATGGCATCACTGACTCAACGGACATGAATTTGAGTCGACTCCGAGATTTGGTGATGGACAGGGAGGCCTGGCATGCTGCAGTCCATGGGGTCACAAAGAGTCGGACATGGCTGAGTGACTGAATCGAACTGACACAGAGCTGAAGACCTTGTGTTAATTCCTGTTTGTAATATATTGGTTTTTGAAAAGGATTTTCTACTCATTTAGTTCCTTTCAAAGATTGTATACTTCAAAGACACAAACAAGATACCACCCCTGAAAGATGTGGATATTTTAAAATCAATGAAATACATACATTGTATTTAACTTGTATTTACATATACATTTTTGTTTCTATTCAATGCAGTATTTTATGACATTTTTTCATTATTATACAGAACTTGAAAAATTAGACTATAAACATATTTCAAGCAATGCAAAAATAAATGAATTTCCAAGTTTACTTGCTGTGTAATTTAAATATAAAAATGGAGGCTAAAGATTATAAACAGCATGACTGCCCTCATTAATTATCCTTAAAAACAAACTTAACAGTTCAAATCAACAAGGACAGCTACTCTAGTAAGTTAAATATATGGAAGAACAAAGAGCTTAACACTTCTAGTTATAAAATAATAGAAGGATAGAAAAAGGTATCTATTGCTATTTTTTCATTTTCTGTTCTCCTTTCCTATGTAAATACCTCTCGATATCCAACCACTATCTGGAATACAACAGAACCATGGAATGTTCCTTTATGAATATACATTTTAAAAAACAAATTAAAAAAATAAAAAACAAATGATAATTTATTTAAAACTTTCATTAAAGATTTAACAGAGTTTGAGTTCTTAAATAAGCCATTACTCTCACAAATATTCGACACAGTACATGGAATTCTATTCTATAGTATTATAAAATGGAATTTTTGTAGAAGTAAAAGTTGAATTTTCTTCTGGATATGCCAATTAAACACTGTAGCATACAGTTCTAACTGATTTTAAGTCTGAAGTGCTTTATTCACTTTTTGGAGCCACCTGGAAAGCTGTAATGCAAGGGGTAAGCCAATTTTTTAGGCAAAGGGCAGACAGTAAATATTTTAAGCTTTGCAACATACACACTTCTGGTCTCTGTCACTTACATATTTTTTAATGTAACCTTTAAAAATGTTGTAAAACCTCAGCAGGCCATACGAAACCATGCTCATGAGCTGCAGTTTGCCAATCCTTGAGGTAAGGCATTCTTGTATCATAAAACACCCATTTTCAAAAAACTGATGACAAAACTCAGGAGGAAACCAAGTTTTTCATTTTTAAAGTAAGTCTATTATTAACATAATTACTTGTTACTATTTATTTATAGGCAACAGCTCAGCTAACACACTGCTGACAGCAACACAAAAATCTTTCTAAATTGAAAGGAAATTTTCCCAAATCTTTAACAAATTAAATCTATTTTAATACACTATAATTGATTCCCAATTACAAATTTACCTTATTTTCAAAATAACCAGACGAAATGTGTAATTTAAAAACCCATATCAGATGCTTTGAACTTGGATTACAGTTTCAAAGCACAAAAATACTGCTTCATGTCAAAGATTCAGTTCATTAAAGAAAGCAACAAAACGTACGGAGGGGAAAAGACAGTGGTAAAGGGAAAAGTCAAGCCAACATTAAAAATCTACCGGATAAAGTTCACAAATGGATAATCTGCATGACAATAATGGCCACGTGGCTTTAGTGAATATTCTGTTGGCTCAGTGGTAAAGAATCTGCCTGCAATGAAGGAGAATGCAGTAGGAGCCAGCCACAGTTCCATCTCTGCATTGAAAAGACAGCCTGGAGAAGGAAATGGCAACCCACTCCAGTATTCTTGCCTGGAAAATCCCATGGACAGAGTCTACTGGGCTACAGTTCGTGGAGTCTCAAAAGAGTCAGACATCACTTAGCGGCTAAACAATACACATTAGATGCTACCTTTAAATTATGAAAAATACGGCACACAGAAATCAATAGTGAGTATGATTTAGTTCTTAATGTTTCAGTGGAAAGTTGATCTTTTACTTCCAGGAATAATGTAAAGAATACGGTCTTTAGAATCCAAGAGGCCTGGAATCAGATCAGGACTCTACTACTGAACTGCTGTATGTATAACCACAAGACGACATTAAGAGAAAATAAGTCATAGAGGCAGATGCATATACTTTGTTCACATCTTCGGATTCTCAACCCTATTCAGGGTCAGTCTCTTGACCACTCAATATGAAGGTATGGGTTATAAACCCAGCTCCTCTTCCATCCAACAGGCAGAATAGTACAGTGAAAAGAGCAGATATTTTGATTCTATTCACAGTTCAATCACTTACTAGCTAGATAACCTAGTTATTAAACCCCTCTGAACTTTATTTGCTTTATAAAGGTGAGTCTGAAACCATCTACCTTGTTGAATCACCGTGAAATCAAAAGTAGCATATAGAAAGTACCAAGACAAATGATACTTTAAATACTATAACCATTATGAAAGGTATTAATTCATTCCATTCTTTAGGATGCTTATTTTTCCACAAAGACAATCTTATTAACGTGATTAACACTCCAAATTAGTCCACAAAAATTTATTCAGCCCATAATTTGGCATATTTGCAATCTTCTTTCCTATTATATTCTTCACAAATCTTAAAACATATTGTGTTTAAAATTAAACAGGTCTTAAAAGTGACCTAGGATATGACCACCATTCATTTCATCATTCTATTGCTAAGCTATCATACAAAGCTCCTATCATTCATTTAACTTTGCATCTGTCTTTTCACGAAAATACAGTGCCACGTATTTCCTAAATGTTCCACCAGAGGGACCTCTTAACTTTTCACACATCAATACTAGATTTCAACCTAAAAAATGATGAATAAAAAGCTCAAGAGAAACACTGTAGGAGTATGTTCCAGTTATTTAAATTAATTGTCACATTTATTTAAATTTTCTTTGAAGGAGAAAGTGGGAGAAATTAAAAAAATGAAATGAAAAGACTTCAAAGTGAAAAAAGTTTTTACTGAGGTTTATTCACTCATTTTGGGCTTCCCTGGTGGCTCGGTGGTAAAGATTCTACCTGCCAGTGCAGGAGACCTAGTTTCAATCCCTGGGTCAGGAAGATTCCCTGGAGAAGGGAATGACAACCCACTCCAGCATTCTTGACTGGGAAATCCCATGGACAGAGAACCCTGGTGGGCTACAATTCATGGGGTCACAAGAGTTGGACATGACTTAGCAACTAAACAATTCATCCTTTTACTCCATCAAACATTTACTTAAAATGCACCAGATGCTGGGGTAAAAATAGCTTACAGCATAGGAGTTCTACACATTCTCTAGCTCATTTATTCCTGAATGCAAAAACTTAATTGTGTTGCAGGTGAAACCACGGTTCAAGCACATAAAAGGTACAATAGCTCTCTCTCTATAAGCAGAAAGCCTACAATATATATATAGTTGTCATTGTTTGATAACAGAATGGTAATGGGATTCTTCCATATTTATGTTAGAACTTGGGTAAAATAAAATAGGTTGTGCTAAAATTATCATTACAAATTAGAAAGTAATTTGGCAACATATTTCAAAAGTACTAACAAAAGTTCTTTGAACGAGTGATTTCCTTTCTAGGACTATTTCCTAAGGAAATAATCATAAAATCAAATACTATAATGCAAAATTAGCATGCTTTCATAATACTGAAATCCCACAACCCAGAACAATAAAAACATGTAAAGAAATATTATTCAGTAATAAAAAGGAACTGTTTTTAAAAGTCTGAACAATGACATGGGAAAATGTTAACAACTTTATGGAAAAAATATCAGTATTTATAATATTTATACTGATATTAATTTCAGGAGGGAGATGTAAGACTAGAGTAACATGGACCAAAATGAGTGGCTTACTTTAGGTGGTGAATCTGAAATGCAGTTTTCCTTTTATTTTCTGTATAAGTTAAATCATAAGCATTGGGAAATGTTATATTGAAATAAAAAAGAAGTCTTTTTTTAAAATTAATTAATTTATTTTTATTTTCTTTACATTATCGTGTTGGTTTTGCCATACATTGACATGAATCCGCCACGGGTATAAATGTGTTCTCCTTCCAGAACCCCCCTCCCACCTCCCTCCCAATTCCCTCTCTCTGGGTCATCCCGGTGCACCAGCTCTGAGCACCCTGTATCAAGTATCAAACCTGGGCTGGTGACTGATTTCACATATGATAATTTACATGTTTCAATGCCCTTCTCCCATATCATCCCACCCTTGCATTCTCCCATAGAGTCCAAAAGACTGTTCTATACATCTGCACCTCTTTTGCTGTCTCGCATACAGGGTTATCATTACCATCTTTCTAAATTCCATATATATGCATTAGTATACTGTATTGTTGTTTTTCCTTCCGGCTTACTTCACTCTGTATAATAGGCTCCAGTTTCGTCCACCTCAGTAGACTGATTCAAATGTATTCTTTTTAATGGCTGAGTAATATTCCATTGTATATATGTACCACAGCTTTCTTATCCATTCGTCTGTTGATGGACATCTGGGTTGCTTCCATGTCTTGGCTATTGTAAACAAAATGTGGCAATGAACACTGGAGTACACGTGTCTCTTTCAATTCTGGTTTCCTCAGTGTGTATGCCCAGCAGTGGGATTGCTGGGTCATATGGCAGTTCTATTTCCAGCTTTTTAAGGAATCTCCACACTGTTCTCCATAATGGCTGTACTAGTTTGCATTCCCACCAACAGTGTAAGAGGGTTCCCTTTTCTCCACATCCTCTCCAGCATTTATTGCTTGTAGACTTTTGGATGGCAGCCATTCTGACTGGTGTAAAGTGGTACCTCATTGTGGTTTTGATTTGCATTTCTCTGATAATGAGTGATGTTGAGCATCTTTTCATGTGTTTGTTAGTCATTTTTTTTAAAAAAAGTCTTATTAAAAACAGCACCTAAGCTTTAATCTAGACCACAAAACTTTATTTTTTTGGAAAAATTCCTGTTTAAGGTTTTTCTTTCAGTAGCAGTCCAAACTGCATCTTTGGTGATAACAAGGCGTATCAGATTTCACAGCAACTGAAAATGAAACTCCAAAAAGAATACACACACACACACACACCTCTAAATGTATAACAAAAAGGATATTATCTACATAAAGTAACTTCATTTAGCTAAGAAATTAATCCAAAATCTTTTGTAAAAATACACATTATATGTTCTACTAAATTTCTTTTTTAAAAAGGCAAAACCCAATCTGAAACATATAACAGTTCCAGAGAAAAGATATGATGATCTTTTAAGACTGGAATTCACTATCATCATCAAAAAAAAAAAAAAAAAAGAAAACTCAATACAGACAGTTCCCTACTCAACTCAAGAAGGGATGCTTCTAGTAACTTCTTTGCTGCCAGATTTTAATAGAACTAATCTTTTGTACCCACTGCTGCCTGGCTTAGATTTCAACTTGTCCCAACTCTGGTTCTGTATCCCTTCTTTTTTACCTTATCCAGTCAAATGGCTGGGGAGGGGAAAAAGATGCAGTTAATCACCTTTCCACACCAACCCCTGATTCCTCCAGCTCCAACTTAACTACAGATGAAGCCTTATCCTGTTCCCAAGCCCTATCCCATCCATTTAGTCCTTCCTTCCAACACAATTCAGTACATTTAAAGAATCTCAGGGTTCTTACGAAAAGTAACTTAATCCTATCCCAGGAATTTATGACCGATGACAGCACATATCTGATATCTGTGCCATTACCACTCTGAGTCAAGTGAAGTGAAAGTTGCTCAGTCATGTCCGACTCTTTGCAACCCCATGGACTATACAGTCCATGGAATTCTCCAGGCCAGAATACTGGAGTGGGTAGCCTTTCCCTTCTCCAGGGGACCTTCCCAACCCAGGGATTGAACCCAGGTCTCCCACATTGCAGGCAGATTCTTTACCAGCTGAGCCACAAGGGAAGCCCAAGCCACAAGCCAAGCCAAGAGGGGGGAAAAAAGGGGAAACCAGGAGGGAATTCATTGGTTGGGATAAGCTTTTCCTACTGCTAAAGGTAAAAACACTTTCGCTTGCTGGCTTTGGATCCCCATATGTTCTGCCCTTTTCCTGGACTATTTGACTCTGTTCCCTGTAGCCTACTCAATCCAATCCTATCTTTGCCTTCACCTGCATATTTATCTAGCAATTCTTCCACTCTTTGGTAAGACAGAGCCTCGTAAAAGACCCTTTTAGATCCTGATCCTTCAGCTATCCAAACTATTAGCTACTATACTCTTCACAAGTTTACCTTTATTAATGTTGTCATCTAGGTCACAATTGAAAATGAAGGAGAGAATGAGGTTGACAGACAAAATCTGCAGCATGTTAGAGAAAACTCTCTCCAGAATGACACTGGTTTAGTTAGGAAACATATTTAAAAAGTAGTAAAATTTATTGGAAGTTAGTATAACCATCAGGAACTGAGCTAGGTACTTTATACTTTCACTTAAGTCCTCTCAACAACTCTGATAGTCATTAATAACAATGGTTCCACTTTCACACTGAGACACGGGTACAGAGACGTAAAGGGACTTGACCAAGATGCAAAGCTTCCACATGCCAGTGCTACAATTTGAATCAACATCTACTCCTCATATTATATGGTCTTAACATCTTTTGTGTATCTACATGGAAGTTATGAATTAAGTTAAAAACTGAGTCCATATTTCTCTTTTTTGACAAGCATATCATGGGAGATTGCCACCAAAACCTTGCTGAAAGCTTTACAACTATATGATGTTCTAAAAAAGAGGGGGTGACGTCAGCAAAACAGCTGAATAGGAAGCCCCAGATCCTCCTTCCCTGCTAGAGACACAAATTCAACGATACATAGATTAATTCCCTTTGTAGGATAAAAAACCCAGAAACCAGTTAAGAGGTTCTTACGTCCAAAACAAGTACAAAACCAGCTGCATGAAAGTAGGAAAATTTGTAACACTCACTCACTAGAGCCCCTGCCCCGGCACAGCATAATGTGATCGGGAGAAAATGACCAACTCCTGGCCTCTCCTTGAGCAGGGAAAGAGAAGACTAGAGTATCTGTCTAAATGTTCAGACTTTTTGGGGGCCACCAGAGGGACGGGGTTCTGTCATGATTGAATCTAAGCACTAATAGGTCAAAGGGCACCAGACTGGGGACCACCAAGAACACAGGCAGTGAACTAGCACACACTCACTGGCCACTGCTCTTGCCTGCAGCTCAGCGCAAACTAAGTGTTAGAGAACCCCCAACTCCTCATTCCTCCCTGAGGAGGGAAAGAGCTGGAATGTGTGTCCAATATTTCAGTTTCTCAGGGAGCTACTCAAAGGACTGGTTTCTGTATTACCTGTTTCAAAATATCGAGACCTGACATAGTCTAGATGCCTGGGGGTTACTGAAAATAAAAAGGAGCTGGACAGCTTGCTGTTGCTCCAGAGGACCGGCAGTACAGCAGACAGACACCGGAGGGAGCAAGAGATTACAAGCTCCTATAAAAAGAAACCTGCACATTTTTCTTGTTGGTTTGACTATTAACTGAAGTACAGATTTTGTTCGAATTTCACAAAATTTTATATTAGTGCCCATTATTTGTTTTCACACTTCATTCAAGATCCCACATTGTATTTAGCTGCTCTGAGCAGCTTCAGCTGCATGCAACAAATTCTGATAAAATCTCTTTCATTTTTATTCCCTCACGCATATTTTCTAATTTTCCTTGATGTGGGGCATCCCTGTGGCTCAGATGGTAAAGAATCTGTCTGCAAGGCAGGAGACCTGTGTTTGATCGCTGGGTCAGGAAGATCCCCTGGAGAAGGAAATGGCTACCCATTCTAGTATTCTTTTTTTTTTTTTTCTCCCTTTTATTGTTTTTGCCACACAATGTCATGATATCACCATGGGTTTACATATGCTCCCCCTTCAGAAACCCCTCCCTCCCCCCTCCCGCCTCCCTCCCCCCCGGGAAATCTTGATGCACCAGCCCCGAGAATCAATCCTGGGCTGGCGATTGATTAGACATATGATAATTAACATGTTCAATGCCATTCTCCCATATCATCCCACCCTTTCCCTCATCCACAGAGTCCATGAGTCTATTCTATACATCTGCGTTCCTTTTGCTGTCTCGCATGTTGGGTTCTCGTTACTGTCTTTCTAAATTCCATATATATGTGTTAATATACTGTATTGTTGTTTTTGCTTCTGGCTTACTTCACTCTGGATAATGGGCTCCAGTTCGGTCCATCTGAGTAGAATTGCTTCAAATGAATTTTTTTTTTAATGCTGAGTAATATTCCATTGTATGTATGTACCACAGCTTTCTTATCCATTCGTCAGTTGATGGGCATCTAGGTTGCTTCCATGTCCTGGCTATTGTAAACAATGCAGCGATGAACATTGGGGTACACGTGGCTCTTTCAATTCTGGTTTCCTCGGTGTATATGCCCAGCAGTGGGATTGCCGGGTCATATGGCAGGTCTATTTGCAGCTTTTTAAGGAACCTCCACACTGTTTTCCATAGTGGCTGTACTAGTTTGCATTCCCACCAACAGTGTAAGAGGGTTCCCTTTTCTCCACATCCTCTCCAGCATTTATTGCTTGTAGACTTTTGGATGGCAGCCATTCTGACTGGTGTAAAGTGGTACCTCATTGTGGTTTTGATTTGCATTTCTCTGATAATGAGTGATGTTGAGCATCTTTTCATGTGTTTGTTAGCCATTTTTGTGTCTTCTTTGGAGAAATGTCTGTTAAGTTCTTTGGCCCACTTTTTTATTGGGTCGTTTATTTTTCTAGAGTAGAGCTGCAGGAGTTGTTTGTATATTTTTGAGATTAATTGTCTGTTGCTTCATTGGCTATTATTTTCTCCCATTCTGAAGGCTGTCTTTTCACCTTGCTTATAGTTTCCTTTGTTGTGCAAAAGCTTTTAATTTTAATTAGGTCCCATTTGTTTATTCGTGTTTTTATTTCCAATATTCTGGGAGGTGGGTCAT
>ML663563.1:7157146-7260936 GCA_007570785.1 Antilocapra americana | reverse complement strand
TTACAAGTGGCTGTCCAGTTTTCCCAGCACCACTTGTTAAAGAGGTTGTCTTTTCTCCATTGTATATTCTTGCCTCCTTTGTCAAGATAAGGTGTCCATAGATGCGTGGATTTATCTCTGGGCTTTCTATTCTGTTCCATTGATCTATATTTCTGTCTTTGTGCCAGTACCATACTGTCTTAATGACTGTGGATTTGTAGTATAGCCTAAAGTCAGGTAGGTTGATTCCGCCAGTTCCATTCTTCTTTCTCAGGATTGCTTTGGCTATACGAGGTTTTTTGTATTTTCATACAAATTGTGAAAAATCACCAGTAAAGGTCTTCCCCTGCATGAAGGCAGTTCTTAAAGACTGGGAGATGTGGCTGTGTTTTCAAATGGAATATCTCAAAACAAAGTAGCAAGGCACACAAAAAGAAACAAGGAAACATGGCCCAACTAAAACAACAAAATAAATCTCCAGAAACTGACCCTAAAGAAACTGAGGTATATGAATCATCCAATAAAAATTTCATACTAAACTGGCATAAATATGCTCACTGAGCTCAGGAAAACAACATATAAGTAAAATGAGAATATGAAGAGAGAGAAAATACTAAAAAGAATCAACAGGAATTCTGGAGCTGAAGAATACAATAACTGAATCGAAAATTTCACAGCACGGGTTCAGCAGCAGTCTTAAATCCATCAGAAGTCATTTAAAATTATCCAGTCGGAGGAAAAAAAGAGAATGAAGAAGAGTGAAGAGAGCTTAAGGGACTTACGGAACATCATCAACTGGACTAATACACGCATTATGGAAGTCCCAGAAGGAGAAGAGTGAAAGGAACAAAAAAATTTATTTGAAGAAATAATAAACATAACTTTCCAATCTGGGGGAAAAAATGGACATTCAGATGTAAGAAACCCAATAGCTTCTTATGGAATACAGCAAAAGCAGTTCTAACAGAGTATTTCACAATGGTAAATGCCTACATTAAAAAAGGAAGATCTCAAATAACCCATCTCTACACCTCAGAGAACTAGAAAAAGAATAAATTAAGCCCGAAGTTAGCAGAAGGAAACAATAGGAATTAGAGCAAAAACAAAATAGAAAATTGAAGGGAAAAAAACCCAATAAAACAAAGATGTGGTTTTTAAAAAGATAAGCGAAATTGACAAACCCTTAGTTAATAAAAAGAGATAGAGGACTCAAACAAAATCAGAAATGAAAGAGGAAGGGGCTTTACTGCTGGCTCAGTAGTAAAGAATTCACCTGCCAATGCAGGAGACATGCACAGGTTCAATCTCTGAACCAGGAAGATCCCATATCTGCAGAGCAACTAAGCTAGTGCACCACAACTACTGTGTCCTTGTGCTGCAACTACTGAAGCCCACTCTGCAAGGAGAAGCCCGTGTACACCAAAACTAGAGGGTAGACCCTGCTTGCTGCAACTAGAGAAAAGCATACAGAGCAACGAAGACCCAGCAAAGCCAAAAAAAAAAAAAAAATAGAGTAATTTTTTAAAAAGAGAAATGAAAGTAATTTTTAAGATTGATGTCAGAGAAATACAAAGGATTTTAAGAAACTATTATGGACAATTATTTGTCAACAAACTAGATAACAGAAAAAAATGGATAAATTCCTAGAAACATATAACCTATCAAGACTAAATAATGAAGAAAAAATCTGAATGGACCTATAACTAGTACAGAAACTGAATCAGTAACCAAAAGCCTCCCAACAAAGAAAAGTCTGGATTCAATGGCTTCACTGGAGAATTTTGCCAAATATTAAGAAAAAAGTTAACATTTAGCCTTCTCAAAGTCCTCCAAAAAACTTAACAAGGAACACTTTCACACTCATTTTATGAGGCCAGCATTACTCTGACATCAAAGATACTTCAAGAAAGGAAATACAGACCAATATCCCTGATGAATATAGACACAAATCCTCAACAAAATATTGGCAAAGTGAATTAAATAGCATAGTAAAAGGATCAAAAGTGGGATTTATTCCAAGAATGAAAGGATAGTCCAACTCACAAAAGCCAATCAATGTGATACATCACATTAACAGAAGGAAAAATTATGTGATAATTTCAATAAATAGAGAAAGAGCGTTTGACAAAATTCAACACCTTAAGTGATTAAAAACATCTGATAGACTAGGAAGAGAAGCAAATTACCTCAAAACAATAAAGGCCATATATGAAAAGCTGATGACTAATATATTTTTAATTATGAAAAACTGAGGTTTTTCCTCAGAGACCAGAAATAAGGCAAAGATGTCCACTGTTGTCATTTCTATTTAATACACTAGAGCAATTAGGTGAGAAAATAAATGGCATACAAATTTGAAGTGAAGAAGTAAAATTTTATCTGTTTGCAGATAACATGATCGTATACATAGAAGACCCTACAGACTCCACCCAAAAAGAAAAACCAAAATGTTAGAACTTAAGTAAATTCAGAAAAGGTGTGGGACCAAAATAAACAAACAAACAAACAACATACAAAAAGAAGTTGTATTTCTATACATAAAAATGAACACCCCAGAAAAATTTAAAAATCTCATCTACAAAAAGCATTAAAAATAATAAAATACTTAGGAATAAACATTATCTAGAAGGTAACAGACTTACAGACTAAAAACTACAAAGCACTGCTAAAAGAAATTACAAGAAACAAATAAATGAAAAGGCATCCTGGGTTCATGAACTGGAAGACTTAATATTGCTAAAACGTCCATACTACCCAAAGCAATCTACAGATTCAATACAATTCCCATCAAAATCTCAGTAGCAGTTATTTTTTTTTTTCAGAAATAGAAAGATCAATACTATAATTCACATGGACCTACAAAGAATCCCAAATAGCCAAAATAATATTAAGCAAGAAAAACAAAAGTGGGAGGCCCCATATTTCTGATTTCAAAGCATATCATAAAGTTACAGTAATCAAACAGTATGGTGCTGGCATCAAGACATATAGACCAATGGAATAAAACTCTCATGCTGATGGTCAACTGATTTCAACAAGTATGCTAAGAACACACAATAGGAAAAGGATAGTTTCTTCAAGAAACAATACTGAGAAAACTTGATTTCTACATGTAAATGAATGAAACTGAAGCCTTATCATACACTACACAAAAATCAACTCAAAATGGATTGAAGACTTAAACATAAGACATGAAACTATAAAACTTTGAGAAGAAAATTCAGGGAAATACTTCATGACACTGGTCTTAGTAATGATTTTTAAATTATGATTTGGCAATGATTTTCTGGATATGACACCAAAAGCACAGGTAACCAAAGCAAAAAGAGACAAGTGGAACTACATCAAACCAAAATGCTTCTGCACAGCAAAGGAAACAATCAACAGGGTATAAAGAAGGGCAATTTGTGGAATGGGAGAAAACATTTACAAACCATATGATAAGGGTTAATATCCAAAAATAAATAAGGAACTTCAACAGGTATATGAAAAGATGCTTGACATCACTGATCAGAGACATGCAAATCAAAACCACTGTGAGGTATCACTCTATAACTGTGAGGATGGCCATCATTAAAAAAACAAACCAAAACCAAAGAAAACAAAAATATTCAAGGATATGGAGAAAAGGAAATCCTTGTAAACTGTGGGCTTCCCAGGTGATGCTAGTGGCAAAGAATCCACCTGTCAATGCAGAAGATGTAAGAGATGCAGGTTCGATCCCTGAGTTGGGAAGATCCCCTAGAGGAGGAGATGGCACCCCACTCCAGTATTCTTGCCGACAGAATCCCACGGACAGAGGAGCCTGGCAGGCTATAGTCCATGGGGTTATAAAGAGTTGGACACGACAGAGTGTCTGAGCACACACGCACATTGTAAACAGTTGGCGGGAATGTAAAATGGTGCAGCCACTAAGAAAATCGTAAAGTTAATTGGAAGTTAATCAAAAAATTAAAAATAGAACTATTACATGTTCTAGCAATCTCACTTTTGAGTATTTATCAAAAGAATTCAAAACACAGTCTAAGAGATATCTGCACTCCTATGTTCAGTTCAGTCGCTCAGTCATGTCCAACTCTTTGCGACCCCAGGAACCGCAGCATGCCAGGCCTCCCTATCCATCATCAACTCCTGGAGTTTACCCAAACTCATGTGCATTGAGTCAGTGATGCCATCTAACCATCTCATCTGTTGTCCCGTTTTCCTCCTGCCTTCAATCTTTCCCAACATCAGGGTCTTTTCAAATGAGTCAGCTCTTTGCATCAGGTGGCCAAAATATTGGAGCTTCAGCTTCAACATCAGTCCTCCCAAAAAACACCCAGGACTGGTCTCCATTAGGATGGACTGGTTGGATCTCCTTGCAGTCCAAGGGACTCTCAAGAGTCTTCTCCAACACCACAGTTCAAAAGCATCAATTCTTCGGCACTCAGCCTTCTTCACTGTCCAACTCTCACATCCGTACATGACTACTAGAAAAACCATAGCCTTGACTAGACCGACCTTTGTTGGCAAAGTAATGTCTCTGCTTTTTAATATGCTGTCTAGGTTGGTCATAACTTTCCTTCCAAGGAGTAACCGTCTTTTAATTTCATGGCTGCAATCACCATCTGCAGTGATTCTGGAGCCCAAAAATATAAAGTCAGCCACTGTTTCCCCATCTATTTCCCATGAAGTGATGGAACCAGATGCCATGATCTTAGTTTTCTGAATGTTGAGCTTTAAGTCAACTTTTTCACTCTCCTCTTTCACTTTCCTCAAGAGGCTCTTTAGTTCTTCTTCACTTTCTGCCATAAGGGTGGTGTCATCTGCATATCTGCATATCTCACTGCAGTATTATTCACAACAGTCAAGAAGTGGGAACAGCTCCATGCCCACCAACATATCAATGGATACAGAAAATGTGGGGTATATACAGTAGAATATTATTCAACTTAAAAAAAAAAAGGAAATTCTGCTATCTATTACAACATGAATGAACCTTGAGGGCATTGTGTTAAGTGATATTAGCCAGTTACAGAAAGACAGATACTGCATGATTCCATTTATATGAGGTATCTACCATAGTCAAGCTCATAGAAGCAGAAAGTGGTATGGTGGTGGCTAAGGACTAGGAGAAGGGAAAAAGGAGCTGCTCTGCAATGGGTATAGAGATTCAGTAATGCAAGATGAAAAACTCTGAGATCTGCTGCACAATAACATATACATAGTGAACAATACTGTGCACTTTATGGTAGATTTCATATTATATGTTTTTTACCACAATTACAATGAAGTCTGTATGACATGACTTGTTCTCAATGAATGGATGCCAACTTTTAGGGATTAGTACTTCCTCCGCAAGTACTCACATCTTTATGGAACTGGACTAACATGGACCTCCCTAGTATGACTTTCAAAATCCACTCTCCCCTCTTTAGAAATCAGAGTGACAATTCTCCATCTTAACCTTCTAGTACCTTTCCTTTCTTTTAAGATTTCCTAAAAATTATCCACAGCCATATAGAAAAATGCACTGCAAGTTCTCTTAGAACCATGAAATGAAATTATTGCAGGGCAGAAGGACTGAAATAAATGACAATGGTTAGATATTTACTTGCTTTCTTATGTACTACTTACCTATCTCAATTTCTTTCTCACCAGTGGTGTTTGTACTCTTTCCAAACTACTGTGCATTCTCTCATAAGAGAGTGCTTTAAAATAAAACAGTTGAGTAATTCTGCTTGCTCTATCTGGTCACATTACACCAAACAACAGGCCCAAGTTTTAACAGTAAAAGTAATCAAATACATCATATGGTAAATATAAATTGTAATAATTTATATTAACTTTAAGAATAGAGCTGTTAAAATTCTAATTTCACTGCTTACTTTCAAATATGCAGCTGCCTCTTGGACAGAAAGTGTTCTCTGACTAGAACTGCCACATTCATGATCTCCTGAAAAGATTAGCATATTAATTATGAATCAGTACTATGTTACACAAAATAAAATAAATATGATTAATCAGAACAGTTTTATAAAATATACAATTATAGACTGTATTATTATAATTGGTAAAGAAAGAAGATAAACACTCTTACATTGACTAGAAAAAACTTCCAATAGACAATATAAACAAGTATTTTTACATAAACCACAACCTTTATATGCATTTCAATTTACATAGAAACATACCTTCCTTTTATATTCCTAATGAAATTGTTAGCCAGGAATAAGAACCAAGTAGTGCTCACTGATGCCTATTCATAGGTCTTGGTGCAAAGAAAGCCCTCTATGGATATATTTTTCAAGGGAGAAAATTCATTATGCTAACTTTTACATCTATTACCTAAGCTAATAATTCAAGAGCTCAAGTAAATGCGAATTAAAATGCCCATTTTGGAGTATTATTAAGCCTACTTTTAGCAGGGTATGTGCAAAACTTAAAAAATTTTTATAACACAGATCACCAGGGAAATTAGATAGAAGCTTCTAGCTATAATCAGGTATACTACATAACAAAAGTTTGGAAAACTACATTTTCCTTTTCTCATTGCTATTTACAAGAGAATCTAAAGCTTTATTAATCCCACCAAGCTCTCTATGGTTATGAGATATCAATTATCCTTACAGTGAACTTCAATTTTATTTATCCTACTATTTCTTTCAAGTACTTAAAAAAATTTTTTTTAAAGTACAAGGATAATAAAGTAAAATTTTTGGCAAATTTTTCTATCATATAAGCAACTTTATAAATTTTGTTCCAGATTTTAATGGTCATAGTTGTAAAACAAGAATACCTATTAGATGAAACAAAAAAAGTCTTCAGACTTTATAATCCATCCTCAGAGATCCTGATTCTGCAGATCTATAGCAGAGGCTGGCAAACCCAAAGACCTACCACCAGTTTCTATAAATGAAGTTTTATTGGAACACAGCCACACTCACTCATTTATGTATTATCCATGGCTGCTTTCATGCTCTAACAGCAGAACTGAGTAGCTGTGACAGAGACAGTCTAGCCCACAAAGCCTAAACATTTACTATCTGGCCCCTTCACAGATAAAACGTTTGCAGACCCCTGCTCTACAGGAAGGAATCTGTATCTTTAAAAGCACTCCAGATTATGTTGATCTAACATACTTCATAAAAAACTGCTATAGGGACAACTGTAGAAGCTTGTATTATAGGAGCAATATCAGGAATTCCATGTAAATTGTATACTCTATTTCTGGGTGCTACAGCTACCAAATTAATGTCATTAGTTTGCAGCATATATATGTAACAGTCCATCAGTCAACACAAAAAATGCTTTTAGTGATTTAATACACAGAATTATTAGCCAAAAACATTGACCAGAATTAAAGAACTAACTTTCTCCTCCCAAAAAAACATTGGTGAGAGGATGGGGAACTATCCTGATTCTAAATGCCTCTACTGGACCAGAGAAGTTCCACATTTACCTACTAGGCTTCTACAAATGATCTGGTTTCTACAAAAGGACTTATTACATACAAAAGTTTGTAAAACTGCATTTTTCTTTCCTTGTAACTGTTTACAGGAAGAGAATCTAAAGTTTCTTCTTTCAGATTATATGTAAAATAAGTGAAACAACTTAAAAGATAATAAACGACAAGGTGTACAGCTTACAGGTATACAGCTTACAGATGCTAAACTTGATGCCAAGTCACTTCTCTTATTCTAACTGCAGATATGCTGTATATCTGAGAATTTTCAGACTTACTTAGAGCAGAATATGAGGAAAATGCAACGTGTCAGGAGAAAAAAATTCTGTAATCTATTTACTTTATCCAAAGAAATGACACCTATACCCTCCATCAAAAGAAAATCTGTACTTTTGTATTAGATCTATGATTTTAGTTAATTTGTTGCTTACTGAATTCAACTGATATACAAGCTTTCAGAATTCTGTTACTATCAGTGCAATAAAAAAGTGATAACATATAATATAGTATATATCTGTATTTCATCATATACATATGTCAGGCAGGATAAAGGCCTTGATTAAACATATCTATACAAATAAAAACCCATTCCCTACTGGGAATAAAAACTTCTAAAGAGAAAATATTTACATCTATGTAATATAACAACACTGAAGGTAGGAAAAACCATTTCTACTGATATCACATGCTATATATACAAATTAATTTTCAAAAC
Source organism: Antilocapra americana (assembly GCA_007570785.1). Taxonomy (NCBI): domain Eukaryota; kingdom Metazoa; phylum Chordata; class Mammalia; order Artiodactyla; family Antilocapridae; genus Antilocapra; species Antilocapra americana. The sequence goes on along the minus strand of ML663563.1, from coordinate 7,252,798 downwards.
ATTTTTACATACTATTCATGTTGAGACAATTACCTGCAAGCTGTGCCAATCGATCATGAAGCTTGTATAAAGTGTTCATCATAAGATTTTTCTCACTTTCCTAAATTTAAAAGAAAAACATTATAAAATATCTGATCCCAAGGGAAAATGCACCAAATAATAATCTTTGTTTGAGAAGAAAAATAGTAAATAAATTAAAAAATCATAGAAGCTACATAATATGAAAGACAAATTCATATTTAACCAATGGCTGCCATATTTTAAAGAAACCTTAACCTAAGAATTTTAACTATCTAAATATTCTACTTTCTTGAGGATGACTGGGATAGTGGCACTAACCTTAGTGCCAGAAAAGGTCTCCTACATAACAAACCCCCTCCACCATTAAAGCAATGCTCCCAATTCCCCTCCACACAATGCATGCTTATGCATATTGACTGCTTTCTTCATGTTTTGTTTTCACCTAACAACCATATGATGTGAACCAACCTGACATTTTTGATTTACCCTCAAACCACTCTGAGGCTCCCAAAGTGGCCATGCATACGTTTATGAACAATTAAAGTGAAACAAACATTTAATGAGCATCTACAACCCTGAATATTCACTGGAAGGACTGATGCTGAAGCTAAAACTCCAATACTTTGGCCACCTAACATGAAGAGCCAACTCACTGGAAAAGACCCTGATGCTGGGAAAGACTGAAGGCAGGGAAAGAAGGAGACAGAGGACGAGATGGTTGGATGGATCACCGACTCAATGGATATGGGTTTGAGCAAGCTCCAGGAGATGGTGAAGGACAGGGAAGCCTGGCGTGTAGCAAAGAGTGGGACATGACTGAGTGACTGAACAACAACAACTGGGAGTTAAGAACTGTTCTCAGAAAAGCAAGAAATCCACGCCAACAAGATGATTCCTGTCCTTACGGGCAAAATACATAGTAGATGTTATATTATAGTTGCAAACAAAGTACAAGGTAAATACAGAAGACAGAGGGGTAGGAAGATCCATTTATGGAAGAGGGAATATCTGAACTGGGCTTCACAGAAAGAATAGCATTGACCAGCATTCCACGCAGAAGGCACAGCATAGGCCTGAAGGCATAAATGCTTTGGTTATATTTCTTACATAAACAGTAGCCAACTTTGACTCAGCAAACTCCTGGAAAAGTAATTTGGAATCAATAGCTAGAGAGCTCTAGATACCAAGACAAAGAGTTTGACTTCATCCTGAACATTTAGGAGAAGAAAAGTAAAACAGAAATGTGTGTCAGGAATATTATTCTTACCATATGAAAGGAAATCAGAGTGGAGATTCCTGCAACACCTAAGCACCCTCAAGAAGGCTAAAGCAATGAAACCTCAATTTAAGAGTAATCACAATTAACAGAGACAAATGTAAACAATGGAGGAGGGTAGGTTAGAAGAGGGGGTAAGAGTAGCTTATCAAACTATTTGAAATAAATGCATGATTCATGAGGGGTCTTTATGATTTCCTTTCTCCCCAAGTTTCTGACGAAATAGAATTATTGGATAAATGTGACTAGGAACAAATTCATACAGGATATGAAAAGCTAGGAAAGTAAAGTTCATATGCCCAATGACATGCAATCACATCCATTTATTTTCACACTGTATGTTCAAGGACAGAAGAGACAAGTTTGCACACACTGCATGGCATACTTTTGTCAATGAAGCTTTAATGAGTGACAAGAGGAAAAAGAAAATTCATCAGAGGTGCCACAATCCTACTAGCAGAGTCCCTGGTTTTATGTGAGACGGTTGACAGGGACAGAGATAAGTGACAATCCTTCAGCAAATTACTTGCTTCCCAAGTAGCAAGCAGCAAACTACCTGTTTTTCCCGTTTGCTTTTTCACCCCCTCAACTCTATCTCAATCAGATTCTGAATCAAGTCAGTCCTTATCAAATAAGATTAAAAATCCAAACTGTAAAAATTAGACATCAAAATGTAACTGCAGGAACTGAAATACAGAATTCTGAAGGCTATGCATCTGTGATAGATTAAACCACAAAATCAATTTTAATAAATATGTTCAAGATAATAAGATGAGGTGTCCCACTGATTGTGTAGATTATAGACCTGATATATAAAATCAAGGTAAATCTGACTAAGCTTTGGTACTAAATAGCTGAGAATTTTCAGCCTCTTTCCTCCTTTTTCTGGGAAAGAGACTGATTTCCTTTTTGTTTTACATGTCTTGATCATGCCCATCCCCACTCTCCTTTCAAAATCAAAACTAAATCCAAAAATTTGATACTGTCCTCTGTGATTATATCTTTAACGAACATCAGAGGCCTGAGAATAAACATCATCTTTTCATTCACATCTGTTAACACTGGACAAGTAGAAAAAATAACAAAACTTAATCATACGTAACTGGAGCTCATACTGGATAACATATATGCTATTATAGTCTCATACAAGAATTTAAACACCCCAAAATCTCGACTATAATTTTTTAAAGAATTATTTTTCCTGTGGCAACTCATTCAAAATGACCACCTTGACTACAAGGGTGTCAAGTGCCATCCAAATGATCAACTAAATTATGGTCTAAATAGTTTTTATGGAATATTTTATTAATGGGAACAAATCAACTTTGAAGAGTGGAAAGACTTTGGTTCAATAATCTTTAGCACCATTATGCTAAACTAGAGGTAAACCTGAAAGGTCTGTATATTAAATTCCAAAGTTACTTTCTTAGAGAAACTTATATTGGCTTATAGTTTCATTATAAACTTCTTCCATTCTGTCTGCTTTTCAAACTCTCTTCTAATTCTTGGCTTGAAATGTGTCTACTGATCACCCTGAAACAAGTTAAAGATCTACAAACAAATCCATGCTTAAAGTAAGCTTTCAAAAGTAACCTTTCATTAGAAAAAATAATTTTTAATTTGAAATATTAATAGCTACCTTCTAATTGTGTGTTTTGGAAAGCTCCAGATTTTCTTTAAGTCATATAAATCATTCTCTGAAGCAAATCTCATTCTCTGAATCATTCTGATTCATAGGAGGAAAAGTCAAACTATAGCGTGACTCCACCAAATTTTCTCACATAGTGTCACCTTTAAATATTCCCCTCTTCTATCTCAGCCAACTGTCTCAAGGATATTTTCTGTATTTGTATCAAGTCCTTAATTAAATGATAATAATGGATTTTAAATACTTAGCACAGTGCCTCGCACAGAATAAACACTTAATATAAGTGAAGAGCCATTATCTTCATTATAAGAGGTTAGGAACTTCAGGTTCCTCCAAGTGGAAAACTATACAGAAGAAAATAAAAGTCTTGCATTTTTAATGTTTAGTGAGTATATACTGCAAATTTAAACTACGATGCCATAGCAGTGTTAATTTTAATATCATAACTGATAAAGTCAATTTTATAAAAAATAAGTATTGTCACAATAAAATAGTACTGAAAATAATCAATGCTAACAATCTAAAGTTACATTCTATGGATCTGACTTCACATTATTACATATCCTTTATCACAACAATGTTTTCCATACAGGTCTATCTATATTACTGTCAGTTCCTATAATAATAAAACAAACAAAAAAATAACAACTAGTTGTGTATTATAATATAAACTCAAGTATCACAACCTTTGTATTGCCTATAATGATGATGGGCAAGTGAAGAATATTTCCACATAACACTTAGGTTAAAATTAATATTATAAGTCCTTTAAAAAGAAAAGGAATCATAATAGGTTGCATAAGACTCTAAATCCTTTGCTTCCTGACAGCTGAAAAGACCTGCCAATGAGCAAAAAATCCAAAGAGAACAAAAAAAGAGCAAAACCTGCTGGAGTATCAAACAACTAAGAAAACCCACACACACTTTACCAACTGAGCTACATGGGGAGCTCCCCCACACACTTTAAAGGCTAACCAGATCCCCAGATGACGTGCCACTGCCATTTTACTCTGCGATTGGCTTTTATCTTAAAATGACAGACAGTTCCGCTCTGGAGGAAATCTGTGTCTGATTTAATTATACTATAGAAAAGGAATACTCAAAAATAAGAAAATATACTGCCTCAGCATAAAAGAACCTTTAAAATTCCTATTGTCAGTTGATATTCATCCTAATACTTTTATCATAAAAAACATGACATAAAGTATCAGTATTAAGATTTTTTACTTACTTGTATGTTTCCAAATGTTTCATCAAAGGGGTTTTTTACTATCAAGGAAAGAAAAAGAGAGAACTGTTAGTATCATTTAATAAGAATTCCCCTAACCAAGCCCTCAGAAATGCTAAAACGTACTCTGCTAAAACTGAATGTAAACATGCAAACAAAATATAAACAAATTGATGATAACAAAGGTTAGAGAACTGATTTTTCCGACTTACTATATTCACCATTGTCACTATGATTTTGTAGTTTGCTCCATAATAACTAAGAGCAGGTGCTCTGGTCTCAGACTTGGTTCCAGTCCTAGCTCCATTGCTTGCTAGCAATGTAACCTTGAACTACTATCTACTTAGCCACTCTAAGTTGTAGTTTCCTCTTCTATAAGGGAAGGATGTAATGACACCTACTTTATACAGTTGCTAGGATTAAATGAGGTAAATCATATAAAATGCTTGATATAGTGTCAAACAATATATGTTACCTATGATCATTACTATTAATGATTTCATTTCTGCTCCTTAACTTGGTTTCTCTTCAAAATATAAAAGTCCGTTACTACTAGAGGAAATATGCAAGATGCTTTAAAACTGAGTAATTCATTTAGAATCTTTACTTCCAATGATTAAAAGACAAACCTGCCTAGTCCTTGCTAACATCTGGAAAAGTGTCAAGAAACATACACACATCAAAATAGCTAAGAATTAGGTCTCAATATTAAACACTTTATTTCTAATAAATATTATAAAGAAAGGATTTACCATTTTCCATCCAACCTCCCTACATCCATCCTTCTCCAAAAGATTCAAACAAGTTTATGGCTGAATATTATACAGCACTTTTCTAGTTATTATTTAGAATCTCCTCCTTACCCTTTACTTTAAAATTATGTGCAATAATATTCAGAGCTTTCAGATACCTGGACCTCTGTAAGTCAGGACACAACTAAGACTAACTGAGCCTACAAAGTTGTTCACACTGACCAGGTTTCCTTTCTGAGGTGCTTTTCTATTTTTATTTGAGAAAACAGGAAGTCCCATAGGAACCAGGAACTACTTGATTCTAAGAAAGTTCATGTGTGAGACCAGTTTAAATAAAAAAAATACAATTAAAAAAAGGGGGGAAAAACATATTCTGCTATTATCTAAAAGGATTTGATAATGAATTTTCAGACAGTTTTTCTATAAGGCAATAGAGTTTTCATGCCAAGAAAAATTTTTTAAAAACAAAAGATCAAAAGTACTCAATAGGAAATAGGAAGGAGAATATAACTTAAAGATTAAATAAAATGTCAAGAATCAGAACATGCTTGGACTGAAAAGATCCTTTTTAATACACTAATTTTTATTAATGTAAAACTTAAATAATTTAAAATAAAGCCATATTTAGTTCAATATACTACCAAAAATGCTTTGTTAATGTACTTAAATTGGTCAAATGATTCTAAAAAAACAAGTATATTATTTGCTGTCTATAAGAATAATTCTAAAAAAATATTAAAACATGCAATTCTAAAATATAGGTTTTAATGTTTATGAAGACCACCTTTTGACTGTTTATGCATTTGTTTTTGTCAAGATTACTAAATGGAAACTATCTCTATGAAAATATTACTGTAGATTGTGGATGTTCTCCCACTAGACTGCTCTGCTGTGACTTTCTCACAACAAAGGATCATGTTTTTTCAGGTTCGTGTGCTCGGAGTCAAGCACAGTATTGAACAAACAGTGCTTGAAAAAGGGCTAAATCTGCCCTTCTTTACTCAATGCTGTGTGTTAACATAGAAGAAGTGTTAACTTTTGTAAGAAGCTGGAAAAGGGTATGTCTGAGCAACTGGGAAGGGAGATGTATAGAATGACAATGAGAAAGCCAAAGAGTAGAACAATAATTCTGTTGAAAAGCACTGCTCTGCCATTTGTTTCTTTCTAGGTTTTGGCCTCTTATCTAACGCACTTCGCTAGCTGAGAGTATAATATATCTAAAAGGCCAACAACATACACACCTATTGCTAAAAAATCAAAATGTTCCCTGACTTCAGTGAAAGCTGTCACATACTAAGTTAACAGACAGACCTACTAAATTAACAAACAAAAGCAAACACAGTCTTGAGGTTCAACATTAGAAAGGAAACCACCTAAAAACAGCAGTTTTAAAAAACCAAAAGCATTTCTATACATTTTTTATTCCCTCAAATCATTTCAGTATTTCTGAAACTACATCAGTACTTTTTCTCTCACCCACATTACTTATGATCATAGATGGATAAAAAACATACTGTTATCCCTAGTGAAAACATTCCTCCCTCCCCTGCTAATTAGGCCATTGTAGAGAAGAAACCATATTCCAAAAGCAATTTACAGCAAAAAAAAAAAAAACAAAAACAACTGTCACCTCACTTTCTAGCCTCTTTTCTAAGGATGGAAACTGAGAGTAAATTATAGTTATTGCTTTATTGTTGTTGTTTACTAACTCAGTCATGTCCGACTCTAGACTCTATGGACTGTAAGCCCTCCAGGCTCCTCTGTCCATGGGATTTTCCAAGCAAGAATACTGGAGTGAGTTGCTATTTCCTTCTCTAAGGGGATCTTCCTGATTCAGGGATTGAACCCACATCACCTGCATTGTCAGGTGGATTCTTTACCACTCAGCAAGCCACTAGGGAAGCCCTTTTATCACTTATTCTAAAGCAATGATAATAACAAGTTGGTATTTCAAACACTGTCCTCCTCTATTCCCTACATCCCAACCACTTCTCATTACTGCTTTTTCTCAACTTCTCTTGTTGTGGCCATTTTTCCTTCATTTTTCTTGTTCAGATTATTTTAAACCTCAAATACACCAAACTTTTCTTTATAAATGTCCTTAAAATTCTGACTTCTCTTCTTCTGTCCTAGCAAAAATCAAAGTCCTAAAAATATGTCTTTAATTATACTACTAGACTCCTCAAAATCATTCAATGATTTTCCATCACATTTTGTTTCAAGGAACTAATTCAAATCTTGTGATACTTTCCTACTTACTTACATGACCTACTGTTGACTCCCCTTCTTTAAACCTCTTTCTCTCACATAAATTTCAAAAATGTTACTAGTTTTACTGACCCTTTCTAACCAAGTGTAAGTAAACTTTTTCCGTTCTCTTAGGGTGAGATCAAATTTGTCAACCATTATGAATTCTCAGATAAAAGAAAAAAATGAATATTACAAATGTAGGTGTTTGGTGTTTTTTTAGACATAATGCTATTGCATTTTCTAGACAGTATAGTGTAAGCATAACTCTTATAGGCACTGGAAAACAAAAATTTCCTGTGACTCCCCTTATTGCAATATTCACTTTATTACAGTAAGGCTGGAACCAAACCCACAGTATCTCTGAGGCACATCTGTATTTGGAAAGTACATGTTTAACGTTAACCAAATGAACTGATACTTTTCTCAGGAAGGCTCCATTTTGGTCATTCAATGGCACTAAAGGAAAGAAAAGTCTATGGTGATCACAGTTCTTTTACAACTCAGAATGAAAGAAAAAGTTTATTCATTTAATAAGTACTTCTTGTCTAGTCTGCACTAGGCACTGGAAGTGTGGCCATGAATAAAATAAAAAATGTATCTGCCCTCAAGGAGTTTATATTTTAGAAGGATTAGAAGAGACAAAGAGCAAATGTACTTTTTACAATACATGTCAAATGGTTCTAAGCATTTTGAAAATAAAACAGTAGGAATGGCACTTGACATGTGAGGGCACTTCTATACTGTTTTCCCTAATGCCTGTGCCAATTTTTACATTCCCACCAACAGGGTACAAGAATTCCCTTTTCTCCTCTTTCCTCAGATTGCACTGGAGTAGAAACCTGGGCGAGCTGAGGGAACAAGGCACATGGATACCTAAAGGAAGGGGTTTACAGACAGAAAGAACTCCACAGGCTGTGAAGGGGTAGCATGTCAGTCATATTACTCCTGGAAATAGAGCTGTGTGGATGAGAGCAAATAGCAAGAAATGAAGTCAAAGATTATTTAAGGGAATTAACAGGTAAGATAATATAGGATTTTGAAGATTTTTTATCTATTAATCTAGCAAGAAATCTCAGAGAATAGGAACCATGCTATCTGGCTTATGCTTTAAAAGAAAGACACATGTAATAAATGACAGATCACTCTCTAGAAATAATATTCAGGGTACTTTCCTCCTGCTTCCTCTACATCAGCACAGACAGTTTCAGTCAGCCCAAATATTGTTCTGTTCTAAACAGTTGAAACTACTATTACCAGCCATATAAAAATATTCTGCCAGGAAGAACTGAACAGACATTTTTCTAAAGACGACATACACAAGGCCAAGAGGTATATGAAAAGGTCCTCAACATCACTAACCATTAGGGTATTGGAAATCAAAACCACAGTAAGATATCACCTCATACCTGTTAAAATGGCTATCCTTAAAAAGACAAGGTAAATTTGGTTGAGGATGGGGAGAAAAGGGAACCTTTATACAGTGTTGGTGGGAATGTAAATTGGTACAGTCACTATGGAAAACAGTAAAGAAGTTCCTCAAAAAGTAAAAACGAATTACCATATGACCCACCAAATCTCACTATGAGGTAAATATCCAAAGGAAATGAAAACATGATCTCAAAGAGAGATCTGGACCCCTATATTCATCACAGCATTATTTATAATAGCCAAGATATGGGAACAACCTGTCATTGGGTGAATGGATAAAGATGATGCAGTACATATGTACAAATGGAGTATTATTCAGTCACAAGGAAGAAGGAAATCCTGCCATTTGCAATAACATAGGTGGACCTTAAAGGCACTGTGCTAAGTGAAATAATGCAGAGGGAGAAAGACAAATACAGTATAATATCACTTATCTGCAGAATCTAAAAAAAGACAAACTCAGAGAAACAGACAGTAGAGTTGTGGTTACCACGGGATGGGCAGTGGGGAAATATTGGTCAAAGGGTAAACTTCTACTTGCAAGATTGGCAAATTCTGGGAATTTAATGTTCAGCACAGTGATTATAGCTAACAGTACTGTTAAAAACTTGCAGGCTGCTAAGAGCAATAGATATTAAATGTTCTCACCACAAAAAAGAAATGATACCATTCTGTGACAGGTTGGAGGTGGTGGCTAATGCTAAGGTGGTAACAATTTTGCAATACATAAATTTACCAAATTGACACACTTGCACACCTTAAACTTACACAGTGTTGTATGTCAATTATATCTGAGTAAAGGTGGAAAAAAATTTCTGCCAGAAAGGCTCTGCACTATTTATCCTTCTGATCCCCTAAATGTTTTTCCTTCTCCTTCATTCTCTCTTTAAGGTCCAGTTTGCAGCTCTCCTACAGTCATGAAGGAGACTGCAGTTCATCAGGACCTTCTTCTTCTCAGAACCTCTACATATTTACTCTCAGTATCCCTACTATCTTATATTAAATAATTTAACTATCAGTTTTTTGTTTCCTCCACCTACAATACTGCAAAATCTCTACCTGCCTTGCAGATACTGTGTACTAATACATGCTGAAAGAACAGAAGCCTGAAGGCACAGTGCAGCCTCCTATAACAGCTTTCCTAATGCCAGAGAAGCACTACAATCCTGCTCACTCCACAAGATTCCCCTTTGAATAAAAAGGAAGTAATATTTCTTAAATTCTTGATATGTTCCAGGAATACTGATGCCACCCTTTTAGGAAGTAGCTTATTTCTTCTTATATAACTATTTTACAGCAGGTATTACCCCTAGTTTATGGACAGAGAAACTGATGCATAATGAGGTTAAATTGCTTCCTTCAGGTAAATGCTGTTTAAAGAGCTGGGATTCAAAAAGATGGGATTCAAACCTAAGTCTGACTCCAAAGCCTACTTTCTTCTCAAAGAAAAGGCAACTACAGAAAAGAAAATATTTGTTCTAGTCAGTTTATGGAAAACATTCTCTAGAACTTTGAGATTTGGAATCATTAAACTTTAATCTCCTTATGTAATGCATGAAAATTGCCTAAAATGGGGATAAGGAGGAAAAGACACTGCTTTAGGGAAAATACACTGATGTCTCTTAAGATGATAAAAACTCTTCATAACCAAGTTCTCTAAACTGTAGTCTAGCAAAAGATTTTCCATGATATATCAAAACAAAGTATCCGACGACCACCATGGGCAGCACTGATCATTCCCCTTCTCTCTCCTGCCGCCGCACTTTGTTCTCAAGGCTGCTATAAAACTTGCCAAGAGACATCTGCTTAAAAAAAAAAAATCATAGTTTTCTGATCTAGAACCATACCACATCTAAATAATATTTTGGCTTCATCTGCTAATCTAAGATACTCACAAACATATCAAGTACCTACTAGGTGCCAGGCATTACGCTTGTTGCAGCAGATTAAAAAATAAAAATATATATATAAGCTCTGTTCTCAAGAAGTTCAGTCTGGAGGTCAGTAACTCTGCAAACATGCTCTTTCAAAGGTAAAGGCAGCCTCTTGTAATTGTAAAACTCTGACCTTAAGGCTAGGTTTTTAGTTTTTGGAAACTTCAAGTCATCTAGACAATTAAATTCAGCTGCTTAAATGACCAATTATCTCTCTGAGTTGTACCTAGTTGTAAACAGACATTCAAATTCTCAAATCCCATCTTCTGGCATTAATAGTTTAAACAGAGCATAATTATATGTGAAGAAGTGGGAGAGTGGGGGATGGGGGTGGGGGGCGGGTGGGAGGGCAAATGTTTCCAACAGCTGCAGAACACTGCACCTGTGTGGCAGGCACTTCTGCATCCCACTACCAGCCAGACCGATCTAAAAATGGACATGGGTGAGCAAGGCAGTCCATTCTTTCGCAACACAGCACTGCTGCCGTCTGTTCTCTGAGAATCCACCTATTGTTCCATGGCTCTATTAAATATATGGTCATTTTAAAGCTCAGGAACAGCTCATTTCAAATGTACTTAGTAAATTACTGTGAATATTGATATTAAATCTGCAATCAAAAGAGGCAGAATTTTATGGACAAGAACTGTCTACTATAAAATCTGCCTTGTACCACTGTGTTCTACTCATAAATAACCTTTCCATATTAAGCCTACCTATCTATCTGGATTTACAGAGGTACAGACCTAGATTGGGATAATCAGTGAGAGATGAGAAGGGCAAAACACGAGTGCTTCTCCTCTTTCCATATCCTATAAGGTTCCCAACTTTGCACTTGCCCAATTCTGAGAGGCAACGATCCTATGATACTCCTAAATAAGTTTTCTTAAAGAATAAGAAATGTACACAGTGATTCTATAAAATAAAAAATGTGATTATCAAAGTACCAAGAATATAATGAAAACTGAAATAAGGTATTCAGAGAAATAAAAGGTCAAAGTCATAATTAAATTGGCAGTAGTCTTATTATTTGATTGATTCCCACCCTTCACCCCTATATGCTAAGAATCATTATGGTCTCTTCCAAACTTATGGTCATTTGAAAGTCTCACATTTGCTCACCCTAAGAATGAAGACTCCCTTGGAAAAAATTGACAACAGACTGTAACTAAAATTTTTATTAAAATGTTATTTAATCTTCATCCAAGCACTAGTGTTAGTCCTGCAGTCGTCTCTGACTCTTTGGGACCCCACGGACTGGAGCCCACCAGGCTCCTCTGTCCATGCGATTCTCCAGACAAGAATACTGAAGTGGGTGGCCATTTCCTTCTCCAGTCATCCAAGCACTAATTTTACATTATAATTGTGACTCAAGTTTGGGATCTGTAAGAGAGACTTTTAACTATAGACTATTCAACAAGTAGTAGTGGGGCATATTTTATACACCATGCTCTGAAAACACGTTGCTTAGGGAGTACTGAAGATGAGTATCTATGACATAACAAATACCTCAAAATTTAGCAGAGAGTGATTTGAAAATTCAGGAAGGGATAAATAATTTCTGTGTAAAGTACACCAAAGATTTCAAAATAAACCACAAGTGTAATAAAATGGAATGAACTACTAGAAAATCCAACATTAATGTACCTCAAAAAGATCATGCTGAGTGAAAATGCCTCACAAAAGAGTATTCTATGAATCCACTTACATGAAGTTTTAGAATAAGCAAAATAAATCTATGGTGAAAACAACAGAACAGTGACAGTGTATTGATTGGGCATGAGGAAGAAGAGGTGAAGGTAATGTTCTATATCTGCAGGGGTTTATGTTACATGGCTAGATGTGTTCCTTGAAACTCATGTGATGGTACATTAAAGATTTGTTCATTTGACCACATGCAAATTTTACCTAAAAAGAAAAAACACCTCATTCTTAATGACTAACATTCATGAAGTATGTAAGGGTGGAATATTCTAAGATCTTCAATTTACTTAGATATATTTTTTAAAAAGAACAGTGGATGGATAGAATGATGAATAAGATACATAGTAAAGCAAGTACAGAAAATGTAAACTGTGGAATCTACAGTGCTCACAGCACAATCTTTCAATTTCCTGTTTGAAATGTTTCATAATAAAATCCTAGGGGAGGAAAAGTATAAAAAACAAAACAATAAGTATTTGTTAATGGTGGTTGTTGTTTAGTCGCTAAGCCGTGTCCAGCTCTTTCAAAACCCTGTGGACTGTAGCCCACCAGGCTCCTCTGGTCCCTGGGATTCTCCAGGCAAGAATACTGGAGTGGGTAGGCATTTCCTTCTCTAGATCTTCCCAACCCAAAGACTGAACTCCCATCTTCTGCACTGGCAGGCAGATTCTTTACCACTGAACCACCAGGGAAGCCCCATTCATTAGCGGTGCTAAAATCCTACCAGAGAACTGGTAAAAGATCACTTCAGTTCCTAGATACATTAGGTTAAAACCCCAATTATAATAGCTGCAGCTTACTGTACAAGAAAAAAAATATTTTTTCTTCCTTTCAAATTAGTCTAATTCTTAACAAACTGAAAACTGAAAAGTTCCTCTTATGCAAAAAGCTAGAAGAGTTACTGGAACGTAAGAGTTTCTTTGTTTTGTTTTAGGAAGACCTGGCTACTATAGTCTTATTTTTAACAATTCATATAATTTCCATTTACAGATAAGACATTATCCTAATTTTACTAAAATAGTGTGAGAAACTTGGCAGATAGGGAAGTAGCAAAATGTTTGTGTCTAGTAACTTTTAAAAAGTAAATGTTTATAAATATTCAGAACTATTTTCTAATACATTTAATCTCCTGAGCTGGAGGTAGTTCATCTACCAATGATTTTACAAAACGGGCTTCATTTACCTAAAGTAATTACTAAATTAGAAAATTAGATTACTAGCACATCAAAATATTACACATTCCTTCCAAAAATTAATTCTGATATTTTAATAGAGTATCCATAACTTAAAGAATACCTGAGTTACTGATTACTGAATCTGACTAGTTCCCACTCAAAAATGTTTAATCCAAAAGAAGACTCAGACTTACAGAAAATACCAACAGCTTACTCTAAAATAAAACACAAACGTGAATTTTTCCCCACCCAAACACCTGGTCTCAGAGGTTCAAAACCAGAGAGAAATGATCAGGCTACTGCCACCATCTAGTTTTGTCAGCTAAAGACACTTCTGTAGTTTACCCAATATTGGGAAGAAAGGCCATATAAGAACACATTCAAATAAAGGCAATATATTTAAATTATGGGAACTTTATCTTACTATACTGCTTAAGGTCCAAAAGTTTTGAGTGATCTGCTTTTTCAGTACTTTCATAGTCTCTTATTGAAAACTATTTTGCATATATGTCAGTTAAAGAACTATGCAACTGCATGGTGACAAATGAACAGAAAAATGAAACTCAACCTACAAAGGTTAGAAACAAACCTATAAATAATAGCAAGCATCTGTGCAACAAATATCTTGGCACCCAAAGGAATTTGTTAATGCAATACTGTAATTTATTAAACATGGTGACAGCTCACTGTATTAAGAGATTTTAAACATTAACTGTTATACACTAGAGGCTGGCTATAACACTTCCTCAAGGTTTACACTGCCAAGAATCCAAAAGAAACTGTATTATAAAGAGGCTGTTCTAAAAATATTGCTAAGAGAATTTAGAAATCCAAAAGGGACCTACGATACACTGTACAAACCCATCTCCAGCACAATGCAATAAAGCAACATGCATTTCCCATAATTAAATCCATGAGATTTTCCTTCTACTTAGGGTTTCCCTAATGACTCAATACAGAATCTGCCTGCAATGCAGGAGACCCAAGTTCGATCCCTGGGTTGGGAAGATCCCCTGGAGAAGGAAATGGCAACCCACGCCAGTATTCCTGCCTGGAGAATTCCATGGACAGAGGAGCCTGCTGGTCTACAGTCCATGGTGTTGCAAAGAGTCGGACACTGAGCGACTAACACTTTCTGTCTTTTTAGTAACATTCTTAGTCACAATGCAGGATTTGTTTTGAGTAGCAAGGAGACATTATTCAATCAAATAAGAAAGCTGGAGAGAGAAAAGCTGCAGTGCAATGAAAAAGTGAATAAAACTGGGGGAAAAAAAAGTTCTTATTCCATGCATTAAACAGAGACAAGGGAAAGGGGCATTATATGCAAAGACAAATCACAGCAATTAAAGCATGACCAAAACTAACACATAAACTGATTTTGGAGCTAACAGAAAAAAAAGAAACAAAATCCCTCAACACCGACTTTATGAGCAATGTGCTCAAACATTACATCTTGCCTTTTAGCTCTGGAAGAAAGTAGATGAAATTGAGTCATTTGGCAAATAGAGGAATTTAAATATGTCATCATTAGGTCAAAAAAAAAAAGAAAAACATTCAATAAAACAAAATGTAAGCAGTTTTGACGTGGTAAAATAGTTTAAGTAAGAAACTTTTTTGTTGGTAAAAATATATGAAACTTTGAGAGTAAAACTCATGCTTGAACACAATGAAAGTACAACATATGCTGGAATCATCAGATTTTCACCTAATGTCTACTTTTAACTTCTACTTGTAGTACAGAGAATACGCATAAATACATGTTAACATGAACCACCGCTTAGAAAAAAAAAATAACACATGCAATTTCCAACAACCAATCTACCCTGATACAGTCAAAACACACGTGTTCTAGAAAAAGCCTGAGATGGGAGATATGACACTGCCACTCCCTCAGCTGCTCTCAGGTTCCATGTGGCTCTCATAACTAGGAATACTTTAAGCACTGAGTATGATTTCAATGTTTAAAGATGTACTATGGACCTTAGAGCTCCACCAAGTACTAAAACAGTTCATTCTTAGACTGGATGAAGAAAACAAAAACACAAACGAAACTGGCCTTTTAGAGAAACCACATAGCAGCCTCTAGATCTACAGAACTTTTCAATGGCATTTCTAAACACACTTAAATTTTGCTTATTTATGCTCTGACTTCAAAAAACCTAACTTTATAGGGTTACTATGTCCTAGAGCTAGAAATTCAAACTTGTCAGTAACAATTTTCTGAACCAAGTAAATAAAACTAATGCTCTCATACTCATCTAGTAAACATTTCAAGGCATCTTAAAATTCCCAAATTATGACCAATTCTAACCTTACTTCCCAACATACTATCTTTTGTTAAATTCTCTTCAATGAATATTTTTGAGCAATCAAAAAACCAGATGCTAAAGAATAAGATGAAAACCCATAGTACCTTCCTCTGAGCAGCTTATATACAGTGACTCTCACTACTTTGGAGAGTCAGAGACCTTTGAGAAATTGCCAAAATCTATGGACCCTATCCTGAGAAAAACAAATATACATTCAAAATTTGCATCTAATTTCAAGGAGTTTACCTGGAGTCCATTTATGGCTTCTTTAAGGTTCAGAGACCACAGGGGGCTAAGAACTACTGGTATAGTAGAATATAAAACTTTTGGGGGAGGGGGAGCTGGTGAAGATAGTTTCAAATGAAATCCAGGTAGACAGTACTGGACAAAGATCCCATGCCAGAAGCCAGATTCTCTGTTCTGAAATCTTGATTCTACTACTTACCGACTTTAGACGTTTCTAACCCCCAGATTCTCTGTTCTGAAATCTTGATTCTACTACTTACTGACTTTAGACGTTTCTAACCCCCCTAAGCCTCAGTGTCCTAATCTAAAGGGAATGATAACACCACCTGGCTTTCAGGATTGTTTTAAGAAGTGAAATAACTGCATGCAGTACAAATCCAGAGTACCTTGAGATGAACTGATTACTAAAGTTTTTACAGTCTGCGTACACAGACATCCTGAGTAAACCTCTAGTTTAAGACTCTTGAGAGATGAACTAAAACAACTACCAAATCCCACTGTTCAAAGCATCCAGTGACTTCTAAAAGTCCTTTAAACCATCTACTGCTGCTGCTAAGTAGCTTCAGTCGTGTCCGACTCTGTGCGACGCCATAGACAGCCTACCAGGCTCCCCCGTCCCTGGGATTTTCCAGGCAAGGAGTGGGTTGCCATTGCCTTCTCCACCTTTAAACTATAAGGTGATCGTATAAGACAAAAATATTAACTTTTTTCATATGCTTTTATTCATTCAGTGGAAACTTCCTTCCTCTAGAATCATAATTTATTAACAAAAATAGGCCCCCTCCCCCCAAAAGTATAGCAACAAATCTGTAATAAACTGGTAGAAAAAGTCTTTTAAATTAAAGCACAAGATTACATATATATTTACATTCATGTTATGTCTGTTCTAGTTAGCAAACTGACTCACCAGAATTTTGATTTACTATTTTAAGCTGTTTCTCACCCCCCCACAAATGTATCCTCTACAAGCTTTAATCTTGCTTTTAAACATCAAAATCCATATCACCACGTATTTACAAAATCCATTACAAGATTTATTACCAAAAAAGAATTTTAAAGAAAGAAGGTATTTGCTTAAAATAAATAAAATTAAATAAGCAATCTAAATCAACTCTCTCCTCACAAAAAAAAAGAGACATTACTTTGCCAACAAAGGTCCATCTAGTCAAAGCTATGGTTTTTCCAGTAGTCATGAATGGATGTGAAAGCTAAACCATAAAGAAAGCTGAGCACTGAAGAATTGATGCTTTTGAACTGTGGTGTTGGAGAAGACTCTTGAGAGTCCCTTGGATTGCAAGGGGATTAAACCAGTCCATCCTAAAGGAAATCAGTCCTGAATATTCATTGGAAGGACTGATGCTGAAGCTGAAGCTCCAATACTTTGGCCACCTGATGTGAAGAACTGACCCACTGGAAAAGACTCTGCTGCTAGAAAAGACCCTGCTGCTGGGAAAGACTGAAGGCGGGAGGAGAAGGGGATGACAGAGGATGAGATGGTTGGATAGCATCACCAACTCGATGGACGTGAGTTTGAGCAAGCTCCGGGAGTTGGTGATGGACAGGGAAGCCTGGTGCACTACAGTCCGTGGGGTCGAAATCAGTCAGACACGACCGAGTGACTGAACTGACTTAAACAAACCCAGCAGAATATTGTACTACTATTTTTTTAAATGTATGTGGACTGATATTCTGCCTACAATAAAATTTAGGCAATGACCCTAAATCATTCTATTTCTCTCCTTTTCTAGCTCAAATATTATAGAATTTTCTTATAAAGGCACTAGATATTTTCCAAGTAATTGGGTGGTATCTTTATTCTTTTTCCTTCTTGGGGGACACAATATCAATATAATTTATAACTTTAATATATTAATTTCAATCTATTAACATTTTAAAATTCAAATTACAGGACTTCTTTGGTGGTGCAGTGGATAAGAGTCCACCTACCAGTGCAGGGGGACATAGGAGTTTGATCCCTGGTCTGGGAGGATTCCACATGCCGAGGAGCAACTAAGCCCGTGCACGACAACTCCTGAGCCTGTGCTCTAGAGCCTGGGAGGTGCCAACTACTGAGCCTATGGGCAGCAACTATTGAAGCCTGCATGCTCTAGAGCCAGTGCTCCACAACAGAGGCACTGCAATGTGAAGCCCGTGCACCGCAATTAAGACCAGTCCCCTCTGTTGCAACTAGAGAAAATCCACACAAAGCAATCCAGTGCAGACAAAAATAATTTTTTACTAAAATTACAAATTAGATTTTTATAATTTAAGTAAAAATTTCCTCAAGTAATGCTTACTTCTGAAGTCATGTCATTTAGATGAATGAAAAATAACTCTTCACACTGAAAGGCAGTGAGGTAAAATGAAAAAGATAAATCTCTGGAGCAAGGAATACTTGCTCCAAAATTTATGACTTGGCAAGTCACCCTCTTTGAGACTCTATCTAGGAAACTAACATAAAATGGGATGGTTTGTGACTATGCTTAGCAATGTGGGGAGAAAAGAGATTAATAAATCTTAGCTTTTTCATTTTTTTCCCAATCCTAGCGTGAAATAAAAAAAAAAAAATAGACGGCACTCAGTTTACAAAATAACACAAAATATGCCACTACTCCATTCCTCACTTGTCTCTGCCCTGTAGCTACTGGGAAGAAATGACAGTCCTCAGAAACTCTTAAGTTAGAAAGAGACAAAATGGAAGATTCCCAAGGCAAGGCTCTCTGCCCAAAACCTCCTTACCTGAGTTTTATACTAAATGCCAAAAATTTCACTAATCAGAGAGAGAATTTGGGTTAATAAACATCTTGTATTTAAAGGAGAATCACTTCTGAGAAGATTAAAGGGATTTTACCAGTTGAAAGTTACAACTTATTTCCCATTATTCACTACGGTTGCCTTGAAAACAAACTCTAAAATATAATCAGTGTATATAATTTCCTTATAGCATATTTTAAGCAATGTTTCTTTACAAGTAAAAGAATTTCATTTACATCAAGATGTTCGGATCCCCAGCATAGTATTTTTAGTATTCACACACTAAGAAAATATGACAAAATTCTATCATGAAGATGTAATTTTTTATATTCTAATCATGGTATTATTGATACACAGTTTAAAAGAACAGCACAGTATGAGAAGGGCAAATCATCTGTTAGGTCATCAGACAATACCTTGTAATGGGTGGTGTTCCCAAATGTTCTTGGCCCATTAAGTTGAGAACTACTGACTTAACTTTTAACTGAAAAATAGAGGCAACCCAACTATAACACATGTAAGAATGAAGGATGATTTAGAGAAATAGGATTAAGTTCTGATTCCATACTCACTCAATTCTCACTAAAGATCATCACATCACCAAAACTGTATCAAAATCATATTTTTATTACCAGAATTCTGTAATATTGTGAATTAATTCAATCAAATGAATTTCTCTTATCATTTAGCTGAAAGTAGCTGAACTTAGAAAATCAGAGTTTTTCTAAGGGAAAAAGTGAATGTGAGACAAATGCAATACAGTACAATAGTTAGGGGGTAAGCTTTCGATTCATACTGCCACAGTTCAACCAACAAGCTAACTCCTTAACTCCTCTCTCTGACCTGTAATCTTGGACTAAGTGATTAGCCTAGTCTTCCATTACAAATTCTTCATTTGTCAAAATATGTAAACAAAAAGCTTAAAATTTAAATGCTTAAGTGTAAACATTTATGTTTATACTTGCCAAGCATCCAATAAGTAGACCTACTATTTATTACAAGGCATTATGCTACATGAAATCAGCCAAAGACAAATTCTGTATGATCTCACTTGCATGTGGAATCTAAACAAACAAACGAACAAACAAAACTTATAGACACTGAATAGACTGGTGGCAGCCAGAGGCAGGGGCAGGGCGGTGGGGGAAATGGGTGAAGGTGGTCAAAGGTACAAATTTCCAGTTACAAGTCCTGGGGATGTCATGAACACTATGGTGACTATAGTTAATAATACTATACTGTATTCTGAAAACTGCTAAGACAGTAACTCCTAAAAGTTCTCAAGAAAAAAATTTTAACTATATATGGTGATGGATTTTAACTCAGTGATTATCATTTCACAAATCATATATACATCAAATCATTATGTATTAATAGCATACACATACACTAAGTCAATTATATCTCAATTTAAAAAAAGAAAAAATCTGAAGTACTGAGCACTTACATGTTTAACCAAGATCATAGCAGAACAGCAAGAAGCTTAGGCCAGCATAAGAACAGGAATTAAGAGACAGAAAAGAAAACACAAAAAAACAAAAATAAACTTGCTGTCTCCTAATGCAACTCCCACAGAACATGCCCACATTCTAAGAACGTAAAACTTATACCAATACTATACCCATGCTAAAACAGGATATATATTTTTTTGTACAATATTATATAGTTGATGTACAATATTATATAAGTTACAGGTATACAATATAGCAATTCACAATTTTTAAAGGTTATACTCCATTTATAGTTATTATAAAACACTGGCTATATTCCCTGTGTTGTACAATATATACTTGCAGCTTATTTTACACATAACAGTTTGTACCTCTTAATCCCTTACCTCTATGTTGCTCCTCTCCCCTTTCCTCTCCCTACCTCTCCCAAGGTAACCATTAGTTTGCTCACTGTATTTGTGAGTCTGTTTCTTTTTTCTTATATTCACTGGTTTGTTGTAATTTTTTTAGATTCCACATATAAGTGATATTATAGAATCGATTTTCTCTGACTTATTTCACTTAGCATAATACCCTCCAAGTCCATTCATGTTGTTGCAAAAGGCAAAACTCTGTTGCTTTTTTTAATGCCTGAGTAGTATTCCATTTTGTGTGTGTGTGTCTGTGCATACACACATCTTTATCCACTCATCTGTCATGGACACTTAGGTGCATATCTTGGCAACTGTAAATAAAGCTGCCGTGAACACTGGAGTGCATATATCTTTTTGAATGAGTTTTGTAAAATGATATGGTTTTAAATAAATTTCTGTGGGCTAGCCTGGGAACTTAAAACAGTGTAGTTAGACATGTTTCAAGTTTAAATAACTATTTTACATTTGATCTGGAAGACAATCATTCAAAAATCATAGACTGTCCATTTTTCCTTCTAGAAGCAACAGCTTGTCTTTATGAGCAAACATTAAGTATTCAAATTCATTAAATGTTAAGTATAAATTCACCATAAAATAACATCATACAAAGGAATTGAGATAATGTTTTATAAATCAAAGAGCATGAAGAATAAGACCACCCCTAATCTTTCTCAGTTTAGTTTAAGGTCAAGTTCAGTTTAAAGTTAAGAAGCAACAGTTAGAACCAGATATGGAACAACAGACTGGTTCCAAACTGGGAAAGGAGTACATCAAGGCTATATTCTGTCACCCTGCTTATTTAACTTATATGCAGAGTACATCATGCTAAATGCCAGGCTGGATGAAGCACAAGCTGGAATCAACATTACTGGAAGAAATATCAATAACCTCAGATATGCACATGACACCACTGTTATGGCAGAAAGCAAAGAGGAACTAAAGAGCCTCTTGATGAAAGTGAAAGAAGAGAGTGAAAAAGTTGGCTTAAAACTCGATATTCAGAAAACTAAGATCATGGCATCTGGTCCCATCACTTCATGGCAAATAGGTAGGGAAACAATGGAAATAGCAACAAACTTTATTTTCTTGGGCTCCAAAATCACCACAGATGGTGACTGCAGCCATGAAAGTAAAAGATGCTTGCTCCTTGGAAGAAAAGTTAGGACAAACCTAGACAGCACATTAAAAAGCAGAGATGTTACTTTGCCAATAAAGGTTCATCTAGTCAAAGCTATGGCTTTTTCAGTAGTTATGTAGGGATGTGAGAGTTGGATCATAAAGAAAGCCGGATGCCGAAGAATTGGTACTTTTGAACTCTTGTGTTGGAGAAGACTCTTGAGTCCCTTGGATTGCAAGGAGATCCAACCAGTTCATCCTAAAGGAAATCAGTCCTGAGTATTCACTGGAAGGACTGATGGTGAAGCTGAAACTCCAATACTTTGGCCTTCTGATGCAAAGAACTGACTCAATGGGAAAGACCCTGAATGCTGGGAAAGATTGAAGGCAGTAGGAGAAGGGACAACAGAGGATGAGATGGATGGATGGCATCACCGACTCGATGGACATGAGTTAGAGCAAGCTTCGTGAGTTGTTGATGGACAGGGAAGCCTGGCATGCTGCAGTCCATCGGGTCACAAAGAGTTGGACACAACTGAACTGACTGACTGAAATCTTTCTCAAAGTAAAGTACTAAAACCTATACCTTTTTTTTTTACCACAACAAAAGTTTTATTAGTTATTTCTATTTTCATTTTTCTCAACAGTAGCTTACTTTTTCCTTATCTCCCGAAACTGTCATGTGCCAGAATCAAAATGTCACTTTCCTCCTACATGTCTAGTTTGAAGAGCTACACAAAGCAGTTTACAACAGGAAATGGTAAAAAGAATATAAAGAATATTCCCCATAAGAAATATAAAGGAAGAAGAATTTAGGGGATACCTATTCCATTTTAGGTTAAACTAAAATGCTCTGTATTTATACTTTAAAATAAGGATAATTAAATCAAGTCACTGCAGTGAATCAAAAATGACTGAGCAGTGGAAGAACTGAATCTCACTCACCAACCTGCCTTAGGTAAGTGACTATGCTTTACAAGAGTGCAATACAAAGAAAAGGACAAGGATTTTAGGGTCAGACTTGGTTTTAAATCCCTGCTGTCCTACTTGTCTGAACTTAGACTTTAATATCTCTTATACCTCATTGTATTTACAAAATGAGACAGCAAAACCTACATCATGAAGTTACTATAAAGATTAAGTGAAAATATTATAGAGAACACAACGCAAGGCACATTGTAAGATTCAAAAATTAGCAGCTGCTAGATCTTATTAAACCAACAATATAACTCCATAACTCAGGGCAGTCTAGATCTGTGCTATTCTACAGAGTAGCCACTAGCCCCTTGTGCCACTGACCACTTGAAATTTAGCTAGTCTGAATTGAGACAGTCTGTGAGTATAAAATCGGCTATTAGTACCATACATTCTTATACAGAAAGAATGCAAAATATCTCAATAATTTTTAAACTGATTACATTGAAATGATAATATTCTAGATTACCAGATTAAGTAAACTTGTCTTACATCTTAATGTAGCTACTAGAAAAACGAAAATTACATATATGGCTTATACTACATTTCTATGAGACAGTTCTGGTCTAAAATCGTATTTCTAATACAATTTCAAATGCAAAATAGGATGAAAGTTTCATTATGTTCTACATATGAACTAACTAGGAGACTAAAGATCCTAATGCACTTTAAATTCCTTATTAAGTCAGCATGATATTAATGTTTATCAAATTCATTTTATTATTTTATACTTCCCAATCTCTTGCTTACTCCCCCCGTTCAATCGACTGCCTATTCACAGGGGCACACCTCATCTTCCCACTTTACAGTAACAGTACTTGTGGTATCCTATCTTACAAACTGCTGAAGAACAGCACGTGACAGGCCAGTCTTCTCCACCAGCTACAAGTACTGTCTGGTTTTCAGATAATATTAACAGAAGCTTACTCTAAGACCCACCTATATTTCTAAGAGACGTTTTTCTGTTTCAAATTCACTACTATATTTTGGATTAAGGCAATGTATCCCATCTTTCCTATCAGCAAATCTAACTTCTAACGGTCAAGGAGGCTAAAATCTAGTTTCAAACCGTGTTTCACAACCTATTAAATCAATATAACTGTAAAGAAGGGGCTTCCCTGACAGTGGCAGAAAGCAAAAAGGAACTAAAGAGCCTCTTGATGAGGATGAAAGAGAGAGTGAAAAAGCTGGCTTAAAACTCAATATTCAAAAAACAAGATCATGGCATCGAGTCTAATTACTTCATGGCAAATAGATGGGAAAAAAGTGGAAACAGTGACAGATTTTATTTCTTGGGCTTCAAAATCACTGCAGACAGTTGACTGAGGCCACAAAAGATGCTTGCTCCTTGGAAGAAAAGCTATGACCAACCTAGACAGCATGTTAAAAAGCAGAGACATCACTTTGCCAAAAAAGGTATATATTCAAAGCTATGGTTTTTTCAGTAGTTATTTATGGATTTAAGAGTTGATGCTTTCAAACTATGGTGTTGGAGAAGAGAGTCCCTTGGACAGCAAGAAGATCAAACCAGTCAATCCTAAAGGAAATCAACCCTGAATATTCACTGGAAGGAACGATGCTGAAGCTCCAATACTTTGGTTACTTGATGCGAAGAGCCGACTCATTGGAAAAGACCCTGATGTTTGGAAAGACTGAAGGCAAAAGGAGAAGAGGGCAACAAAATGAGATGGTTGGATGGCATCAATGACTCAATGGACATGAGTTAGAGCAAACTTTGGGAGACAGTGAAGGACAGGGAAGCCTGGCATGCTGCAGTTCATGGAGTCGAAAAAAGTCAGACATGACTTGGCGACCAAACAATAACAAAGGTTAAGAAAATTCTTTTTCAGCACCTAGAGATAGGTGCTAATTAGGTAATATGAAAAGATGACTCCTTTTATCTACTTGGACAGTTTGAGAGACAGCTTAAAAAAATTCTGATAGGAGCTATCAGCTCAGTGACTCAGTCATGTCCGACTCTTTGCGATCCCATGAATTGCAGCACACCAGGCCTCCTTGTTCATCACCAACTCCCGGAGTTTACCCAAACTCATGTCCATCGAGCTGGTGATGCCATCCAGCCATCTCATCCTCTGTTGTCCCCTTCTCCTCCTGCCCCCAATCCTTCCCAGCATTAAGGTCTTTTCCAATGAGTCAACTCTTCGCATGAGGTGGCCAAAGTACTGGAGTTCCAGCTTCAACATCAGTCCTTCCAATAAACACCCAGGACTGATCTCCTTTAGAATGGACTGGTTGGATCTCCTTGCAGTCCAAGGGACTCTCAAGAGTCTTTTCCAATACCACAGTTCAAAAGCATCAATGCTTGAGCACTCAGCTTGCTTCACAGTCCAACTCTCACATCCATACATGACTACTGGAAACACCACAGCCTTGACCAGATGGACCTTTGTTGGCAAAGTAATGTTTCTGCTTTTTAATATGCTGTCTAGGTTGGTCATAACTTTCCTTCCAAGGAGTAAGTGTCTTAATTTCATGGCTGCAATCACCATCTGCAGTGATTTTGCAGCCCCAAAAACAAAGTCTGACACTGTTTCCACTGTTTCCCCATCTATTTCCCATGAAGTGATGGGACTGGATGCCATGATCTTAGTTTTCTGAATGTTGAGCTTTAAGCCAACTTTTTCACTCTCCTCATTCAATTTCATCAAGAGGCTTTTTAGTTCCCCTTCACTTTTTGCCATAAGAGTGGTGTCATCTGCGTATCTGAGGTTACTGATATTTCTCTTGGCAATCTTGATTCCAGCTTGTGCTTCTTCCAGCCCAGTGTTTCTCATGATAAATTTAACCAACTCTTCTATTACTTATTAACATCATAATAGGACATGTCATAGTGCTGAACACATGCTGCTTAATCTACTACCGCTGGGAAATTCTAACTTACGATATTAAAAATAACAGGAGAGGGTGGGACAAATTAAGAAAGTAGTGTTGACATATATAGACTGCCATGTGTAAAATGAACGGCTAGTGGGAAGCTGCTGTGTAACACAGGAAGTCCAGCTTGGCACTCTATGACAATCTTTAGGGGTGGGATGAGGGTTCAAAATCTCTCTTGAGATACCCAGAGAGTTATGACTGATTCGCATTGTTATATGGAGGAAACCACAACACTGTAAAGCAATTATCCTCCAATTAAAAAAATAAATTAAAAAATAACATAGTTATACATCACTTGTAATTTCTAGAAAGCACTTCCACGAACATCACATCAGTGCCCTACAAAAGTCATGGCTGTAAGTAAAGTTGATTTTACTATTCCCTCATTTGACAGATGCAAAAACCAAGGCCCAGAGGTTACGAGAGACTTACCTGCTGCAATAAAGTTATTAGGTGAGAAAAGATACATTAAGAATATCTACCGCTTCCCAGTGGCTAAGACTGTGGACTCTTAAGTCAGATCATGGGTTCAAACGCTGGCCTGAAAACTCAGTTAGTGGTGGTGGAATCTTAACACAAGGCAAATCTAACCATTTTCCCTCTGCATTTCAGTTTCCCCATGGAGGTAATATTAATAGCTCCCTTCATGTAAATTAAGATAAACTGCTTGAATACAGAAAGTTCTTAGTAGACGCTTTTCTCATTTAAGGCTTTACAATCCAAAAGAAGGGAAGATTTAAAGATGACATTTAAAAAAAAACAAGACTTTTGTTGTAAGAATACTTCTAGAACATCTTGAACCACAATCATAAACATTTCAAGTTGATAACATTTTCATTTTGGATAAATTCATTCTTATCTCTTTCTTATTTTTAACATTTTAATTTTTAATTGGAGGATAATCACTTTACCATGTTGTGTTTGTTTCTGCCACATAATAAAACCTGAACCAGCTCTAACTATACACGTATCCCCTCCTTCTTGATCCTCCCTCCCACTCCCCCATCCCACCCCTCCAGGTCATCAAAGAGCACCACGCCTAGCTCCCTGTGCTATTCAGCAACTTCTCACCAGCTATACACTTCTAAAATATTACTTCTAATATATTACTTCTAATATATTACTTCTAAAATCCTGTAAGAAATGAAACTATTTTTTTGTGTGTGGTAAACTTTATCATAGGGAGTATTCAAATTTGCAGAAACGAAGTTTTAAAGTCATCTTTCCCAAGTTACAATATACAAATCTGAAACAATGCTGCACAGTAATGAAATTTCAATTCTGAAGGCTAGCTAGTACATACATTTAGGAGAAAGAAGAGAATGCAAGGGAGAGGAAGGAGGTGGTGTGTTGGGAAAATGTATCACTCCTACAGTTCTAGAAAGTATATGCTCATCTTCTACAATCACATCTGTAGGTGCCCAATAAATAATTTATGAGTGAATAAATGGATGAATGACTAGGAGAAACAATGTTTCTTCAAGTGAACTAATTCAAGAAGGCAAGCATTTGTGATACCTTAATAGGTATCCTTAATCTAGGAAGTCATTACTAAGGCTGAGCAAGGTTCTAAGCCATACCCTAGGAACTAGAAGAAAAGGACAGTCTAAAGATTTCCCTCTGCCAATTAATTTCAATTTCTCTCTTTATATGTAAATTTTAAAAATTATACCTACGTGAATTCGTACAGAGCAAAAGTTTCCCTTATAAGTACAAAGTGCTTTCAGGAATTAGCCACAATTAGCAAATTCCTTTTGTATGTATATACATGTAAAAGAGGTCTCAAACTGCAAAATAAAATTGATGTTCCATGTACTAAAATGCCTATGGCTCCTAAAGGATTTTTTCCCGATTCATGTATATATTCAGGACAGGGGAGTAATTTTGTTGGTACATTCTTCATCACTTATCACTAACTTGCAGAGTTTTGCACCCAAGTCTTATTTCTAAATATTAGCTTGCCATCTGATATCAATACAGCTATAAAAATGAATGTATAAGTCATTGTGCAAAAACATTATAAGCAAAAAACTATGGACACAGAGCAGTAAATCTGCTACCAAGACAAAACAAATGGTGTAACTTTAAACTCTATGTGTGCTCAGTCACTCAGCCATGTCCAACTTCTTGAGACCCCATGGATTGTGGCCAACCAGGCTCCTCTGTCCAAGGGATTTTCTAGGCAAGTATACTGGAGTAGGTTCCCATTTCCTCTATCTGAACCTAGAGATGGAACTTGCTCTCCTCTCCCATTACCTGTATTGGCAGGGTGATTCTTTACCTCTAGAAATAAAGAAAAAAAATTGAGACCTTGTAAAAGTAATAATGATGGTTTCTATATGATAGACTTGTTTAGATCAAATTTTGTTTTTTAAACTACCACTTGTGAGATTCAGGTTAAAACATACATTATTGAAACAGCAAAAGCCAAATACACTGCTATTGGTTCACTTTAAAATCTGTTAAAAATAAATTCTGAGTATGAAAGTCAAAATCTAAAGCTATGAGACAATAACTGTTATAATAATTTATACAATTAGTACGGGTTTGGTCCCTAAATTAAATAATAGCAATTTTTCATGTATACTAAATTAATATAGGATAAGAATAAAGATACACCATTAGTAATATTTTTCATAAAGCAGCTATTATTACTTGCTTACCATATATTTTAAAGATTGCTTCAGTTTTAAACTCTTATAAACTAGATAAATATCTCTTTGCACTGACGTTATAACCTCTTTGGTCTGAGGTTCCTTTCATTTAAATAAAATACTTCTCAGCAAGGAGAAGTTATTTTAAGACTTCATAACTCTACTGAGAAATAATGAAAATATCTAATTTTTTTAAAATCCCTGAAATTTTAGAATGCTTCATTCCCACTGAAATAAATATAAGCATAGGAAAATACATACAAAGCTATTTTAAAAGGTGCAAAAATGAGAGAACAAATGTATTATATTAAAAGATTTTTACATCTTGAAAACGAACAATGGAAAACATAAGTTTTAAAGTGGTACAAATCAGAGGACCACTTTCCCCACCACTTTTGAGACTACGCCAATCTTTCAAAAATTAGAAATAGTATCATATGCCTTATGGTTTTACATATTATGTAATTTGTATTATATTACAGCAGACTGCCCTCCTCATACATCAGTGAATTAATTAATCTAAAATCTAAGTAAGGATAAATGGTTCCACACCATTCCTAAATGTCAAGTGAGTAAAAATTTGTAATTTTTTGTCCTAACAAAGTTGTTTCACAGATTACCCCTGGCACTCTAGGATTTCATATATTAAGCTTCTTCACCCATCCACATCTTTGATAAGTGTCTAGATAGTAATAATAGTAGAGGACATATACAGAGTCTTTATGTACTTACACACATTAAAAGGCAATCTAGCAGAGGTTAAGGGCCACTATCTGAGTCTAAACACTGCCTCTGCACTTATGACCCCAGGCAAATTACGCAACTTCTGTGTCTCAGTTTCCCTATCTACAAAATGGGATAAATACCTGCCTCATACAGATTACATAACAATTATAATTGTTTAGGTTCAGTGCCTGGCACAAAGTGCTACATAAGGATTAACTGCTATTATTATCATTACTATGTGTCATGTACTAAGCCAAGTACTTACATGCATTATTTCATTTAATTCTCACAACTTTATTTTACAGGTGAGAAAATTGAGGTTTATGGTGGTTCAGCAACCTGCCTTCAATAAAAAAGCTAACAAGAGAAAGGGCCCAATTCAAACGCAGGTTTCTTTTTTAATGATCCAAGTCCTGATATTTATGCCAGTGTTTCAAACTAGACTCCAAGAATATATTCAAAGGGAATTTACAAGTTTTCTGATGATTTTTACTTTAAATTATGCTAGAGATAATTTTCAGACAAAAGATATTTTTATATAGTAGATTTTTATTTCTCAAGTCATCAAACTGAGGTATACAAACTCCTGGTTTCCCATGAATATTCTTGAAGGTTTAAGAATTTTTTTCTTACAAAGTGGTCCAACTTTTAAAAACTTCAAGCTCACTCAACTTTCATTCTTCAAGAATGATAGCAACAAATAATTTTCAAAATTCTTTATACCTATTTTATTACAGATACAAAGTTTCAGATCTTTTGGCTAGTCAAACTGCTTGAAAAAGTAAAAATATAATTTTAAAAAACTACGGTACCCTTTGTAGCACTTGATCTTGTCTTGAAAAAGAAAACCCCACATTAAAAAACAGAAACAAATATTAAAAAGTTATCTATTCCTTTAATAAACAGCACTTAACTTTCACATTATGCACCACTCTCTCATCTTTAATCCAGTTGTGCAACAACAATAGCCTACAGGTTATTTCCACTTGAATAACTCAAAAAATAAGCTTCAAATAAACTAGTTTTCTCTATGCCACCTTTCCCCCAAAAAATCCCTTTTCACCATCTCTAATCCGTCAGTGGTATCCCTGTTCTCTCAGTCTTCCAGTCTCACGACCCTATGGTCAAGCGAGAGAGTAAGGATTCAAACACAGACGTGAATGAAACGCCTGTGCTGTTTACCAGTGTACTCAGTTCCTCTTCTAGGAACATTTCCTCAAGGAGCTGTAATCTATGTGGCACAGTGGGCATACACAATTATAAACGCTGAAATGTATGATATGAAGAATGCAAAAGATCTATTTGAGCAGCAAACTCCAGGGTAAAGAGGATAGGGAGTCAAGAGTAGACAGAAGTCAGACTTTTAAGAATGAATAGCAGTTACTAAGAAGAAACAACCTTCTCAAAGAAGGGAATAACATGCACAAAGGCACAAAAACTTCATGACCGTAAGTGAACACCAAGTAGTCTTACAGAAAGTTCCAGTTTTCCAGAAAGTAAAGTGTGATAAGAGGGACTATTAGGAAATGAAGCAAGAAAAAGCAGGAATACTTAGATCATAAACAGTTTAACCCAGGAGTTTAGATTTGATCTAATGAGTAAGGGAAAAAAGCCATTGAGTAGTTTTAAGCATGAATGAAATGTTACTTTTTTTTTTAAGAAATAATCCTCTGGCACTGAAAAATGGACTGGGAAAGCTACAGTCCAGAAGCATAGGCAACTATTAGCAAACTGCTAGAACAGTTCAGGCAAGAGAGTGGGGAATGAGGAGAAAGAGACTGATTCAAAAGGTAGGTAGGAGGTAGAAACTACCTACCTTCTTTAGGACTTGATAACCAGTTAGACTGTGATTTGAATTTAGAAGGAAGATAGAGGAAAGGAAGGAATCGAGGCAAATTTAAGATTTTTAGCTTGAGTTCTGGGTGGATGGAAATGCCATTAACTAAAACAGGGAACAAAGCAGGAGGAACAAAGTAAAAGAATGAAAGCTGACAAGGACAGATGGTGGTGTAAGTCAAGAACCCAGGAGAGAGAAATCTAAGGCAAAAAATATAAAATTGGGAGGTATTAGCTAGGAGAGGCAATGAAACTAGCTAGGGAAACTACAAAAGGATAAGACCATCAATATTTAAAATAAAGGCAGACAAATAAATGAAAAGTAGGAAAGAGTGGTAATACAGAAGTCTGGGAAGGAGAGTTTCATGAAAAGTGAACTGTCGATGTACTGAATGTATCAAAGAGGTAAGAACTTTAAATCTTCTCTTGGATTTGACAACTGAGTAACTGAAGACAAATAGTGAGGTTACAGAGGTAATGGCTGGTAAAGAAAGCTAAACCAGGACTTCCTTGTGGCACAGAGAATGAGAATCAGTGGGCGGACATAGGGGACACAGGTTCGATCTCTGACCGGGGAGGGTTCCACAAACACAGAGAAATTATGCCCACGAGATGCAATTACTGAAGCCCATACACCCTAGAACCAGTGCTCCACAAGAGAAGCCACTGCAATGAGTAACCCCTGATCACTGCAACTAGAAAAAGATGCTGTAGCAGCAAAGACCTAGCACAGTCAAAAATACATAATTTTTTTTTAAAAGTTTACAAATAATAAATGCTGAAGAGGGTGTGAAGCAAAAAAAAAAGCTAAACTAGATGGGGGCTGAGTGAACGGTAGGGGAGGAAAGAGCCATTAATCTCAGCTGAGAAGGAATAAGGGATAGAGAACAGAGTTAAATAACATTTTCAGAATGGCAGAGATTTTAGCATTTTTATAGGATTAGATGGAAAAGGAAACAGCAACCCACTCAGTCTTCTTGCCTGAGAAATCCCAAGGACAGAAAAGCCTAGCGGGCTACAGTTCATGGGGTTGCAAAAGAGATGGACACAACTTGGCGACCAAACAGCAGCAGCAAAGGATCAGAAACGGACCAGCGAAGTGTGAGATTTTTAAATTATGGCTTTGTACTTAAGCTTAATATAAGGAAAGTTAATCATGATACAATATTAAGTGAAAAAACAGGCTGAAGAATATGTATAGTATGATGTCACTTCTATGGCCTTCAAGTCACCATCATTACTCTCATGTTAGCAACTATCACTAACTGAAATTCTCATTTTTTACGTGTCCATCTCCCCAACTCCCCTAGAATGTAAACTCCATGAGAGGAGAGATTTCACCTGCCTTGTTCTCCACATATCCCTGCAGCTTAAAATCTTGCTTGGCACATAATAGGCACGCTACTGTTGAATGAAAATGTCTGTGTGCACACACGTTCATATGTATGCACATATTGATATTTACATGCAAAGCATTAATAAAGTTCTAATTTATTACCTGAACTTATGCCAGGGTTGAGTGTGAGACTAGGGGGTGAGGCATACAATACTGATTCATTTTTTGCTTCATAGATTTCTGTTCAAATTTTCTACGAAAATCATGTCTCTTTAACTGAAAAACAACTTTTAAATAATGATCATATGAGCCTAAGAAAGTTAATCTATTCTGCCTTTCTATCTTCTTTTGGTGGGTTGTCATGATCTAATGTGACTCAGGCTGATCCTTGAGTTGTTTCAGTAAGGCAGTTCAAAGTCAGAATCTTAAAACTTAGAGCTAGAAAGAACATAGACATTATCTAAGGTACCCCCGGATTTTACAGATGAGAAAGCAGAGACTTATAGTAAATTAATTACTAAAACTAGGGTACTGATAAGTTTTTAAAGATCAAATGATTAGAAACTATTTAAAGGGCTAATCTATTATATGTTATACATAATTTAAAAGATAACTAATAAAAGCTTGTTAAAGCTCACTCTCACATTTAACTTACAATCTTCTGGTGAAATTATTACTCAAAGTAAACTATTTCCTTAAGCACACTAGTTGATCAACGAAACCTACAGTTAAGTACTGACTAACCATTATACTGTGACAAAGGATTCAGAATACATAAATATAGGGAGTGAAGTTATTCACCGTTAGGTGTGCACACTAACTGAACTAACAGGCACCTTCTTCCTACCAGGATATACAGTAGGTCAAGTATATAATACATTTAAGGATTCATCACATTTTGACTCAAATTTCTATATCAATACCTACAATATGTATTTAATAGAATTCAATAAAAATTAAATGTTGAATAGGCAAGAAATACTCTAGTAAATATAAAAAAATGACCATTTCTCTTCACATATATACTGTAGTTTACCAGGAATACAACTGCTGTCCAAACTTTTGAATATCACTTTACATTTGTTTACAAACTATGTCATTTGATTCTCACAACTGTGATAGACAGCAGAAATTGTTTCTCCCATTTAATATGTAAGACAACAGGCTCAGAGTTTAACTTGATTAAGGTCATTTTGACAAGTCCTAAGTCCTGGATTCTCTTTCTCTTAGCCACCGTTCTTTCCATCCCCCAGGCTACCTTACATTTACCATTTATTAAAGTGCAAACCACTTTATAATGTCTTTCCTTCCACACTGGTGAAAGTGATTGGGGGTTACCTAAGCCCTAGCAATCCTATTCCTTTCTAGTCCACTTGAAATTTTCATGCCTTAGAAAATATTAGTCATTCATCTTAACAGTGACAAGGAAGATATGTAAGTCATCTTAGTTGAGAATTGTGCACCTTTCATACAGTAATTCTGTATGAAATCCGACCAAGTATTCGATTATTTTCTTAATTCTAATAAAAGCATCCTCTAATTTAGAATGCTCTCTACAAATAATACCCAAAGTAAGAAGGGCTTACTTTGGAAAAAAATTTGAAACCAAATCTTAGTCTTGTCACTCACTAGCTGTTTAACTGTGGGTACATTTCTTAGCTTCTTTGAGTCTCACTGTCCTCACCTGTAAAGTAAGGATAACACCATCTGCCTCTGTGAGTTTGCTGGGCAGATTCAGCAATAATACTTGCAAAGCCTGTATTTCTCAAAAAAGGGCCAGTTCACAGAACAGACCAATTCCATTGGAGAAACAAGCATGCAGATAGGTACTGCTCATAGGAAATGTTATGTATGTGAATTTTACTAGTTTAACTTCCAGATACTAGACTTCATTTCTTGTCTCTCTCTGTAATATCTGGGGTAGGACACAATACTTATATATATATATTATGTGATATATATATATATATATATATATCACTCTTGCTCCCAGGACACCATAATGTGAGTGCTGCATTTCAGCCCTCTTCTAATCCCTCTATTGTTAAGGACTATCATAATCTATTATTTGACTATCTTAGAATTGGCTGTATCCAAACCGAGGCTTACACTGTTTTCACTCCACTCTTTGAGTCTGCTAACTGCATCTTTTGACTATTTCGAAATAAAACTAATTATTTTGAAAACTAGGAAGTCAATTTTATAAATACAAACCATGACAGTGAATTCATGTTGAGTGAAAAGGGTAGAAAGTTTCAGGGGGTGAGGTACAGGGGAGAAGGACCTAACATTGAGAACTTAGCTATTCAGCAGTACATCCTACACTAAATTTACTTTTAATCTTCTCAGGCATCATTCTAATCAAGATTAGCATCATTTTACATATTATGTCAGGAAAGCTCACACTCTAGCTCACTCCCCCTTGCTCAAGTTACTATAACTACAGGAAAGCTCTTGCTCAATTCAAGGCCTTTCCTCCTCTTGTAATGTCTGTCCAGAATGCTCTCCTGTCTAATATAAGCCTGCCGTCTTCTTCTGCTTCAAGTCTCATTTCACATAGTTCCCACCATCACCATGTCTATAGTGGTGGCGGTGCTTTAGTCGCTAAGTTGTGTCCGACTCTTGTGATCCAACAGACTGTAGCCTGTCAGGCTCCTCTGTTCATGGGATTCTTCAGGCAAGAATACTGGAGTGGGTTGCCATTTCCTTCTCCAGGGGATCTTCCCGACCCAGGAATTGAACCCGGGTCTCCTTCATTGCAGGCAGATGATTTACCAACTGAGCTATGAAGGAAGGCCTATATGGTAGAGCCCTGTCTATAGTAGAGTACACCAATGACACCATTCTTATATCCTTCATAGAACATAAAGTGATCAGTATTCATCTTCTTCCCGTGCTGAAGGGCAGGGACACCTTGACTTACCACTGCTGTATCCTGAGTGCTCAATAAAGATGATGCTGGCTTAATGAATGAGTGAACCGACTGCCCACAGCTATTCAGCAAAGTAAAAGGCAGGGCCTGGAGACCAATCCAAATTAATGTGACTGCAAACCCCTGGACTGCCATTCCACTACTTTTTCCCACTGGTAGAAGTGGAGCTGCTCTGAGCTGGGAAATCAATCAGTTTAGAAGCATGCCTTCTGACTTTCTGCATTCATTCACTTTAAAGAAATTAGAGATAGCTACTCATATACTTAATACTACAAAATATAACACTGCAATATTACAAAATATTTAAATATAATTTCAAGAGATCTTACACTGCCTTTTAGAACCACAACTCAATCTGAAAAAACAAAAAAGCCGACTGCCTTTATGATGCCTGAACAATCAAAATACCTTCAAATTCTGAGTAACTGAACTGGCATCTCCACATAGGGTTACTACTTAAGGCCAAAAGAAAATTTAAGTCACACATTTTAAATGCTCTTTACTAACAGGCTTGCTTATAATATTTTGTTCTTTTAGATGTCCTGAATTTCCCCAATATATCATACAGAAAAATCTTAAAACCAGCCACTGGGTTATCATTCTTATCATGATAACCATATTCTTTCTTAAAGAAACCCTCAACGTATTGTGTTGCACTATTAAACCATGTGCTTGCAGGTTGAAGTCACCTTGGGTAAAATGCCCAGTGCGGCTAGAGCCGGCCACTAACAGCATTCCCTTTGTTGCCTTCACCACGGGGTTGAATACTTACTGCCGAGTCCTCCATCCTCGGATACTCCTGTCCCTCTCATGCCTAGGTAAGTCAGTCCCAAAATGAGGAAAAATAGGCAGGCAGCAGTTAAGAGAAACATGGACAAATAGTGGGCACTGAAACCCCCCGTTGGGGACACCTCCTCCCGTTTAAATTGTTGGAGAAGTTCCTCCTCGGGTTCGGAAAGCTTCGTTTTGTTGTATGTGTTCTTCAGGTAGGTATGATTGGAGCCTGTATGATTGGAGTGATTGATCCTGAGTGAACTCGAGGCGGCCACCGCCGCGCCGGGAGGGAGGCTGTTGGAAAAAATCCTGGGGGAGTCCACGCCGAAGGCCCCTCCGCCGATATGATTATTGGTTTTCAGAAGGGAGCCTGTGGACGAATCCAGGGTTGAGTCCATGTCCGCGAGTGGCGGCGGCAGGAGAGGGGTTAGTTTCTTAGCGTTAACGCGGTATCTAGGAATGGGGCTGGAGTCCAGCGGATCACACCCTCCTCCCTGCTCCGCCGCCGCCGCCGCCGCCGCCGACTCCTCGAGGTTTCGGCTCCTGTCTAGACTCCCGGCGGCCGCCGCCCTGTCATTCATCGCGATTCCTCCCCCTCCCTGAACTGAGGTCTCCAGCCGGCCGCCGGCCGATTTCGCAGGCAGCGGCGAGAGAGGCTTACTGTGGCCCCGCCTGGGCCGATGCCGAGAAAGGGTGTCGTCCTTCAATACCTGTCTGCTGGAGGCCACGTCGTCGTCGTCCTCCTCCTCCGAGTCCGAATAGTTTTCCCGGCAGCTGTAGGGCAGAAGCCGGCTGCCATTCACGGTCCGGCCGGACCACAGCGGCTCCTCGGCCTCCGGGTCCCTGTCCTCGCCGTCTTCCCCGTCCTGCTCCTCGTCGTCCGCCGCCCCATCTCTCCCCGACGGGCTCTGCAGTTCTGGAGCCACCGGCCTCCTGGACCCCCACCACGAGTGGGGCTTCCTCCGCTCGGCCGAGTTACTGTTAGTCACCTCGCTGGCGGCCAGGGGCGCCGACGGCGGTTTGAGCCCGCGATACTGGAGCGGAGCCCGGTCTTTCCTCCCGCCGCCGCCGCCGGCCTGGTCCCGGGGACTGGCCTCCACGTCCGACTCGTCCGAGCTGAAGCCCAGCAGTACTTTGCTGCCAGCCATGGGGGTGGCCGAGGCGCCCCCAGGCCCTCCCAAGGGGGTCTCCGGACCCGAAGCCGAAATCCGGCCCAGGCCCCCAGGAGTCCGTAGGTAGGAGAGGTCGCCGGAGACGGGCCGGACCCCCATCCCCACAGCCGCCGCCGCTGGTCCGGCGACGGCGACCGTGGCGGCTGCCGTGTTATTGTTATTACTGTTCCGCGTCTTGGTGCCGCGGCCCCCGGATCGGTGCTGCTGCTGCTCTTCCTCTCGAAGCTTCTTCAGCTTCTTGAGGTAGACTGGGCGGGTGCTCTCCGTCACTGGGCCAGGAGATAGGCCGTAACGGCGGAGCTGAGAGAAAAGCTCCTCATCCGAGAGCTGCTGAGGCGCCGAAGCCGCTGCCGCCGCCATTTTCTCTCCAGGGTGTTTTACAAGCTCCGCGCTACCGGAAGTGACGCGCCGCCCTAGACCCTGAACTAGACCGGGCTGCGTCGCCCTCCCAGCGCCACCGGCGCCTTGGCCAATGGGAGGCACGGGAGGAGCTCACCTGAGCGGGAAAGAGCCACCTGAGCCGCGCGCCGCTTCAGTGGCCAAAGTTTTTCTGCGCTTTCATTTCGGGGTGTCTCCTTCTCCTCTCCGTCTGTTCTCCTGCCTGCCCTTCTCAGCCGCTTTCCCGGGAGTTGCCTCTTGCCAAGCCACACCTTGACCTCTTCTTTCCAGGTTCCTGCCACCGGGCAGTAATAATTGAAGGGAAATCTGCCTTGAAGTTCTTGGCATTAGTTTCCTTTTCAGCCAGATTCCCGCTGACAAGGGGAGCCTAGAGACTTAAAGAAATCTTGATGGCCAGGTGATTGGCAAATTTCCCTGAGCCCTGGTTCTCTCTTTTCACTTGGTCTTTCCGCTTGACTCACCACCACCACCAACAACAAAAAGTTTCTCTCGCGGCTCATTTTGAGAAGCCGTCCCTCTAATGCTTCAAGGAAAATATACAGAGTAAACTAGCCCTGGTACAATTTTCTTCAAGAGTAATGCTTATTGATTCCTGAGTTAGTTGTAAGGTATCATTTTTCCCCTTTTAGAATCTGATAACCTTGATGATAGTCTTCATGTGAGGAATTGAAAGAGCAATCAAATCCCTTGTAATTATACAGTGGAAGTTAGAAATAGATTTAAGGGACTACATCTGATAGACAGAGTGCCTGATGAACTATGGACAGAGGTTTGTGACATTGTACAGGAGACAGGGATCAAGACTAACCCCAAGAAAAAGAAATGCAAAAAGCAAAATGGCTGTCTGAGAAGGCCTTACAAATAGCTGTGAAAAGAAGAGGAGCGAAAAGCAAAGGAGAAAAGGAAAGATATACCCGTTTGAATGCAGAGTTCCAAAGAATAGCAAGGAGAGATAAGAAAGCCTTTTAGTGATCAATGCAAAGAAACAGAGGAAAACAACAGAGGAATGGGAAAGACTAGAGATCTCTTCAAGAAAATTTGCAATACCAAGGGAACATTTCATGCAGATGAGCTCAATAAAGAACAGAAATGGTATGGACCTAACAGAAGCAGAAGATATTAAGAAGAGGAGGCAAGAATACACATAAGAACTATACAAAAAAGATTTTCACAACCCAGATAATCACGATGGTGTGATCACTCACCTAGAAGCAGACATCCTGGAATGTGAAGACAAGTGGGCCTTAGAAAGTATCACTAGGAACAAAGCTAGTGGAGGTGGTGGAATTCCAGCTGAGCTATTTCACATCCTGGAAGATGATGCTGTGAAAGTGCTGCACTCAATTTGTCAACAAATTTGGAAAACTCAGCAGTGGCCACGGAACTGGAAAGGGTCAGTTTTCATTCCAATCCCAAAGAAAGGCAATGCCAAAGAATGCTCAGACTACTGCACAATTGCACTCATCTCACACGCTAGTAAAGTAATGCACAAAATTCTCCAAGCCAGGATTCAGCAATACGTGAATCGTGAACTTCCAGATGTTCAAGATGGTTTTAGAAAAGGCAGAGGAACCAGAGATCAAATTGTCAACATCTGCTGGATCATCGAAAAAGTGAGAGAATTCCAGGAAAACATCTATTTCTGCTTTATTGACTATGCCAAAGCCTTTGACTTTGTGGATCACAATAAACTGTGGAAAATTCTTCAAGAGATGGGAATACCAGACCACCTGACCTGCCTCTTGAAAACCCTGTATGCAGGTCAGGAAGCAACAGTTAGAACTGGACATGGAACAACAGAATGGATCCAAATAGGAAAAGGAGCACGTCAAGGCTGTATATTGTCACCCTGCTTATTTCACTTATATGCAGAGTACATCATGAGAAACTCTGGACTGGAGGAAGCAGAAGCTGAAATCAAGATTGCTGAGACAAATATCAATAACCTCAGATATGTAGATGACACCACCCTTATGGCAGAAAGTGAAGAGAAACTAAAGAGCTTCTTGATGAAGGTGGAAGAGGAGAGTGAAAAAGTTGGCTTAAAGCTCAACATTCAGAAAACTAAGATCATGGCATCTGGTCCCATCACTTCATGGTAAATAGATGGGGAAATCATGGCTGACTTTATTTTGGGGGGCTCCAAAATCACTGCAGATGGTGATTGCAGCCATGAAATTAAAAGACGCTTACTCCTTGGAAGGAAACTTATGACCAACCTAGACAACATAGTAAAAAGGAGAGACATTACTTTGTCAAGAAAGAGCCTTCTAGTCAAGGCTATGGTTTTTCCAGTGGTCATGTATGGATGTGAGAGTTGGACTATCAAGAAAGCTGAGCGCCGAAGAATTGATGCTTTTGAACTGTGGTGTTGGAGAAGACTCTTGAGAGTCCCTTGGACTGTGAGAAGATCCAACCAGTCCATCCTAAAGGAAATCAGTCCTTGGTGTTCACTGGAAGGACTGATGTTCAAACTGAAACTCCAATATTTTGGCCACCTGAATGGAAGAGCTGACTCATTTGAAAAGACCCTGATGCTGTGAAAGATTGAAGGCAAGAGAAGAAGGGGATGACAGAGGATGAGATGGCTGGATGGCATCACCAACTCAATGGACATGAGTTTGGGTAAACTCCGGGAGTTGCTGATGGACAGGAAGGCCTGGCGTGCTGTGATTCATGGGGTCACAAAGAGTGGGACGTGACTGAGCGACTGAACTGAACTGAATCACATTATATGGCTGAAGAAACCAAAACGTGTCATCTTGTTTATTTTCTTCTTGGAACCTTTCCTATAGTTACTTGTTTATTATTAATGATTATTTTTATGCCTTTGTCTTCCTATTTATTGTTTTATGCGTTTGAACTGTAGGATTTATGAGCAGAGGAACCTTGCTTCACCATGTTAGTGCCTGACACTAGAAATTCAGTAAACGTTTGTCAGACTAATTTAATGCATTGCAAAGCCAAGACAGTGTGAGATGAATATTTTCACATGAGAGTAGTGGCAGAAGAGAAGAAACCTTCATACACAGTCAAAAAACAAATTCAGTTAAGACCTGGATATCCAACCCTCTCATATACAGAAGAGGAATCTCAGAGAGATGAGATTTTCCCTGCTTGGTAAAGAACGTTTCTCTTTTCCTCTAACCCTGGCAGATTAACACTTCTTGAATGCTCAAACCCTAGCAGCTATGTGGCAGCATCTAACACAGTATCTGACACACCATGATATCTTCGTCAAATGAATTACTTTGCACTATTACAATATATACATCTGAACAGGAAAATATGTTAGCCAAAAGTTTAGATACTAGCTTTTCAACATCCCGAATCAAACAGCAGAATAATATACTCCGTAATCTGAATTTTTTACTTTTGCCATCTCCTCAAAAATACTCTCATGTGGACAGGCATGAATTCTATGACTGTTAAGTACTCTAAAGAGGATTTGACATAGAAAAGTTTTGCCACTATGATGATAATGACCCAAAATTTATTACCATAATTGTCTGGGTGGGGAATCAAATGATTACAAACTAGACCTGTGTCTCAGAATAGCAGAGTGGTTAAGCTGTGAGTCTGAAGTTAAGCAAAACTGCATATAGACCCAGTCCTGTCACAAACTTTCAACATTTGTTCCACACCCTACTGGCTCTTCTGGTAGGAATCACAGAAGTCAGCCTCAGATTTTCAGGAATCTTTAAATATTCTCCAATAAGGATTGTCAGACTATTTATATATATTTTTGCCGGTGGATTTGGTCAAATTATTTAATCTTTCTGAGTCTTAATACTATATTAACAGAAGAGAGATGATAAACTTTCCTCAGAAAGCTATTTTAAGAATTAAATGAAAGTATGTCTGTGTAATTCTTAGCAACACACCTAACACACAAGGTACACTCATACGCTAGCCAATAGTGTACAGCCAAGCATTGTGTGTGTATTTGATAAGCATGGATTCTGAGAGAGAACTCCATGTCACAACAATTAAAGAAAATACCATCACCAGATGGTCAATATCAAAATCAGATTGATGATATTCTTTACAGCCAAAGATGGAGAAGTTCTATACAGTCAGCAAAAACAAGACCAGGAGGTGACTGTGGCACATATATAATGAACTCCTTATTGCCAAATTCAGGCTTAAACTGAAGAAAGTATGGAAAACCACTAGACCATTCAGGTATGACCTAAATCAAATCCCTTACTTTGCCAACAAAGGTCAGTCTAGTCAAAGCTATGGTTTTTCCAGTAGTCGTGTATGGATGTGAGTGTTGGACCATAAAGAAAGCTGAGTGCCAAAGAATTAGTGCTTTTGAACTGTGGTGTCAGAGAAGACTCTTGAGAGTCCTTTGGACTGCAAGGAGATCCAACCAGTCCATCCTAAAGGAAATCAGTCCTGAATGTTCATTGGAAGGACTGCTGCTGAAGCTGAAACTCCAATACTTTGGCCACCTGATGCAAAGAATTGACTCACTGGAAAAGATCCTCATTGGAAAGATTGAAGGCACAAGGGGAAGGGGACGACATAGGATGAGATGGTTGGATGGCATCACTGACTTGATGGACATGAGTTTGAGTAAACTCCAGGAGTTGGAAATGGACAGGGAAGCATGGCATACTGGAGTCCATGGGTTGTAAAGAGTCGGACACAACTGAGTGACTGAACTGAACTAAACTGAACTGAACCACTGCACAGACAGAAATAGAAATGGTGAACCTTTGCCCAGCGTGTTAAATAATCACAGTTAGTGGTTAAGAAGACGAAGGAACTTGGCAACCATAGTCCTTAGTCATTTCAGCCCTTGGGGCATAAAGTTTAGAATGATCTGGGAACCAAAGGTCTGGAGTCTCCAAGTTATGTGACTTAAGGAAATCTCAGATTTTCAGAACCTCAGTTATTTTCTAAAATGTTCCTTCCTGGGTACACAAATAATATTCTATATATACTTGTTAAGAATAATGAATGAATATTGTATATAAAAATGCTGTTCAAATGTTATTTATTTGGTAGGTATTATAACCAGATATTCATAAGAATGAAAAGTATGATTAGTATAAACTTTATAGTTTACAATGAGTTTTTATATATATGGTCTCATGGCCTCTGCTAGACATTTTTCCTCCTTCAAGACACTGAGGGCATGATTTATTACATGGAACTACTGTGGGGTTATAATTACCCTTTGTCTGAGCTGATTTAATATTTCTCAAGAGATCCTTCGCTGACTCAGCACTGTCACTACTCACTTCCAACATTCTCCTCATTTCCCAGTGGTTTTTACTCCTGCTTCCAGATTGGCTAACTTAGCACAGGCTCTAAATTAGCAAACTTCACCCACATACTCTACAGGGAGTGCAATCTCAAACTCACTGCTGCTCTATAGCTTCCAAAATTTTGACTAAAGGAAAATTTATGAAGTATTACAGAAGAATAGATAATCTATCTCTTCCTCTATGTATTTTTAATATTTTAATATGTTTAATATGTTTTAATATGCCTTAAGCCTGCTTGTCAGAGACTAGTGTATGAGTGTACCTTGTGTGTTAGGTGTGTTGCTAAGAATTACACAGACATACTTTCATTTAATTCTTAAAATAGCTTTCTGAGGAAAGTTTATCATCTCTCTTCTGTTAATATAGTATTAAGACTCAGAAAGATTAAATAATTTGACCAAATCCACCGGCAAAAATATAGTGGCCATTGGGGCAACTAACAGTAGGACATGACTGAAGACTGAGTATTAAGACTCAGAAAGATTAAATAATTTGACCAAATCCACCAGCAAAAATATAGTGGCCATGGGGCCACTAATAGTAGGACATGACTGAAGCGACTTAGCAGCAGCAGCAGCAGTATTTCCTAGTATGGATATACCATATTTTGTTTATCTGTTCATCAACATTACTAACACCATACTCCCCCTGGTTCCCTGGAAAATACGTTTTGCTGTATTTCCTTTAGTAATCATGACATCAGCCTATATTGAAGGACCTTCGGAAGAATGATGATGCATTATGTTCAGTGATATTGCTAAGGGTTTATTTCCTTAGAGAATGTCCTTTCTGACCTCAATATTATCAGCAGTTGCAATTTTCCATACAACTCATTTGTTCCGGTTTTGGATTGACTTTGCTTTATTTATTTATTATTATTATTTTCAGTTCAGTTCAGTTCAGTTGCTCAATTGTGTCCAACTCTTTATGACCCCATGAACCTCAGCACTCCAGGCCTCCCTGTCCTCACCAACTCCCGGAGTCCACCCAAACCCATGGCCATTGAGATGGTGATGCTATCCAACCATCTCATCCTCTGCTGTCCCCTTCTTCTGCCCTCAATCTTTCCCAGCATCAGGGTCTTTTCAAATGAGTTCAATCAGGTGGCCAAAAATATTGGGGTTTCAGCTTCAGCATCAGTCCTTCCAATGAATATTCAGGACTGATTTCCTTTAGGATGGACTGGTTGGATCTCCTTGCAGTCCAACACCACAGTTCAAAAGCATCAATTCTTCTTCACTCAGCTTTCTTTGAAGTGAAATTCATGTAACATAAAATTAACCATTTAAAAGTATACAATTGGTGGCATTTCATACATTCACAAAGTTGTGCAGCCATCTCTATCTAGTTCCAAAAAGTTTGCAACACTCCCAAAGGAGACCCCATACCCATTATGCAGACATTCCCTATTTCTTCCCCTCTTCAGCTCCTTGGCAATCTAATCTTCTTCCTGTCTCTATGGATTTAACTCTTCTGTATATTTCATATAAATGGACTCATACAATAATGTGACATTTTGCATCTGACTCTTTTCATTTAGCATTTTGAGATTCACCAAGATGTCACATGTATCCAGCACTTCATTTATTTTTATGGCTGAACAGTACTTCCTAGTCGGAAAAGGCAATGGCACCCCATTCCAGTACTCTTGCCTAGAAAGTCCCATGGACAGAGGAGGCTGCTAGGCTGCGGTCCATGGGGCCACTAATAGTAGGAAATGACTGAAGCGACTTAGCAGCAGCAGCAGCAGTATTTCCTAGTATGGATATACCATATTTTGTTTATCTGTTCATCCACTGATAGAAATTTTGGTTGTTTCTACTTGTTGGTTATTGTGACTACTACTGCCATGAATATTAAGTATCTGCTTTAATACCTCTTTTCAGTTATTTTTGTATGTACCTAAGAATTTCATTTCATATGGTAATTGTGTGTTTCACTTTTTGAGGAATTGCAAAACTACTAATTTTTTTTCACCTTGTATATGGACACTGTCTGCTGTTTATGTTGTTGCTATTGTTTAGTTGCCGAGTCATGTCTGACTCTTTTACAACT
Organism: Antilocapra americana; assembly: GCA_007570785.1. NCBI lineage: Eukaryota > Metazoa > Chordata > Mammalia > Artiodactyla > Antilocapridae > Antilocapra > Antilocapra americana. The sequence continues at coordinate 7,208,060 of ML663563.1, read as the reverse complement.
CCAGGGACTGTAGCCTGCCAGGCTCCTCTGTCCATGAGATTTCCCAGGCAAAAATACTGGATTAGATTGCCATTTCCTTCTCCAGGGGATCTTCCTGACCCAGAGATCAAACCCACTTCTCAATTGGCAGGCAGATTATTTACCACCGAGCCGGCAGGGAAGCCTGTTGGTTTGCTGACTTCCCATTGTTTCCCTCTTTAAAATGACAGCTAGGAAGTTCAGACTCAAATTTATGTCCCAATCATAGCAAGTGTTTAATGCTGTGTGGGGTATATTGATAAATAAATTGCATTGCTAATGCCATCTAAATTTTCTAACTTTATATTCATGTGCCTCATTTTTAAAATGATTTTTTATGGAGGAGATGGAAAGAGGGGCTTTATTACTTTGCCAGGCAAAGAGAGAACACAGTAGGCTAGTGCGTCAGGAACTGTGCCCGACTTCTTGCTGAGGAGGGAAGGTTTATATAGTCAAGCAGGAACATGTGATCAAGGCAGTAACAGTCTTATACTCTTTCTTCTGCAAAGTTGCCATAAAATGATTTTATTTTCTCTTCCTAAGATGATGTGAATCTTTTTAGCTGTCTTTGGATTTTGCGGGGAGTATCATACAATTCCCTGGAGAATCCAAAGGGTAGGTTCTATTAGTTTTCATCTTTTACGAATAAGAAAACTGACACTAGAAAAGTTTCTTGACTCAAGTCTAAAGAGCCAGATAGAGAACTGAAACCCATGGCCTCAGAATCCAAATTTCATGTTCTTTCCAGTACAGCACACAACCTCTTGAATACTTTTCTTAAATCATACAGTAATATGTGTGAAAATAAGCTTAGTTCCCACTTCTCACCAATACTAAAGAGAAAGGAGTCTGTAATGAGCTGAGGAAGAGGGCAAAAGCTTTTACGGTTAACCTATTCCTTGGTCCAATTGCTACCTGCAACAGTTGGAAAGAAAACTCAGAAATAAAAAACACTTATTATTTCATTTAACTTCTTAGCAGGTCAAAGAAGTAACACAATATTATGATGATGTTATCACTTCTCTTAAAGTGCCTCAAGGATGTCTTTGACCTACAAAGTTCCTGATGTTTTTCTTTTTAATTGCTCAACTTATATTCAACACTAACAGTGCTTCTAAGAAAGAAGCCAGAATAAACAGACTGAAAACACAACATGGTATTGAGAAATGTTAGGTAAAATTCTTATTCTACGTTATTATGAGAATTAGCCAAGAAAGTTTCATAGAAAGAGCATCTGTTTTAATTTGCTATATATAACTCAAACAGGTGATGAATGCTCATACAACTCAAGTAAACAACATACATATGATTGATAATTATAATCTACCCTGTGCAAAAAGATGAATTGCTAAATCATGTACAAGGAGTCATGGAGGGTATTTCACATTAATATGCAGTAGACACAGGTCTCAACATGAGAAGATTTGAGTTCTATTCCAGTTCTGCAGTTAATTAATTGTAGTAATATTCTATATCTTCATATTATCTCATAATCAAGAAAGCCTTTTCATGATCTCATTTGATCTTTCTGCCAACCCTAATAGGCAAGCATTATTATCCTATTTCTATGGATGCAAAAACTAAGGCTCAAGAAAGTTTGATAATTTCTGCTTAAAGAGAGTTTACTAGCTGATACCCAAAATCATTCCTAGATTGTCTCACCCTAAGTTCACTGTTTCTTCCAGTGCACCACAATGCCTCACATGAATAGACTGTACTTCACAGAGGAAGTAATTTAACCTTTTTTCATTTAATTTCTTCATCTGTAAAATGAACTAAGAATACTTGACCATTAAGATCTCTTAGAAGTTCCAAACTTTCTGAAAGTACTTTCATATAGTACTTCTTATTGTGTCTTTACGTTAGACTTATTTATATACTTGGTTTATTTCTCCCTCTATGTTCTTTGAGATAAGGATCTGTGTCTGAATGAAATTTCCATCCTTCCAAGGGCCTGCCTTATTAAGTGATACCACATGTCACAAAATAGTATTAGAAAGACTATGAAGTGGCACACAAAGAAGAAATACATTAGAGATAAGACTCCTATAGAAGTAGCTAAAAATAGGAGAGAAGTGTGAGTCTACAAATTCAGCATGAAGTTAAGAAATATACCTGCAAAGGGGTGCATGACCCAGGCTACTCTAGAGATTTGGTTTCCTTAAGCAGCAAAAGGTATCTTAACACCAAAGTTTTCTGCCACATATTGTATGAACAATGGTATAAAGAGACCTGAACAGCTCAGTTTATGATTATTCAGTTTTTCTACTAAATCGTTACCTTGTGTTATATTGGTTGTGATACGAGAACTTCATAGGAGACAGGCACAGAAAATCATCAAGTCTGTACTTTATAATACTTTCAGACTTTTGGCTATGTATCCTTTGACATTTCTTATCCATTCTTCCCAGAAGTTTAAGCCTGGACAGAATGGGTAGCACTTCTCCTCCTTCTTCCAGAGGGATAAGACTACTTTTGATTTTTGTCAATGGGATGGAAAGCTTTGTCTCCCATCACTCATGACAGAAACTTGCTCCTGGCTTCTGCTTGCCTCTAAATAAGAAATCTGCTCACCCAAAAAAGAAGAACATTTCTGAATGGTATGTGTTCTTTCACTGTGCATTTGGCCCCTGAAGAAAAGATCCACAGCGATGTTCACTGGGTTCCCCTCTCTGCTGTCAGGCTTGAAACTTCTGTCCAGATAAAGCTGGGCATCAGGCTCACCTCATTCTTCCCTCCTTTCTCAGTAATCAGTGTCCTTCATTGCCTAATATACAATGTCTTGAAACTGTTTCAGTTTATTTTCAGTTGTTTCTGGTCAGAGGATAAATCTTATCTCTGTTACTCCATTTTGAAGAGAAAGAGAACTCCTAGTGCATGGGGGTTTAATATGCTAATCTCTCTACATTTTTTACATGTTTGAAATTCTCCAAAATAAAAAGAATATTTTAAAAAGGTAAAGACCTCAGGCCTGGTAGTAAGAGGGTTGAAGGAAAAAAGTATTGCAAAATGGGAATTTTATTTAATTGTATTATCCATAAAGATGGAAAGATTACCTCCTTTGATCTCCCAAGAATTTTTCATTAAAGTATACATAATTAATTTTTTTGTTTTCATATATGAAAGGAATTATATTGTGAACATCTATGCCCATATTCAGAGAAGGCAATGGCAACCCACTCCAGTACTCTTGCCTGGAAAATCCCATGGACAGAGGAGCCTGGTAGGCTGCAGTCCATGGGGTCGCTAATAGTTGGACATGACTAAGCGACTTCACTTTCACTTTTCACTTTCCTGCATTGGAGAAGGAAATGGCAACCCATTCCAGTATTCTTGCCTGGAGAATCCCAAGGACGGGGGAGCCTAGTGGGCTGCTGTCTGTGGGGTCACACAGAGTTGGACACAACTGAAGCGACTTAGCAGCAGCAGCAGCAGCCTGCCCATATTACCTCCTTCAAATATCCATTTTGTTGTCTGAATTTGGTATTTAGCATTCTCATGCATCTTCCCTTTCTTCTTGCTCTCTCTCTCTGTTTCTCTCTTTGTCTTTCTCTATATACATATAATATATATACAATATATATATCATAATATCTATAAAATGTGTTTAAGCTATTTTAAAATTTTATATATGTATAAAATGTTTTCTTCTGAACTTACATTTTTATTGAGGTTTAGTTGATTTACAATGTTACGTTAATTTCTGCTGTACAGAAAAGTGATTCAGTTATATATATATATATTCTTTTTCATTATGATTTATCACAGGGTATTGAATATAGTTCCCTGTGCTATATAGTAAGACCTTGTTCTTTATCCATTTTATATATAAAAGTTGCATCTACTAACCCCAAACTCCCTTCTAGCCCTCCCCCACCTCTCCTTCCCCTTGGCAACCACAAGTCCGTTCTCCATGTCTGTGAGTCTGTTTCTGTTGCATAGATAGGTTCATTTGTGTGGTATTTTAAATTCCACATATAAGTGACACCATTTGCTATTTGTCTTTCTCATTCTGACTTACTTCACTTAGTATGATAATTTCCAAGTTGATCTATGTAGCTGCAAATGGCATTATTGATTCTTTTTTATGACTTAAGTAGTATTGCATTCCATACAGGTACCACAGCTTCTCTATCCATTCATCTGTCCATGAACATTTAGGTTGCTTCCATGTCTTAGCTATTGTGAATAATGCTGCTATGAACATAGGAGTGCATGTATCTTTTTGAATTATAGTTTTGTCCAGATACATGCCCAGGAGTGGGATTGCAGGATCATATGTCAACTCTAGTTTCAGTAATTCTGAGGAATCTCCATGCTGTTTGCCATAGTGACTGCATCAGCTTATATTCCCACCAACAGTGTTTGAGGGTTCCCTTTTCTCCACACTCTCTCCAGCATTTGTTATTTGTAGACTTTTTAATGATGGCCGTTTGAGATGGTGTGAGGTGTTACCTCATTGCTGTTTTCATTTGCATTTCTCTAATAATTGTCAGAGAATTATTATTTCTCAAATTACTTCTCTAATAATTAACCACATTAAGTATCTTTTCATGTGCCTCTTGGCCATATGTGTGTCTCTTTGGAGAAATGTCTGTTGAGGTTTTCTGCTCATTTTTTGACTGGGGTTTTTATTGTGTTTTATGAACTATTTGTATATTTTTGGAAATTAAGCCTTTGTTGGTTGCATCATTTGCAGATAATTTCTCCCAGACCCATAGGTTATCTTTTCGTTTGTTTATAGTTTCCTTTGCTGTATGAAAGCTTGTAAGTTTTGTTATTTTGTTTATTTTTGCTTTTGTTGCTATTGCCTTTGGATACTGACCGAAGAAAATATTGCTACATTTTATGTCAGAGAATTTTTGCCTATGCTTTCTTCTAGGAGTTTTATGTTGCTATATCTTATAAAGTCTTTAAGCCACTTTGAGTTTACTTTTGTGTGTGGTATGAGGATGTGTTCTAACTCCATTGATTTACATGTGGCTGTACAACTTTCCCATCATCTCTTGCTGAAGAGACTGTCTTTTTTCCCTTGTATATTCTCTGCAACTTATCTTCTTGATCAATACCTTATTTGTGCAGTTCAGATGTATATAGCTCCAATTCAGTCATTTTCACTACATCAATTCAGTGAATGGCATGCCTACTTTTTAGGTGCTAAAAGTAAATATCTTGTAATCTCTAGTTAAGACTGCAGGGTTTGTTCATTGACTTGTTCAACAAATATTAATTGAGTGCTTATTATAGGCCAAACATTGTTCAAGGGGATGGAGATACTACAACGAACAAAATAATATTGTGGACCTTACATTTTAGCTCAAGAAGATAGACGTTAACAGATAACATGTAATGTGTCAGTTAATGAGTGGTGCTAAGAAGAAAAGCAAAGCAAGGTAAATGGGACAGGGAGTAAAGGTGATAGGTGGGTGACACTATCTCATGTGGGTGGTTAGGAAGATCTTTCCAATAAAGGGCCATTTGTGTAAGCATCTGAAGAGAATCAGTTCAGCTCAGTTCAGTTCAGTCGCTCAGTCATGTCTGAGTCTTTGCAACCCCATGAATCGCAGCATGCCACGCCTCCCTGTCCAACTCCTGTAATCCACCCAAACCCATGTTCATTGAGTCGGTGATGCCATGCAACCATCTTATCCTTTGTCAGCCCCTTCTCCTCCTGCCCTCAATCTTTTCCAGCATCAGGGTCTTTTCCAGTGAGTCATCTCTCTGCATCAGGTGGCCAAAGTATTTGGAGTTTCAGCTTCAACATCAGTTCCTTCCAATGAACACCCAGGACTGATCTCCTTTAGGATGGACTGGTTGGATCTCCTTGTAGTCCAAGAGACTCTCAAGAGTCTTCTCCAACATCACAGTTCAAAAGCATCAATTCTTTGGCACTCAGCTTTCTTTATAGTCCAGCTCTCACACATACATGACCACTGGAAAAACCATAGCCTTGACTAGATGGACCTTTGTGGCAAAGTAATGTCTTTGCTTTTTAATATGCTGTCTAGGTGGGTCATAACTTTCCTTCCAAGGAGTAAGTGTCTTTTAATATCATGGCTGCAGTCACCATCTGCAGTGATTTTGGAGCCCAGAAAAATAAAGTCAGCCACTGTTTCTACTGTTTCCCCATCATTTGCCATGAACTGATCAGATGCCATGATTTTAGTTTTCTGAATGTTGAGGTTTAAGCCAACTTTTTCACTCTCTTCTTTCACTTTCATCAAGAGGCTCTTTAGTTCTTCACTTTCTGACATAAGGGTGGTGTCATCTGCGTATCTGAGGTTATTGATATTTCCTCCGTCAATCTTGATTCTAGCTTGTGCTTCCTCCAGCCCAGCATTTCTCATGATGTACTCTGCATAGAAGTTAAATAAGTAGGGTGACAATATACAGCCTTGACATGCTCCTTTTTCTATTTGGATCCATTCTGTTGTTCCATGTCCAGTTCTAACTATTGCATCCTGATCTGCATACAGGTTTTTCAAGAGGCAGGTCAGGTGGTCTGGTATTCCCATCTCTTTCACAGTTTTCCACAGTTTATTGTGATCCACACAGTCAAAGGCTTTGGCATAGTCAATAAAACAGAAATAGATGTTTTCCTGAAACTCTCTCGCTTTTTCAATGATCCAGCAGATGTTGACAATTTGATTTCTGGTTCTTCTGCCTTTTCTAAAACCTGCTTGAACATCTGGAAGTTCACAGTTCACATATTGCTGAATCCTGGCTTGGAGATTTTTGCACATTACTTTACTAGCATGTGAGATGAGTGCAATTGTGCAGTAGTTTGAGCATTCTTTGGCATTGCCTTTCTTTGGGATTGGAATGAAAACTGACCCTTTCCAGTCCCATGGCCACTGCTGAGTTTTCTAAGTTTGCTGGCATATTGAGTGCAGCAGTTTCACAGCATCTCTTTCAGGATTTGAAATAGCTCAATGGGAATTCCATCACCTCCACTAGTTTTATTTGTAGTGATGCTTACTAAAGCCCACTTGACTTCACATTCCAGGATGTCTGGCTCTAGGTGAGTGATCATACCATCGTGATTATCTGGGTCGTGAAGATCTTTTTTGTACAGTTCTTCTGTGTATTCTTGCCACCTCTTCCTAATATCTTCTGCTTCTGTTAGGTCCATACCATTTCTGTCCTTTATTGAGCCCATCCTTGCATGAAATGTTCCCTTGGTATTGCAAATTTTCTTGAAGAGATCTCTAGTCTTTCCCATTCTGTTGTTTTCCTCTATTTCTTTGCATTGATCACTGAGAGGCTTTCTTATCTCTCCTTGCTATTCTTTGGAACTCTGCATTCAAATGGGTGTATCTTTCCTTTTCTCCTTTGCTTTTTGCTTCTCTTCTTTTCACAGCTATTGTAAGGCCTCCTCAGACAGCCATTTTGCTTTTTTGCATTTCTTTTTCTTGGGGATAGTCTTGATTTCTGTTTCCTGCACAATGTCACAAACCTCCACCCATAGTTCATCAGGCACTTTGTCTATCAGATCTAGTCCCTTAAATCTATTTCCCACTTCCACTGTATAGTCATAAGGGATTTGATTTATGTCTTTCCTGAATGGTCTAGTGGTTTTCTCCACTTTCTTCAATTTCAGTCTGAATTTGGCAATAAGGAGTTCATGATCTGAGCCACAGGCAGCTCCCAGTCTTGTTTTTGCTGACTGTATAGAGCTTCTCCATCTTTGGCTGCAAAGAATATAATCAGTCTGATTTCGGTGTCGACTATCTGGTGATGTCCACGTGTAGAGTCTTCTCTTGTGTTGTTGGAAGAGAGTGTTTCCTATGACCAGTGCGTTCTCTTGGGAGAACTCATTAGCCTTTGCCCTGCTTCATTCTGTACTCCAAGGCCAAATTTGCCTGTTACTCCAAGTGTCTCTTGGCTTCCTACTTTTGCATTCCAGTCCCCTATAATGAAAAGGACATCTTTTTTGAGTGTTAGTTCTAGAAGGTCTTGTAGGTCTTCACAGGACTGTTCAACTTAAGCTTCTTTGGAGTTACTGGTTGGGGCATAGACTTGGATTGCCATGATATTGAATGGTTTGCCTTGGAAATGAACAGAGATCATTCTGTTGTATTTGAGATTGCATCCAAGTACTGCATTTCAGACTCTTTTGTTGACCATCATGGCAACTCCATTTCTTCTACTAAATTCCTACCCACAGTAGTAGATATAATGGTCATCTGAGTTAAATTCACCCATTCCAGTCCCTCTTAGTTCGCTGATTCCCAGAATGTCAATATTCACTCTTGTCATCTCCTGTTTGACCACTTCCAATTTGCCTTGATTCACAGACCTAACATTCCAGGTTCCTATGCAATATTGCTCTTTACAGCATTGAAACTTGCTTCTATCACCAGTCCCATCCACAACTGGGTGTTGTTTTTGTTTTGGCTCCATCCCTTCATTCTTTCTGGAGTTATTTCTCCACTGATCTCCAGTAGCAATTGGGCACCTACCGACCTGGGGAGTTCATCTTTCAGTGTCCTATCTTTTTGCCTTTTCATACTGTTCATGGGGTTCTCAAGGTAAGAATACTGAAGTGGTTTGCCATTCCCTTCTCCAATGGACCACATTCTGTCAGACCTCTCCACCACGACCCGTCTGTCTTGGGTGGCTCCACACGGCATGGCTTAGTTTCATTGAGTTAAACAAGGCTGTGGTCCATGTGATCAGGTTGGCTAGTTGTCTGTGATTGTGGTTTCTGTCTGTCTGCCCTCTGATGCCCTCTCTCAGTGCCTGCCGTCTTACTTGGTTTTCTCTTACCTTGGATGTAGGGTATCTCTTCTGAAGAGAATGGCAAGGGCAAAAACCAGAGTGGGAATATGCAGGGTGGTATACTGCTTTCACAGAAAGGCTGGTGAACAGAGGGGAGGTTTTGAGGGATGGAGCAACATAATCTAGTTTACATTTAAGACCTGTTGTGTTTAGAAAAGGTTTTAGGAGGGGAAAGAAAAAGAGATAAGTTAGGAGGCTATAGCAAAAATTCAGGTGAAAAAGATTATGGTTTGGAACAGAGCAGTAGTGGGAGGAAGTAAGAAGCATTTGGATTCTGAATATATTTTAAGGGTAGAGCTAAGCAGGATTTACTTTCAAGTTGGATGTTGGATCTGAGAGAAAGGAATCAAGAGTGACTCTAAGTTTTAGGGTTAAAGTATCCAGAAGAAAGGAGTTCTTTCTGGATACAAAGGAGATGTAGCTACCTGGAGATATAAAAAGTTTCAGGGAGAGTCAAGAGATTCATTTGGATATGTTATGTTTCAGTTCACACGCTCTGTCATGTTTGACTCTTTCTGACCCCATGGACTGCAACACACCAGGATTCCCTGTCCATCACCAACTCCCAGAGCTTGCTCAAACTCATGTCCATCGAGTCAGTGATGCTATCCAACTATCTCATCCTCTATCATCCCCTCTCCTCCTGCTTTCAATCTTTCCCATCATCAGGGTCTTTTCCAGTGAGTTAGTTCTTACCATCAGGTGGCCAAAGTATTGGAGTTTCAGCTTCAGCATCAGTCCTTCCAGTAAATATTCAGGATTGATTTCCTTTAGGATTGAATAGTTTGATCTCCTTGCTGTCCAAGGGGCTCTCAAGAGTCTTCTCCAGCACCACAGTTCAAAAGCATCAATTCTTTGGTGCTCAGCTTTCTTTATGGTCTAACTCTCACAACCATACATGACTACTGGAAAAGCCATAGCTTTAACTAGACGGACCTTTATTGGCAAAGTTACGTCTCTGCTTTTTAATATGCTGTGTAGGTTTGTCATAGCTTTTCTTCCAAAGAGCAAGCGTCTTTTAATTTCATGGCTGCAGTCACCATCTGCAGTGATTTTGGAGCCCAAGTAAATAAACTCTGTCATTGTTTCCATTGTTTTCCTGTCTATTTGCCCGTGAAGTGATGGGACTGGATGCCATGATCTTAGTTTTCTGAATGTTGAGTTTTAAGCCACCTGTTTCACTCTCCTCTTTCACTTTCATCAAGAGGCTCTTTAGTTCCTCTTTGCTTTCTGCCAGAAGGGTGGTGTCATGTGCATATCTTAGGTTATTAATATTTCTCTCGGCAATATTGATTCCAGGTTATGCTTCATCTAGCCCGGCATTTCTCATAATGTACTCTGCATAGAAGTTAAATTAGCATGGTAACAATATACAGCCTTGACAGACTCCTTTCCCAATTTGGAACCAGTCTGTTGTCCATATCCAGTTCTAACTGTGGCTTCTTGACCTGCATACAGATTTCTCAGGAGTCAAGTAACATGGTCTGGTATTCCCATCTCTTTAAGAAAATTTCCCACAGTTTGTTATGATCAACACTGTCAAAGGCTTTAGCATAGTCAATGAAACAGTAGTAGATATTTTTCTGGAATTCCCCTGCTTTTTCTACAATCCAGTGGATGTTGGCAATTTGATCTCTGGTTCCTTGGCCTTTTCTAAATCCATCTTGAACATGTGGAAGTTTTCAGTTCACATACTGTTGATGCCTAGCTTGGAGAATTTTGAGTATTACTCTACTAGCTTGTGAGATGAGTGCAATTGTGTGGTAGTTTGAACATTTTTTGGCATTGCCTTTCTTTGGGATTGGAGTTAAAACTGACCTTTTTCAGTCCTGTGACCTCTGCTGAGTTTTCCAGATTTGCTGGCATGTTGAGTGCAGCACTTTCACAGCATCATCTTAGGATTTGAAATAGCTCAGCTAGAATTATATCACCTCCACTAGCTTTGTTTATAGTGATACTTCCTAAGGGCCACTTGATTTTGCAGTCCAGGATGTTTGACTCTAGGTGAGTGATCACACAGTCGTGATTATCCAGGCCATTAAGATATTTTTTATATGGTTGTTGTCTGTATTCTTGCCTCCTCTTCTTAATATCTTCTGCTTCTGTTAGATCCATACCATTTCTGTCCTTTATTGTGCCCATCTTTGCATGGAATGTTCCCTTGGTATCTCTAATTTTCTTGAAGAGATCTCTAATCTTTCCCATTTTATTGTTTTCCTCTATTTATGTGCATTGATTGCTAAGGAAGGCTTTCTTATTTCTCCTTGCTATTCTTTGGAATTCTGCATTCAGATGGGTATATCTTTCCTTTTCCTTTTGCCCTTAGCTTCTCTTCTTTTCTCAGCTATCTGTAAGGCCTCCTAAGACAACCATTTTGCCTTTTTGCGTTTCTTTTTCTTGGGGATGTTTTCAATCACCGCCTCCTGTAGAATGTTATGAACCTCTGTAACATATTATGTTTGGGACTTCCAAATAGAAGAGTATAATAAGCAGATGTATTACAGGAGTCTGGGCTAAAGTTGTACATATAAGTATCAGCAACATATGGATGGAATTCACAGCTGCAGAAAATAACTACGCAGAAAAGAGAGAAGATGAGAGAACTGAGCCCTGAAGTATTCCAGCATTTAGGGAAAGAGAAGATAACATGAAACCAACATAGAGGAGACTGAAACAGGCTCGTGGTATATGAGACAGAGAAAAACTTAAGAAGGTGATGTCTGGGAAGGTGCTAAACCACATTTCTGAAAATTCTCCTCATCTACTCTCCCTGTGGATAATAGGCTCTTCCAATGAAGGCCTAAAGTTGATTATTCCCCAGAAGTTAAGGAACTTAATATATGCCTTTAAATTAAAAGCTAATAAGTGTTTATAACATTTCATACAGTAGTGGGATTATGAATAATATAATATTAATTTTGTTTTACTCACTTTAAATGCTCAACTGCATCTTTTCAGAAAAATAAACTTCATAAAAGAATCTGAGGTAGTGTCCCAAATCATCTTTCTCTTCTTCGTTCATATGAATGTGCCCTTCTTAGCATTTTGAATTTCTTGTGTAAAAGTCCAAGTGGTGCATTTTTCCTAAAAGAAAGAAGTAATCGATGGCTAATGTCTGAATTATTTAAACTTCATATAAAAGATTAACTGTTTTTATTTAAACAAGATGTATTATTGTTATTAAAGCCTGTAGTACCCATGGGTTTTGGATGGGGTCTGAGCTACAAAACTCACATTCAGTAACTGGAAAATTCTTTCTAGTTTAGCTCAAGTGGTTCTTTAATTACTTACCTAAACTTTTTGGTTTCAGTTTGGTGTTGTAGAACTCTTTTAAAAAGCCTTTAGCTCTTACAGGCGCTGCACCTCTACTTCTATTTGAAATGCAGCATGAGTATCTCAATCATTATAAAAGCCACCAGACATGTACTTTAATGAAGACAAATGTGCAAATAAGATTTGTGTTATTCTTGAATGTGGGCCAGCATGACAGATTTTCAAAAATTTAAAAGCTGAGAGGGATCTTAGAAAGTATGTAGGCAAATCCTATTGTTTTTAAGTTAAGAAAGTAAAGCTTAAAAGGTTATATTATTTGTCCAAGGTGCCTCAGCTAGTTAGTGAGAAAATGAAGGTTAGAACCCAGGCATCCTGACTTCAGACCAGCTCTCTATACTGTGTAGCTGTATTTTAAGGGGTGGGGGGAAATAACAGGAAGAAGAAGCTCATCTAATTGAACCTGATTAAGGATCTTTGGCCATTTTTCTTATTTTGTATCAGTACTGCTTTGGCACTTCCATGATCTCACTGAACAACCATATTGAATAGCAAAAGCAAGTTATCATCATTCTCATTTTATATAGGTGATGAAATTGAGGCATAGAGTTTCATTTACTTCTCCAAGATCCCAAAGCTAGAAAATGTAATAGAACCTAGGTCTTCTGAATTTATTTACTTTTTATTTCTATAGTATAATTAATCATATCAGAAGAATCATTTAAATGATCTCAGAATATAATCTCAGCAAAAAAGGAAAAAGATAAAACAACCCTTTTGTGTTGCATACCAGTTGGAAGACAAGGGGGACAGGGTGATGATGGAAAATGTAGTGGCTGAAAAAATAGTAACAACTAACCGTGTTGCCATAGTAGCAAAACGGAGCAATTAGAAGCATTGATGCAAATGTCTTTAAACCAAAAGAATCAAATTCTATGAAAGGCGTAATTTTTGGTCAGTCCTTACATTGTTTCAAAATACCTACTGCACAGAGGCAAAGATGAGTAGATTTAAATTAACTTCAATTTCTGGGTGAACAAAAATGGGAATTTTTGTTCATTAAAAACAGAATGCGATTCAGTGTTATGACATGGCTGCCAAAAAAGCTATTGTAATCCTATATGACAGTGAAAAAAGGATGTATGGAGTAAGCTGTGTGGGTTATACTAAAATTGGATCGCCATATTAATCATAGCGCCAGATTTTAGAAAGGACACTAACCACCTAAAATTTGCGTGAGAGGATGACCAGAATGAAAGTCTGGGAACTATTTGAGCCACTGAGGAACTTTTGAGGAACTAGAGCATTAATCTGAAAATAAGAATTAAAGGGTCCTTAAATTTATTCCTTCATTCAACAAAAACTGATTGAATACCTACGATATGTCAGGATAGGGCCTTTTAGGTGACTTCAAGACTTTGGCCGGTTTCTACATGAGTTGGGGAGCCACGTGGAGGATTTTTTTTTAATTGGAATATAAGTGCTTTACAGTGTTGTGTTAGTTTCTGCTGTACAACGTCGTGAACCAGCTATATGTATACATATATCGCCTTCCTCTTCAGCCTCCCTCCCACCCTTCCATTCCGCCACTCTAGGTTATCAGAGCACAGAACTGAGCTTAGATAGAAGAGTGACTGTATCTCATGTGTTTCTGAGGCATATTTCTGGGAGTTCTATTGTGAGTAGGCTGTTGGAGGTGGGGCCAGGGTGGAGGCATGGAGGCAAATCAGGTTATTGAAATTATCAGGCAAGAGTTGATGTTTGGACCAGGGTGGTGGCAGTGCAGGAAAAGAGAAGTGATTGGATTTTGGGTATGTTTTGAATTGAAGATATATTTCATATACATGAAGTTGGGTTTGTTTTTTTTTTTAGGTTAAACTTAATTTAAACCCCTCTGTCTCCAGATGATAGCACCAGGGTCCTTGGATGGTGCTGGAAGGGGAAATGGGAACAGGAGGAGGGAACGTGCCAGTTGGCAGATGTTTCAGTGGCAAGAGAGGAAGTGAGTGGGGGGTGGGCTGAGCTGGAACATGTGTCTCTCCCTCTCCCTCTAATGTCATAGCATTTTGACACTGTGTCACAGAGGGAGACAACATTCTGTCAGAAATATTATAGAATTTCTAAAAGTTCATGAAATTAGCAACATAAATTGCAAAGCATAAAACTGCTGTTTTATTTGTTCTGCAGTAGTATACAAACAATACATTTTTACAAAAATAAAAGGAGATCAAAGAAAGACTATAACCCACCACTTTCTTAAAGAGTCACTTGGGGTTACTACTAGCAAGTTATCTGCATGACCATTACCACCCCCCATGCCCATTCATCCCACAATCATTTTATGCACTCAACAACTATGAAACACAAGAAGTAACTAATACAGAAATTCCCTGGATGTCCAATGGTTAGGACTTGGTGCTGTGACTGTCCTGGCCCAAGTTCAGGCCCTGGTTGGGGAACTAATATCCCATAAGTCTCAAAGGATGTGACCCCCAAAAAAGGTAACTAATAGAAAAATGAACAGCAAGGATAATATAGACAAATATTTCTACCTTGAAATGGTCTGATGTAAAATTAATTGACTCACAGGACATGAAGACCATACCTATCCCACTGGAAGAAGAAGAATTGAAATGTGAGCTGGAGGCTAGTCTAACATAAAAACAAAGGAGGATTCTAGTAAAAGTATCATAAAAATTGATTTTTTTTTATTGAAGTGTAGTTGATTTACAATGTTGTGTTAGTTTCCGGTATAAGCAAAGTGATTGTTTTATATTTAACTATATATATACTCCTTGTGCTATATGGTAGGACCTTGTTGTTTATCTATTTCATTTATAATAATTTGTATCTGCTAATCCTCTTGTGGCCATCTGTATGTATTCTTTGGGGAAATATCTATTTAGGTCTTCTGCACATTTTTTTGCCTAGGTTGTTTGTTTTTTGTGTGTATGAGCTGTTTTCATATTTTGGAAATTAACCCCTTATTGGTTCTAGCATTTGCAAATTTTTTTTTCCAGTCTGTAACTTGTCTTTTTGTTTATTTATGGTTTCCTTTGCAAAAGCTAATAAATTTGTTTATGTCCCATTTGTGTGTTTTTGCTTTTATTTCTATTGCCTTGGGAAACTGACCCAAGAAAACATTGCTGCAGTTTTATGTCAGAGAATATTTTGTCTATGTTATCCCTTGGAGTTCAATGGTGTCATTCTTATGTTTAAATTTTTAAGCCATTCTGAGTTTATTTTTGTGTATGGTGTGAGGGAATGTTCTAACTGATTTACTGTTATCCAACTTTTCCAACATTATTGCTAAATAGACTGTCATTTCTCCACTGTATATTCTTGCCTCCTTTGTCAAAGGTTAATTGACTATAGGTGTGTGGGTTAATTTTTGGATTCTCTATTCTGTGCCATTGATCCATATGTCTATATTTGTGCCAATACCATGCTGATTTGACTGCTGTAGTATCTGAAGTCTGGGAAGGTTTATTCCTCCAGTTTTGTTCTTTTTCCTTAGGATTCATTTGGCAGTTCTGGGTCTTTTATAGTTCTATATAAATATTAGGATTATTTGTTCTAGTTCTGTGAAAAATGTCATGGATAATTTGATAGAGATCACCTACTTTGGGTAGTATAGCCATTTTAACAATATTAATTCTTCCAATCTAAGTGCATGAGATTGTTATCCATTTAAATCATCCTAAATTTCTCCTATCAATGTTTTATAGTTCTCAGCATATAATCCTTTCCCTTCCTTGGTCATGTTTTTTCCTAAGTATATTGTTTTATGCAATTTTAAAAGAGATTGCTTTCGTATAAATGAACCTATTTACAAAACAGAAATAAAGTCACAGATGTAGAAAACAAATTTATGGTTACCAAGGAGGAAAGGGAAGTGAGAGGGATAAATTGGGAGATTGGGATTGACATATACACACTACTATATATAAAATAGATTACTAATAAGAACCTACTATATAGCACAGGGAACTCTATTCAATACTCTATAGTGACCTATATGGGAGTAGAATATAAAAAAGAGTAGATGTATGTATAACTGATTCACTTTGCTATACAGAAGAAACTAACGCAACATTGTAAATTACCTATACTCCAAAAAATATTAATTTTAAAAATTAAAAGGGATTGTTTTTCTTTTACTTTCCCCTGCTGATATTTCATTGTTATGTAAAGAAACGCAAATAATTTCTATGTGTTAAACTTGTATCCTACCTTGATGTAGAATACAAGTAGTTTTTGTACAGACTCTTTAGGATTTTCTATATGCAGTATCATGTCATCTGCATATAATGACAAATTTACCTCTTCTCTTTCAATTTGGATACTTTTTATTTCTGTTCCTTGTTTGGTTACTATGGCTAGGATTCCCAATCCTCTGATGAATAGAAGCAGTGAGAGTGGGCCTTCTTGTCTTGTTCCAGATTTAGTGGGAAGGTTTTCAGCTTTTTACCATTGAGTATTATATTGGCTGTGGGTTTGTCATAAATGGCTTTTATCATGTTGAGATATGTTCCCTCTGTACTTACTTTGGGAAGAAATTTTATTTTGAATGGATATTCAATTTTATCAAATGTTTTCTCTGCATCTACTGAGATGATCATGTGGTTTTTGTCTTTTGTTGATTTCATGGTCTTTTTGACAGTGTCTTTGTCTAGCTTTGGTATCATGATCATGGTGGCTTCATAAAATGACTTTGGGAATACTCCCTCCTCTTCAATCTTTTGGAAGAATTTGAGAAGGTTTGGTATAAGTTCTTTGTATATTTGGTAGAATTCTCCAATAAAGCCATCTGGTCCTGGACTTTTGTTTGCAAGAAGTTTTTTTTCTTTTTTTTTTTTAATAATGGGTGAGTGTTTGACACCTTCCAAGTATTCTTAGTAATTGATAGAAATAATTTGATATTGTAATATAATTGAGTTTATGATTCAATCAGTAATTTTAAGTTAAGCCTTATCACTGATACATGTTTCTTTTTTGTTTGTTTGTTTGTATTTTAACACATGTTTCTATATAATCAAAATTATGTTGTTAATGTAAGAGATAGTTTATTGATTCTGTATGTGTCTTCTATGTGCCAGGCAATGTATAAGGGGTTTAATGCTGGATAAGACTAACTGTACCCTATCCTCAAGTAATTTATATTTTTGTCCAGTAGTTCTTAAATGTTAATGTACTTGAAAATCACCTAGAGAATTTGTTTAAAATGCAGATGGCCAGCTCCTTCCAATCCTGCCCCTGTAGAAATGCTGATTTGGTAGTTTAGAGTGAATCCCAAGAATCCATCTCCATTTTAAACAAGCTTCCCAGTCAATTCTAATGCAGGAGGTATATAGACATCCTGGAATGTGACAGGGAATGAGGAGAAACAGGATAAGTCTCTGTCAGCCTCTCGAGGGCAACAACTGGTCAGTATGACTACTTACAAACAAGCGGGTGTCCTTTGGTGAGAAAGATTATTCTTAGTGAGTAGGAAATGTGGCCTTCACTAGTGGCTCAGTGGTAAAGAATTTGCCTGCCAATGCAGGAGACACAGAAATTGTGGGTTCAATCCCTGGCAGTATTCTTGCCTGGAAATTTCCATGGACAGAGGAGCCTGGCAGACTGCAGTCCGGTGGGGTGCAGAGAGTCAGACATGACTGAGCAGACACACACATACACACACACGCATACACACAGGAACTCTTGGATGAGTCTTCAAAAAGGATAACTTCCAATTCCCAGACTACAATTTTTCAAAACATCTGACCATGTGGGAAGCATTTGCCATCAAACACACACTGGACCAATCAGTCAGTTTGCCAGTTACTCCCAACTGCACCGTCTACCTTGACCTGCCACATCCACTGCCTGCAGAGGGATATACAGTTAACCGGCTCCCACCTCTTCCCTAGCTAATTTGACTCGGAATGAATACCTAATTCAAAGTCAGCCAATCTACTGGCTCAGAGAGCACATTTTTCTTTCCTTGGATAATCTGACATAGATTTGTAGTCACTTGATTGTAGGTTAAGCTAAAAGGTCATGAGCAGTCGATGTGAGATGATTGAACAGAAACCTAGGAGGAATAGACACCAGAATATATGTGTAGAAAATAGCAGTGAAGCCACAAGAGAGAGACAAATATGAAAGAAAACACGTGACCACTGAGAGATGCAAAGAATAACCACAATTCCTGACTTCTCATTTCCCTGCTCCAATTCTCTTGGACCCAGTTCTAATTCATGCTCTCAGTGTCTTGAAGTTTCTTTTTTCTGTTTCAATAAAACGAATTTTTTTGAGTCAGCCACACTGGGTCCTAGATGTCACGCAAGTGTATGCTCCCCGGTTCTGTCTCGTCACAACAAAGATTTGGAGTGACAGACATGAAAGCCCTTGGCAGGTCACAGCTCTTGGGTCTTGGACAGACCATGTTATAGCTCTCAGGTCTTGAACAGACCATGTTATTGCTCTTAGACAAATCAGTGTTACAGCTCAGTGTTACAGCAGGAGAATCCATCCTCGAAGCGTGAGGCATGTCGACCCAAAGACTCGAAGAGAAGAACACCCCAGTGTGCAGGAGAGAGAGAGAGCGCACGCTTTGGCTCCTCTTTTTTACATGTTTTTTCCTCCCCCTGGGCCTGTCCTAGGTAAATTGGGTTAGCCAGGAGTGTTGTTTGTTCTACCTGAGATCCTTACTCCTGTCCTTGGACCTTCCTTTGTTCTATTTTTGCGGGCTTTTCCCTTCCTTATCTTTTAGCCACCGCCATTCTTGGACTCCTATTTCCTGTTCTAACTACCTAACATATCTATTGCAACCAAATTGTCCCTAACTAAGTGAAGCAGAGACTAAAGACTTCAGGGGAAAAAAACTATCCACTCACTCATATATAGTGTTTTGGTTAGAGATTTGAATCATAAGCAACTGAAACAAACACTAAAAGATAATTAAACCATTGAGAGTTTCTTGCAGCACTTAGCCTTGAGATTAGAGAACCAGATTCTGAAATGAACAATAACCAAGATAACACAAATTGACGTAGAAGCTGAAATGCAGCCACTGTCTCATAACTGCAAACTGCAGTTGGCTCACTACCTCGCCTCTGTGTTGAAGGATGTCTATTTTTTTAAATTCATTCCACATTCTAAGATTAAAAAACTGAAGAGAAAGTATGTAGTTGACCAAACCTAGGAAACATCCGTATAGTACTTTTATAAGGGGGAGGAAAGGAAGGGTTTGCCCTTGGTTTCCAAAGTGGGAGGCAAGCAGACAGGTTTTTTCTTCTGAAAACCATACACCATGTCAGAGATATGATTTCCTAAGAGGAAATTGAGGCTTTCTGTGAGTGGAAATGGCTATCAGAGATACTTTGAAATAGAGATAAGTAGCAAGAGACCATGCGCTTGCCCTCAGACAGAAAACTTACAGAGAAATGATGTGGTATTCGACATTAAACACAGAATTCCATTAATTGCTCTGATGATTAGGAAAGTGGAATAGCCAGGCCTGTGAAACAGTGAACTATCACTCTATTAAAGCAAGGGTTGTACAATCATTAGTCAGTAACATGGAGGGGATTTCTAAATTGGATGACAAATGGGCTCAATGACGTGTTTGACTACTTACAGTTCTTAATGGTCTATGGGGGAAAATGCATTTAAAGCTATATATCTATTTCACATCTTGAGGGTAATGAGTATCACACATACTAAATACCTTATGAAGTAGCTTTGCCTTTTATTCACCTTGAAATTATTCTTTTAAGCTTTAAACTGCTCTGCCTTTTGCCCTGTCCCTGCATCTCTCTAATTGACATCACTGAGATGTCTTCACCTTGAGATAAAGGTGTCATCTTGCCCAGCAAATTGGGGTCAAACTTCTTCCTAGGCATAGGGAATGACAGGAGCCACAAAAGCCCCAGGATAGAGGTTTACCGACTGAACACACAGGCTGTCCTGAAGTTGATTCTCACTGCCTGATAACTAGGGTAGCGTGTTGTTTTCTTGTGATGGAGACTGAGTCTGGCACACCTGTCTCTTTCAGGAACTTATTTTTTGTCCCTGAACTGGCTGTTTATTTTCACATCTGGTTGCTTAAACCTTGGTTGAATGTCTCCTAACTGTGTCAGTGCTAGAAAGAGATGCCATCTGAAGTATTTTAAGCAGAAAGGGATTTGTGATAGAGAAGTAGATCATTTTAAAAAATGATCTTTTCCAGTAAGTCGGCTCTTTGCATCAGGTGGCCAAAGTATTGGAGCTTCAGCTTCAACATCAGTCCTTCCAATGAATATTTAGTGTTGATTTCCTTTAGGGTTGACTGGTTTGATCTTGGAACTTTCCAAGGAACTTTCAAGAGTCTTCTCCAGCACCACAGTTCGAAAGCATCAGTTCTTCAGTGCTCAGCCTTCTTTATGGTCCAACTCTCACATCTATACATGACTACTGGAAACATCATAGCTTTAACTGTACAGACCTTTTTCAGCAAAGTGATGTCTCTGCTTTTTAATACGCTGTCTAGGCTTGTCAGACATCAGTCACAAGTCCAGGTTGTTACCTGTACTTCTGGCCAACTGGCTATAGATCAGAGGTTTCTGGAACCCCCCTCCCTGTGTTTGATTAATTTACTAGAGCAGCTCATGGACCTCAAAGAAATATTTTACTTACCAGATTGCCAGTTTATTATAGTAGGATATAACTCAGAACAGCCAGATGGAAGAGATGCACTAGGCAAGGCATGGAGCTTTCATGCACTGTCCACAGGTGCTTAGTTCTCCCAGAGCCTCCATGTTCACCAACCCATAAGCTCCCAAACCCTGTACTTTGGTTTTTTATGGAGGCTTCATTGATTGATTAAATCATTGATGATTGATTCAACCTCAAGTCCTTCTGTCTTCTCTTGATGTGGACTGAAAGTTCCAATCCATTAATTACTTCATTGATTCCTCTGGTGAAAAGTCTTGACTTTTAGGCAATTTAGGAGTATTCCAAAGATCACCTCATCAAAATACCAAAAGACACCGTTATCACTGTCCACACTTAAGTAATTTGAAGAGTTATAGGAGTGCTGTGCCAGCATTATGTATTTCTTATTATAAATCACAATATCACAAATATATAAAGTTACAGGAAACAATACAGTATGGTATCCATATAAGAGATACAAATCAATGGAACAGAACAGTGGTTCCAGAAATGGACCCATACAAACTGTCAGTTGATTCTCCAGAAAGGTGTCAAGGTAATTCAGTGGAGGAAAGGAGATTCTTTTCAAAATGATGATGGAGCAACTTCAATTCATAGGAGGAAATGAATTCCGATCTTTCCTCACACTGTATACAAAAATGAACCTAAATGGATCACAAGCATTAAAAACTAAAAGCATAGTATTTCTAGAAGAAAACATAGGAAAATATCTTCATGACTTTTGCATATACAAAAATTTCTTAGACAAGACACTGCATAGTATTTAAGATTCAAAGGGATTTGGAGTCAGGTAGACTCTAGTTCTGCCACTGATAATATTTAAGCCTTTACTTATTTTGTTACTCAAATAAGTTTCCTCTTCACTAAGGCTTTTTGTAATGATTAAATGAAATATGTGAATTATTTATTATACTGCTTATTGTATACAGAGCTTCCTTGGTGGCTCAGATGGTAAAGAATCTGCCTGCAATGCAGGAGACCCCCAGGTTGGATCCCTGTGGTGGGAAGATCCCCTGGAGAAGGAAATAGTGTACAATACACCCACAAAATAATACCTAATAATATAAACAAAGGTGTAAGTCACATTCAAGGACTTTTGTACAATTTATCTAAATTCTAACCTAATTTTGCAATTTGCAAGCACACTGATAACAATTTGCAATTTGTAGCAAGTTAATGCTGAGGCTTACATTTTCTTAAACTAGAGTTCCTAAAGTGATGGTCATTAAGAAAACTGGTAAATTGAATGTCACTAAAACTAAAATATTCTGCTCATTGAAGACTGCATTTAATAAAATGAAAAGGCAAATCACATACTGGGAGAAAATATTCACAATACATATATCTGATAAAGAACACATATCTCAAATACTTATAATTCAGTAAGAAAACAAACAACCCAATTTAAACATGGGCAGAGTATTTGAGTAGACACTTCTCAAAAGAAGATATAAAAATGGCCAATAAACACATGGCAGTATGTACAACATCACTAGTTATTTGAGTAAAGCAAATTAAAACACAGTGAAATACAACAGCATACCTACTAGGATGGCTAAAATCAAAAAGGTGATAACACCAAGTGTTGGCAAGGATGTGGAACAATCAGTGCTTTCACACATTGCTGGTGAGACTATAAAATGGCACACCCACTTTGGATAACAATCTGGCAGTTTCTCATAAGGTCAAACATAAACTCACCATGTAATCTAGCAATTTCACTCCTGGATATTTACCCAATGAAAAGAAAATGTATCCACTCAAAGATTTAAATATGAATCTTAATACCTAACAATACACTTAAATGAATGTATTTTATTATATGTAAATATCAATAAAATTGATTTAAACTGTAGAAATCCAAACCATATACATACCTCTCAATGGAAAATCTAATTCCCAGTTTATATTCTCCCAGCCCCAGGAGCACATAACCATAATCTGTTTTCCCACACTGATAACCCGAAGCTGCAGGTGTTAAATCCTTTAAAATTATATTCCATTTGCTACTCAAAAAGAGATATCTGACTGGCTTGATGGCCCATATATTAGTGACTTGTCTGAAATGCTAACTTTTAAAGGGCAAACAAGTGAAGAGTAACCAATATAAAAGATGGAGAAGGAAGAGGAAAACCTGTTTTCAGAGGAAGGAAGTGTTAGTCAGTTAGTCACTAAGGCTCCTCTGTCCATGGGATTCTCCCAGGCAAGAATACTGGAGTGGGTAGCCATTCTCTTCTCCAGGGGATCTTTCTGACTCAGGGATTGAACCTGGGTCTCCTGCATTGCAGGAAGATTCTTGACCATCATCAGAACCACTAGAGGAGTAAAGGAAATAACATTTCCAGCTCTTCTAGGGCCTCTCTCTTTCTTTCTCCTCCCCACCCCAGCCCCCACTAAATAGTAGTACTGTCTCCACTTTCTTCTGAGTCAAAACATTGAGAGCTATTTCTGGTTTCTCCTTACCCTGGCCATCATAATTGTTTACAGGTCACTTGGTAAGTCCTTTGTAATAGTTCCTTCATCAGCATCCTTTCCCTCCTGTCCATTACTTATTCCATTTTAGTCTAATTGACCTTTTCCCAGTCTAAGTAAATGAGCTAGGTCCTTACCTCTAGGCTCTCCTTCCAATCCAACCTACTCGCTGCTCTGAAGTTAATTTTCCTGAAGCACATGTCTATGATAGTGCCCACAACATCAAGCACAAACAGTAAGAAAAAAACAAAACACACACACACACACACACACACAAAAGAAAAAAACAAAAAAAATTTTGTGATTTGCTTACTAAATAAAATTCCAATACTAGCATTCAAGGTCCTGCAGAACTGACTTGCAATCTGCATTCCGAGACCTGTATTTCATTATTTTCTTACATCTACTCAGGCTGTGCAGTGTTGTGTGTGAAAGCTGTTATTATCTCCATATTAACAAAAATAACACTGAGAGTCAAATATTTCTAAATAAACTGTGTAATACAGGGTTAACTTCTGGCACTTCATCAACTATTCAGAAAGACCTCTATTCACAGGTGTTTCTGTGGCCTGGTTTTCTTGCAGAGTACATGTTTCCTTCAGGTCTTCCACCATAAAAAATGATGGGTGCCTTCTCATGTGTTGTGCAAAGACATACTTAACTAGTTCATTCTCTAAGCAAAGATTTACATATAGTAAATAGCCTTTTGTATTTGAACAAGTCTTTGTTTTACATAGTCTGCTCAAGAAACGTTGGTCATGCTTTCAGAATAATTTTTTTCTGTCTTAAAGAATACAATCTTTATTAAATTTAATAAATATTCATTGAATACTAATTCTGTGAGATATGCTGTACTAAAAAGGGCCTTCATAAAATTAAAAGATAAGGGGGACCAAACCCCTTAAATACTTGAAATCCAGTAAGAGATCAAGATAACAAATTCTGAAAATCTTTGAAGAATAATATTTTCATCGCTAACATACAGAATGGTATAGTGGCTTAAAGAAAGAACAAGTTATAGCTGGTGTGCAAATCAAGGCTTTTTTGACAAGGGTGATATTTGACAAAGTCCTGGAAGGATAGCTAGAATTTGATAGGCAGAGATGATTCAAGAATACTTTCTTGGCTGTAGAAATATCAAGGATAAATATCAGAGAGTTCAGAGAGTGTTTAGGTTATCTGGTAGGAGCCAGTGTGCCAAGTCGACTGAGCCGAAGTGTCCATAAAGGGGGCAGTTGGTGATGTAGGTTAGACTCATGTCAGTAGAAAGTCTGGAGTGTTAGGCCGAAGGGTTTAGACTTACGTTCAAAGCAAAGAACCTGTTGTTGTTTAGTTGCTAAACTGTGTCTGATTCTTTGTAACCCCATGGCTGTAGCCCTCCAGGCTTCTTTGTCCATGGGATTTCCCAGGTAAGAATACTTAAATGGGTTGCCATTTCCTTCTCCACAGGATCTTCCTGATCCAGGGATCAAACCTGCATCTTCTGCTTTATAGGTGGATTCTTTACCACTGAGCCACCTGGGAAGCCCCAGGTGTGTGTGCAAGTTGCTCAGTTGTGTCCGACTCTTTGCAACCCCATGGACTATAGCCCAGCAGGCTCCTCTATCCATGGGATTTTTCAGGCAAGAATACTGGAGTGGGTTACCCTTCCCTTCTCCAGGGGATCTTCCCAACCCAGGGATCGAACCTGGGTTTCCTGCATTGTAGGCAGATCTTTACCGTCTGAGCTACCAGGGAACCTGTTAGGTAACACATAAGAAATGCATGAATGGCACGTTTGAGGAGGATAATCTATAAGGATAGCAGAAGAGAGAAGAAACTGGAAAATTAGGAGAAAAACTAGGAGTCTAATTCAGTTCTGGTGAAAAGTAAAACATTGGAAGGAAGAAATCATAAAGAAAAAAGTAAGCACAAGTGGCATTTTTAAAAGTTTTTACAGAACTTGGTAGTTCATTGAAATTAAAGGAGGACAAGGAAAAAGACTAAGATGGACTGAGAAGCTGCATGATCTTGGCACTGAGCTCAACTGTCTTGTTGAGGGATTCAGGCAAGAGGAGCAGCAAAGCTTTCCAGATTAGGGAATGAGGAGAATGCTTGTTCCATTAGCTGGAATTAGAAAATTAGGAGGTAGTTTAATTTGGATATGTTGAACTTGAGATTCTGGTGGAATATTTAAGTGATGATTTGTATGAGAAATTGAAAACAAAACAAGGGAGCCCAAGAGCGGTGACCAGGTAGAGGATATCGGTTTGGAAATCATCCAGGTAGTTGAGACAGTGAAAGCTGAGGATTCAGTTCAGTCAGTTCAGTTGTGTCCGACTCTATGCGACCCCTTGGACTGCAGCACGCCAGGCCTCCCTGTCCATCACCAACTCCTGGAGTGCTCAAACTCATGTCCGTCAAGTTGGTGGTACCATCCCACCATCTCATCCTCTGTTGTCCCCTTCTCCTCCTGCCTTCAATCTTTCCCAGCATCAGGGTCTTTTCCAATGAATCGGTTCTTCACATCAGGTGGCCTAAGTATTGGTGCTTCAGCTTCAACATTAGTCCTTCCAATGAATATTCAGGACTGATTTCCTTTAGGATTGACTGGTTTGATCTCCTTGCAGTCCAAGGGACTCTCAAGAGTCTTCTCCAGCACCACAGTTCAAAAGCATCAATTCTTCGACTTTCAGCTTTATGGTTCAACTCTCACAGGAAAAACTATAGCTTTAACTAGATGGACCTTTGTCAGCAAAGTAATGTCTCTGCTTTTTAATATGCTGTCTAGGTTGGTTATGACTTTTCTTCCAAGGAGCAAACATCTTTTAATTTCATGGCTGCAGTCACCATCTGCAATGATTTTGGATCACAAGAAAATAAAATCTGTTACTGTTTCCATTGTCACTGTTTCCATTGTTTCTATTTGCCATGAAGTGATGGGGCTGGATGCCATGATCTTCATTTTTTGAATGTTGAGTTTTAAGCGAGGTTTTTCACTCTCCTCTTTCACTTTCATCCAGTGGCCCTTTAGTTCCTCTTTGCTTTCTGCCATAAGGGTGGTATTATCTGCATATCTGAGGTTATTGATATTTCTCCCAGCAATATTGATTCCAGCTTGTGCTTCATCCAACCCAACATTTCTCATAATGTACTCTGCATAGAAGTTATATAAGCAGAGTAACAATTTACAGCCTTGATGTACTCCTTTCCCATTTTGGAACCAGTCTGTTGTTCCATGTCCAGTTCTAACTGTTGCTTCTTGATTGCCTAAAGGTTTCTCCGGAGGCAGGTAAGCTGGTCTGGTATTCCCATCTCTTTAAGAATTTTCCACAATTTGTTGTGATCCACATAGCCAAAGGCTTTGACATAGTCAATAAAGCAGAGTAGATGTTTTTCTGGAATTCTCTTGCTTTTTCTATGATCTAACGGATGTGGCAATTTGATCTTTGGTTCCTCTGCCTTTTCTAAATCCAGCTTGAACATCTGGAAGTTCTTGGTTCATGTACTGTTGAAGCCTAGCTTGTAGAATTTTGAGCATTTCTTTGCTAACATCTGAGATGAGTGCAGAGAGAAAGGGGCTCTGTGTGGAGTGTTGATAAAGCCTCTTCATCCCTGCAAATACTATTGAATGATTAGTGTATGCCAAGCATCACTTTTCATGGGTTAGTTTATTTATCACAACACAGGAATCTGTGAACATTACCACAGATTAACTACAATTAATTCATTATTAATACACAAAGTAAAAAATTAACTTTTCAGAAGTAAAATCTCAGATGATTTCAAGATATCAAGTACTGTAGAGGGGGCATAAACCTGGGTTTATTTTCTACTGGAATCTGAGTCTTTGACTTTTTACTAAAAGAATTAAATTCATTTGCATTTATAATCATAAATCTTACATGTATGTTTGTTTCAAGATTTAGAAATTCATCTTGAATTAACTTAGGCGAAATGGAAATGAATTGGCTCCTGTAACCAGAAAGGGCAAGAGTGCAGCTAGAGACACCCTGAATCAGAGACTTGAGGCTCCAAGATCCTCTTGCTTCGCTTCCCTTCTTTGCCTCTCTTACTATACTGTCCACACATACCTCTCCACCGATCTTCCCAGCTTTATCCTCAAAGTTAAAAAAAAAAGAAAAAAAGAAACACCCTTTTGCACAACTCCTGAGCAAACCCTGGAAAAGGAGTATGATTCAGGGTTGGATGGTGAGTGGATGGGGATGGTGAGGTTCTAGGACTGGTTTAGCTTAAGTCAGATATTCACTTCTACACAATTAAACCGGTACATAAGATCATGTAAAACAATGTTATCTCCATCTGTAGTCTATGGATAGAGTGGGGATGGAGGATGGGGTTCTTTTCTCAGAAAAATCCAGGGGATCTGGGCAGGAAAAGAGGCATATGACCATCTTAATTGTTACAAAAAGCAAAAGGTTTTATTTTATATTTCCTAGGTTTTAATCCCTTTCCTCTTTTAGACATGGATTGTTAGTTTGTTCTTAGAGTCTGAGATAATTAAGAAGGAAGGCATCCTGTTTCAATTAAACCATTCTTAGACTTTCCCCATCTAATTATTAAAATTAAGGGCAACATAAGAACTTTACTCCCCGTTATGAAGGATGCAAAACCCAGGGCTTTGATTTCCTTTAGTGAAGCTTCTCCTTTCTCTCCTGTAGTTTCTTTTGTGTGTGTGTGTGAGGGGGGTATTTTAGATTGTAGTCACAGATTACATCTTTATCTTTATGTTAAATAGTATAAGTCACCTGTTTCAAGTAACTAACTGTATTTCAAATTTATATGCCATTTGTAAAAATTCAACTTCTCTCTAGATATTTAATTTACCTTAGAAAGAAAGAAAGAAAGTGAAGCCGCTCAGTCGTGTCCGACTCTCTGCCACCCCATGGACTGTAGCCTACCACGCTCCTGCGTCCGTGAGATTTTCCTGGCAAGAGTACTGGAGTGGGTTGCCATTTCCTTCTCCAGAAGATCTTTCCATCCCAGGGATCGAACCTGGGTCTCCTGCATTGTAGGCAGACGCTTTACCATCTGAGCCACCTTATTGATACCCTAATTCCTTTAGCCATCACTTTTATTTTCTTGAATCTAAATTTTTATTAATATGTTGGGATTCTGAAGCAGGCTTTTAGGGCATTTGTTTGGAAAGACAATATGACTTCTGTGTTCTTGGATACCTAAAAATCATTCTATGCCTTTCCTATCTGATAATAAATGGTGTAGGTAGCTCAGAGTGGATGGAAAGTCAGTGCCTTTAGCTACCAAGTCATGGTCACTGTGGCAACAAGTAATGAGCAAGAACAAGCTTATTTCGTATTTCAATCCTACTTCACAGATAGGCACGACTATTTTGTTTCTTAATGGAATCTGACTATATCTTTTATTTTACCATATGGTCATAGACAAGTTTTCTCATTTAAGTTTTTTTCCTGGTTAACTAGGAGGCAATTTGGGAAAGATTCTTCATTGTGCCTTTTCTCACAATTTTAGACAGAAGGTAAGATTAGTACTGTGGTTCTGCAGCTGGGTTTGGCAGCTTCAGAGTCTGAGCAAAGAAAACAGACATTAGGGATTCCTAAACTTGAGGTCTGGCCAAACAGACTATGGCATAAACTTATGTAGTGATGAAAGAGTCCAGTCTAGTGATCAGACAAGAGCACCGCTGGCATAGTGTCTCACTGGATAGGGAAATAAATGAAGTTGCAGCTGGCAGATATTATGAAAGAGCAGGGAAAAGTACAACTTGAATTTATTATTTGGACAAATAGGTTTGTGTGCATGTGTAGTTGCTCAGCTGTGTTTGACTCTTTGTAACCCCATGGACTCTAGCCCGCCAGGCTCCTTTGTCCATGGAATTTTCCAGGCAGGAATACTGGAATGGATTGCCATTTCCTTCTCCAGGGGATCCTCTGACCCAGGGATTGAACCTACGTCTCTTTCTCCTCCTGCATTGGCAGGAAGATTCTTTACACTGCACCACTTGGGAAGCCCAGGAGGTTCAGTAGGAGTGGAAGAAATGGATGATGAGAATGATGTGATCAGAACTGAAATGGCAGAATTGGAAATCTCATTGCATCTTAGTTGCTCATTTTTTTTAAAGTCAGAGTTTTAGGTTTATCCTACATTCATATTTTATTTGAACCCCATAGTCATTAACAGTTTGATGATACCAGTCCATTGTTGGGTTGTCTTTCCTCCTGTTGTATAATTTTTAAAGTAATTTTTTTCTCTGACTCATACAAATTTGAATTGCTTATTTTTCTGTAAGCTAGATTCCTAAGCAGCCTTTCCAGTTTTCTTCATGGAAATATATCTTTGTTAAGAATCAGGGATGAGATACCCATTTTCCCATCTACAAAAAATGCCACCTCTGTTTTAACTATCCTCCAGTTTTGAATTTTCATCCTCAGTATAACTAACATGCCAAAACTTTCATAATTATGCATATGGAGGAAGAACAATGTGTACATCTGTTCTGAAGCAGAGAGGAATTAAAAGGATAGACTAATGTTAACTCCAGCTTAGTAAACACATACTTGCTATGCATGCCACAGAGCATTCAGAATGATGAAAAAGCTCTTCCTGATTCCCTGATTACATAATTGAGCTTTATAATTTATGTTCTACTACATACTCTGCAAAAGATTTCATGGACTGCTTGATTGTGGTTGTGACAAAACCTAAAATCAAACTCTAGTGTTTTAATCTCAAGTTGTGGTTTTTCCACTATTCCACATTGATCTTGTGTCTTTTTAAAAAATATTATTGCAGTATAGTTGATTTATAATGTTGTGTTGTTAATTTCTTCTCTACAGCAAAGTGATTCAGTTATGCATATATAAATTCTTTTTCATATTCTTTCCTACTATGGTTTATCACAGGATACTAAATATAGTTCCCTGTGCTATACAGTAGGACTTTGTTGTTTTTTCATTCTGGATATAGTAGCTTGTATCTGCTAATCTCAAACTCCCAATCTTTCCCTCCCCTAGCCCTGGTAACTACAAGTCTGTTCTCTGTCTCTGAATCTGTTTCTGTTTCATAGATGTGTTCATTAGTGTCATATTTTAGATTCCACATGTAAGTGATATCATATGGCATTTGTCTTTCTCTTTCGAACTTACTTCACTTAGTATGCTAATCTCAACAGGCTCATTCATGTTGCTGCAAATGACATTGCTTCATTCTGAGTGAGTAATATTTCATTGTATATGTATACCACATCTTTATCCATTCATCTGTTGATGGACATTTAGGTTGCTTCCCTGTCTTGGCTATTGTGAATTATGCAACTGTGAACATAGGGGTGCATGTGTCTTTTCAAATTATAATCTGGATATGCCCATGAATGGGATTGCTGGATCATAGGGCAACTCTAGTTTTAATTTTTTTAGAAAACTTCATACTGTTTTCCCTAGTGGCTGCACCAATATACATTCCCACCAGCAGTGTAAGAAGGTTCTTTTTTATCCACACCATCCCAGCATCATTATTTGTAGACTCTTTGATGACGGCCATTCTGAGTGGTGTGAGATGGTAACTCATTGTAGTTTTGATTTGCATTTAGAGAATTAAAGGCACATATCTTTTCATGTGCTTACTGGCCACCTGTATGTTTTCTTTGGAGAAATGTCTGTTTAGGTCTTCTGTCCATCTTTGGATTGGGTTGTTTGGTTTTTTTTGTTATGGAGTTTTATGAACTGTTTGTATATTTTGAAAATTAAACCCTGTCAGTCGCCTCATGACAGATGCATGTCAGATGGCATCATTGACTCAATGGGCATGAGTTTGAATAAACTCTAGGAGTTGGTGATGGACAGGGAGCCTGGCATGCTGCAGTCCATGGAGTCACAAAGAATCGTACATGACTGAGCGACTGAACCTAAGTCGCATCATTTGCAAATAATTTCTCTGTCTGTAGGTTGTTCTTTCATTTTGTTTATGGTACAAAAGT
Organism: Antilocapra americana; assembly: GCA_007570785.1. Classification (NCBI taxonomy): domain Eukaryota; kingdom Metazoa; phylum Chordata; class Mammalia; order Artiodactyla; family Antilocapridae; genus Antilocapra; species Antilocapra americana. The sequence continues at coordinate 7,176,865 of ML663563.1, read as the reverse complement.
TGTACAAAAAGCTTATAAGTTAAGTCCCATTTGTTTGTTTTTGCTTATTTGTGTCATGTGCCTTCCAAGGCTGTGACTTCCTTGAGGGAAGGTACTCAGTAAAAATTTGTGGATTAAATTTGTCTGAATCCATGTGTTTAAAATAAAGAAAGAGGTTGTGACATGAAGAATTGGTTCCAATAGGAACCTATTCTCAAAGGAATACCTTTGTATTTAAGCACATTTTAATTTCATTAATTAAATATCATAAAATTTAAATCGAGTAAGTATAATATAAATATTTATATTTATGTAATATTAAGTATGGTTTTAATTCTGAATCCAACTGGAAATGAAGGAAAAAAATGTTAATTGGAGTTACTTCTGGGTTTAAAATGCTCAATCAGAAAAATACAAATAATACTGGTAAATCAAATCCTCCTTCAGTAAACTATTCTCTTTTCAACTTCATTTCAATTTGAACCTATATAAGCACATCCACACAAAATTATAAAAATTGTGGACATTCGCTGAATATGGTTTTATATCTTATTCTCACTTAAACGTTGCATCATGAGCATTTCCTACATTAGCCAATACAGTTATACAGCTAGCTGTTCATAACTACCTCATATTCCATCGTTCCCCTATTGTTGGCTCTGCACCTTGTTTCTAATATTTCTGCTATTGTAAATTATGCTGCAAAGAATATTTCTGCTCAAAAGTCTGTCTGTACCTTTGATTATTTCTCAAGAGTAAATCCTTACATCAGCCAGGGTTTTTTTTTTTTTTTTAATTGACATTGTCTTTTATTTTTTTTTTTCTTATTTTTTTTTTTATTATTGTTTTTGCCATACATTGTCATGATATCACCATGTGTTTACATATGCTTCCCCTCTGGGTCCCCCCTCCCTCCTCCCTCCCCCCCGGGAAATCTCGCTGCACCAGTCCCGAGCATCAATCCTGGGCTGGCGATTGATTAGACACATGACAATTAACATGCTTCAATGCCCTTCTCCCATATCATCCCACCCTTACCCTCATCCACAAAGTCCACGAGTCTATTCTATACATCTGCGTTCCTTTTGCTGTCTCCCATGTTGGGTTCTCATTACTGTCTTTCTAAATTCCATATATATGTGTTAGCCAGGGTTTTAGCAGGAAATTGATGACCTATTCCAAATGTTTAATTCAAGAGAGTTTCATGAAAGGACTGATTACTTGAGGTGTGGGCAGGGTTAAAGGAATCAATAAGGGATGGTGAAGCACTCAGGAATTGGCAAACACACCCTTCCCATGCCTAGCCCAAGAGAGAAAAGGGCCACATTGTTATTGGCTCACAATGACAGTCTCAACCGAGCAATTAGAGCTGCCCCACAAGAAACCATAGCCTTAAATCTGTACTTCTCAAAGTGTGGTCCTCGGACCAGCAGTATCAGCAACACCTGGAAATCTATCAGAAATGAAAATTCTCAGGTCCTTCCCCATTCTACTAATTTGGAAACAAGGCCTCCAAATGATTCTGATGCTCTGAAGTTTGAGAACCACTGGCTTAAGGAACAAAATTGTTCACAAAGCCATGGCAGCAGGGAGGGATCAAGTGATGGGAGGTAAATGTCATCAGATTTCCTCCGCTTTTCTCTCTCTTCACTGGCTAGACCCAACTAGAAGCTAGAGAGCAAGGGAGCCCAGGGATCTTTCCATGAACAGCATGTAGTAGAACCAAGAATGGTGGAGTGGTGACATTGAGGGACAGAAAGAGAAAAACCAGCCACTCTCTAAACACGAACCACTGGAGGAAAAAATGTAAACATTTTTATAGCTTTTAATGTTGTTATTATATAGTCACTAGATTGTACCTGACGATTTTGTGACCACATGGACTGTAGCCCTCCAGGCTTCTCTGTTCATGGGATTTCCCAGACAAGAATACTGGAGTGGGTTGCCATTTCTTTCTCCAGGGGATCTTCCCAACCCAGGGATCAAACCTGCTTCTCCTGAATTGGCAGACGGATTCTTTACTGCTGAGTTACTAGGGATGCCCCATACCTTTTAATACATGCTAGCAATTTTATTTTTTTGTAAAGTACTCATGAATAAACACATTTACCAGAATTGGTTTTGACTGCCTGTCTGGTGGAACTCTTGCTAACTTTGACTATGAATCTTTTAAAAGGATTCCAGGTTGTTTTTTTGGGGGGGGGTATGGGGCATGTGGGATCTTAGTTCCTGGACCAGCATCCAGCCTGTGCCCTCTAGCACTGAAATTGTGGAGTTTTAACCACGGGACCACCAGAGATGTCCCCTGTTCAGGTTTTTCAAATTAAAAGTAGTATCTTAGTCTTGTTTTAATTTGCATTTTCTCCTTAAAAATGAGAAAATTTTTTTAAAAATATGTTTTTTACCATTTGCATTCTTCCCGGTTATTATCTAGTTATGTTCTTTGCCCACTTTTCCATTAGGAAATTTTCTAATTCGATAGAGTTCTTTTTCAATACTAAGATGATTTCTTCTCTTTCTGTCATATTTGTTCTGGGTATTTTTCTCAGTTTGTCATTTGTCTTTTATTTTGGATACATGGAAATTTTACATAGTCAAATTTATTAAACTTATTCTTTATGATGTATTCTTTGGCTTGATTAGCCTTATCCTCTTTAAAAATGATTTGTGTGAATTGTGATAATGATGGATAAATTGGCTTCTTTATCAGTTTCTTATCACTGCAGTAACAAATTGCCTCATAATTAGTAGCTTAAAAACAATACAAATCTATTGTTTTATAGTTCTGAGGGTCAGAAATCCAAAATGGGTCTTACTGGGTTAAAATGAAGGTGCAGGCAAGGCTGTGTTGTGTCTGGCGGTTCAAGAGGGAAAACCATTCTGTGGCCTCTGCGAGCTCCTAAAGAATACCTGCCTTCCTTGGCCAGCAGTTCTCTTCTCCATCTTCAAAGCACATCACTCAATCCATGTATCTGTCATTCTGCCTACTCTGTCTCACTCTCTTGCCTCCCTCTTTCCCTTAAAAGGACCCTTTGGTCACGTTGAGACCACCTGGATAATTCACCATAATCTCGCCACCTCAAGATCTTTAACTTAATCACACCTGAAAATTTTTATTTTTGCCATGTAAGGTAAAGAATCTCCTTGCAATTCAGGAGACCTGGGTTTGATCCCTGGGTTTGGGAAGATCCCCTGGCAGAAGGAATGGCAATCCACTCCAGGATTCTTGATTGGAGAATTCCATGGACAGAGAAGCCTGGCGGGCCATAGTCTATGGGATCACAAAGAGTCGGACATGAGTGAACAACTAACACACAACACAAAGTAATATATCCACAGGTTCTGGGGATTAGGACACAGGAAATATTTGGGGGCCGTTTTTCTGCCTACCCCAGTTCCCACTACCTCATTCTTTTAATAGCTCTTGCCCAGCATGGTCCAGTGTAGAAACCTACCTAGGTACACTGCCCTTACTCTCCTTCAAAAAATTTTTTTCAAGCGTGCTTACCAGGTTCAAATTACCTTTTTGTTCAAAAAACTGTTTTATTATCCCCTTTCTGTTTTAAATCACCCACAGAATTTTAAAGTAACTTGTTGACTGTGACAGTTTTCTCCATAACCCAAAGAGCAGTTTCAGTCACCAAATTCCACTTATTCATAGCTGGTTTTATTTCAGACTTACCATTTGGCTGAATCCCATGAGCTATATTGAATATCTAAACTAAAATTTATTTGTGAAGCCAAACATCTGCCAAGTATTGCACTGTCTCTTATACTTCTGGTGACTTCCAATTTCCATCACACTAAAAGCATAAAAAGTCATTTTTACAGGAGTCCATCATATTCCAATATTCATGATTTAAGAAGTAAATCACTATTCATGGGAACAAACGTTTCCTTTTTACCCACTTAACACTGTGCATAGTGTTAGGGATATAAACAAAAATAGGACATCATCTTTGCCCTCAAGTTCAAGGGGAAAATGTGGTTCCAATCATATTTTTAAAATCAGAAATGAAATCAGAAGGTCATGTTTGCCTTTTTTCTTAAGCTCATTGAGCTGTTAGATTCCATGTGGTATGTATGTATTTGTATATGTTCATTTACATAGGTACTATATATTCTGAAAAGAGAATACGGTTTAGTAAATAAGACATGGGATCAAATCTTGGCTCTACCATTTATTTGCTCCGTGATCTTATATGAATCATTTAAGTATGAGCCTTAGTTTCCATATTTGTAAAATGTGGGTAAGAGTACCCACCTCACCAGACTTTTTAATGATTAAATGAGATAACACGTAAAGCAGTAGAATAGCTTGGCCAATAAGTCAATCCTCAAATGTGTTGGGTGGAGTCAGAATGTAAAGGATTGATGGTTTCCTTATATTGCAGAGCGATTAAGCTTAAACACTCTGGAGTCAGGCTAGTTGGTTTAAAATCCCAGCTGTCACTGTCATTAACTAGCTGTGTGACCTTGACTATCAAGTGCAAGCAATCATCATCATCATTATTAGAGAACTCACCAAGATTATGTGTTAAATACACTAACACGTGTTGAATGCTTACAAGAGTACTCGACACATGGTAAATGCCATATAATTGTTGGCTATAATTATATCTCTTTCTAAACTTTTAGTTCCTCAAAATAAAATGCTACAGATGTATTAGCTATATTAATTAATACAGTTCTATTAATTATTTTAGCTAAACTTATGGTTTCTTAGCATAAGGTATTACAGCTGCTATTATAATATAATAAAAAGCCCAGTCTAATGGGTTGACCCACATTTATAACCACGTCTGAATGAACAAGGCACTATTGCTGTGAGCTAGTGTCTTTCTCTGTGAAATGGCCACACTAATCTCTGCCTAACACAAGATTCTTTCATCATTAACACAGTAAGACACAAGGTATCACAGATGACCTGGGTTTGAATCCTGATTACTGGATATTTTACCCTGGACAGTCATTAACCTCTCTCTTTTTGTTTATTGTATATAGATTTTTTTCATTGAGAGAAATTAATTCTATAGCCTTCACCATAATTCTTTCCAAGGTGGAAGAGAGCTGTTTTCATTTAGGAAAATATCTTAACAATAAGTGGGAAGTGCAAGTGGGGTCACAGAGCATACACTGAAAGAGGAAACTTGACCTAAACTGCTTAGTGGAGAAACAAACAGCTGAGAGATGAGGGAGAATGTATGGGAGGGAGGAGAAGAAAATGGGTAAGAGGACAAGGCTGGAACCTGGGGAGAAAGCTTGCCAGTGGGGACTATAAGATGAAAAAATAAAAAACTTGAAGGAAAAGGGATGTCTGTGTTTGTCTGTCTTTGGTTTAACCCCCCCTTTCTTAGGATTTCACCAAAATCTCACCTGTCTGTACTTATATGTGAGTGAATGGTTGGGCCATAAAGAAAAGACCAGTCTAATGGGTTGAAAAAGGCCAGCATGGACAGTGAGGTCTACTCCACAGTCACTTTTTCCTGATATTTGTGTGGGGCTAAGAGTGTCATGTGACAATGACAAGAGATTTGAAGTTTCAGGGGGCAGGGAGGAGTGAAAAATACATGGTCGCCCAGAGAAGTATCTCTCCTATATCATATTACAGGACGGTGACGTTAGAAGGAGGGAAGGTGTGGAAAAAATTACAGATATCTTTTTCCTAATGTTATGGTAACGGTTAACTGTAAAATACCAGGCTGGCCGAAAAGTGTGTTCAGATATTTCTGTAACTTTTTGGCCAACCTGATATGTCACATTTAGGGTTCCCTTTTGCAACCCCATGGACTGTAGCCTGCCAGGCTCCTCTGCCCATGCAGATTCTCCAGGCAAGAATACTGGAGTGGGTTGCCATGCCGTCATCTAGGGGATCTTCCCAACCCAGGGATCAAACCCAGGCCTCCCGCATTACCATCTGAGCCACCTCGGAAGCCCTGGGGGTCCTATATAAGGCCTTTTATTTTCTCTCTCTCTTTAAATTGATTCATCAAATATGCATAGAGTGCTAAATAAGTGCCAGGCAGTCTCCTAGGTCCTGGGAATATAGTAGTGAACAGAACAGACTAAACTCACAGAACTTGGTTTTGGAGAGTGTAGAGATGAGAGAGTGTATAAAGTACATAAGTATGTCAGATGGCGAGAAAGACTACAGATCAAAATAAAGCAGGGAGGGGAGACAGGAAATGTTGGAGCAGGGTGGGGGAAGGTATGGTTTTAAATAGGAGGGATAGGAAACTTCAATGCAAAGACGAGTTTGAGCAAAGGCCTGAAGGAGGTGAGGGAGCAAGCCTGTCTGGGAGAAAAACATTTTAGGTGGAGAGAATAGTACCTACACAAGCCTTGAGTAGGGAATGTGATGCATGGGCTAAAAAGTTGGTAAGGAGCCTGTGTGGCTACAGTGAAATGATCTAGGGAAAAGCTGTAGAAGTCAGAGAGGTAGAGAGTGTATGTGTGGGCAAAGGCATAGGTTCCACACACTGACTGCACGTTGGAATCACCACGAAAGCCCCAGCTTGATGCTGCCAGTCCTGATGTATTTGGGCTTGGTTAGGACCTTAGCATGGGTAGGTTTCCAAAGAGCCCCAGGAGATTCTAATGAGGCAGGAAGCAGATGCCCACCCCGCCCCCCATCCCAACCCTTGACAGGGTAAAGCAATGGAGGAGATTCATTCCCTGTTGACTGAAACTGCAAGACAAGAAGAGCAGGACAATTAAGGGAGGAGGCTGGGCCCTGCCAAGACCACATGTTTCTTTTCTCAGAGTCAGGAGACCTCGCTAACCACACATGAACAGAAAAGGCTCCTTGGAGGCGACAGGGGACTTGTGTCAAGGGGTGTTCTACCCAGACACCTTTTGGGTAAAATCTATCTGGGCTAAAAGACGTGTGCACAGCATGGGAGGATCCCAAGATATACCAACTATGGACTGTGAACCAGGCAAATGAACATGGCTGGCCAAAAGAAACCCAGAAGAAATGCCCCATAAAAGTAATTCAAACTGCTACGAGGGCGCAACTCAGTAACTCACTGTCTCCCTGAGTCGCTTGCATGTCTAGCCAAATATACTGTACTTTTTTTCCGTCTTAATAAATACTTGCTTCACTACTTTCTATCTTTATGGAAATTCTTTTCTGCAAGGCTGAAGGCCGGGACCCTTGTCACTGGTCTAGTGGCTAGGATCAGGCGCTTTCACCACCATGACTCAGCCTCTGCCTCTGCCTGGGACCCCAAGCCCCACTCAGTGGCCACTCGAGATCACGAATATGCAGCCAGGATTGAGAACCACTAATGTGAACGATGGAAGCAACTGAAAAGCTTCTTCATGAGAGGGAAGGGAGCAGCAGAGTGAATTACATGTTCTGATTTAAACTTTAAGAATCCCTGTCTTGAAAATGTATGCCATCCAGTTATATTCAATGTATCTTTTAAACCACTTGAAATCTCTCTTGCAGTCACATGGATGAATCTAGAGAGTGTCATATTGAGTGAAGTAAGTCAGACAGAGAAGGAGAAGTATCCTCATGTAAGAGAAGATCCCTTACATGTGGAATCTAAAATGTTACAAATGAAGTTATATACAAAACAAAGAGATTCACAGATTTAGGGAATAAATTTATGGTTGTGGGGCAGGGTGAGGGCTGTTTGGGGAAAGGATGAAGGGAAGGGATAGTTAGGGAGTCTGGGATAGACATGCACACACTGCTATATTTTAAATGGAAAACCAATGAGAACCTACTATACAGCATATCCAACTCTACTCAATGTTATGTGGCAGCCTGGATGGAAGGGGAGTTTGGGGGAGAATGGATACATGCATATGTGTAGCTGACTCCCTTCACTGTTCATTCACCTGAAGCTATCACAACATTGTTAATGGGCTATACCCTAACACAAAATAAAAAGGTTTTGGTTTTTTTTTTTTTAAGTTTTCTTTTTTTAAATCTTTCTTGAAACCTATGTATGCATGCCTGCATTCTCAGTCATGTTCAACTCTGTGTGACCCCATGAACTGTAGCCTGCCAGGCCCCTCTGTCCATGGAGTTCTCCAGGCAAGGATACTGGAGTGGGTTGCCATTCCCTCCTCCAGGAAATCTTCCCTACTCAGGGATCGAATCCAGGTCTCCAGATTCTTTCCTGACTGAGCCACCAGGGAAGCCCTGTGTATAAGTATGAAAGTGAAAGTGAAGTCGCTCAGTCGTGTCTGACTCTTTGCCACCCCATGGATGTATATAAGGATGGTGGTATAAAAATAGAAGATATCAATATTATAACAAAAAATTTAACAAAGTAATTAAGGTATATTTTGGTAAAATTCTGTTAAACATTATCTTTCAGTTTCTGTTGAAAGTTTATTGAATGTTTACCTAGTGAAGTAGGGAAGAATATGCATAGACTTCTGTGTATGAGAAGCACAGCTTATCTACAAAATCTTGTCTGAGACTGGAAATTATGCTTATCTGTGACAAACTGTTTGAAACTCTAGTAAGGATGATAAATAACAATGGAGAAGATGGAAGTTAAATGACAAAATCTTTTTAAACTGGGCTAAATGCCATGTATGGCTATTCTCTGTGAAATGGTTTATTGTCATGTAAATTATATGCCATTTTCAATCTGGCAGTTTTCAAATTGCTTCTCTTTTTTGCAAAAAAAAAAAAAAGAAGAGAAAAGAAAGATATTCTGTTAATAATGGAAAACATTCTTTTCTGTTCGGGAGTGTTTGAAAAAAGTAGCTATAAAATGTGAATTGCAATACAGTGTTCCAAATATGTAGTAACTCTGGGAACTCTATAAAACTGAAATCCACCCACAGCTTTCCAGAACCTAATATCCACATCCACCAAGGGAATTATTAACCTTCTCTAATACTCCTGTGTGTGCTTGTGTATGGACTGTAGCCCACCAGGCTCCTCTGTTCATGGGATTCTCCAGGCAAGAATACTGGAGTGGGTTGCCATTTCCTTCTTCAGGGGATCTTCCTGACCCAGGGATCAAACCTGGGTCTCCTGCGTTGCAGGCTGACTCTTTGCAGTCTGAGCCACCAGGAAAGCTCCTAAGTATGATTTCAAAATATGTATTACTTTAATTTCTCTTAAAATGATTATAATAGAAAAAAGAAAATGTAGGTTTCTATGGTACTGAGGCTGGTAATGCAAACCCACAGCATAAGCTATTTTTGTTTCAAAATGGGTAAATGAAATAAGGGTGAGTATATTCAGTCTACATAGAAAAAAAATGTTTTGTTTAACACATGTTTCTTGTCTTTCAATTTTTAATATTATGTTATGAAAAATGCCAAGCATTTTCAAAACTAAAGAGAATAGTATAAAGAACTGGCATGTATCCATCACCCATCTTCAACAATTATCTCTGCTTATATTCCTTGTCTTGAAGTCAGTTATCTCTGATGCTAATAATGCCTCTATTTCTTATGACTAATGTTTGCTTGATATACATTTTTCATTTTTTCTATCCTTTTACTTTTAACTTACCTGAGTTTTTATACTTAAAATACTTTTTTTTGTAAGCAGCATTGTTGAGTCTTCCTTTTTAAAATCCAGTCTGACAATCTCTGCTATTTAAATGGGTATTTAGACTTTTTATAGTTAATGTGATTAAAGATATAGTTAGCTTTGTGCTGCACTCAGTTGCCCAGTTGTGTATGACTCTTTGCAACCCCATGACTGCCAGGCTCCTTTGTCCATGGAATTTTCCAGGAAGTTTGCCATTTCCTATTCCAAGGCATCTTCCCAAACGAGGGATCGAAACCACGTCTCTTGTGTCCCCTGCATTGACAGGTAGATTCTTTTCTTATCACTGCTCCACTTGGGAAAGCCTCTTAGTTTTAAGTCAACCATTTTGCTATTTGTTTTCTACTTATTATATCTATTCTGTTTTAATATTCCCCTCTTTTAGATTATTTTTAGTATTCTATCTCCACTATTATTTTATTAACTGTACCTTTGTTTTATTTTTTTTTTACTGTTTTTCCTAGGATGTACAACATTCATCTATAACTAAGCACAGTCTACCTTCAAATAATACTGTACCTCTCCACGTATACTAAAGAAAGTAATAAGACTATACTTCAGTTTCTTCCCTCTCATTCTTTGTACTATTGCTGTCATATGTTTTACTTTTATATATTATAAACTTCGCAATATTTTATTACTATTTTTGCTTCAAAGACTCAGTTGCTTTAAAGGAAATTTTTAAGAGAGAAAAGGTTATTTTGTATTTAACCTCGTATTTAGCTTTTCTGATTTCCATCTTATATAATCTTCCTTTTGTATTTTTTGTGTTACAGATTTTTGATGACAAGTTTTCTCAACTACTGTTTAGAAAGATTTTTTTTCATTTTAATTTATTAAAGGACATTTCCAATGAATATAGCATTCTAGGTTGGTATTGTTTTCAGCACTGTAAAATCCATTTTCTTCTAGCTTGAATTGTTTCTAAAAAGAAGCATTAAGCTTATTCCTCTATAAGTCATGTGTCTTTTACTCTCTGCCTGCTTTAAAGTTTCTTCTCTTTGGTTTCAGCAATTGTGTTAAGATGTGCTTTAATGATAGTCCCTTGGACTGCAAGAAGATTCAACCAGTCCATCCTAAAGGAGATCAGTCCTGGGTGTTCATTGGAAGGACTGATGTTGAAACTGAAACTTCAATACTTTGGCCACCTCATGCGAAGAGTTGACTCATTGGAAAAGACCCTAATGCTGGGAAGGATTGGGAGTAGGAGGAGAAGGGGACGACAGAGGATGAGATGGCTGGATGGCATCACCGACTTGATGGACATGGGTTTGGGTGGACTCCGGGAGTTGGTGATGGACAGGGAGGCCTGGCATGCTGTGGTTCATGGGGTCGAAAAGAGTCGGACATGACTGAGCAACTGAACTGAACTGAGTGTAGTTTTCTCTATTCATCTTGCTTGGGATTTGTTGAGCTTCTTGAATCTGCTCGTGTACAGTTTTCATCTAATTTGGAAATATTTTAAACATTGTTTTTTCAAATACTTTTTTCTCTCTCCCCATGTCTTTCTGAAACTTCAATTACATGTATGTAAGTCTGCTTAATATTTTTCTACAGAGATTGAGGCTGTATTTTGTTTCAGTCTTTTTCCTTCTCTGTGTTTCAGTTTAGAAAATTTCTAGTGCTATGTCAAGTTTATAGAAAACTATTATAATGTCTAATCTGATTTGAAGCCTGTTCAGTGAATTTTTTATTCTAGATATTGCACTTTTCAGTGTATTAGTTCCAGTCATATCCTTTTTATAGCTGCCATCTCTAACCTCATTATATTTATGTTTTCCTTTAAACTCTTGAGCATGTTTAAAGTAGGTGCTTAAAAGTAGTTATCTGTGAATTTCATCATTTCTTACTCTTTTTCTTTGATTCATTTGTCTTCTAGTTTATGTATTACCTTTTCCTGCTTCTTCACATGTCTAGCAATGTTTTATTGGATGCTGGACATTATGAATTTCAGGTTTTAAATGTCCGGATTTAAAAAAAAATTTTGTAAAGGGTTGCGTCTTGTTTTTGAAGAGAGTTAACTTGCAGATTAGTTCGATCCATTTCAATCTTGTTGTTAAGCTTCATTAGAGTGAAAAGTGAAAGTGAAAGTTGCTCAGTCATGTGCAACCCCATGGACTATACACTCCATGGAATTCTCCAGGCCAGAATACTGGAGTGGGTAGCCTTTCCCTTCTCCAGGGGATCTTCCCAACCCAGGGATCAAACCCAAGTCTCCCTCACTGCAGGCAGATTCTTTACCAGCTGAGCCACAAGGGAAGCCATTAGAGTGGATCTAGAGTAACATATATTCTAGAGCTAGTTTAACCCTACCATTGAAGGATTATCCTTCTGGGGTCTCCACCAAGTGCTTCAGGTGTTCAGTGAAGTCTCTACAGTTTGGTTGATTGGAACTCAAATATCTTCCTGCTCTGCATCAGCTCTGGGAACTTTTAAGGTTATTGCTTCTGAGTAGATCCTTAACCAGCCTTGTGAAGTTCCTCCCTGTGGATTTTCAGCTTAGTGAGGGAACTTCTGCAAAGACTTCTTGACCTTCCTCCCAACCCCACAATCTCTCTTCTAAGTTCTTTGCTTCACAAATTCCATCTGCCTTGGTCTCCCCATCTCTGTCTCCCCAGAGACTAACTTGCTCTGCTTGAATTCCCTCTCTCTACTCCATAGTCGGGAAAGTGCCTTAAGAAAAACGTCCAGAGCAATCTTGGGCTTTCTTTTCTTTTAGGATTTACAAACTTAATGATTCCTATTATTCAATGTCTTAAAACAGTTGCTTCTTATATTTTGTTCACTTTTCTAGTTGTTTGCAATAGAAGGACAAGTCTAGCACTGGTTACTTCATCATAGCAGCAGGAAATTTCAGTTCCAATAATTATCTACTCATGGCCAATCGTGTTTCATCTATACCTCCATTTCCACTCCCACCCCTCCAATTTTCAATTGAATGGGACAGTCACAGCTACAATTGGGAGTAAGTAAAATAGGAGTGCCACCTGAAGGTTAATGATGTGCCACTATAATAGATACTAAAATAGAACGTATGGTATCAGCATTGGAGCCTTCATTTGCCTTCAAATCCATGGTTCAACTTACAGTCAATAAAGTACAGTTTGGGTTTTTCAATTTTTAAATCACTTGACTTCACACTCAATCCCAGTGTCAGTTATTGTAAGCAAATTTTTTTTTGTTTAACGAAGTGACGTTTATTTGATTCTTCTTTTAGAAAGCCAATATACTGGATATGAATTACAGATTCTTAGCACAGATATCAATTAATGATTATCTGAACCATATATCCTTATTACATATTCATATAACTTAATTGGTTAAATCATTAGATAAGAAAATGTAAAAAGCTAGTAATTCATCATTTTGACATCTGTTATTTGAATATTATCCAAATGAAGGCATTTATTAATGTTTCTTCCTTAACTGTTTTAATCACCTACAATAAGTGAACTAAACATTTCTACATGTTAAAATTTCCCAAAGCAGTTTCAGAAGGCTGGAGAATAAATACTGTAAATGGCAAAAGGTCTTTAACACCTCAATCTAAACATTGACTAATTATAAACACCTTATAAAAATACAAGAGACTCGTATTTTCTCTTGTAGAAGTAATATTATAGTACACTTTTCTTCTAGCAAAAAAGTTTGGTTTTTTTTTTTTTTTGCTTTCTTAGTAAACTCATGAGGTTGTGTAATTTGAGTCCTGGTAATTTAATTTATTTTACTTTAAAGTTGAAACATAGCAGTGAGTGGAAAAGCTGAAGAATTCACAGCATTCTTCCACTGAAGTACAAAACTAGTGAGGCTGTATGATGTAGTAAATTATCACTAGAATTAAGTGGCTAGATTTTAATCCTAACTGCCAATAACCTCCCAGCTTTGATTGAGATGTAGTTCATTCACTGTCTTGAATCCTATAAAGAGGAGTTTTTATCTCTCCACATATCTGACACTATCCAGAAGACTGAGGAGAATGAGTAATTTAGTCACTAGAGATGTGAACTGTGGAAACATAAATATCACCAGGGTGTCTATGGCTTAGTTCAATGGTTCTCAACACTAAGACCCAACACTACCATTTTGGTTGTTTATTTTTTGTATTTTGTTTGTGGTTTTCTCCCCCTAGTTTTTAAACATTTAAAAATTCACATACAGTAAAATTCAACCTTTTTTGGTATACATGTCTGAGTTTTAACAAATGCATGCAGTCATACAGTAATCCCTACCACAGTCAAGATTCAAAACAGTTAACATTATCCCCAAGAAATTCCCTTTTGATGCCCAATTGTAATTAAACATTTCTGGGAACCCCTAGCCTCTGGGAATCATTGATGTATCTCTGATTTTCTAGAATGTCACATAAATGGAATTACATAATATATAGCCTCTATAGACTGACCCAAAGTTGCCTTTTTATTGGATTGGCCAAAATATTCATTCAGGTTTTTCTGTAACATCTTATGGAAAAACCCAGTGAACTTTTGGCCAATCCAGTGTTTTAGATATTTTGTTACTGCCCCATTATGATCCTTAAATAAAATCCAAATGGATGTTTGCATCTACTCTAATGAAAAGTTTGGTTTTAAGGGAAATAAGAAGATAAGAAGGTATTATATGTAAAAGTATAGGGAAATGAAAAAAGCAGAGGTGTGGTGTGATTTTTCCAAAAGGTGAATAATTCTTGGTAAAGATCCAAACAAAACCAAATACAGTATTACTTTTCACAGAATCTCACTACTCCTAGTAGTTACCCTTCTGGAAATTCAGTGTATATTCACAACTGAATGTTTATATGTAGAATGGAGCTAGATTTCTAGGTTCAGATAATTATAAAGAGGTTTTAATCTACATTAATCTCCAATGTAGTCATCAAAAGATACATAGACTCTGGGACAGTTCATGTGTGGTCCTGTCCTGTGTATAGCAGGACATCTGCTATTCCTGCTCACACCCTGTGAGAGCCCACAGTGCCCTCCAACTGTTGAAACAACCAAAAGCATCCCCACAAGGCATTTCTAAAATGCCTCCCGGTGGATGGCAGTGGAGACTCACTGGCCAAGATGAAGTAACTCATGCCAGCCAAGACTCTCAGTGGAGATCACCATTCACAGATCTGATTACCAGCTAAATTCTGCAGATACCTTCATATTAGGAAAGGGAAGTCTTGGAGTGCTGACTTTTATATTCTAGTCTCCAAAAATAGATTCCCTGTGTTAGAGATTAACAGATTATCATTTTGGTTTATCCCAGTTCTGTTTTGAGTTTGTTTAGCCTTCAGGTCTCTGAAGACCTGATCAACTTGAAAGCGACAAAATTAATTTCCTATTTTGTACCTAACTCTGCCAAAGTATTTTTCCCTCAATAGGTCTTACTTTCACAATTAGCTAATCTCCCTTGAAAATTTTGAATGTGTCGTTTCAAAACATCACAAGTACATATTTTTTAAGGTTACTACATGCAAAATTCTGTTTTGCCTTAGCTGTTGTTTAATCACTAAGTCGTGTCCGACTATTTTGTGATTCCATGGACTGTAGCCCACCAGGCTCCTCTGTCCATGGGATTTTCCCAGGCAAGAATACTGGAGTGGGTTGCCATTCCCTTCTCCAGGGGATCTTCCTGACCCAGGGATCAAACCCACATCTCTTGCTTGGCAGGCAAATTATTTACCACTGAGCCGCCTGGGAAACCCACTTTTTTTTTTTTTGCCTTAGTATACTACATAAATGAAGCCAGTCACATAAACTGGCATTGTTTGATTGTGATTATTTCCATGAATAGAAAGAAAAGGTGTCATGTTCAAATGATCTAGAGAAAAATGCCTTAAGAAACGAATACTCTCAGGAATGAATGCAGGAGAGAATTCAGCCTTTATTATGGTTATCAATAAGGCAACTTCCAGAATATATTTTATAAAAGCCTTGGTAAATGTTTTTTAATTATGAAGAGAGTTGTTTCATAGGTGAGAAGAGTTTTTAGAGTCATGATGTTTTCTGAGATACTGGTTGATGCCGCTAAGTTCTTGAAGAATCTGAAGCTAGACCTACATCCCCATTGTCTATTAATGGTAAAGTTTTTATTGCAATAACCAAAGGGCAGAGCAAAGTTTCTTCTTGTGGCCCAATTTATATAGCTTTATATATATTAGTGATAAATGTTCAAGACATTTATGCCATTAGAATAGCCTCTGTTGAGAGTAAAGTTTTGCAGACAGTCTGTAGTAACTTAGAAGAAGCTGGTAATTTACAGGAGAGAGCCATTTGGATCCAAATATTGCATTAAATCTTTCCATGTATATTTTATAGATGCTCACAAAATAACCTATTATATTTCAGGCACTTTAAAACCAGAAACATTCCTTAAACTAAATCTGAGTTGAAGTAGCTAATCAAATAAAGCATTCTCAAATATTCAGTTGATGGGGTGTAGGGAAGGGAGGACTCTGTCCTGTTTCCACAATCTGTATTTTTTCCATTACTCCACATTGCCTCCCAAGTGGTACTAAAAGCCCAAAGAGAAGGTGAAATTTTGTGGGACTATAAATATATTGTAAACAAGGCTCCAGACGCATTCAGTCTCTTGGTATTCTTGCATAAATGAGAACAGGCTTTGTAAAACCTGATTTTAATCAAGCTTGTTGATAGCTAACCTCAAATGATGCTATTGCAGACTCTCAAATAGTCATCATTTGCAGAGGCACATGACATTTTTGATTCAATCTCTTTGCTTGGGGCAAAAAAACTCATTAAATATTTTTCAAACCAGTGAAATAGCTTTACTGCTTTTTCTTATTAATACATCTTTATTGTAAAAGACTTAGATAATAAAACTAAACAAGATAAAGAAGTGAAAATCTGTGATAAAGTAATCATTTAATCACTGTTAACATAAGTAATGTCTAGGTATACATAAATATGTTAACATTCATAGACATATTTTAAACCATTCTGTAATTATACTGTTGAGAATACCATGATCACCATACTTTTTTCATTTAAAATAATGAGTACTTCTTTTTATGTCAACAAATTCCATTAGACCCCACTTTTTTTTTTGGCCTCACCACCCATGCAGATCTTTGTTCTCCCACCAGGGATGGAACCCATGCAGTGAAAGCACAAACCACTGGACCTCCAGAGAAATCCCAGACCCCATTTTAACTTGCACCAAAGGATTCTACTGCGTGGTCATTTGTTCAGTTTTGATGAAAATTGTTTCTAGTTCTTTAATATAATTAAGTTCAGTTAAGTCCCTCAGTTGTGTCCGACTCTTTGTGACCCCATGAACTGCAGCACGCCATGCCTCCCTGTCCATCACCAACTCCCGGAGTCTACCCAAACCCATGGCCATCAAGTCGATGATGTGATCCAGCCATCTCATCCTCTGTCATCCCCTTCTCCTCCTGCCCTCAATCTTTCCCAGCATCAGGGTCTTTTCAAATGAGTCAGCTCTTCACATCAGGGGGCCAAAAATATTAGAGTTTCAGCTTCCACATCTGTCTTTCCAATAAACACCCAGGACTGATCTCCTTTAGGATGGACTGCTTGGATCTCCTTGCAGTCCAAGGGACTCTCAAGAGTCTTCTCCAACACCACAGTTCAAAAGCAGCAATTCTTTGGCGCTCAGCTTTCTTTATAGTCCAACTCTCACATCCATACATGACTACTAGAAAAACCATAGCCTTGACTAGACGGACCTTTGTTGGCCAAGTAATGTCTTTGCTTTTTAATATGCTGTCTAGGTTGGTCATAACTTTCCTCCCAAGGAGTAAGCGTCTTTTAATTTCATGGCTGCAATCACCATCTGCAGTGATTTTGGAGCCCCCAAAAATAAAGTCAGCCACTGTTTCCACTGTTTCCCCATCTATCTGCCATGAAGTAATGGGACTGGATGCCATGATCTTAGTTTTCTGAACGTTGAGCTTGAAGCCAACTTTTTCACTCTCCCCTTTCACTTTCATCAAGAGGCTTTTTAGTTTCTCTTCACTTTCTGCCATAAGCGTGGTGTCATCTGCATATCTGAGTTTATTGATATTTCTCCCGGCAGTCTTGATTTCAGCTTGTGCTTCATCCAGCCCAGCGTTTCTCATGATGTACTCTGCATATAAGTTAAATAAGAGGGTGACAATACACAGCCTTGATGTACTCCTTTTCCTATTTGGAACCACTCTGTTATTCCAGGTCCAGTTCATAGTTCTCTGGAGACTTCAGAGATCAGTGATCACAAGAAAATCCTCCCACTCCGTCCTGAGAACAGCCTCAGTTGTATAAGTGAGGGCAGGCATGCCTCTTAGTTATTCAGGCCACTGCTGCTGGAGCTCATAAAATACTAGTTATGAGTGGGGCTTTGCAGATTACGAAGTGCTTTCACATGAACTGTATAGTTATTGTTGAAACAACATATTTGTGTTCTGTCGTCCTTTTCAACTCTTCTGTCTCTTGCCTGAGAAAACTGCATCCTGGATGGGTCCAACCTCTCTGTCTATCTCAAACTCAACTCCCAGCTCCAACTTCATACCTCAGTGCCTTCCTTCCTATCATGATTTCTCATGCAGGATATGTCTTTACAGACTGGGGGGAGTTTTAATTAGGAGTTTCAGTGGGACCTGATTCTTTAATAATTTAAAAGGTCATAGTCACGAGCTCTATGTGACATCAACACAGACTTGGGAATTAAACTTTCCTGAGGTTGTTTGGCTCTGTGGAGTTTTCACTGCTTGACCTTATACAAGTTACCTAACCTCACTGAGCCTCTTCTATAGGGGTGCATAGTGACTCCCTGACAGAATTTTATGAGGAGTAAATTAGTAAAACAAATGCTTCATACATAGAAGTGACTAATGTGACAGTTAGTGCCCTCCATTTCTTCCACAAGAATCCATAGCTACTGTTTCAGCAACAATATTTTCAATATTTAAGTAACTTTTTTGTTATAGAAATGTTATAACATAACAATAAGCAAATAAAATTAAAACAAGGAAAAAGAAGAAAGGAAAAATAAGTGGAGAAGATAAAAACTTGAGAACTCTACTATTAACATTTTAAGATTACTTTAAATATATTCACATTGAAAGCAAAAATTGCTTAGTCATGTCTGACTCTTTGTGACTCCGTGGACTGTCCATGGCATTCTCCAGGCCAGAATACTGGAGTGGGTAGCTGTTGCCTTCACCAGGGAATCTTTCCAACCTAGGGACTGAACCCAGGTCTCCCGCACTGAAGGTAGATTCTTTACCAGCTGAGCCACCAGGGAAGCCCAAGAATATTAGAGTGGTTGACCTATCCCTTCTCCAGTGGATCTTACCAACTAGGAATCAAACTGGGGTCTCCTGCATTGCAGGTGGATTCTTTACCTGCTGAGTTACCATATTCACTTTATGGTACAATTACTACCACTATCCACCTCCAGAACTTTTCATCATCCCAGACTGAAACTTTGTACCCATTAAACTGGAATATCCCCTGGAGAAGGGAATGGCAAGCCACTCCAGTATTCTTGCCTGGAAAATTCCATGGCCAGAGGAGCCTGGTGTGTTACAGTCCATGGGGTCACAAAGAGTCAGACATGACTGAAGGGACTTAGCACCCATGTATGTATTCTACTAGATATTTTATAATTTTGTTTTTATATGATAATTTTTAGTAATTGTTTTATTGAAATATACACATAGAAAAGTGCACAAATCATAAGTATTCAGTTTAACAAAGTTTTACAAAATAAACATTCCCATGTAGCTAACATACAGATCAAGAAACAAAACATTAGCAACACCCTGAAGCACCTTTTATATCCCCTTCCAATCATCACCCCCTTCCAAAGTTAATCCATTCACTATTTTGACTTCTAATATCATGGATAGTGTTTCCTATTTTGAAATTTTTAGTAAATGGAATTATGCAGTATGTACCCTTTGGGCCTGTTTAGCTCAACCTGAGGTCTGCAGGAGTCATCTGTGTTGCATGTAATTGTTGTTGTTCAGGCGCTGAGTCTTGTCCAGCTCTTTGCAACCCCATGGACTGCAGCACTCCAGGCTTCACTATCTCCTGGAGTTTGCCCAAACTCATGTCCATTGAATCAGTGATGCCATACAACCATCTCAGTCTCTGTCGTCCCCTTCTCCTGCCTTCAGTCTTTCCCAGCATCAGGTCTTTTCCTACAAATTGGTTCTTCACATCAGCTTTAGCTTTAGCATCAGTCCTTCCAATGAA